>OZ025289.1:83422785-84655292 GCA_964019185.1 Maratus speculifer | reverse complement strand
TTTTCAGACTTCAACTACCATAAATTTTTAATAATAATCACCTAATAAGGTGATCCTAGGTGCATGCTTTTCCATGCAGCGTCCTTGATGCAGCTTTTCCAAAAATGATCCGAATAGCATGAAATTTCGTTAGCAACTTTTTATCATTTTTTTACTCAACTTTTACATCATTTACATCATTACATCAACTTTTTACTTTTTATGTTTGTTTTAAAATCTACTAAAAATATCTTTGTTCTCAATTAGATCCCAAGTTATTCCCAGCATCTTGGGCTACTTAAAAGCCAGTGGCTCACTATAATAACGCACTACTCAATACGGAGCTCCCCCCTTTTTTTTCGGCATGAATTTTTTATCTCACAATTTTCTCGCATTCTCAATGTAAAATTTTAAAATTCAGTTTTAGATCCTTCTCCTCGGACTAACACCCTTACATTTTTACAGGGACACTACACTGTAAAAAAAAATCTGTGACGATACTAAATATTTTCTAGGAAACTGGGATTCCAAGAACTTTTCACGTAACGATAACAGGAAAAATTCATGTAATCGATTCTGAAACTTAAATTTTTGCTGTTACCGTTACAGGAAAAGTTCTTGGAATCCCAGTTTCCTAGAAAAAGTTTAGTACCTTTGCAGATTTTTTTTACAGTGTAGGGCTCTGTTCTAAGCATTTTCCTCCATTGTTTTGTGCAGTTCTTTTAAATTTCATTCTGATGATTAATTTATATTTGTGCTTAACTTTGTCTAATTAACGATCTAAAGTATTGAAAACTAAAACTATTTAACATGCTTTCATGCAAGGGCCCTATTCTTAGCTATCAATCACCCCCCCCCCCCTTTGAGTCCTTTATTGGGGTACACTGTAAAAGAAAAAAAAAAAAAATCTGTGAAGGTACTAAACATTTTCTAGGAAACTGGGATTCCAAGAACTTTTCATGTAACGATAACAGGAAAAATTCATGTAATCGATTCTGAAACTTGAATTTTCGCTGTTACCGTTACAGGAAAAGTTCTTGGAATCCCAGTTTCCTAGAAAAGGTTTAGTACCTTTGCAGATTTTTTTTTTACAGTGTACTTAACTCCCTTAAAAATGTTTCAATTCACTGGTTTTTCTTTCTAACAACTGCTTAGGTCCTCCTGCTACTACATTAAAGACAAAAATAATTCTCAGATATCGGCTACTACGAATTTTGATTATTAATCTCCTTCTTTGAGCCTTTGTTGCAGCTTTTTGAAAAATGATCTCATTTTACTACAATTTTCTGTACTGTAGTTTTATCATCCGCTAGCTACTTTAAAGCTACCTACTATATTCTAGTTAAGATCCTGGCTTTAAGAAACCGGTCCTTCTTCTTATCACAGCTGTCACATTTTTTAACGTAAATCTTCTTTTTGATTTACTACAGGCGTAAATTAAAAATCGCTTTTAATTCACCGTTTAAAAGTAACATTATTTAAGCTATTTCGTTCGTTTAATAAACAACATGTTAATATAAAAAGAAATTTCTGAAAATTACGGGAGGGAGCTCTTTTAACCGCTTGGTGGAGAATTCTTTAATTGGTTTCAAAGGCCTAATTCAATGGGATTTGGTTCATTCAACTTAGATGACTATTTGGCTACTTTCTGTACTATGAAATTTTATCTTAGAATTAAGCTATTAGCATTTTTGAACATTAATAGTGCCATCTTATTTTGGATCCTATAGGCTTGATTGGTATGAGGTTTGGCTCACTCAATTTGGTTTTTCATTCTCCCCAGCACTTCCAATGCTTGCTACTTTAGTTTGTGGGGACCCAGATTCTATATAAATTTGTTTTTAAAAGAGGATCTTCGGAAACACACTAGACGCTGCGGAAGTCAATAAGGTCCCTGAAACTAGGTTCATTTAAAAGGTTTTCAAAAATATAAAATTATACAAGCTAGAGTTTTGTTTAATGTTTATAATGGACTCGGATGTTTATAACGAATGTTAACAACGCCCGGTGGGTCAGCTAGTAACATATAAGAAAAAAAACACTTTAATTAAAGATTTCTTTGTTAAAAAAAACAGGGTCGTTATTATTATTATTATTATTTTATATAAAATTGTAATATATTTCGCTTCTGTTTTTTAATGTCATAAACTGTCGATACTCTTAATTTAATTCTATACTTACAAGGAAGGTCTTCATACGGGCATACTCCGAAAAATCTGAAAAAATTACAAAATGTTCTTTTCATGAGGACATATACGTTTATAAAAAAAAAATTACGTTTATAAAAAAAACTCCATACAGTGTCAAAAAATAGTGAAAATTTCGTTATTTGGCTATTTATCATCGGTTGGTGATAGAATGCAGTTTGATAAAATCCTTTTTATGTCAAATACGCTTTAACACTAGAACAGCCGGATTTTGGACATACCTAAAACCGCTGTTTGGTGTCAATTTGACCCCCATGAGAAATTCAAGCCATATTAAAATAAATATATTTTTTAAATGATAAATGAGGTTTAAATTGAAAAATATAAAAGTTTTTAAAGGTTTTATAACTTTTTCTTTTTTATTTATTTTAGAGATCGTTTATCCCAATTTTTACATTCTTTTGAAATGACAGTATATAAATGACAATGTATAATTCAAAATATTTTACTACACAATAGCAAACAAATACAATAGATTTAATAATAATAATAATAATAATAATAATAATATATATATATATGTAAGGTACACTGGGGTAATAACGCCACGTTAAGGTTCTACCAATTTTCACGGCTTAGTTTTAGATTGTATTTTTCAAACAAATATAGGATCTGATACAGCAACTTATTGACTATCTATATAAAATAAAATAATTTAACAGATATGTATTCATAAAATGTAATGGCGTTTTTTCTTGACCAATGCTATTTGGCGTTATTACCCACCTATATGGGTAATAACGCCATGCAAATAAAACTATGAAATAAGATGAAATAATTGCATGTAGATAGCCCAATTCTAAAAATACAAACTCTACAAACTTAGAAATTGACAAATTGCGTTCTAAGCTATTGAAAATGCTCAATTTTTTGTGAAAGTGTAAGAAAAATAATGGTGTGGTGTGGGAGGGGGGGGGGATGAGGCAAAAGAATATTAGACCGTGAGCTTCTTTTTGCTTAAAAAGGACCGCTTAAATAGAAATATGAGAAACATTGCACAGTTTTAACTGTGTTTATTTAAATCAGTATTTAGGAAGTAGCTCGGCCACTGTAGGGAATCAACCGGGGTATTAATGTCAAGGATTGGCGTTATTACCCCGATATACGTTATTGCGCAGTACATTTTAAATTGCAAATTATCTCCAGAAGATATCCAAAATCTTCAACAACATTTTAAAAGTACATGAAATGCACTACAAATTTATGTAATTAACAAAGCATTTCCGGATAAAAAGATAGTCTTCACATCACAAAACGTATGTCGCAAATTTTAGATCAAGCGTTAATTTTAGTTGTTTGTAAAAACAATAAGACCTAAAAATGAAACAAATTAACTTGAAGCTGTTTTTTGCGATTTATATGACTCAAAACCCTTTTGCACAGAACACATGGGTGTCATTTACCTGATTATTGCATAATTATGCAAAATATAAGCACTTGGCGTTATTACCCCGCCTGGCGTTATTACCCCAGGGTACCTTATATATAAAATATTACACAATAAAATTGATAAGAAAAGAAACAAAAATACAAATACAAATAATAGAAATTAGCGCACAACATGTTTTAAAGAGAGAAAATAAAAAACATAATTCCTGAATAAGCATATAAATCTGTTCCAAAGTTATTTAGACATTAGCACAAATAATACAATATACGTGCTTGATGGTGACATCAACACACTTACCACAAATTGGTTTCTGACATCCCTCACAGCTTGCAGAAGTTTTATTTCATCCCTTGCAATGTTGAAAAGCACATTTCTTTCGCTTCAGGGTCTGTGGTCGATCAATTGAGGGGCATCTGTTGCGCTACGCGATTCTCAATTCTTCCACAAGGGCAAGAATAAATCCACGACGTGAAATTGAGGTTTTTGAGCATTCCTTGAAAATTATCCAAGCACTTAGTGCAGCAATATCAAGGACGTTATAAAAGACGTGAAGAGGCCATATGCGAGTTCCACATCTTGTAGAATATTTTCGTTGCATCGGATCTGCTACATCTACACCACATTTAGTTTTATTGTAGTAAACAACAGTGTTCGGCTTCTTCTTTGCACTACTTTCTGCAAACACATTCGTGTGCATAGTGCTCAGAATCACGACATTCTTTTTGTCCTTGCACCTGTATATCGTGAGTATTTTATTTCTATTTTTCAGTGCAGAAAATGAGTATCGTGGGGAAGATATGTCGCGGGCAATAGGAGGTAATTCTTTCTTATTTAGACGCATCGTCTCAACGATTGTGGTTTTCTTTGCCGAAAGTTCATCGGCAAGCTTTACAGACGTGAAAAAATTGTCAGTAGTGACATTGAGACCGGAGTTTAGATATGGTTGTAGTAATTTCAGCACTACACTTTCTCCAAGTTGTAAATCAGCTGGCCTCTCTTCATCCTTACCTAATAAGGATAGCCATTTAACACATATTTCGAATTTACATCAGTTGCTAGCCAGAACTTGATGCCGAATTTGTCCGGCTTATTTGCCATGTATTGGATGAATCTGCTCCTTGACTTACAAGGCAACAACTGTTCATCAACGGTTATTTCTTCACTAGGATTATAACATAAATAGCAATTTTCAATGAGCTTCTTTCAAGTTTCTGAAGCGAGAGCCAATTTGTCCGTGGCCAGGCGTTCAGATCTGCTACTTCGCAGATCGAATCTGAGATATCGCATGATTTCACGGAAACGATTGCGTGGCATTGTCTCTTTGAACACAGGTGGTCCCCAACTTTTATTCCATAAGTCATCTGCACAAAGCTTTAAATGACATAGTGCCCCACGGGCGTATAAGAGGGCGAAAAAAGCATCCAGTTCTACCAGAGTAACATACCAGTTGCTGTCATCTCCTAGCTGACGTCGTGCTTCAGAAACTGTGCTTGTTTGAATGTGTTTCACCATTGTTTCAGTCACCATCAAACGCCAGGCTGAAGCTGGATTAGCCCCAATGTTGCGACGACCATAAGGTGTTGGTCCACTAGCAATTTTTATAATATTTCGAGCTGGTGTGCGACCTGTAGTAGAAGTAGGGGTGCTAAGGTTCATCGGAGTCCAAAGAATACCGCTGGATGACGTGTACTTTTCGTTACTGCAGACAACAGAAAGATTAGATATCTTATTACCTCTTTTTTGCGCTCGTCCACGTCCACGTGAGATTCCTGATCCTCGAGAAACAGGGGAAATCACATTAGTAATATATTCTACAGCATCACTGTCACTGCTTTCAGAAGACGACGCATTCTGTAAATTCACATTATCTATGCGAAAATCTTCATCATTACTGTCATCACCACTCATATCTTAATCTAACTGCTCCAGGAGCGCAAGGCACTCCTGTGTACTCAATCCTCTCCGAATTTTTTTATAAAGAAAAAAGACTACACTTTTGTCGCAATCGAAATCTTTGAGAAAAACACTGCTGTGGAAAATTGTTTCAAATTTCGTAGCTCTAGAAGAACGATCTTCCCTCCAAAAATTCGCCAGCGTTGCTAGGATGCGTGCGCAATTCAGAGAAGAGTCAGTATGCTTAGAAGAACGCCTCCCCCCCCCCTTAATTGAAGGCGCGCGCGCAATAGAGAGAAGACTACCCCCAACCCCCCCCCCCCTCTCCTCGTCGTTATGCGTCATCGAAACAAAGTAAAACTGGAGTTTACTTTTCTTTTTTTTTGTCATCGCGATAAGAAATATGTGTTCCCCCATGCGCAGTAATCAAAACAGAGATATGGCGAATTCAAAAACAGAATTTGTCTTGAAAATTTATCATTTTTCTTATGGGGGTCAAAATGACACCTGTTGGCTGTTTTAGGTATTTCTTTGGTTGTTTTTTTAAATAATTAATATAGAAAGATGAAACATTGTCACAGTACGCTTAATATAATTTTAGAAAAAGTAAAAAAATATGAGCTGCGGTATTCGCTTAGATGTTGAAATAAAACATTGGAAATTGAAAAAAAAATGCGAAATGACCCCAACGGCGCTTCTAGTGTTAAGGACAAAAAAGTTTCATGTTGAACTTGTTTAGTTAAATATAATTTAAATAACTTTAATTTTGCCAGTTTTAGTTTGTTTTAAGTATAATTTTGTTATATTGATATTTATATGTATTTATATTCAAATTTAACCATCAAAATTTGCGATTTAAAACAAAATTCATAATTTAAATTCATTAAAAGTCAAATTAATTATTAAATTGTCAAGTCAATTTCGTTGCTATGGAAACATCTGGCTTTTAATTTTGAATACGCTTAAATGTATGAAAATAATTTTTTTCAATATGAAGTTTTTGTTTATGAAAATATTTTTCCAGTGATAAATTAAAAATTATAGCAACATACAATATATATATGCAATACAAGATATATATATATATATATACATATATATATATATATGTATATATATATATATATATATATATGTATATATATATATGTATATATATGTGTATATATATATATGTATATAAAATATTAGCTCTTTCATTGTTTATGTTTCAAATCATTAAATACTATTTATACACATCCTAAAAATCTATCAGTTTTCAGTTGCATTAAATCGCTTGCTTTTGGCGAGAAAAAGTGCTGCTCACCAAATCCTGTGATATTCACGCCAAATATTCGAAAGTTTTTTATTCTTTTACATAATTTTTATTGTGATTCCGCCACTAATTTTTACTAATTCTTTATTACATACATAAGTAGTTTAATTAGCATTTTTTTCAAAAGTTTCTAAGTACGCCTAGTATAGAGACCTTCCTTGTTAGCTCAAAATGTTTTCGCAAATCCTTTATTTTCATACCAAGCCCACATTTTCTATGATTCAAATAGTTAAATGCTTTATCTACATCTACAAGCAACCTTTCCCTGATTTTGAAAAGAACTTCATGCTAGCTCTAATAAATAAATAAATAAATAAGTAGAGACTTAAAAAGGCAGAGGGAAGTAAAATACACATGTTTTTCCGCCACTTTTCTTCCCCCTCCTTAAAAAAAAATATTTTCTTTTTATCATAATTTTTATCATTTCTCATTTGTTCAGAAAACGAAAAAGTTTTTTACCTGCTTGAAAATGTTCATTAATTCTAATATATATTTTGAACGAATGATTTAATTTTGACGAAAAAGTATTGTTGATTTATACAGATTTATCAAATATATTAAAATACATAAGGATAAAAAAAAAAATCCTATCTTATGAAAATGTTCCATTTTTTTTTTCAATTTAACTTGCGATTAACATTATCTAAATGTTTTTTTAACACTTTTACCTATTCAAAAAGTACAATAAATGACCTCTTTTTTTTCCTTTTCTTTTTACAGATTCTTTGTGTGAACAACCGCCTCCGCCCCGAAATGGCAGAGTTCATTGTCAGGGAAGCAGTGAAGTTATGTAAGTTATTTTCGTAAAGATATTTCTAATTAAAATTACATTAACGTCAATTTTCAGCAAAAAAAAAAAAAAATTACTAAAAAAATACGGGGTTATTATATCGTTGCTATGTAAGATGCAATATTCTCGTATCTTAAAAATGTGCATTTTTCTGACAGATAAAAATCTGTTTATTACTTTTTAATTTGAGTCTACGAAGGTACTGTTGATTTTAAAATGATTTACTTGAGATTCCAAAGGAACATATATGAATTCAATTTAATTAATTGAAGCCGCCATGAAAGTGTTTATTCAACATGTGAGCGTCAATCTGAGAGGAGAGATTGCGTATTTTAAATAGAGAGGCAAAATATTCCGATTTTTTATTTTATATAAACAGATGGAGTAAAACATAACGTACTCAGCTAAATGTTTTTATACCATATATAAGATTTTTTTATGAGAAACGTATCGTATCTAAGTAAGATCAATTATTTTAGTTATTACATCATCATGACGATATCGTATTTTTTAACACATTATTTTGAAAGTGATAAATGTCAATTTAAAAATAATTTTCAGAAGCCAATATCTATATTATAAAGGCCAAACGTATCTGTGCGTAACGCATACGTCATTTTGTGAATGGCAACTTGAAATGAGATTTCGGTTTTGCAATTTTTGCTACCGGAATTTTTTTAACTTCTAAACATTGCACATATTTAATTTTTACACCATCGTATAGGGGAAAAAATGTGCTTTTAAATGCAGTTTGTTTGAAAATTGTATCTTAATTTATTTTTGAGATATTAATCTTTTTGTAGTTTTCAATATCGTTTTTCTAATTGTGGCAACATAACTCCATTTCTATTAAAAGCAAAGACGAAAAAAGCAGATTACTGTATTTTTATGTTGCCATTTTCTCATTAACCTTTGCAACTTGGCTATGTTGGATTTAGATTTCAGGGGGAAAAAATCTATGATTAAGCCATAGTAGAATAAATTTTGCAGTTTTTCATTTTGGAATACCAAGCATAAAAGCCTTAATTAATAACTTTGTCATAATAACAGATTTGTATTATATTTCACTGCTTACATTATAATTAAATTTTAATTTTAATAATTCGGACAACTGAGTTTCATAGAAATATTATTTTGTTAACTTTAGGTTAAAATAATATGTGTATGAGAGTAAGACAAACCAATATCAGATGCATTTTTTATTGTAACTAATTTCGTAGGTTGATTATAAGTCAATGAAAGAGATACTTTTAAACATTTTCTTTCTTCGAAATTCGACGGGTTCTACGTTGTATAATTAAATAAAAAAGTGATTTATTCCCACTAGTTTTAATTAGATAACAATTATTTGATCTTGATAAATGAAGGTGGATATGTGTCACTTTAGCTTTCCTTGCGTGAACCCTATGACAGTCTTGCAAAAGGGCAAAATTGTAATGTTGTTTTCTCTGCCTTTTGCTTTATATATAAATGTTTAAAAAAAAAGGATGATTCTTTCAAAATTATATAAAAAAAAACTTAAAAGCGAATGTGAATGTTATCCTTGAAAACTTTAATTACTGTTTAATATATTAAAACTTCATTATATGAATACAGTTATATTATTTTAAATATTGCTTGTATTGCAGTGAAACCTGGATCTTAGTGAACGTGTTAACACGGGCTTGTCAGTGAGCGGGTTAAATAACACAAATTTATGATGACAGCAATTTTTAACTTTTGTTAATGACTTTAATGTGTCTTTCGTCACTGAATTCGAAAGTGATTTTCATTTTTAACTATCACGTCAGGATTTTTCATAAATGATAAATTTCAAAGTTAAAAGTAAAGGCAAAATTCTGCCAAAGTACACTGGTGTGCAAAATTTAAGGACGAGTCACAAAATGCCAATTTTTAATCGATTTTCTAGCGATAATTTTCATGCGAATATTCAAAAGAAAGCAATATAATTCTAATAATTATTATTCCTGCATAATAGCTAGTCCATATAACATCTCATTCAGGTCACACATGCTCACAAGAGTCACAATCACTAAGGCGGAACAAAAAATAGGAAATTCCATACGTCTCTTTTATGGAGCCTCAAATGACTACTATATGTGACTCCACTGACAGGTCATTGTCACTGCTGCTTTGTGGCGAGTCACCAGGTGACTTTACAATGTCGTTTCATTGAGCCTCTCGTGTGACTTCTCATCTGGAGACTCAATTTCAAAGCGATTGTGAACGTTGCATTATGATAAATTACCAAATAATGCCACATTAAAGTCACATGGTGACTTTCTGTCCAAAAATTTTGTTAAATGGTGACAGAGACCCTACTGTGAAGTAACCACTGTGAAAAGTAGTGAAAAGTAACCATGTGACTTTAATGGAACATTATTTGGTAATTTATCATAATGCAACATTTATATTCACTTTGAAATTGAGTCTCCAGATGAGAGGTCACATGAGAGTCTCAATGAAACGACATTTTAAAGTCACCTGGTGATACGCCACAAAGCAGCAGTCACAATGACCTGTCAGTGAAGTCACATATAGTAGTCATTTGAGACTCATAAAAGAGACGTATTGAATTTCCTATTTTTTATTCCGCCGGAGTGATTGTGACTCTTGTACCATGTATGACCTGAATGAGATGTTATATGGACTAGCTGTTACGCAAGGATAGCAATTATTCGAATTATATTACTTCCCTTTGAATATTCGCGTAAAAATTATCGCTTGAAAATGCCTTGAAAATTGGCATTTTGGGACTCTTCCTTAAATTTTTCACACCAGTATAGTTTCTAAAATCTTTACCACAAGAAAGCAAATGTTTTGAATAAACTTGGAGCATATTTTCATCCTTAAAATTCACCATAATAAAAGAGCACACCCAGATAAAACCCGCAGAGAATATGAAAGTAAAATGTGATCCAAAACTTAAGCGGTTAAAAGGTAAATGAAGAAACGGCAGCACAGACAATCACCTCAACGAGTTCGCAGATGAAATTATAGGATTAGTTAAATATTGATTCTCTTATTAAAATTCAATCGGTCTGTCTTGTTTAAAAATACCTAAAAATCCAACTTTATAGGTTGACTTGTCGGTTTACAATTGTATTTTCCTGCTCCCAGTTCTTCATGTTTTCATAGCATTGGGTGCAGGATAACATAATGGTAAATCAATGAATCAACTTCTAAAATCAGGTTTTGAGGTGTTTTCAACCAAAATGTGACTTGTCAGACTGATTGCGTTTTAATATGCTAATCAAAATTTAACTAATTCTAGGATTTCGTCCGTAAACTAGATGAGGTGATTGCCTATACTGTGATCTCCCAGTGTAAGAAACTTCCACTCGTGGAATAAAATTGTAAGGATTTTAAATACACAATATTTTAAATGTTTAGCCGTAAAAATGCATGTTATAAACCAAAAAATTAATAAACTATTACAAAATAAAAGCTATACGTTTTTTATACAGTATTATATTTTCCCATTTTGTTTTTAAATTTTAAAATTTCGATTTGCGCAAAATGACTTGATACAGAAAGCTGAAAGTCATTTTTCAATCCAGCGCTACAAAGTACATAAGAATAAATTATCAAAAATCCTAAAAACAAAAACGCCAGATTCATTTTATAATAGCAGATTTCCGCTATTTTGTCTCTTTTTTAATTTAAAGTGGACGATTTTCTATACCAAAAAAAAAAAAAAAAAAAAAAAAAAAAAAGAAAGAAAGAAAAATCTGATATTTTATTACAAATAAATGTCGTTTTTAGATTCAGCATTACAAAACACATAAAAATCAATTATCAAACGATAAATACATGAAACAATCCAAATTTTGCATGCTCTAGCATCGATGATGTAATCGATAAACAACTGCTGCTCGGTCGTATTACAAAAGCTTCCAGTGACATAAAAAATGTAGCAGCTGTAAATGGTAAAAATGCCGTATAGAAACGACGAGGCTCTAGAAGCTATCGGGAGCATCAAAATTCCGTTAGAACTTTGAAAAATAATTAAAAACGAAAACTGATGTTGATAAAAATTGCGCTTTTCATGAATAGAATAAAAGAGAGATCGTATTTTTGTTAAAATGCAGATCCAAAACTCACCGTTCAGGGAATGAAGTATGGAATTTGCAAATGAAGTTTGTAATAAAGACAGTGAACAGCAAAAAAAAATCGAAATAAAATAAAATAAAATAAAAAAATAAAGAAAATACAACCAAACTTCTGACAAGCATTACTATCCAACGAATTGAAATTGGTCGTTTTACGGTCTGTATGAATTCCATTGCGTAGGACTATATTTCTGTTGAGGATTCACAGTCCTCACAAAAATATCAATGAGCAGTGTTTTATATAGTATCGATAACGTCATGTCAGCAATGAATAAAGAATTCACATGTATAAATATGCGCTTTATACATTGCATTCTTACATTAATACACTGTATTTAACATCCTCTGTTGGTTAATTTACTTGTTAATCTTGTTAAACTTCTTGATTGCATTCGTTCAAACCACTCTTGCTTATTATCATTTGCAGTATTTTATTTATTTATTTATTTTTTATTCAAACGAATTTTTCAAGTACCCGATGTACTTGGGAGTACATAATTTGAATTAAATCCGTAATATTGCCAAGACAAGTGTAATCTATAATTGAAGATGCATTACCACCAATGCTTTATACATTTCAAGGACTAGAGACTACCACGAGTCCCCCCCCCCCGCCCTTTCGAATTCAATAGTAAACATGCTGTGATTAGAGTTATTAGGTTATCTAAATATTTTTTTTATCGTGATAATTACTTATTAATTTTTTTGTCATTTATGTATAAACAAACACACATATATATCACTTTATTTCAAAATTATTATTTCGAATAATTTTTCACATGACATATTGCAATATTTTTTCAAACATAATATTTTATCACGAACGAATACATCCACTTATCTTATTTTGTTAACTTCTGAAAAGAAACAGTACTTCTGGCATTAACTAAGATTACAATCTCTAAAAAATAAAATGTCTTTTTACATTCTTCTTTATCTTGAGTAATTCTGTTTGTAAGAAGTCTTTGCTTTAGTTTCTCAAATATCCTTTTGATGGATTTTCTTCCAAAATCTTTCTTACTAAATTTTATAGCGAAACTCA
Source organism: Maratus speculifer (assembly GCA_964019185.1). Taxonomy (NCBI): domain Eukaryota; kingdom Metazoa; phylum Arthropoda; class Arachnida; order Araneae; family Salticidae; genus Maratus; species Maratus speculifer. The sequence goes on along the minus strand of OZ025289.1, from coordinate 84,642,564 downwards.
ATACATATATCGGTCTACAGAAAAATTTCAATTTTATTGTCAATAACAATTTTAGTTTTTTTTTTAAGCTGCAAAAGAGAATCTCTTTTGTTAGGAAATCAAATTGAAATCATTAAAAATATTACTAAAAAGAGTTTTTACGAATGTAATTTCAGATGTTTTATTTCTAAATAGAAAAATAACTGAAATGACAATCTACACTTTAATATCAATAATAATGCTATCTGTTACAGATCAAGTAAAACTATGTTAGTGAAAATAATTTTTGTCTTCACGGTATATATAAATTATAATGGTGGCGCCACAAGTGGTCGAGAGGCTCTGCTCTCGAAACTGATAGACGGGAAGGATTAAGTTTGAACCCAATCGCGCTCGTCGATTTAATCATTTTGCGTCTTCAGCAATCATCGTAGAAGTTATCGGGAACATCAAAATCTCAATACATATATCCGGCTACAGAAAAATTTCAATTTTATTGTCAATAACAATTTTAGTTTTTTTTTAAGCTGCAAAAGAGAATCATTTTTGTTAGGAAATCAAATTGAAATCATTAAAAATATTACTAAAAAGAGTTTTTACGAATGTAATTTCAGATGTTTTATTTCCAAATCGAAAAATAACTGAAATGACAATCTACACTTTAATATCAATAATAATGCTATCTGTTACAGATCAAGTAAAACTATGTTAGTGAAAATAATTTTTGTCTTCACGGTATATATAAATTATAATGGTGGCGCCACAAGTGGTCGAGAGGCTCTGCTCTCGAAACTGATAGACGGGAAGGATTAAGTTTGAACCCAATCGCGCTCGTCGATTTAATCGTTTTGCGTCTTCAGCAATCATCGTAGAAGTTATCGGGAACATCAAAATCTCAATACATATATCCGGCTACAGAAAAATTTCAATTTTATTGTCAATAACAATTTTAGTTTTTTTTTTAAGCTGCAAAAGAGAATCATTTTTGTTAGGAAATCAAATTGAAATCATTAAAAATATTACTAAAAAGAGTTTTTACGATTGTAATTTCAGATGTTTTATTTCCAAATCGAAAAATAACTGAAATGACAATCTACACTTTAATATCAATAATAATGCTATCTGTTACAGATCAAGTAAAAGTATGTTAGTGAAAATAATTTTTGTCTTCACGGTATATATAAATTATAATGGTGGCTCTTAATAATTGGACCTTAAAGATCCCCTTGGCCCCATAAGTGGTCGAGAGGCTCTGCTCTAGAAACTGATAGATAGGAGGGGTTAAGTTTGAACCCAATCGCGCTCGTCGATTTAATCGTTTTCTCTTCAGCATTCATCATAGAAGTTATCGGGAACATCAAAATCTCAATACATATATCCGTCTACAGAAAAATTTCAATTTTATTGTCAATAACAATTTTAATTTTTTTTTTTTTTTTTTTTTTTTAACCCTCCAAGCGTCTTGCAAATGGGTAAAATTGTAATGTTTTTTTCTCTGCATTTTGTTTTAAATGCTAATAAAATATGATTCTTTCAATATTACATAAAAAATCTTATTTAGGAATATAAATGTAATCCTTGAGAGTCTTAATCATTCTTCAATACTTTGAAAATTCATTAAATTTATAGAATTATAATATCTTAAATATTGCTTATATTGCAGTGAAACCTGGAGCTTAGTGTACGGAATATTACGGGACAAACGCTTAGAGGATTTTAAGCTGCAAAAGAGAATCATTTTTGTTAGGAAATCAAATCGAAATCATTAAAAATATTACTAAAAAGAGTTTTTACGAATGTAATTTCAGATGTTTTATTTCCAAATCGAAAAATAAATGAAATGACAATCTACACATTAATATCAATAATAATGCTTTCTGTTACAGATCAAGTAAAAGTATGTTAGTGAAAATAATTTTTGTCTTCACAGTATATATAAATTATAATGGTGGCCCCACAAGTGGTCGAGAGGCTCTGCTCTAGAAACTGATAGACAGAAGCGGTTAAGTTTGAACCCGATCGCGCTCGTCGGTTTAATCATTTTGCATCTTCAGCAATCTTCTTCGAAGCTTGGATTTCTTTGCGTAAATACGAGTCAAATTCTCTTGGAAAGATCTCCACGGAGGGTACTCCCCTTCCTTAATGCCTATATCTTTCGTGCTGATCACTGACCATCATAAATACAATCAAAGAATTAGAATGGTGTAACAATTCTTTATATAGTTTACGATCCAAATATAATATAGGCAATGTCTATAAACATTGTCATTAACTATTACCAGCCTATTTAAATAGGAAAACGGTTCATATTTTGAACGAGTAATATTGTTTATACCTAAATTTTACAATTAATGCTTCTTCTAAACTTCCCTTGAGAAACTTCCTTCGTAAAAAATTGTAACAAAATATAACTTTTTCAAAATTATCGTCTAATTTTAACAATATATCCGTATTAATTGGAGTATTTTATTTTCGGATATTTAACGAGAAATTATTCTGTTAAATAGATTAAGATTTGCGCAGGTTTAAAGTTTCTATCTTCTATTGTTAAATATAGTTCTTCTCGAACTGTTCCTGTACTTTTGTATGACAGCAACTATAGCGATATGCACAGTATTAATATGTTTAGCTTAATTTCATTATTACTGTTTAAAAAAAATTGTGTTTAAAAAGAGTTTTTTTCCCTAACAGTAAAATAAATTATATTTAAAATCTCTATTTTATTTAGTATTTCAGCAGCATGTATTTTTCAACACCAGTTATATCAAAGAAAAATATATTCAAAAGTATAACTATTGAATGCTGTATAAATGATGATACGAAATTACAGAGTATAAGAAATATGTTAGAGTATAAGAATTATGTAAACGGAAGTTTGAATTGATACTCGTGGTATTTTAATTATTCATAAAATATAAATGCTTCCGGATGATGAAAATCATGGAATTTTGAATATACATTTTTATAAAGCGAAAGAACAAATATATAAATAACTTGAAAAATGTATTCTGAAATCTGACTCAAAATTAGTTATATTAAACTAAATTAGAAAAAAGTTAAAAATAGGAGAAAACACAGCCTCAACTTAGCTAATGTTTGTTGTTGACGTGTGCCCGAAATGGCAGGAGGGTTGCTGGAGCTTCCTTTGAACTTCACCCAGGAGGTAGGAAGACAGACTTCTACATCGCGGAAGATGTTCGGCAAAACCTGAATAGATGGCAGCACCAAACACCGCCACCTCCTCAATTTCGATATATCTCTGAAGGGGAGGGATAGTTTCTCCAGAGATCTTTACCCATGCTAATTGTTACGATTGACCACAGGACTTTCAGAACGCCTTTATTCAAAGAGCGCGTACACTGCATACACTCGGTGATCGGTCTTTGGTGAAGTCAAGCATCGAGCCCGAGACCTTTCAGTCTGGAGTTCGACGCTATGACCACTAGACTACGACGGACTTGTGTAAATGCCTACCTTATGACGGTGGGTAGAAATCATAATTTTAACATACAGTTTGAAATAAGTTATAAAAATATTCATATACTTTTCATCGACAAAAGCAAAACCGACATAAAAAATTGAGTTCAGGGGCATGATTAATACATGGGTCTGTTAAGTTTTAATAACAAATTTTTAATCTTATATAAATAAAATGACAGAAGAGATGAGAAAATCATAAATCTTTCTTATTTAATAAAAAGGGAACAGATATAGGTATATAGTTCTAGTTTCTGTTTTATTATGAAGTGTTTATTTTGTTATGGTTAGCAGAAACAAACGCTGAACTATTTATATTTAGCACAAACGTGTTGATTCTCTGTAATCGTTTTTATTATTATTATTATTATTATTATTATTATTATTATTATTATTATTATTATTATTATTATTATTATTATTATTATTATACCATTATTCCTAATAATTTTATTTATCCTGAAATCCTCTACTTTTTTTAATTCTTTATTGAAACATGAATTCATCTTATGTATAATTTATTTTTATTAATATTTAAGCAATTTCTATCATGTGATCATCATAAAGGCTTTCAATTCTAATTTTTATAGTTAACAATTTAAAAATCAGGGAAAATTAAATGATGTGGCGCAATCATATAAATTTTTTTTTAGTTTTATCAACATAAAAATACATTTCAAGATTAGCATAACGTCAATTTCACTGACGCAAAGTTTTCACACATACATTATATGCCTACTTTTATACTTAACCACGATGGATTTAAATAAAAATATATTTTCTATTTAATTTTAATTTAAAAATGGGACCAATAAACGTAAAATACATAAAGATGAAACAAACCCTATAGTCGCTATTATTGTGATGTCACTATAAATAAGAACTTTTGTTCACTTATAAAGCAAATTTCATGTGCAGAAATATTTTTACAGATATTTAATCTGAAAATTAAAAAAATATGCATCCAAATGCCACACGTTTTCAGTATTTCTCTTTTCTCAGAAACAGTGGAAATAATCAATTTTTTCCCATTCATTATTTTGATAAGTGTTTACCGAAATCGCGATACTGTGTTTTATGATATTTATATGTGCTGATAAAAATGAAACCGTTCAACACAAAATAAAATCACACATAATATTTTTATTAAAATAAATTCTTCATGTTTAAAAAGACAATTATGTATAGTTCTCAATCACATAGCATATGCCAATAAACTACTCAACATAAACATGTTAAATATTTACTTACCTATAGAAGTATGAAAGATTTCAAAACTTCCAATCTAAATTCCAATTCCTTTTACAGACTCACATTTTAAACGCCCAAACATTGTGGCTTAAATGCATGTTTTCATTTTGTACCATTTCATGCTTTCAATCAAATATAATGAATAACTCTGAATAAGAAACTTGAATGGGAAAACGATCGATTGAAATCCACTTAAAATCTAAACTTATCTGTCCTAAGATTGTTTTAATGGTTGCAGTTTTCAGTTTAGTCTTTTGCTATGTTCTAATACTTAATATTTCACTATGGATTACTCTCTTTAATTAATGGAGAGCAAAATTTTACCAAAATATTAAACAGATTGCAGAATATGTATAAAAAAACATTTGTTAAATGTATTAGAGCGGATATGTGCAATTTTGAATATTTTACATCATAAATAACGAATTCAAATGCGTAAGAAATTAATTGTCTGAGCGAAGCGAAGTCTTATACTCACTCAGAGTACGTAACGATATTAAAAGTCAAAAAAATTCTTTCGTCAAGCAAATCTCAAAAAGTACTTGTCGGATTTTGATTCTGTTTGTACCAATAGGAACCTATGAAGGTAATCTGGTGAATGCACCACCTATGAAAAATTAATTCCAAATAGTTTAAAAGTTATATTAAAAAAACTGATAAAAAAAGCACAATTTATTTGCATACGTCACAGAAATTTGGTGTACGTCATTTTTCATCGGCTGGATATTTTTGTAGAGAACCGAATCAGAGTGTATGCAGTATTGATATTAAAATACAAATGATACAATGATATTAAAAGTTTAGCATAATACTTTCGGCAAGTAAATCTGAAAAAATACACGACGGATTTTGATTTTGATTGTACCAGAAGATACCTATGAGGGTAACCTACTGAGTGCACCTACTCTCAAAAATTTGTTCCAAATAGTTTAAAAATTATATTAAAAAAATTGATAAAAAAGTTAGAATTATTTGCATACGTCTCAGATATTTGATGTACGTCACTTTTCACTGGCTGAATGTTTTTGTTACATTCCAGAATTTGAGCACATGGAGCAAAGAAAATACGCAAGCAATTTTTATTTAAATACAATAAAACATATTTAAATTTAAGAAACAAATTGGAAAAGAAACCTATTTTATTATTACTATTATAGTATTTATTTAAAAGAAAAAAGACATAATACTTAGTGACTAAGAGCATGATCAGCGCAACTTACCGGTCACTTACCAAAGTGGGCAATGTTACCGACCGATTGTGAAGCAGTATGAAATAAAAATAAAGGTAAATTGTGAGAACTAGAATGCAACATTATAGTTTTCATTGGTGCAACAATTCACTTTCGTACTTCCCTACAATTGGTCGGTAACATTGGTCACTTTGGTAAGTTGCGCTGAACACGCCCTTAGTATTCGGGGTTTTGCGATAATTTTTATAATAACATTTTGTAATCGCATCTTTTGCTTGGCATCTTATATATTTCATGCGTGCAAATTAGGAAAAACATCTTTCGTGTTTAAATAAAATACGAGTTTGACATGAGTGCTTTAGATATTACATCTAATCATAGATTATATTCTGTTATTTTGTTTACATAGATTAATTAATATTATTGCTCATTAAGCAACCTGTGTTCCCCGGAGATTATTGCTTTATTGCACGCATTTCATTATGGCTATATTTTATGAAAACATATACATGACGCAGATGTCATACATGCACCAAGTTGATGCGATTGCAACAAAATGGCGATTTCATGTCTCACATGGCAACCCGCTTATTTTGTTCCATCACTTTATTTAAAAAATAAACAATGGTGGAAGCAATAAATATACAGTTATAAATAATAAACACAATAATAAATAGAATAAAAAGTATAAATATGACAAAAAATCATATTAGAGAAATATTCAAAAACTTTCACCGAAACAAAGTTTCTACCAATTTACGGGAGAAGAAATCGCCGCACGTAGTGCATATATGACATCCGTGCTTATTTATACGTAAAAATAAGCATAAACGTTCATCAGATTTATTTATGTAAGTGTTCATATCTATTTGCAACAAATATCACTTTCTGAAGTCTCCACAGGACGAAGGTTTATAAAAACGCCAAGGTAAAGGTAATATTGGAAAAGTACCATGAAATTAGAGTAGGTATATCAAATACAGATTTTGTTTGGGGCAAATTTGGCGAAAAACATTTTTAAATATGAGTTACAAATATATTTGTTAATTATTTTGTATTATTTTAAAAATAAAATAATAATAATTAAAAACACAATTAATTAATAAAGAAAGAAAAACTATTTATATAATTTGATAAAAAAAATTAAACAATTTATTAATAAATAAACAATAATGGCCGGGTTACCAGGCCATGCAAAATAACGATATTTTGGCGCCAATCATGCGAAAGCAGCGCCGTGCAAAAGGGGGGGGACGAAGGGGGGCAATCGACCTGGTCGAGAAAATTTATGGGGAGCCAAATTTGTACTACAAACGTCATTTTTGGCCTGTTACAAGAAAAAGTTATGTGGGAGGGTGCCAAATTGAAACAGTTTCTTGGCGCAATTTTCTCCTCGCACGCCCATGTGCGGAAAAAATCTACATTCTTTTCTAGCATTTTGGCGAGAATTTTAAATCATTTATTTGGCATTAAATGAATCGATGTGATTTCAATATTCAGCTTTGGGTTTGAATTTTTAATACTTTCCAACAAAGTTGAAAATTGTTTATGCATTTGGTTTATCTGTCCATCTGTCCTCGATGTAATACCCATAAATATGCGTTTATTTTAATGCAATTAGTAAACCTTATTAACGTCCCCTAAGCATGTTTTATATTGTATATGATGCATGTTAGATTAAAATTCCTTTATAGAAGCACCCTAAAGAATTTGATTACATTATGGTCTATGGGAAGAAATGTTTACAGAGTGTTTTAATGACATTACCCTATTACGATCGATTGAATCTGATATGAATTACCGAGTTTCACAACGATTACGTTAGAACAGGATATTCATAGCATTTTTAATCCATTTATCAGGACACACAAAAGAAATCAGCTACAATGCTGTCTTTTAGTAACAATTGCTAAGATGAGTTTTCAATTTTGGCATGTGCTTTTAAATTTAACTATTTTTAGGTACGTTCGTAATTATATAAATATGTAGCATCTACAGTTGTCGACTGATCCGTCCGTCTGTCTACTTGTCCGTCAGTATGTCCACATACAACAGCACAAAAACTACCCAACTGAATCGTTTGAAATTTTAAATATATATTTGGCGCCGAATTTTTTTGAGTCATTTAAAAGTATTCCGTTATATTATGGCCGATGGGTTGAAATAATTTCAAGTGCTTTTTAATTATAACACCCGTAGAAACATAAAGAAATCGATATGCATTTATGAAGGGCACTAAAATCTAAATTTTGTAGAATATGCCACAGAAAGAATACTTATTATTCATTTAGAAGGTACCATAAAACAATTCCGAAGCATAATGCTATGTGTGGGGGGGGGGGGCATTATTTTTTTCTAATCAACAGATTTTTATTATAGAATCATTTTCTCATTTGACATTACAAAGTCTTTTAAATAGTAATTTATTCAGGTAAAACTGCATAATAGAGTTCACTTTGGCATATTGAGCCTGCATGTTTCACTGAAAAAAGTGTTCAAATTTCTAAATCACTTGTAGTGATACTGACAGCTCAAAGTTTATGCAGACGAGATATTCAAATCTCATGTCATATCATATACCACAAATATTTCCAATTCCTTTTATTTAACGCATGCAAAGCGAAATATTGCTCAACTCCTTGAGAATGGGTTTGAAAAGAAAACAAAACAGCGGATGTAGTGGCCAGCATGCATTACCTATTTAAATCCAATTGATCCTATCTGGAACACATTCAAACGACGCATCGCATTCCTTTGCTGGCGTTATCGTGATTTTTATGTACCACTTTTAAAGAGAGCCTAAATTCTTATCGAGAACATCACCGCATCAATAGAAATCAGATGTAGATATTATACTGGTATATTTATTAACTATATGTATTAACTATTTAAGGTTTCACACACCATATAAAAAATTCTCTCTTTCTTTTCAACCATCATTGTTTGTGCCATTTTTAAGTACTAAAATTGGTGTGGAGTGTCTGTTTATCTTCTTGGCATAATTTCAAAGAGTTCAAATTCCGATACAAGATGTTTTAGTGTTTTATTATGTGCATTACTTTTAATATATTGCATACGTTCAATTTTATAACCACGTATGTCTGTTTTGCATAGTCTGCTTCCCTCTTTTTTAACCGTGTATTCGAATTTATATAGAATATTTTGTAATTCTATAGTTCAATTTGGTCATTTTCGTCATTTGAACTTGTGGCAGTATAGGGTCAATTAAAGGTAGCATCGTATTTTTTTCTTTTACTTTTCGTAAGTTATTATTAAATCTATGTTCTCGGCAGTATCTCTCAGACTAATCCCTCTGAGGGAAGTCCTAGTAAAGATAAAATACTTGTGTGAACTATTGTAGAATAGCATTAACCGTTTGTGGCTCAAAAACTCTGATTTGAAAAATAGTGTCTTAGGCATTAGAGTACATCATTATAAGGATGTAAAAAATAATTTAAAAATTTTAACATAAAACTAAAATAATTATGGACTGAAAGGTAATTTTTCTAGATCTGCAATAAGCAGAAGTTTATATACTTTTCATAAATATTGTCCATTCTCTAATATAAAATTAGAAAGTATACAAAATTACCTTTAAAAAAATCTACTTTCGGACTTCTCCAGCTTTTTTAATTTGACAAGATCTGCTAAGTTAATTTATGCAATATCGACCTGAAGCTCCTCCAATAATAAACAAAACTTTGGTATAAAAAATTAACTCAATATGATATTCAGTCTTGATATTTCCAATGATCAATTTGTATTAACACAGGTATTGGGGAATAGAAACAACAAATAAAAAAATCGCCTTTTAAAGCTTACTTTGTAAGTACTGTTGACTTTTGGGTATGTTGCAGATCTGTAACACGGTGATACAAAGGATTAAGATCTAAAATGTTTTTTCATAATGCAATTATTGACACATTAGAAATGCAGTCGAGTCTCCCTATAACGAAACTCCATCCAACGAATTTCTCTATTTAGCGGATTTTTTGAAGGACCAGTCAATTTTTTCATTATTACATTAAAAATAATCTCCATACAGCGAAATATGTATCTCCATCTAACGATTTTTTTTCAGAAAATTTCTTCATTTTTTTAGAAAGCGCTTTAAATTATTTGTAAAATGCAATTAAATTTGCTGTTTCCTGGTTTATATTTCATAGCTGTATATTTCTACTTTATTGATAATGTGAAAAAAGAAGATATTCACACCCCACCCCCGCACGGCACACATACACACACACACACAAAAAAAGAAAAAAACTTTACGTTAACCTTTGAAAAGAAAATGAGAAATTTTATAAAGTTTAGTGATCCAAAATTTCAGAAAGTAAGATTTGCATTATCTTTAAAAAGTCACGCTTTTCAGCGAATTCTGAAGCTGACGATAGTAGACTTAAAAGAGAAATGGAGAGAAATTAAGATGTGTAGAAGTATCGAAGAAAATTTAGCTCGCTTTAAATTTTCGGAGATGCATTTTAATCTTATTGATATGTGAAGTTTCACTATTAATAACATTTTAAACAACATTGTGAACAATGCTGATGAAAAAGACAATAAAAAAATGAACAAAACCAAGAAGAGAAATGATTATTGTATTTGGCGTCACAAGGGGATGACGTCAAATAAAAAAAATGTTTTCCACTCTTATTTGCATTCCTTGTTCAAATTTTAAAAATGCAAAAGCTTTGAAATCAAAACAACCGAAAATTATAAATTTCTTCAACACATTTTTGTTGTATTACTGTCCTTTCAAATAAACGATGATTTTCTTGTTTTGAAATTGCTTAAGTAAATAAAAAGTAGAATATCAAATTAATTTTTATCATTAATAATTTCAAAATCTTAATTTAAAAGCTCAAAAATTACACATTAAATGAAAAATTTTGCAACTTTCTCTATACAACGAATTTTTCTATATAACGAATTTTCTGACCGAACAATGCATTTCGTTACATTGAGACTCGACTGTATTTTCGCTATTGCTCTTTTGAACTGTAGCTTAAATTACAAATGATGTTCATTTATGTATGATATAAATCATATAGTGCATATGGTATTTTACTTTTAAACTCATCGATTTGCAGAATATTTAGATATTGATTTTTTCTTTACCTATTTAGAATTCTCATTGAAGAATCGTTTTCTGTGAATTATCTACCTATGCGATTATTAAAATGATATTCTTTGATAGAATAACATTTCCAAAATTTAAAGTATCCTGTTATTAATGGCCACATAGGGTATTACAAAAAGAAGTGAAAAAATGAGAAATGACTCAATTTGGTAGATTTGTTGATCTTGAAGACTCGTAGTCACGTATTTAAATAATGTATTTTGAAGAGAAACAAGTTTAAAGTTTGATATTATAAATTACAGTACGATGCTTTTTTTAAATGAATATCTCTTCAAGCGTAATTATCTATATTTGCCTATTCTAACATTATAGAGCAGCACTTTTCTTTAGAAGATAAAATCTCTAAAACAGCAACTTACAAAAAATCGATTTTATGAAATTTATGACTCTGTAAAACTATTTATGCAGGTTACATGACACCTAAAATTAAGAATTCGAAGATTTAAATTTTCGAAGCTTTCAAAAATTAGGTTGAAAACATAATATAGTAAAAATGTTTTTGGTACTTTTTCTAATTCGTTCAGTTTTTAAGTTACAAAATGTTAATTTTAATGCATTCTGTTGATAACTTTGGTTTCATTCATTAACTTAAATAGATTAATTTCACTATTTAAAACAGGGAAAAATACTTATGAAGAATGAAAATGATTATTAACATAAAATAAATAATTTTATAGAGTTATTAGTGTATTTTCTTAAAATTCAAAAGTGATTTAAAATGTGCTTAACGTTTTCAAAGCTTTTAGTGCTAATCTGTACAAATTACAAAATTTTAAATTTCATTGTGTCGTTTTTATCTCTTTTTTTCAATTCATATCTAAATACTTTGTTAAATAGTGTTAAACTATTAAAATTTGTTACAAAACTTTAATTAATGTAATTAAATTTGTGCCATGATAGTGTAAAATGAAATTAAGTCTGGAATTTCAGGGAAAATCATCTTAATGACGTCATTGTGTGATATTTTAAAATATAAGGAAAACATAATTCTAAAAATATTATGATTTAATAAAGAAATTAAATTCTTCTGTGTATTCCAGCTCTAATTAATTGGCGAAACGCATTGCTGATCCTCTCAAAGAATGAAAACGAATATTAATTCAGAATGAGGTTTCAAAAGAATTTCCTGAGTTCTTTAAGAAAAGTTTTTCTAAAACTAATTTTATCACTTCTTTCATTGATTACAGCGCTTCTTTTTATTTAAATGTTTTACATTTAAGTTAATGCAAAACTTTTTAAAATATTTTCTCAAAATAGTACAGTAACTTTGAATAAGTTTCTCTAAACTTGTTATAGTAGCATACTTTTTTATTATACTGTTTAGATTTATTTAATTCAAAATGCTTACACAAATTAACAGTTTTACAGCAGATCGCATTTTTATACTGATTTACTGTGTTCTAAAAATAGTAATGAAACTTTTAAAAGTCAATTTAGATTTAAAAGTATTTACTTCTTAACAAATTGATAAAGTAATCAAAATAAGCAAAAATATAATAATAATTCGTTGTTTTCAATATATGAAAAATACTTCAAACATCGTATGGATACAAGTATTAAAAGAAGTATTTAAAAGATAACACAGTATATACACAAAAATATTATAACACAAGTATTTAAAAGAAGTTTCTCTAATAGCGGAAAAAATATTTGAAGTTCTGCTATCAAACAAAATGATTACGAAATCTGCAATTTAAATATTAAAAAAGGAGTATGTGACTCCCTGAAAATTCCAAAGAGTACAAGATATTTATATACTTTCAAATACCAATAATATTAAAAATATTCTTACAGAATTACCACAAATATTTTTACAGAAAACTTCCCTCTTTGTTTAATCGTGAAAAAATGTACAAATTCTGCTATAAAAAGAAAGTGATTACGAAATCGATCTAATCTAATTTTTAGAAAGTAATACCTGACAACTTAGAAAAACTCAAAGGAGTACACAAACCTTCCATACTTTTAAATACCGATAGTAAATAAAATAACCTTATACATTTACCACAACTATTTAATAAAAGTTTCTCTCTTTTGTAATTGTGAAAAAAATTACAAATTCTGCTATTAAACAAAGTGATTACTAAATCTGCTATTTAAATATTAAAATGCGGTATCTGATGCCTTGAAAATTCCAAAAAGTTTGAGTGAACCTTCTATACTTCCAAATGCTGACAGCATTTTAAAAATTTTACAGATTTACCACAATTATTTAAGAAGAAGTTTCTGTATTTAATCTCGGAAAATTGTACAAGTTCTTCCAGCAAGCAAAGTGATGACGAAATCTATCTGCGATTTAAATATTAGAAAGTGGTACCTGACACGTGACAATTCCAAGGTGTGCATAAACTTTGTACATTTTCAAATAGTGATAGTAAATAAAATAACCTTATAAATATACCTCAAATATATCACAGAAGCTTCTCTCTTAATTCAATCGCGGAAAATTTTACAAATTCTGCTATTAAGTACAGTGATTACGAAATTATCTACGATCCATCTACGGGGGGGCATCCTATTACCCTATTATTAAATAGAAGTGTCTCTCATTAACCACAGAAAAACTTATACATTTTGCTATAAAATAAAATGATTATGAAATTTTACGATTTAAATGTTAAAATGTGCCCAGCAGTGGCCTCGCGGCCACTGGTGGGGTCCGAAATCTATCTGCAATTTAAATATTAGAAAGTGGTACCTGACACGTGAAAATTCCAAGGTGTGCATGAACTTTGTATACTTTTGAATACCGTTAGTAAATAAAATTAGCTTATACAATTACCACAAACATTAAATAGAAGTGTCTCTCATTAATTAATCACAGAAAAATTTATACATTTTGCTATAAAATAAAATGATTATGAAATTTACGATTTAAATGTTAGAAAGTGGTACCTGACGCCTTAAAAAATAAAAAAGAGTGCATGAACCTTGTATATTTTCAAATATTAATAGTATTCAAAATAATATGCGATGTATACCACAAAAATCTAAACAGAAATTTCTGGTTTTTATTTAATCGAGAAAAAATTTTAAATATTCTGCTACCAAACAAAGTGACTACAAAATATGCCATTTAAATATAGTGGTACATGACTCTTTGAAAATTCCAAGGTGTGCACGAACCAGGTATATTTTGAAATACCGGTGCTAGGTAAAATAATATTTCACACCTTTTTTAAATTAATTTTTCAATTAATTTTCAGCAGTAAAATTATGCTTCAAATTGTTGAATATTTAATACGTGGATTATGACTTGCTAACTAAGCGTAGAATCAACAAAGTGAAAAATGCCCAAGCCGAGTATCGAACCCGGAACCCTTAGAATAGCGCAATGTTAAGCTAGGTTTGTTTGTTTGTATTTATGTCGGCCAATTATTTACACTGTGGGATATAGACCCTAAGGTGTGGGATGCCCTCCGTGGGGGGGGGGGGGCATCCTATTACCCTATTATTAAATAGAAGTGTCTCTCATTAACCACAGAAAAATTTATACATTTTGCTATAAAATAAAATGATTATGAAATTTTACGATTTAAATGTTAAAATGTGCCCAGCAGTGGCCTCGCGGCCACTGGTGGGGTCCGAAATCTATCTGCAATTTAAATATTAGAAAGTGGTATCTGACACGTGAAAATTCCAAGGTGTGCATGATACTTTTAAATACCGATAGTAAATAAAATAATCTTGCCACAAATATTAAATGGAAATTCCTCTCATTAATTAATCACAGAAAATTTTCCTATAAAATAAAATAATTATGAAATTTACGATTAAATGTACGAACATTATAAGCGAAATAAAAGCTTATTAAAATAACACACCTTTTAAAATAAAATCGGAATTTCAAAAAATTTGATTTTCTCGATAAAGAGAATTTTAAATCTCACGTCTTCAACTATTTTAACCAATCTAGAGGTTAATTAATAAAAATTAACACTACTGTAATATTTATACGCTGGAGCACCTGCAGTTAAATTTCTTTAAATTTTTTTTATCTCATTTAAAACCTTTATATAAACTGGAACTATATGTCTGTGGCAAATGGTTTATGAATTAGCTATTGGGCAGCGTTGGAAACAGACGCCATTTATAATACTTTTAGCACTTAGTGTACGTTCCCTTAAAGCTCAGTCCAATTCAGCTATAGAAAAGTGGTTTAAGTCATGAAATTTAACGTTTCATAACTGGGTCAGTTTTAATGTTAGATGAATGGGACCTTTTTTCTCTTACTTGTTAGAGTAGTGGGGAAAATTTATTAAATATCACTTATAGGACCGGGGGACCGCATAAAAAGTTAATTTTCGTAATTTTTTAATAAAATTTTATTTTAATCTAAATCGCTTGAAAAACAATTCTTTACCTTTTTTAAAGCATTTTTGCAAATGGAACTATATGTCTATGACTAACAGTTTACAAATAAGCCATTGGCCATCGTTGAGAGTGGACAGCCTGTATAGAAAATTTTTTGAAATACAAAATGAGTGAAAATTATAAATATTCTATAATGACTAAAAATGAAAAAAAATAAGAGCAATTATTATTTAATTATAAAGTAATCATAAAATAAAATCATGCAGTTATTATTATTATTATTATTATTATTATTATTTTATGATTAAAAAAAAGCATACAAAGCTATTTTTCCCCAAAAAATACATTTATAATATATAAATATGTTTTTTTATTGACTAATTACTATGTCTAATTATAATCATAAACTTATCAAATATATTTTCACCATAGAAAAATTTTTACTACTTGGAAAACAATTAATAAAACATAAATTTTTACAACTTGATATTTTTCTCCCCCAAAAAAATTAGATGAACAAGTTGATTTATAAAAACAGCCAAGACAAAATAAAGTAGAAAATATATGAAGACCATTATGATATTCAAACATGAACAAATATGTAATTTCAAAAAATCACATTACTGTTTCATATGTCAAAAAAAATTAATTATTTTCTTGTATTTAAGGATTTTTACGTATTTAGTATACAGTATCTTTTGTGATTTATTTTGAAGATGAAAATGAAAATTTGAATAAATTAACTTCTATATATATACACTGCTCAAAACAATTAAACGATATTTGAAGTTTTATATAAAATAAAGATATAAACGAAATTTTTTTGCCGAAAATAGAAGAAGATAATCACAAATGCAAATTTTTCTGGTTTTCAAACTCTGGAGTATGCTAATTTTGAGTTCGACGTCAAAAACGTCGCTTCAGCGGCAGCGAATGAAATTTGACTTTCAACTGGATAAAAGAGAATGAAGACAAGGATGATCGGCATTCAGTGATTGCTTTGTTTCGATGAGTACGATGCCTCATCGAAGTCATTTGACAGATTCAGATGCTTGGAGAATTGTTGGTAGGTTAGAAGGGGGCCAAACTCAAGCCGAAGTAGCGCATGCCATTGGAGTGTCACAAAGTGTCATTTCCAGGATCTGGAACCGTTTTTTAGAGAGTGGATGTGCAGGCCGAAGACCAGGGCAAGGTCGTAGACGGGCAACAACGCCCAATGAAAATCGGTATTTAGCGTTAACAGCTCGGAGACACCAAAACATGAACGCTACTCTTCTCCAAACCCACCTTCGCTCGGCTATAGGCACCCCGATTTCAATTCAGACTGTCCGAAACCGGCTCCATGCTGTAGGTCTGTATGCTCGCCGACCGATGGTATGAGTTAGATTAACATCAAGGCATCGTCGCGACCGCAGGGAGTGGGCAACCGAGCATGTCAACTGGAGGAGAAATGAATGGAGCAATATTCTGTTTTCTGACGAGTCCCTTTTTTGTGCATCCGGATAATAGGCTTATTTTCATCTGGAGGGACCGTGGCAGTAGGAATAATCCGGCGTTCGTGCACGAAAGTGTCAGATTTGGCGGTGGAGGAGTGTTGGTGTATGGTGGCATCTCCATTGACGGGCGCACTGACCTCTACATCATTCGAGATGGAGCTCTGACTGGTCGCCGATATAGGGATGAGATCCTCAGACCTATTGTAGTCCCTTACGCTGCAGCAACCGGAGATAACTTCATTTTAATAGACGATAACTGCAGGCCACATCGTGCAAACCTAGTGGAGGATTTCCTTTTCGAGGAAGGAATCATTCGAATGGAATGGCCAGCGTGTTCTCCAGACATGAATCCAATCGAGCACGTTTGGGACGCTCTAGAAAGACGAGTTTCTGGCCACCAAAAACCCCCACAAACTCTCCAAGAACTGGAAAGAGCTCTTCTGGAAGAGTGGGGCAGATTACCCCAACTCGTCATTAATAGCCTCATTGAGTCCATGCCTCAAAGGTGTTCAACGTTGCTGGCCGCCCGTGGAAACCATACCCCCTACTGAAAATGATTTTCTTTGAAGAAAACACCTTTTTTTATTATTTTTTCTCATACCCACAAATTGTGTTTTATTTCTTTTGCACACAAATGCGCAATAAGATGCATTTTTTTCTGCCAAACATGTGTAATTTATTCTCATATAACCTATTATGTCTGTCGACCATGTATCAATCAGCTAAAAAGTTTCCCAGATACAAAATCCACCTAAAACTGCAATATCTTTTAATTGTTTTGAGCAGTGTATATATGTGTGTGTGTGTGTATTCTGTGTGAGTAGTTATTTATTAATTTTGAAAATATTGAATACTAATGACAATGTGAGAGTTTCAGATATTTGGCGTAATTCAATTTCTGCATTTTATGGCACTTAAAAAAGCATAATTTTTAAAATTAAATACAATAAATTTTCAGCGATAATCTCGTTTATATATCGTTTCTTTCATGACATAACCGATTTTTTTTAAACCTAGAGTAATACTTTTTTAATTTTCTGCCAGCAATATATATTTTTTAAAAAATGAAAGATAAAAAGCCCGTGTGTTAATACTACAAGAGTTATTTCAAGTTTGTGAAAAAATTGGAAATGGTTGGACGAAAATAATGGACAGTAGGCACAATGCTTTGACACTAGCATACTGAGAACCATTTTTGTTTCTTCAGGGATTTGGGGATTTTTCAAAACCCCATAGAAAACCGTCAATAAATTGAAAAATAACGAATAACTTTTGGATAATCTTGTTGAAACTAAATTAGCAAAAGCATTCTAACTGTAGATTATGATTACTTGGCTTATTGAAATAAAGAGTGTTCATTTTTATGAGGATAACATGTATACTCGTAGAGCAATTAAGATTTTTATAAAAATAGTCCCAATTTTTTCCAAGTGTTTTGCTTATAATTTGCAAAGTTCTTAATATAAAAAAATGCCCTTATAAGTAAATATGATACAATGTTGTACATAAATAACATGCAAACAGAATTTTTCAAATGAAAAATGAGAAGCTTACTAAATATTGTTTCACTGCACATGCGCAAATGAAATTAAAATATTATGTGCATAATGTGTTTCTTAAATGTATGGAGTAACTTTTATAAAAGCTCAAAAATTCTATAAATTGTAGTCAATAAACTAAGCTCAAATTCTGTTGTTCCCAAAATGTGGGGTTGTATCCATATATGCATTTATTAGTGCCAATATAGCAAACACAATATTGCACGTATTATGATACAACTCCTCATCTTTTTCCTCCCGTTTAGGAACAGTGGATTTTGAGCTTATTTTATCAACGATAATTTTCATAATTTTCAAGCTATGTTTTCGATACCTTTATAAGTGAAGCTATAAACATTTAACTAACACATTATGTGCATCATATTCTGATTGCTTTCACGCATGTGCAATGAAAAATTCACTAAACCTGCTCATTTTTCATACAATTTTTATTATTTTTAAATTCTGATTTCAAGGTATTGTGTACAATATTATTTGTCAAATTTTCTGAAAAGAAATTTTTTTGACACTATGAATTCTGCAAACTATAATAAAAAGAATTGGTAAAATTTTTAAATGTTTTTATAAAAACTTTAATATTTCTACGATTATACATGCTATTCTCACAAAAAATAACACAGTTTATTACAATAACCTACATAATCATAATCTACAGTTAAAATTTTTATCTACATTAGTTTTGACAGAATTACCCAAAAGATATTCGTTCTTTTTATATTTGTTAACGGTCCCCTATGACATTCCGGGGAAAAAATCTTTGCGGAACTATATGACTTGTACTATTCCGTTTACATAGCTAAAATTTCAAAATAATTCATCATGTATTTTTCTAGATATTTAACAAAACACCTAAAATTACAAGTGATCGGTCGGCTTTGGTTATATAGTGTATATCGAGAAAATTATAGAAATAGTGAATAGCGATTTGGAGGACAAGAATAATAAATAAAAAAATAATCAAACTGAAATTATTTGAAATCACTATTTGATGTTAAATATCTCTCCATTTAATGTAGCATATGTATACACACACACACACACACACAAAAAAAAAAAAAAAAAAAAAAAAAACGCTAATTGAAATTATTGAAATGACTATTTAATGATAAAATATCTATAAATTTAATTAAATTTAATGTAGTGTGTATAAGTAAAGAAAAAAACAATCGTCATCAGTTTTGCAATGCAAGTTTTATCTAATTTGTATACGGTTCGTGAAAAATATAGTCGATGTTCACATAACAATTATCAAGTATTATAAAGTGCATTTAAAATCCGTATATTTTTATGCCCGTATTTCAACTTCTTAAGTTAACTACTTAAGTCTGAAAATAAATGTATGAATATTGTAATTTCTAATATTTTGGAAAGAAACATTTGACCACGTAAATTACTGAAATAAAATATTTAATAGTGTTACATTTTTTTTATATTTTTTGTTGCCAAAAGTTTTGATAAAGTACTTTTTGTTGATAAATTTAACTTTCCCCCAATCTAAAAAGATTTTTATTAGTTTTAATTACTTGGCTCAGAATATTTTTGCTATTCATGAAAAATATAATTGTAGATGTTTTCTCAAATTCATAAAAAAAAAAATCCAATGCCTTTACTTTTTTCTTATTTTTAACCACCTACTTCAGTTCCTTAGATAGCAATAAAAATACAAAGAATATAAGTTTCAATATTTTTTGAAGGAAAAACTTTTGAAGCGTATTATTACAGAAATGGGACTTTAACTAATCTTATTTACTTTATCTTTATTTCTAGTTTTCTTTTCCAGTATCCAAAAACTCTGTTTAAGTGTTTTCTGTTGATAAATTTATAAAAAGTCCTCTGAAATTCACAAAAAAATAAAATGTATTTTCTCACCGATTTATGAAAATAGATTAATATGCCTTTATCTACATATAATTTTTAAAAATCTACTTCAAGTCCTGATGACTACTTTACACATGAAAATAAAAATATAACGTACATATTAATCAATATTTTTTGTGAAAAAAATATTTGAGGTGTATTATTACAGAAATAGGATTTTTGATAATCTTATCTACTTCATCTTTATTTCTAGTTTTATTTTAAAGCTGCCAAAAATATGTTTAAGTACTTTCTGTTGATAAATTTATCATTTTTTCTCTATATATATAAAATCATAATGAAACGAATTTGTGAAACAATTTTACATTACGCTGCTGCAGAAATAAATTCACTAGTTTTCGTCGTTTACATTTTGATGGATTTTCGAAACAGTCAATTCATTTAAGGATACTCAGTGCATTGATATAATTATAGCTTAAAAATTCTCTCTAAATAATAACATGTAACAATTCATGAATACTGTCACTTTTATATCATTTTTATTAATTTCCTATTTTACTGCTAATTACGAATCTCTATTCAGCGTAACTAAATTTGAAGGACATTTTGCTGAAACCAAGAAGTATTTTCGTATAATTATGTAGTAGTAAATGGAGTTAATTTTATCAATAATTAATGTAAAAAGGTTATTATTCATTATTGCAAATGATCTGGTAATAAATTATCTAATAATTGTATAACTATTGAATATAAATGCAATTTTGTTCAATCAATTACGAAGGAAGTTTTCATTTAGAGATAATTTGTCGGATGAAAATTTTCTGGATAGTGTTGGGAGAAAAAAAAAAAAAAAAAAAAAAAAAAAAAAAAAAAAACATGAGAGGGAATAATTGCTGCACATGATTTAGAAAACCAAATCATTTTTTTAATTAATAATTATTTAGTAACTAATTTAAACTTTGTTCAATTTCGTTAAAACCACGTGCTTCCCTAATGACTTTGAGCAGTGTACATACTCTGCATGATTTATAATCCTCAAATTATTATTGATATATTTGTGGCCATAATCTATTGACAATTTTTGTGCCGTTTCGGATATGTACGTGTCCTTCTATTTCTCTTGTGTTATCCAATGCAGGTAAATTGCACACAGAATGACAATGTACACAGTAAAGCACAGATGTTTTTAAAATGAAAATTGTGAATCTATTACTGAATATTGGATTGTTCATTATGCTTTGTGCCCCACCAATGGCCGCGAGGTTCTGACCTCCAAACTGCTAGACAGTAGGTGCTGGGTTCGAACCCAATCACGACCGGCATCCCGCCCTTTAGGGCCAATATCCCACAGTATAGATAATTGGCCGACATAAATACAAACAAACAAATCATGATGCTTTGTTTCGTGTGTTCGCCCCATTTCAAGTGTGGATATTTTTTCGTTCAACTGGCAACTAACACTGCACATGATGTTTGTAATTATTTAATTTTAATTTACTGCATGTGCTTTATTAATGTTAAATAATTGCGTTTTTGCTCCCTTTTTTTTTTTCGTAAAAACAAAATTATAAAACCTAACCATTTTTATGCATGGGTTGAAAGTCTAAACATTCACGGTGATTTCCGCGATTATTTTTTACGAATGTTAAGAAGCCACTTGTCTCGCTCAAAGAAATTCGAATGATAATATTAAGTCTGTGGAGGTGTTATTTTCAAATATCTTGCTCAAATTTTAATATTTTAACATGATATGTTTTGGATAGGATAGCTGAGGACGACTTACAACCGGACTAGTTTTTATTTTTTCGGTTTTGGTTTCGGATTTTTTTTCTGATGCTTTAACTTTCGAAACCGGTTGAGAAAGGTTCTGAAATTCAAACTATCAGAATATTAAAAAAAAAAATAAAACCAAAATTGAAAAAGTAAAAACTAGCCCCGTTGTAGTTCGTCCTCACCTATCCTATGCAAAAGACATCATGTAAAAATATTAAAATTTAGGCGAGATATTTAAAAATAACGCCCTCATAGAACTTAACATTGTCTTCCGGGTCTTTTTTGTTAAATGCAAGTTAAAGTTTCAAAAATGTTTTTAAAACTTTAGCTTGCATTTAACATCATTCTATTTTATAATGATGACGTTCGCGAAAGCGACAGGATACATTGATGATTTTTAAATGTATTTTTAAATACATTTAAAAATTCGTTAAGAAAATATTCTTTAAATTTCAATAAACCTTAATTATTGAGATTTCAATAACTGCTTTTAATTTTGTTAGCATAAAAATAATTTTTTCCCAAAGTTACAAAAATATTCAGGGCCGAAATTGTTAATAAAAATTTCTGGGAAGTATTCAGTCAATACAATCGGTTCGGTTAGTTCAATATTTTTAAACTGTTAAATTAAACTGCATAGATTCATAAATTTTTTTATTGAAGAAGGAAATAAAAATATGGGTGCTATAATACTAAATCTTCAAACTATGAACTTGAGTGTTTCATACTTATAAACAATATTATTCATGTTATTACAAATATACTCATCACAGAACAAGGCAACGACAATAAATTATGCATACAACATAAGATCGTGAAACACTTTTCAATGCTAATATTGTTGAGAAATATATTTCGATGCTATGAAATGACGAAATTAAATAAAAACAACATTAAAAACACATAACACAGAGGAATATTTTTTCCAATCTCTGCTATTATCGTTTAATGTGATCGAATTCTTTCGTGAAAGACCGTGAAGTATGCTATCAATATTAATAATAATAAAGAAGTTCAAAACCATAGTAAACCAACTTCATTTTTGAAAAAAAATGAGACAGTGTCTTTAAAAGGTGCATAAAATCTGTTTTATTCACTTCGTAATGTGAACAAGTCTATTTTATAAGCTTTCTGATGTATGTCATCGATTTACGAACTTGGTTTACTGTCATAGAGGATAAAACAGATTTTATGCACATTCTAAAAGGACTGTCTCATTTTTATTTTATGGATTATGTCTATTATAGCTACAAAACCATCTATACACTAACAAATAACAAATTAAAAATTAGTTAAGTTTAAAATTACTGACTGCCCAGTTCCAGTAATTACCGATCCTAGTCTGAACAACCGAAGGTTAATTTAGTGTGTAAGTAAATAAAAAACAAAACTTATGAATAAATATGTCGGAGACTATTTTTTGTAAATAGTGACACTTCACAGCATAAACCGCGCAATGCCTGTGTATACTCCGTAACTCTCTGAGTTATATTAATCATACATATTATTTCTGTTGTCATCATCGCCTTTTCACTGTATTTACCAAACTCGCAACTGTGCATTGGGTATCATTCAAAAGTTTTTGAACAAACTTCTGACATAATACACTTACTTACATTTTGGTAAAACGCATTTTTGGACTAAAAATTGCGGTTAGTTTAAAATTAAATCATCATTATTTTCATAAATGAAAAAAGAGGTTTTTCTAAAATCAATGTTGCTCCAGAAATAAAATGCTGCATTGCATCATGCTCACCAATTAATATAAAAAATAAATAAATAGTATAAAAAGATAAAGCGTATAGATATGTCCACACATGCATTTATTATATATATGTAATTAAAAATCAAAATTGAAATTGAAACGTTTAGAATAAAAAGATCAATCAAAGCAGTAGTATATGACGATTTGAAAAGATAAGCTTTGTTAAGTTAGATTAAATTGTATTACAGATATATTAACTTTAATTTTCTTTTCCCGGTATTTTTCACTATGTGGATGTCGTCTACCTCTAATGCAGTTAAATATTTTTTTAATGCGGTTAATATTTTTTTCTTGCGCGAATCTTTTGCTATCGTCAATCAGTTTTTACTGTAACTTTGATGAAATAAATGAGGTAATATTTATTTTTGACTAATGTTGTTAGCAGATATTTTTATCCTGAATTTATTTTTAGAAACTTGCATCTAAAATATATCAAATATATCTTAAAAAATTAAGATTTAAATGCAAATTTCCTTGCGCTGGTTTATTGGAAATAATAAAATCTTATTGTATCTGCTTGCAGGCTTTGTCGAGGAAGCTGTATGAATGGATATTTATTTCCAGATGGGTTTGCAGAACTTCTTATTCAATGCGTAGCGAAGACTGGCGAATGGTCTCCCGATATTGGATTTCCAGACTGCGAAGGTGAGTATTTTATACTAATAAAAAAACACATTTGATTTCTACAAATATACTTATTACAAAGACCGAAAATAATGAAACATCGTTTTGCAAAAACTAATCAGAAAAGCCCTGACATTTTCTTATTCTTAGCATATCCATTTTCCGCTATCAACTCTGTATTTAATTTAAAGTTATTCACTTTTGAAGCGTTACTAAGAATGTCGGAATTTTACAGTAATTGATAGATATGCATATCATTTATTTGAACCAAAAATGGCCCTCTTAAATAATCTAAATTAAATAACTATAAACTAGAAATCTTGTCCCCAATGTATCATAGATATTTTAAACTAATTTTTACAAGTACAATTTTAATAAAAAGTTAAGGTAATTGGACAAATAAATTTAATAAAAGCACTATCGAATTTCGAAATAAAATCTAATCTGCAAAATAATATAGTTTAAGAGCCGACGGCACAAAAACCTAAGGTATCAAGAACAAGAAAAACAAAACCTTTATTTTATGGAAGAGTAGAAATAAGGGGATCTAATGACTCATGTTTGCGGAAATGAAGTGGTGGAACAAAATTTAACACTATCAGTGGTTCATTCGTAGGTTTAACATTGTGTATGTCTACAATCAAAGGTAGGAAAACATGGAGAACTTGGAAGAGAAACTTACAATGATAAACTTACGAATGAACTTATACTGGTATTTATTTTTGGCTTAAGTACCACTTCCCTTCCAGCAAACATGGATCATCAAATTCCTCTATTTCTACACTTCCATAAAATAAAAGTTTTTATTTGTATTTGATACCTTATGTTTTTGTGCCTTCGGTTCTTGAACTAATACTAATAAATGTCCCCAAAACTTACTTCATCACTAAATGTGTGCTTGATCTACTAGTAGTGAATAAATTGACTCCAAAATAAAAACAACTATCTAAATTATTACTAGTTGACATTAATGGGCAGGATTTTACAAGAAAAGACCTATTTGTGTTAGAATTCTTTAAGAGTAGTTAGCGGTTAGGTGTTAATAGCTGGAAGTTTCACCTAATCACTTGTCATGTGCCATAATCAAAAGCTTTTAGTCCTCTTTTAAAGACCATAAAAACATAATTTGCTAGTTTTTTTTATTATCATTTATACTATTTTATTGAGAATGTCGACTAAAAAACCCCTGTTTTCAAAATTTCATTTCAATATTTGTTTAATAATCTGAACTAATTATAACCTGCCTCAAAAATTAAACGAGTTAGAAATTACACGTGAAGCGTGTATATTTTAGTATCTACTTCATAGTTTCATGTCATTTATGTTTTATTCGAAAGCGTATAACGTCATTAAAATATACTTGAAACTATTTTTTCCTGTTGACCGTAATGTGATGGAATAATTTTGATTGTCCCTGTAATTGAACAATACATCCGATTATCATAAAATTTTAATTGACTCGACAAAATTATGCAACAATTGTATATTTTAAATCTCAAGTGATTTGGTTGAGTAGCTTTTGCTCTATTATATGTGGACGGACAGTTTGAACAATGACTACTGTAACTTGGTGCAATCCTGTGCAACGTATATCAATTTCATAAAATATTAAATAGTTTAATAAAATACTATAATAGTTTAATTAAATACTTTTAAAATGCGTATCAAACAATGTCTCAATACTTAATTATGCAATGGAATACTTTTCTGTAGCCCTGTAAATCAATGAGAAATATTATTTGCACAACAGATTGTACAGAATGAATATTATAGTATATATTTCATAGATGCATATCAACTTTATTATGTTCGAAAGACTGTAAAACCATTAAAATGCACTTGAAACTTTTTTCTGATTGACCGTAATGTACTGGAATCTTTTTGATTGTCCCCGCAATTGAACTATGCATCCGATTTTCATAATTTTTTAAATGACTTTCCAAAATTATCTAATAACTATATACTTTAAGTTTCAAACGATTCGGTTGGGTAGTTTTTGAGTTGTTATATGCGGACAGACAGACAGACGGACGGACGGACTGAACGACAATTACAGGTGCTACGTATTTACATAATTACAAACGCACCTAAAATACGAAGTAAGGAATAAAATAAAAATTTAAAAAAATCTAAAATCTATTATTTTAAAAATGTATCGTTACTGTTTAAAAAATATATAAATATACGATGGAACCTCATTACCACGAACGATCAATTTTTCTTTTTCGTGTTAAAAATAGTTCGTGTTATCCGAATTTAAATATATTACATACAACCTAACGGGGTTATAGAAAACAGTTCGCAGTAAAAGTATTCCACGCTAAGCGTGTTCATGTTAACGAGGTTTGACTGTACGAAATTGCTTGAACTATTTTGAGGAAAATATCAAATATACTTTCTTAGAACTTATTTATTTGTCTGCGAAAGATCTTTCTTGGTATCTTTCGCAGAAAAATACTGCAAAAAAAGTTTATATACCAATATGATTTGAATATCAATAACTAGAATTCCCCCCCCCTTAATACGAAATACCGGTTAAGTTAAATATTTTGAAGGATTGCTAAATTACTCTTACACCTGGAACCATCCCATACTGAAATCGATTGCATAAAAAAACACGGCAATGATGAATGGTGAAACTTATTTATATCGAATAATTGTTGAAATGAAATCAATCATCAGATAAGGAAAAATACCTCAAAGGACATTTTTACAGTGGTAGAATTTCTAATCCATCTTCTGTGGCATATAATTTGGGCGATATCTCTTTTTCAACCTTTGGAAACTATACCCGTAAGGCATGGTGACGTCACATCGACGTCGTTGTGAAGTCACTGTGTGACTTTGTGACCATCGATATTCGATGTGACGTCACGTGACGTCGATGTGAAGTCACAGTGACTAAAATGTGAAGTCGTTATGGCCGTTTTAGAGCTCTTTTGTGACGTTTCACAAAGTGGTCACAATGTGACATATTTGTGAAAAATGTGTCATTTGTGACTAATTTGACATTGACATTGTGACGAAACTGTGACAAAAGCAACGATATTTAAATTGCCAGAAACATGTTTTTTAAAGTAAATAACATGTTTTGAAGACTTTTTTATAATTTTCTAAAGATTTTTTAAAAAGTCACATCTCAGTCACAATGTGACGTCACTGAGTGGTGGCAATTTGGTCACAGATGTGATGTGACCAAAGTGACTCACAGTGACGTCACTGTGACCATGTATGCTATGAGGGTAGTCTCTAAAATACACTGTAAAAATTTTCTGTAGATTGAACCAAATTTTGGTGCTTAGTAGCTACCACCATACGATGGTAAAAAACTCGTGTTAACATTTGGAGCTTCCTATTTCAACCTCGTTCCAACTATTGGAACTATGCTTCAACAAGTGCTCCAGATGTTGGTTCAAGATTTCGCAATCTTACAATAGCAGCTATTGAGCATCAACATATGGTTCAAACTAGGACAAGATTTTTAGCAGTGTGTAATTGAAATATACGTGTGACATAATCATCTTAGTTTATGTACAGTTTTAATTTTTTTAGATTATATGTAAAACTTAAGAACGCTGACATTCAGCTTCAATCGTCAAATTTTATGAATTATTGATAAAGAGAGTTACATTTAGTCTGATTTTACTATTGGAAGTAGTGTTTTCGTTTTTATTTTTATTTATTTATTTTTTGCGGTAGAAGTTGGTCCGATTAAAAACTTGTAAATACAAAAGTTTTAGATAATATAAAGAACATTTATAAAATATTTGAGATCTTGAGAATTAACGAAGTTATGAATTTTTTTCATCGAAAAAGCTACTTTTTCGCCTCTTGAGCCCATTTTTAATTTTATCAAAAATCTCTCATGCATAAAGTATTGACCCATTTTTTAGAAGTAATAAAAATTTTAAATTGATTCGGTATCTATTTTAATTAAGAAGTTATGTTTTTTTTTCGGTTTTTGCAAGAATCCTCCCTGTTTCCACCCCTTGGCTTAATTTTGCTCATTAACGAACTTGGCCGAGATTTATACCGCTTGAATTTAGGCATCAGCTGGAAGAGATTCAAGTAGAACTGTGGAAGGTAACGTGTCCGTAAGAAAGTGATATATATGTATGTAGATAAATAGATAGACAGTTCTCTCTCGGTATATTTTTATAAAGTTTTTTACTGATGTTGTTTTGAGTCTAGGTGTCATGATCGGTGTAGATGTGCAAACACTTTTCAAAAACTCAACATATTGGAGAACGCAATAGGTAGTATTTCATACGAAATTACCTAAAAATATTAAATTGATTGGACTATTAGTGAAAAAAATTATCCGACACACTTTCTTATTCCTTATTTATTATATTTGAAATATATATTTTTCATATCTTTCGCAAAAGAATATTATATTAAAACAAATTTCTTAAAGCAATAAAATTCAAATCAATAAAACAGATTTTTTGTTAATTACAACATTAACAATAAGTACCACTTAAGTGAAAAATTCGGAAAGATTGTTGAATTAATCTTACGCCTGGAGCAACACCATACTGAAATCGATTGTAAAGAAGACACAGAAATGATGAATGGTAGAATTTGTTTATATGGAAAAAGCCTTGAAAATAAATCAATCATCAGATAAGGAAAAATATCGCAAAGGAAATTTTTACAGTGGTCGAATTTCTAATCTATTTACTATGGCATGTAATTTGGTGAGATCTCTTTTTTAACTTTCGGAAACTATAGTTTCTAAATTTTAATTCAAATATACGTGTAGTTTACATTAAGTTAAAAAAAAATTTTAATTATATTTGAAAATTAAAATCGTTAACTTTCAACTTCAATCGTCAAATTTTATGAATTATTTATAACGAGAGTACCTGGCAGTTCTGATAAAGAGAGTATTGATAAGCACAGACAGGATTATTCACATTTTCTAAAATCGTGTTCAAGACCTTCTAAAACGTATATGTCCGTCGAAAACCGCAAGTCAAAAATTTACACGTATCCAATGCTTTCTTCTTCTAACGATAGATATAAGCAATTTTTTATTTCTTCTTCTAAAGATGGGTGAAAGTAATTTTTTTATTTCTTCTTAAAAAGATAGATGAAAGTATTTTTTTATTTCTTCTTCTAAAGATAGATGAAAGTAATTTTTTATTTCTTCTGCTGTTTCATTTGTTGTTTCACCAATCTTAAAAGCCTCGGTTTCAGAGAAATTTATCTAAATATTTATTATTACTATGAAATAATTATAACACTTGTTACAAAAAAAAAAAAAAAATGGAAATCTAAAATCTATTGCTATTTTTTAAAATATTAAATTGATAGGACTGTTAATGAAGAAAATACATGATGCAACGTCTGATAATGTATTTATTATCTGCGAAAGATACAGGGTAAACATAAAGTCCCAGCCCAATTTGCATAAATAATTAATGCATGGATTTTATATTGCAGATAAATGATACTCAGAGTATATGCTAACAATAGAGGAATGAATAACAATTTTAGCGGCAGATTTGCGATGTTAAACATTCGAGGAGGTCAGGGAGACGTTTCGTAGAAAATTTGGAAGAGAGGCTCATACACGAGGAAATATCCGTAAAATGGTGAACAAATGGTGGATTTTTTTGCGTGGGGGTTTATCAAGGAACAGGTCTACAAGACTAAGGTTACAAATGTGACAGTCCTAAAACAACGCATAAGCAACGTTTAAGCATGCAAAATTATCACCGTGGGAATGTTATAAAAAGTGTTGCGAGCTACACTGAACCGGTGGGAAACTTGTTTCGAACTTGATGGACATCACATTAAAAAGTACTAATATACTGCATAATACTATTGAAATATAAAATTCATGAATGAATTATTTCTACAAAATGGGCTGGGACTTTATGTTTACCCTGTATATTCTTACTATCTTTCACAAAAGAATGTTACATTAAAAAAATGTTCATAAACCAAAGAGATTCGAATAAATAATCAGGATTTTCCCCCTTAACATTAAGTACCTCTTAAGTGAGAAATTCTGAAGGATTGCGCCTGGAACAACACCATACTGAAATCGATTGTAGAAGAAGAGACGGCAAGGTGAATGGTGGAACTTGTTTAGATCAAATAATCCTTGAGAAAAAATCTATAATCAGATAAGGAAAAATATCTCAAAAGAAATTTTAAGTGTGGTGGAATTCCTAATCTATTTTATTGTGTCATATAATTTGGGCGAGACCTCTTTTTTATATTCGGAAAACTATAGTTTCTAAATTTTAAGAGCTCTAAATATGCGTGAGACAAAATCATCTTTGTTTATGTTCAGTCTAAAAGTTTTAAGTTTATATTTGAAACATAAGAGCGTTAACTTTCAACTTCAATCGTCAAATTTTATGAATTATTAATAACGAAAGTGCCAGGTAGTATTAATAGCGTTGCAAAGGTTAGAAAATACCCGGTTTAAACCCGGGAATAAACCTGGAAAAAACCCGGGATTTTTTGGAATAATTCGGTTTTTTGGGAATAAACCTGGGAATAAACCTGGTCTATCGGAAATAAACTCGGGAATAAACCGACTTTTTGCAACTCTAAGTATTAATAAGGAGGTCATTGATAAATATAGACAGAATTGCTCATATTTTATAAAAGCAGTCAAATCGCGTGCAGGACCATCTAAAATGCATAAGTCCGTCGAAAACCGTAACTCAAAAATTTTCACCTATCCCACACTTTCTTCTTTTAAAGGTAGAAAAAAAAAATTTTTTTAATTTTTCTGCTGCTTCATCTGTTATTTCATCAATCTAAAGAGCCTCTTTTCTAAAAAAAAAAACTTCATATTTTTTATTAATGTGAATTAATTCTAAGACTTGCACACAAAAAATAAAAAATTAATAAAGTAAAAATCTAAAAATAAAATCTAAAATCTATTGCTATTTGAAAAATATATAAAATCGATGAGACTATTGGTGAAAAAAATATCCGATACACTTTCGTATTGTTTATTTATTATCTTCGAACGATATGTTTTTCGTACCTTTCGCAGAAGAATGTTACATTAAAAAGAAGTTCGTAAACCAATAAGATTCGAATCAATAATCAAGATTTTTCCCCTTAACATTGAGTACCTCTTAAGAGAGAGAAATTCTGAAGGATTGTTAAATCAATCTTAAGCCTGGAGCAACACCATACTGAAATTGATTTCAAAAGAAGGCACGACAATGATGAATGGTGGAACTTGTTTATATCGAATAAACCTTGTGAAGCAATCAATCATTAGATAACGAAAAATATCTTAAAGGAAAATTTTACAGTGGTAGAATTTTTAACCTGTCTTTTTGTGTCATATAATTTGGGCGAGATCTCTTTTTTACTTTTTTATCTTTCAAAAATTATAGTCTCTAAATTGTAATTCAAACGTATGTGTGACATCATCATCTCTGTTTATGTTCAGTTTTAAATATTTAAGATTACATTTGAAATCTAAGAGCGTCGACTTTCAAATTCAATCGTCAAATTTTATGAGTTATTGATAAGAAGAGTTTCAGATATAAGTAAAAATGGAGATTATTTGTAAGAGAATCGTAGAAAAACAGACTCACCGACAGTCAATGTCTGATAACTGTTAAATCAGGACCTTTTCAAAAATATAAGTATTTCAAAACCCGGAAGTAGAACATTTTCACGTATCCAGTATGATTTTTTCTTCCATTGCATCAGTCTAAAAAAGCTTCTGTTTAAAACAAAAATAGCTCACATTAAGAAAAAAGTTTGATATTTTTTATTATAGAAAATTAAGAAAAACATTAAGAAAAAAAGTTTGATATTTTTTATTATAGAGAATTAATTATGACACTTGCCACAAAAAATAAAGTGGAAATCTAAAAAAAAAATCTAAAATATATTGCTAATTTTTAAAATATTAAATTGGTTGGACTATTGGTGGAGAAAGCATCCGATACACTTTCTTATTCTTTGTTTATTATCTGAGAAAGATATATTCTTTGCATCTTTCGCAAAAGAATGTTACATTAAAAAGAAGTTCAGAAACCAATAAGATTCGAATCAATAATCAGGATTTTCCCCCTTAACATTAAGTACCTCTTAAGAGAGAGAAGTTCTGAAGGATTGTTAAATTAATCTTATGCCTGGAGCAACATCATACTGAAATCGATTGCAAAAGGTGGCACAATGATGAATGGGGGAACTTGTTTATATCGAATAAACCTTGTGAAGAAATCCATCATCAGATAATAAAAAATATCTCAAAAGAAAAGTTTACAGTGGTAGAATTTCTAATCTATCTTACTACGGCATATAATTTGGGCGAGATGTCTTTTTTATCTTTCGAAAACTGTAGTTTCTAAATTGTAATTCAAATATATGTATGATGTTATCATCTTAGTGTATGTCCAGTTTTAAGTATTTAAGATTATATTTGAAAATTAAGAGCGTCGACTTTAAACTTCAGTCATCACGTTTTATGAGTTATTGATAAGAAGTGTATCATATATTATTAAAAAAGAGACTATTTATAAAAGAAGTATATAAAAAAAGACTCACCGACAGACAATGTCTGAAAACTGTTAAATCAGGACCTTTTCAAAAATAGAAGTATTTCAAAAACCGGAAGACGAATATTTTCATGTATCCAATATGATTTCTTCTTTTAAATATAGAAGAAAGTATATTTTAATTATTTCTGCTGTTTTATCTTCTGCTTTATTAAATAAAAATCACTGTGTTTTCAAAATTTTGCCTCAATGCTTTTTAGTAATGTATTCGAATTTTAACACTTGTCTCAATATTTTTTTAACTAAGTTAAAAAATGAATAAAATAAGTTTTGTATTAAAAAAAAATCTAAAATCTATTATTCTAAAAATCTAGCATTACTGTTAATATATAATATATACATATACAGGGCGATTCTAAATTTTTTTTACAATAAAAGAGGGGTGATAGTACTCATAAAGACAAACAATAATAAATAGGAGACCAAGGATCCAAATCGTTTTCCAAAGGAGATAGCCGCCATTAAAGTTTACGTACCAAATTTTCAAATAAACATAAAAAACGAAAAAATCAGTCGATTGATTTGCGGTTTTCACTAAAATTATTCTTTATGTCGGCATTTTCTTGAAATTAAATAATAAAGATAAATTTCAAAGAATGCCGATAGATGGCGCTTTAGACTTTGGAGTAACGAACAAATATTTTTTGCCGGTATTTTTTGCATCTCATTAAATGTTTTCGTAAGCTTAGAGTCAAACTTAAATTTTGAGCTCAAAATCTGAAAGTGGGAGTGGTTAAGTAGCACAAACTGAACTGTGTTCAAAGGGTTCAAATTTCAAATAATTATAAAAAAAACGGAAAAATTGGTTAATTGATTTGTGATTTTCAAAAAATGCCGATAGAGGGCACTTTAGACTTTGGAGTAACGAACAACTCTTTTTTCGCGTAATTGTTTGCATCTTATTAAATGCTTTCGTAAGCTTAGACTTAAACTTAAATTTTGAGCTCAAAGTCCGAATAGTTGGGAGTGGTTAAGTAGACAAACTGAACTGTATTCAGAGGGTTCAAATTTCAAATGATTATAAAAAACGCAAAAATTGGTCGATTCGTTTGCTGTTTTTGCTAAAACTAATTTTTAAATGAGCATTTTCTTGAAAATAAATTTTAAAGATAAATTTCACAAAATGCCGATAGAGGGCGCCTTACACTTTGGAGTAGCGTACAACTATTTTTAGTTGTTATTTTTTAATATCATTATATGCTTTCAAATGCATAAAATTAAATTTTAGGCTCAAATTCTGAATCGTTGGGAGTGTTCAAGTAGCGAAAAATTGAATTGTGTTCGTGGAGAGGGGAGGGTTAAATTTCAACTCCTGAAGACACTTCAATTTGTGCTACTTAATTACTCCTAATTATTCAGATTTTGAGCTCAAAATTTAAGTTTAAATCTAAGCTTCCGAAAACATTTAATAATTTTTTGCAAGCATTTAATTAGAACAAAAAAAATAATCGTTAAAATTAATTATTGGTTACTCTGAAGTTTAAGGCTCCCTCTAATGGAATTTTTTTTTTTATTTATCTTTAAAATTTATTTTCAAGAATATACTTACTTAAAGAATAGTTTTAGTTTAAACCGCAAACAAATCAGCAAATTTTTCCATTTTCTATAATTATTTTAAATTTGAACACCCCCCCCCCCTCCTTAATCACAGTTAATTTTGTGCTACTTAACTTATTCCCTACTATTCAGATTTTGAGCTCAAAATTTAAGTTTAATTCTAAGCTTACGAAAACATTTAATGAGATGCAAAAAATAACGGCAAAAAATAGTTGTTCGTTACTCCAAAGTCTAAAGCGCCCTCTATCGACATTTTTTTAAATTTATCTTTATAATTTATTTTTAAAAAAATACTGACATAAAGAATAGTTTTAGTAAAAACCGCAAATCAATGAACCAATTTTTCCGTTTTTTTATAATCATTTGAAATTTGAACCCTCTGAGCACAGTTCAGTTTGTGCTATTTTACCACTTCCACTTTCAGATTTTGAGCTCAAAATTTAAGTCTGACTCTAAGCTTACGAAAACATTTAATGAGATGCATAAAATACTGGCAAAAAATAGTTGTTCGTTACTCTAAAGTCTAAAGCGCCTTCTATCGGCATTTTTTGAAATCTATCTTTATAATTTAATTTCAAGAAAATGCCGACATAAAGGTTAATTTTAGTGAAAACCGCAAATCAATCGCAAGATTTTTCCATTTTTTATGTTTATTTAAAAATTTGGACCCTAAACTTTAATGGCGGCTATCTCCTTTGGAAAACGTTTTGGACCCTTGGTTTCCTATTCAATATTGTTTGTCTTGATGTGCACTATCACCCCTCTGTTATTGTAAAAAAAATTTGGAATCACCCTGTATATATCAGATGCATTTCCTTACTATTTATTTGCTATCTGCGAAAGATACATTCTTATAGTATCTTTCACAGAAGAATATTAAGAAAATATCTTAAACCAATAAGTTTCGAATATCAATAATCAGAATTTTTTTTCTTAACTCTAAGTATCTCATAAGTGAGATATTCTGAAGGATTGTTAAATTACTCTTACGCCTCCGGCAACACCTACTGAAATCAATATAAAAAAAATGGCAATGATGAATGGTGGAAATTATTTATATCGAATTGGGAAGTAAACAATCATTACATCAGGAAAAATAGATAAAAGGAAATTTTTACAGTGGTACAATTTCTTATTCGTCTTGCTGTGGCACATAAATTGAGCGAGTTTTCTATTTCTTTTCATAAACTTTCGAAACTATGGTTTCTAAATTATAATTTTAACATACGGATAAAATAATCATTTTTGTTGAGATTTAAAT
Organism: Maratus speculifer; assembly: GCA_964019185.1. Taxonomy (NCBI): domain Eukaryota; kingdom Metazoa; phylum Arthropoda; class Arachnida; order Araneae; family Salticidae; genus Maratus; species Maratus speculifer. Next base: position 84,606,808 of record OZ025289.1, on the reverse strand, counting down.
TTTTTAGTTTATATTTGAGAATTGTGAGAATCGATTTTCAACATCTATCGTCAAATTTTAAGAATTACTGATAAGGAGAGTATCAGATAGTATTAATAAAGAGAGTATTCATAAGCACAGATATAAAGACTTACAGACAGACATCTTCTAAAAGCTGTCAAATCTTGTTCAAGACTTTCTAAACTGTAAAAGTCCGTCGAAAACCGTAAGTCGAAAATTTTCACGTATGCCATACTTTCTTCTTGTAAAGATAGAAGTGCTGTTACATCGACTAAAAAACCTGTGTTTTCAAAATTTTAACTCCATATTTTTTGGTATTATTAACACTCTCCAGAAAAATAATTATGATAATAAAATGGAAATCTGGAAAAAAAATTGATATTTATTACTATTTTTTAAAAATATTAAATTTCTTGAACTATTGGTAAAGAAAATATCGTATGTACTTTCTTATTATTTATTTATAATCTCCAAAAGATGCATGCTTAGTATATTTCGCAAACGAATGTTACAGAAAAAAAAATTTCATAAAACTATAAGATTCGAATCAATAATCAGGATTTTTCCCCTTAACATTAAGTACCTCATAAGAGAAAAAAATTCTGAAGGTTTGTTAAATTACTCTTATGGCTGAAACAATACCATACTGAAATCGATTGCAAAAGAAGACACGACAATGATGAATGGTGGAACTTGTTTATATTGAATAACCCTTGAGAAGAAATCAATCATCGAATAAGGAAAATATCTTAATAGAAATTTTAACAGTGGTAGAATTTTTAATCTGTTTTGCTGTGGCATATAATTTGATCGAATTTTCTTTTTTCTTTTTGAAAACAATAGTTTCTAAACTCTAATTCAAGCTTTCGCTTAAAATAATCATTTTTGTTTATACCGAGTGTGTTAACTTTTTAAGGTTATATTTGAAAGTTACGAACGTCTACTTTCTAAATTAACCACCAAATTTTATGAATGATTGATAAGAAAACTATCCACAACACTTTTTTTTCTACACTATAAAAATAAAACTCTTTCTAAATCTAAAAAATAATAATATAATTATGAAACAAAATATACAGACATCTGAAAAGAGTTTCACATAATTCGGTAAACCCATTTTTTTATCATCAAAAACTTCCGAAACAAATGTATATGACGACCTCAGAAGCCAAGGGTCTCCAAATTTTACTCCAAATGTCGATTTGGAGTAAATTGAGTTTAAAGATAATTGATGTTAAATTGGAACATCAAAAACAATTGACTAAATTGAAATAGGAAACATCTGCTTGTTGCATTCTAATCTTTGAACTCTCATTTCAATAACTGTTAAAAAAATAGAGTACAATTTTCTTTAAATGTATAATTAATCAATATTGTTTGTTTTTCGAAAAAAATGGTTTATCTCTATAACTCAGCAAATAATAAGAAAATGACCTATATTTCTTTACCTGAAATGAAAAAAGCATATTTCCAAATACCCTGTGCACTTAACTCAATTTTTTCCATTTTGTCACTTACACCCCTTGGCTTCTGGGGTCCTCATATATTCTAGATTTTGGAAAGAATTTATAAAAGAATAGTTTCTTTTGATGCCACTGATTTTCGGAAACTTTTCCGAGTTGTTTTTATAGTATGCAAATCAATTTCTTGAGTAGTTTTCCTACATAAGGGCTTTGACGTTTTTAAAAACATTTCGTGCAATTTAGGCTTCAAAAAGTGAGATTTATTGCCAAATATTATAAACAGCTGTAAAAGTAAGTTTAAGGAACTTTTATACTTGTTTATATGTGTATTTACATCGCTTACCAGCAAGAAAATTTACACATCTCGCAAAAATTCATTTTGCATTTTATTCCACGAATAAGTGTGTCATAAGTGCGTCTTACTACACAATTAGTTTCATAAGTGTAGTTATGTGGATAAACACTTTATTACGCTATGAGTCCATTTGTGACCACAGAAGTGGAATGGATTGTGTAGGGAGGTAAAAGTACTCAACTCTCCAAAACTGAATTTGCATTTCTATTCTTAGAAGTTTTATGCATTTACGCGCGTTTTTAATTCTGCATACTGTTCTAAGTACTGCTATTTCATGTTTCATAAATATCATGCAAATTTTCTTTTCCCTCTTCTGTGAAATTTACTTTTGTCGAGATGTGCCCCTTTTCTTGCTTGTGAAATATAAATATAATAAGCATTTTATTTATGTGCATATTGTTATATATTTTTATATGCAGTTTGCTTCTATTTAATAATAGAAACATATAAACTGCTTTTTCATATTAAATAAATTATGTTATCCCGTCGACCAAAATACTATCGCCAAATTATAAGATAAAATGCCAATAATTGATGATCGTGAATGCCAATTCAATGACACTAAATACGATATACGTGTTTAAAACTCATTAAGTGATTTTTACTTCGACTTTTTATTTATATTTTTATTAATATTCACTAATTATTTGTTTTTCTTTATTATTTAAAATAAAAATTACATCAATATATATAATTTGGCTATTAGTTTGGCGATTTGTATAATTTGGTGAAATTGGTTGACGGGATAACAGAGTAGTACCTAAATTACAAAAATATTGAGAAGATTGTTTGTGTGTATGATAAAATGCATAGATTACCAGAAACTATTTTTTCAAATTTCCTTCTCTCGCCAAGGCTATTTTCCCTATATCAACTGCAGAATTGAATTTATGAATGCAAGAATAGCAAAATAGTCATTAATTTTAATATTAATTCTGTATATACAGTAAAGCATCGTTTATACGACGATCACTTATACGACGTTTACATTTATACGACGTTTTACTGTGGTCCCGATTCATTCCTATTTATTTTAATGTAAAAATATATCTTTTATACGACGCCAAAATCGTTTATACGTCGATTTTTCAATTTTGTATAGGTTTATTTTTGTTTATTTTTCTCATATATTTTACGAACGAGCGGAAGTTGGCAGCTATGAATGACACCAAAGAGCTCTCCACATTATAAAAATGTCGGCTGTGTTCGATTAGTCTGAAAAATCAGCTTACGTGTAACAGATTACACTGAGAGGAGTCATTCTTATTTCGAGGATGGTCAGCTTTCCCGACCTGTTTTAAGTTGCAAATAGACTTTCCTTTTAACTGTTATCAATATTGGCGACTTTTAGTTGGCCACACGGGTTTTTTTTTTATCTTTAACTTTAAATGGAAAAGAAATGATGATCTGCAAATGAGGGACCTTTCGGTGAAACATAAATAAAGGTACGCATATTTAAATTGCTTACTAACCCCTTCCTCCCCGTTTTTAAGATTACTTGTTTATTTTGGTTTGTTTAATTTAAAAAATCATGCAAATCATCACGTTAAACATTAAAATTTAGTGAAAACAAAATTAATTCTAGTTTTGGAAGTGAAAATCGATTATACGTCGTTATCGTTTATACGAAGTTTTTCGGTAGTCCCTTCGGCGTCGTATAAATGATGCTCCACTGTATTTCATAATCGTCTTTAAAACATCTTTGCTAAACATGAAAAAGTTTGCCTCATAATTGATTAAAAGAAAAAAATTCCTCATTCATGGGTGAAAAAACCGATTAATACACAATAAAAACTACCCTACTTCCCAATGTCAGTGGCAGCAGCAGAATCTTGAAAATGTACAGATTTTTGATGTTTTTAAAGGTACACACGCTTTACGGGTTTGTGTGTAACTCAGAGAAGTTTATTGTATAGTTTCTTTTGTAGTTATATTATGCTTCAGTGATTATATTATCTATATGTTGTACATATATAAAAAAGTTTGTCCTGACACCCTGATAATCAACGCACAGCCCAAACTACTGAACCTAAAATCATTTAAATTGGGAAAAATATTTCATATGATGTAAGCGTGCTTGAAGGTGGGACTCCCCTAAGGGGATTGAATGAGGTATAAAAAATTATAGAATATCTTGCTATATTTTGGCAGAACATATGGGTAGCAGAATGAAAGTCTAGAATTTAAATGTACTAAAACAATAATTAAACATATTTTTTAACAATTTTACAATCCCCCCCCCCCCTTTAAGAGGGCTAAAAGGGGATCGAAATTTTAGAACATTTGACACATCTGAACAGCCATTTTAAGTTGGAGCGTGAAACTTTAGAAAATAAATCTTCTAAAAATATAATTAAACACTTGTTTTGGCAATTATAAAGTTTCTACGCCTGAGGGGAGGGGGGAAGGAGAAAATAAATTGAGGCTAAAAAAATGTAAAAGTTTTCTTTAACTCGTCATGTGGCACATAATTTTAAATCTCTCGAACCACTGTTTCAGATTATGAATCTTTCTTCCTTCTTTCCTAATTTTGCCCCCCAGATGAGACAATTTTAAAACTTTTTTGAAATCGTAGTGTTTTTATCTTTAAATCGTACGTTTTTATGGAGCTCCCTGATAAATATTATTTATAACACATGAAAATTTTAATGAGAGAGAGGGGGACTGTCTAAAGTGGCACGATAATTAAAATTTTAGGGTGCACTTTTTTCAACTTTTGTCAACATCCCTCATGTGACGAATCATTAGACAGCTCTATGAACACAATTCATGTTACAGATATCCCTAGCCCCCGCCTCTTCTTTTCAGACACAAGGAGAGGGCATTTTTCGTAATGTAGCCAACACTCTTGACGTAATATAGCTTTGGCTAGCCCTGTGACCACTTATTCCTATTATTCACTTCTTTTGTCCCTCCCTCCCATTTTACACCGACCAGTGGGTATGTTTAAAGTATTTCAGCAAAAGGTCTGCTAATAATGGGAAAATTTTTGAACTAGTCTTAAATGACATAGAAAAAATCAATAAAAAATATTCATCATTTTACTTTCTGTTTTTGCCACAAAGGTGCTTTTAATTGTTATTTTTATTAATTCTTATTCTCGAATATTTTTCAATTAATAGCCAAAATATTCTAATTTTTGATACTTAAATTCCCTTATAATTCTATGCTTATGTTATACTTTTATTTTATAATCGCACCTTTTCTACTTTTTGCGATCCGTGATCACATGACTTTTCTACTATTGTGACTTCCTTATAGCCTACCTTTGATTTGATGTTTTTTTAATTTTCTCTGTTTTTAGTTTCTCTTTATTTCCTAAAATCGACTTCATTAACATGTAAAAACAATGACTTTTATAAACGATTGTATAACATCTCGGATGTAGATTACTTTAAGTAATCGATATAACTGTGTTTTGATCGATATTCATCAATTGTGTTTTTTACGATGACGATTTTCTCGTTTGCTAAATTTTCAAGAATCGTCCATCACTAGCCATATCAAAACAGCAACTTTAGGTAAAAGCGTGAAATTCCCAATAATAAACTTTTTAACAAAATTATTAAAAATTTATTTTATAGATTTTAGAAATCCCTTTTTCTCTCAAAAAGAATTGACAGGATGTACGAAACTTTTAGGTCCATATTAGGTTACCATACTTCAACAGCAAACTTGGACAGAGGAGTGAATTTGAAGATAATTAATCTACTAAACACTTCTCCGATGAAATATCATCAAATATTTATGGCATGTGATTGTGTGTACCTTCTTGTCTCATCATATTCCTTTCATTTTGTTGCTGTTGTTCAAGAATTACGGCACTTGCATTTGTAGTGATGTTTAGATTGAGAATTTTGAAAATGGAAAGAATGACTCACGTTGAAGATCTTAAATCATTGTTGTTTTCTACACAATTTATAAGCTAATTCATTTTACATGATCCATGATGATATGTGCACAAATTCACATGAATATAAAATTTATGGATGAATTTTCGAGGACTTTTAAGATATTTATTATTATCAGATCAAAATAATTAATTATCTCCATAGCATTAAATCACAACAGATTATCAGCTACTATAAAGAAATCTTAAAATACATAAAATCTAATCTACGAAGGCGATTACTATCATGATTGTCTATTCCGCTTGTTAAATGTAAAACGTAATAGTTATTTATCTACTGTTAACATGTGCTTTTTTTGTATCACAAACATAATTTCCCTAAAAGATAAAATTAATATATATATATTTTAAATCGTGAAGAAAGAAATGTCTTTGATTTTAATCCTCAAACCAAGGCGATATTTTAAAGAAAATATCGATGTCAATTATTCTGCTGCGAAAAAAATTTTAAATAATTATAAATTATATACCATAAATAACGCTCTTTATTTAATTAATCTTTATTATGAAAAATATTTTTTATAATTACTAATTAATATCATGATCGAAGTTTATTTTAAATCTGTTTCAAAACTTATAATAATTTATATAAAAAAAATTCCTCACATTGTCGTTAATTGTTTTCTAACTCTCCCGTCATTTGCATCTCGTCTCATACAATATAAAATGGGTTTTTCAAAAAAAGGTTTCAAATTTAATGAGATGTGTCGACAAGAAATGTTCTGCTTCTATGCTAAAAATAATGAATCTTGCCTTACCTTTACGTAACGTCTTTCCAGCGCTAATGAGCGAGCGGAAATAATGGCTTAGAAAAAATTTCAGAAATGTTACAGAGGTTTAATTATTAGTCGCTTCATAAAGCAAATGCGTATTTAAGATTCACAAAGCCGTATTTTATTCATTTCAGCACGGAAATATTTAAAATTTATATTTAAAGAGCTTATTTACTTAGGGAATAAAAAATAAAATCCAGTTGTGGATAATAATTATAACCAACATATTGTTTTTAAATATGTTTTCAGAATATTTTATTTTAAAAATGACCATCTTGAAAACCCATTTCCATAATAACAATAATCACTTCAAGGTATGTTTCAAAAACAATTGGCGATCTTTTTTAACATACTCCAGCATGGTTGTAAAGTGTTTATGAATTGAGTTTTCTGTCTTTCTGTTTGGCTGTCTTACGTATGTCTGTTCGTGCTCTAACACGCGTAAATATACTCAGATTGCTATATAATTTATATATGTTATTCATGTTTAACATGGCATGTTCAAATTATGTACGCACTATTTATACTTTATTTACAGAGACACTCAAAAATATTATGTTACATTAAAATCTATGGGATAAAATCATTTACAGTGTACTTTAATGGTGTTACAATGTGCCAACCATAACAAAAAATTCAACACAATGTGTTCTTAAACTTATGGTACTTAGGGGCTGAAAGAACACATCTAGAAAAGCACAAATTAGAACCCAATGTCGCAACGCAAGCCGTAAAGGACGCCTCCCAGGCTGTTCACCGCAGTCGCTTTCATACATTCTGTTTATTATCGATGAGATACCAGTGGCTGAGCCATTCTGCCTCCGAAACTGTGCTGGGTTCAAACTCAATCGCGCCGGTTGTCCTAACAGTTCGAAATTTTCCATGGTTTTCATCGAACCTTGCATTTCCTTTCGGAAATACGGGTTAGGTTATCTTAGCAAGACTCCGCGCAGGGTATCCCCCCTTTAGAACCTATACTCAAATGTAGATTGTTGGCCGTCATAAACATAAACAAAGAATCATCAATAAGATGGATGTGAAATCAAATCAGAAAAAGGTCGAGAGACATTACATATATAGAGCGGCAGACGGCAATGCAAGGGAAGCCCAAAGGTTGTGCCAAGAGCGTTTGGTCTGTGCCTGCGTGCTGGATTCAGGGCGAATGACGACAGTAGTGGTAAATAGCCTCTTAATTATGGTCTCTGGAATGGCTTACGTTCCAACCGTGGATTATGCAGTGATTTGTACTTGTTAGTTGTGTTCTGTCACCCTCTAACCTATGTAACATGAGTTTAGGGGCACCCTGTACATTACTCAGGTGCACTATAAGAGGATTACTATAGATTATTTTATGTGTAAAACTTACTGTACTTCTAAAGGGGAACTGTAAAAAACTTAGTTTTGTGGTCAACAAAGAAAAATCGTTTATAGCGTATGTTAATTAATTTATTCTGTTAAAAAGATAATGAAATTAATATAAATTTCTGAGAAGCATTAAGACATGCTTTCTGTAGAATATGGGCTTTTTTTCTTTCATATACTGAGTCATACTCAAGAGTTTCAATATATAATAGTCTGAAGCAAAATGCTATTCGCAGCGTATGTAAAATATGTTGTGCTACACTCAAGAGCCAAAACATTATGATTTCCGCCACATTTTGCAATGAAATCGAATGAATGACGTGAAAGGCACATAATCTGGTGGAATGGTATTTAAATGCTGATAAAAATCTCAGAAATCATTTGAGTGCTTACGAGGGTGAAGGATGCGCATTTAATCTGCTTTGATAAAAAGCATAATTCACTGTCTTGACGAGTCAGAAAGAGTAACTTTGGAACTGCCCGTTTCATGGGTTGTTCGGGACAAATCGTTCTTAGTATTTATAAAAAGGAGATAAGTAACGGTGAAGCCTTTAGTAGAAGCCATCACGTTTGACGCTTAGACGTTATCAAATAAAAAGGACGTCGAGACTCCCCCTCTTGGTAAAGCAAAATCGGCACCAGTACCGTCTCAATTTACATTCCAAAGCAATGCAGCTCTAAGTAGAATTCTTTCGGAGCATGCACTTCAGTTGACACTGTTGAATGTGCGACTACCGGACTAACGTCTCACTCATATACTCCTTTTGACCAAGAATAATCATGAAATATTCATACACTAGGCCTAGGAACACCACGAGTGGACTATGGAATGTAGAGGAAGATTTGCCAAGTCGGATGAAGCACAATTAGTCCTTCAACACGTCGATATCCGTGTTTGGATATACCTTCTTCTATTCGAACTGTTACTCCCCCTTATACAACAGGTCATATAGAGGCGAATTGTGGCGATATTAAGCTTTGGCTAATGTTTTCATGGATGTCTTAGAGATCTGAGGTTCTTGTCGAACAGACCATGAACGCCGTGGACTACTGAACATCATTGCGGATCACTTGCACCATTATATGTTATCTGTCATCCGAAATGGAAATAAAGTCTTCGTGCAAGACAACGTTCCATATCACATGACTCAAAATGTGCTCGATTGGTTCTAGGAACATAATAATGAATTCCAGTTAATGTTCTGGTTGCCTAACTCGACGGATCTTAGTCAGACACAGCACATTTTGGGAGCCATTCAACAATAGACCAGAGCTTAAAATCAGCCATTTTGGAATATCTCGAGTATGCATTACCCCTGCTTCAGCAACCTTTACAAATTATTTCCGGTCGTCTGTCAAGAACTTGTGGTTTCCATGCCAAAGCGGTTTGTAGATATTTTGTGTGTGAATCTTTTGTCAATACGTTATTATGTAGGTGGTCATAATGTTTTCGCTCTTAAGTGTATTTCGAACATGATGAAATTCATATACATTGCTGAAATTTACTACATGTTGGTTTGCAGTATAAGATTGCATTTACCATGTATTCACGGAGAGACATAAAACATACTGTAGAAATAATATTGTATGCAAAGTGTTATCTATTAGATACGACTCATGTTATGATATGTGGTCTTCTCGGTTATGATATGCGTTGATAAGTTTAGCTAGATTTTTGCATGCTACGTAGTGCACATAAATTTCATAGATCATATAAAGGACTATGTAAAAGAAATTCGTAAGCAAAACTGTAAGTGAGCGTGAATTGCTTAAAGGCATACATTATTTATTATTTCAATTACGTATTTTCAAATTCTGTTACTTTGAATATGCTATGTTTGCGTCTGTAATACATAAATGAAATTATGTACAGGGCTATGCAATGAACTATGAATATGGATATGCAATGAATGTGGATATTTAGAGATTATTAATTTTGAAAGTGTGATTTTAGTAGCTTTAAGCATGTTTTTACTTGAAATAAATTTCAGCATAATGTATTGTGTAATTTACTCCTATTATTGTTTAAGTTATTTTTGCTATAACAATTGGTCTTATGAAGAAATTGTCAATATAAAAGTTGTAGATATTACTGAGAAGATACATAATAAATTTAATCGGATTTGATATGTTAAGAATTGTCGAAGTTACGAAGTCTTCCACCCCCCCCCCCCCCTCTATTTTTGTTTTCGTTTATGTGTAATTTCTTTTTCAATAAAAATTACTCCTTTCAAAAACTTGTAAATACAAAAATTTTGGATAATAATAAAAGCATTTATAAAAAAAAAAATTAGTTGGATTTGATTTTTTGAGAATTGACAAAGTTATAATTTTTTAACTCCCAAAAAGCCTATTTTTTCGCCCCTTGAGCATATTTTGAATTTTATCAAAAATCTGTCATGCATAAACTATTGGCTCCTTTTTTAGAAGTAATATAAAATTTAAACTGATTCAATATCTATTTTAATTAAGAAATCATGGATTTTCTTTTTCAATTTTCACAAAACCTCTCCCTATTTCTACCTCCTTGGTCTGATTTTACTCATTAAAAAACTTGACCGAGATTTTATACCCCTTGATTTTATGTATCAGTTTGGAAGAGATTTGAGCAGATTTAAAGAAATTATCGTGTCCGTAAAAATGTGATACACACACACACACACACACACACACACACACATATACACTATATTGCCATTGATTATGGGACACTTGCGATTTTAGACATTTTACTAAATATCTAGAAAAATACATGAGGAATCATCTCGAAACTCTTAGTGTATAAATATAATAGTATACGTCATACATCTCCGTGAAGATTTTTTACCGAAACGCCATAGGGGACCGTCAACAAATTAAAAAAGAATGAATATCTTTTGAATAACCCTGTCAAAACTAATGTAGCAAAAGCGCTCAAACTCTAGATTATGATTGAATGCCTTATTGTAATACACTGTGTTCATTTTTATGCAAATAGCATGCACACTCGCAGAGTAATTAAGGTTTTTATAAAAATGGTCCCAAATTTGTCCAAGTTTTTCCATTACAATTTTCAGAGTTCTTAATATAAAATATTTTTTTCAGAAAATATGACAAACAACATTGCACACAGTACCCTGCAATTAGAATTAAAAAATAATAAAAATTGTATGAAAAATGAGTAGGTTTACTATATAATTTATTACTGCGCATGCGTCAAAGATATCATAATTTCATTTGCATATTATGTTAGCTAAATGTATAGAGCAACTTTTGTAAAAGTCTCAAAAGCATAGCTTGAAAATTCTGAAAGTAATCGTCTATAGAAAAAGGACAAAATCCGTTGTTTCCAAAATGAAGCAAAAAAATGAGGGATTTTATCCAAATGCAGTAGTACATCCCATATTGTGTATTCTATATTGACACTAATCAATGAATATATGGATACAACCCCTCTTGTTTTTGCTTCATTTTGAGAATAACGGATTTTCGACTTATTAAATTGACGATTATTCTCAGAATTTTCAAGTTATGATTTTGTGACTTTCACAAAAGTTGCTCTATACATTTAGCTAACATAATATGCAAATGAAATTTTGATATCGTTGACGCATGCGCAGTAAAAAATTATTTAGTAAACCAACTCATTTTTTATACAATTTTCATTATTTTTTAATTCTGATTACAGGGTACTGTGTGCAATGTTGTTTGTCATATTTTCTGAAAAAAAAAATAATATTTTATATTAAGAACTCTAAAAATTATAAGGAAAAAATTTGGAAAAATTTGGGATCATTTTTATAAAAACCTTAATTACTCTGCGAGTATGCATGCTATTTGCAAAAAAATGAACAAGGCTTATTACAATAAGGCATTCAATCACAATATAGAATTTGAGCGCTTTTGCTACAATAGTTTTGACAGGGTTATTCAAAAGATATTCATTCTTTTTTAATTTGTTGACGGTCCCCTTTGGAGTTTCGGGAAAAAATTTTCACGGAGATGTATGACTTATACTATTATATTTATACACTAAGAGTTTCGAGATGATTCCTCATGTATTTTTCTAGATATTTAGTAAAATGTCTAAAATCACAAGTGTCCCACAATCAATGGCAATATAGTGTATATATATATACAGGGTGTTTCTAAATTCATGGTCCAAACTTTAAGGGGTGATAGTACACATCAAGACAAACAATATTTAAATAGGAAACTAAGGGTCCCAAAGTCTTCCGAAGGAGAAAGACGCCATTAAAGTTTAGGGTCCAAAAATTCAAATAATTATGAAAAACAGAAAAATTGGTCGATTCATTTGCGGTTTTCACTAAAATTATTCTTTATGTCAGTATTGTCTTGAAAATAAATTATAAAGATAAATTTCAAAAAATGACGATAGAGGGCGCTTTAGACTTTAGAGTAACGAACAACTATTTTTTACCGTTATTTTTTGCATCTCATTAAAGGTTTCGTAAGCTTAGACTTAAACTCAAATTTTGAGCTCAAAATCTGAATAGTTGGAAGCAGTTAAGTAGCACAAACTTAACTGTGTTCAGAGGGTTTTAAATTCAAATGATTATAAAAAACGGAAAAATTGGTCGATTGATTTGCGGTTTTCACTAAAACTATTCTTTATGTCGGTATTTTATTGAAAATGAATTATAAAGATAAATTTCAAAAAATGCCGATAGAGGGCGCTTTAGACTTTGGAGTAACGTAAAACTATATTTTACCTTTATTTATCGCATCTCATAAAATTTTTTTAGAAGCTTAGACATAAACTTAAATTTCGAGATGAAAATCTGAATCGTTGCTAGTGGTTAAGTAGCGCAAACTGAACTGTGTTCAATGGGGGTGGGAAGGTTCAAATTTCAAATGATTATAAAAAACGGAAAAATTGTTCGATTCGTTTGCCGTTTTCGCTAAAACTATTCTTTATGTCAATATTTCCTTGAAAATAAATTTTAAAGATTAATTTTAAAAAATACCGTTAGAGGGCGCCTTAAACTTTGGAGTAACCAACAACTATTTTTAACCGTTATTTTTTGTATCTAATTAAATGCTTGTAAAAGTTCAAACTTAAATTTTGAGCTCAAAATCTGCATCGTTTTGAGTAATTAAGTGCGGAAATTTGAAATGTGTCCGATGGGTGGGGAGGGTAACATTTTAACTCCTGAACACTGTTCAGTTTCCGCTTCTTAACCCCTCCATCGATTTAGAATTTGAGCTCAAAATTTAAATCTAAGCATTTGCAAGCATTTAATTAGATACAAAAAATAACGCTTAAAAATAGTTGTTGGTTACTCTAAAGTTTAAGGCGCCCTCTACCGGTATTTTTAGAAATTAATCTTTAAAAATTATTTTCAAGGAAATATTGACATAAAGAATAGTTTTAGCGAAAACGTCAGACGAATCGACCAATTTTTCCGTTTTTAAAAATAATTTGAAATTTGAACCTCCCCACCCCCATTGAACACAGTTCAGTTTGCTCTACTTATCCACTCCCAACGATTCAGATTTTTATCTCAAAATTTAAGTTTATGTCTAAGCGTCTAAGAAAATTTTATGAGATGCGAAAAATAACGGTAAAATATAGTTGTACGTTAATCCAAAGTCTAATGCGCCCTCTATCGGCATTTTTTGAAATTTATCTTTATAATTCATTTTCAATAAAATACCGACATAAAGAATAGTTTTAGTGAAAACCGCAAATCAATCGACCAATTTTTCCGTTTTTTATAATCATTTGAATTTAAAACCCTCTGAACACAGTTAAGTTTGTGCTACTTAACTGCTTCCAGCTATTCAGATTTTGAGCTCAAAATTTAAGTTTAAGTCTAAGCTTACAAAACCTTAAATGAGATGCAAAAAATAACGATAAAAAATAGTTGTTCGTTACTCTCAAGTCTAAAGCGCCCTCTATCGTCATTTTTTGAAATTTATCTTTATAATTTATTTTCAAGACAATACTGACATAAAGAATAATTTTAGTGAAAACCGCAAACGAATCGACCAATTTTTCTGTTTTTCATAATCATTTGAATTTTTGGACCCTAAACTTTAATGGCGACTATCTCCTTCGGAAGACTTTGGGACCCTTGGTTTCCTATTTAAATATTGTTTGTCTTGATGTGTACTATCACCCCTTAAAGTTTGTACCATGAATTTAGAAACACCCTGTATGTATACAGAGAGAGAGAGAGAAATAAATAAGCTTTTTTACTAATGGTAGTTTTGGGGTCTAGGAGTCATAATCAGCCATAGAATTGCAAATTTTTTTCAGAAATTCCAACATAGTAGACAGTGGAATAGGTATAATTCATACGAAATTTACCACAAAATTATAAACTTGAATCTATGAAAGGAGCAATTATATTTGACTTAACGATTCCTTCTGTTTTACTCACTTGCAATGATAGTTATTTAATGTTCCAAACTCATTTTTTTTTTTTAATAGCTGTCTGTAATCCGGGTTGTGAAAATGGTGGAAAATGTCTCTCCCATAATCAGTGTCTTTGTCCTCAAGGTTTTAGGGGGATGAGATGCCAATACCGTAAGTGAATTTTGCTCCATATTTCAAACTTAAATTTAATTTGAATTTGAATTTTACAATAGCTGTATCAGCTGTGCTTAATTTATTTGATATTTTTAAACTTATCTTTATTCATCTGATGTTTTGACTGTTATAAACTTTTATTTTGTTAATGATTCAAATTCATATGGATTAATATTTTTCGCATTGACATATCCAGTAGTAAAATTTTACTTTAATTAATGAACTATTTTTAATCTTTTTTTTTAATTCAAAAGAAACTTTTACCTTAATACTTATGATCTCATTTATAGTCATTTTTTTCAATTATCGTTATTAAACTGGACTTCAACTAGAAAATTGAATTTACATGCAGATGTTTGAATAAAACAATAATTAAAAACTGGAAGGATATAAGTAGTAAATATTGACAAGAAATTTCAATTAAAAGCTTGGTTATCTTTTATGTTTAGATGTATGGACGCAAGGTCATATTTTTTTGTGGCATTAAACAGCATTATCTGCTGCACATGTTAAACTAAATAATACTTTTAAATAACACTTTGATAAATTTTTGTATCATATTTTTAAGACACTATCTTATACGATTAGCATATTTATTCAATGTAATATATATTTGATTAATCAAAAAGAAAAGAAATCGATACTTTAGATTTAGATATTGTCTAATTTAGAATGCTTTAATTTAAAATTAAATACTTAAAAGTTCAATAATGTTATAGTTAAAATAGCACGATTAAAATTTCGGTGTTGGGGTGAACCAATTTTGGGTTCTGAAATAGCTGCGAACATATGTTGGGGAAATCTCTTTTTTCATTTGGGGAAACATTTGGGCAAACATTTGGGGTTTTGGATAAATAGAGCTTCAAATGTTTGAACGAGAAATCTTTTACGTTTAAAGCTATTGCAGCATGAAAAATTGATTCAATACAGCGCAAAATTTCTCACAGTGTATTGACAAATAGGAAATGAAATTTAATTGATTGAGAACATTACGGCAAAAAATAGCGAGCTTGCCATTATTTCCAAGTTAATGCAGATTACGCAAGATAATTCTTTCAAGAAAGTATTGCCAAGTTCTTTATTAAGGGGTTCGTTATTTTTTACAAAAACTTAGCTTAGATAAATGTCGATAGTAAGCCACTTAAGACATATTTTTTCTGTAGAAAATAAGATGAGTGCAGCTAAAAAAAAAAATCAACCGATGTAAATTACCGTTTATACTCAAGTATAAGTCATTCTCCCCTCCCCCAGTTCTTAAGCAATTTTTTTAAGTGAATTTTCGTATATAAGTCGATCCACATTTCTGGTCGTATGTAAAAATGACTGTCAATCGAGGATTTAAAAAATAATAATATATTTTTCTTAAATTAGTAAATTTTTTTTCTACTTTTCTAACCCGAGTTTTTTATTAAAAATTGCATGTTTTAAAACTGTATGGTTGTGTAAAACCAAAGAATATTAAACTATTTCGAAACTTATTCACATCAATTTTATTATACTTAAAAAAGAAAAAAGAATCTTTCGAAAATCTATTCAAACCATATTTACAGGGATAAACAGTTTCTTAGACTGTTAAAATGCAGCACTTTGTATTTTAGAAGTTTTAGGAGCAAAATCTAAAAACATTTTTTAAGTTGATTTTTTTAAAAAGGGGGATCAAAATGTTGAAACAATTGCTTCTATGTTAAAGAATATTCAATCCCAAATAAAACGGGTGCAGAACAATTACAGGGACATTATTGTGGAGCTTTTTTTGCCAATCACAAGGAAATTGCTATTGTCCAGTTTTATCTCTCTAACCTAAACCTATGCGTGACTACTTAAAAGACATACCATTCCCCGATTATTTGCATAAAATTTATCTTTTTGTTAACTTGTGTATAATTTACCCCCCACCCCCACCGCCGGTTTTTCACTCCTAAATTTTGTCTAACATTCATTGGCTTATACACGAGTATATACAGTAGTCAAAAGATGCAAAAAGCAAAAATTCCATTTTTATAGAATGATATATTTAACCTCGCATATAAAAAACCTAATGCATTTTTTTTCAGCCATAATCGTATTTACATATATTTTCTTTCCGTGTGTTAGCTACAACAAACTGCGATGGTGAAGACCGTTTTGCATCAGTTGGGTGGAATTGTAAACATAATGAACGAGAAACAGTGTGTAATA
Source organism: Maratus speculifer (assembly GCA_964019185.1). Classification (NCBI taxonomy): domain Eukaryota; kingdom Metazoa; phylum Arthropoda; class Arachnida; order Araneae; family Salticidae; genus Maratus; species Maratus speculifer. The sequence continues at coordinate 84,590,232 of OZ025289.1, read as the reverse complement.
TCAGCTGCGGACAAACTACCAGCATATTACAACCTCCTGAACCCAAAGTATACATCTGCAGCTTGGATGGAACATGGCAGCCGGATTTGAAACCTATCTGTGTCACAGGTATTTTGAATGTGTTCACTGTACATTTGCCTAAATCATGTTTAATACAACTGATTTTTTTTTGCTGTTATTTTTTAAATGATTTTATTTGAAAGCAAAGGAAAATTTTGAATGTGCTTTCTTCTGACAGACTGATTCGAATGAATAAATAATAAATTGATTTTTGCGGCTATTCTGATAGCCAACTCTTTTATTTAAATTCTTTTTCTTTTCTTTTCTTTTCTTTCCTTTTTTCCTTTGTCAAATTAGGAAAATTTAAAAGGCACAAAAGAAATTAAAAGAAAGGTACAAAAGAAATTAGAAGAAAAGGCACAAAAGAAGCTTAAACATTTACAGAATTCGTAAGGAAAAAAAATCAATAATTTTTTAAGGTTTTGGAGATTACTTTCATTTGATATTTAAAAAATTAAGACATTTTACAAAAAGTAATAATTTATATTTGTTTAAAATACAAGCTAACTTCATTTCTAACACATTCCAACAAAGTTTAATTTTTTTTATAATTTCGGTTTGTCTGACCGTCTGACCGCGCTCTAACTCTCATAAATATACTTCGATTGCCCTGAAAAATTTGCAAATTGTTGACGATTACCCTAGCACGAACCCTATTTCAAATGAAGTTTCTAGCATGATTAGTTTCTCAGCAGGGGCAATGAAAAGTTAAGCGCTACATATAAGGCCTGTTGGAAAAAATCGTTTCAAATGAATTTTAAAAATGTTTACCTTGTCAAACATAGTGAAATTTATATTAATTTACGAAATGAACTAAAAAATTCATAAAAGTTGCACTGTAAAATATGCGGTTTAAAAAAAAAAGGTATTATTCATTTACAGGGCCACACAAAAGAATCCCATTATATAATGGTAAAAAGAGGAATTTTGTGCGACATATTTTAATTAAATTAAACTATTTTATGAATAATAAAATTGATATACGTCGCTGAGGCTAATATAAGTTATACAATATAGTCATGCATAATACAAAGTGCATAGCATCTACAGAGACACACAAAAGATTTCAAATAGCCGATGATGGCTGATGGATGGATGAAATGCATTTTAATTATGATATTCGCTTTTAAATTTCTCTAAATCTGTGCATACATATCTATATGCATAAATGCTACAGTTGATATACAGAACTACACAAAAGAGCTCGCAAACGTATCTGAATATGATCATAAATTACTTAAAGGTGGTTATAATCTGAACTGCATTCAGTTTTCTAAGAAATGTTTGTAGAATAAATATAAAATGATATACAGGACCACGCAAAGAAATGCATACCTGAAACCCTATGAATAATGAATTTTAAGAATGTGATTTCAGTAGTTTTAAGAATGTTTTAATTTCAAATAAATATTAGCTAAATACTGGCGTGTAATAAAGTACTAAGCAAACTACAAGGCTGCACAAAAATATTCAAGTACGTTTCCATCTATTAGTATAAATTGCTGAAAGAGAAATTTCTATATTCTAGATGTTTTCTTGCTAAACTAAATTTTCTCCTCATATATTATATATATCAAACAACAGATCAACTACAAAGCTGTTCAAAAGTATCGGAATGCGTATTTGATTATAGTCAATTATCTTATTTCCCCACATAACGAAGTTTTGTTAAACATTATAGGAATGTTTGAAAAAATTTCAAAATTTTATGCGCAACGGATGATTTGTTTTTACTTGTTAGTATTTTAAAACTATGAAAATGTGTATTTTCGACAGTTATGGTTTAAAGAACACCTGAAATTTTTGAAGAGTGGCTTTCCTTCTGCTTCATTTGTTTTTCATTATTTAATGCGTTTGCTTATGTAACATTCATTTGGATAAAACTAACTTACCTGATTAAGCAATTGCGTGTAAAAGTTGAGGGTGGGATCCATATAGACTCTTCACTGTTATTAGAAGTATGATTTCTAATCTGAAGTCTAGAATTTTGAAAAAATTTCGCTCCTTTAAAAAATCTCTCACAGTGCGCGCTTCTGAATACTTAATCTTATTTTACATGCAGCGAAAAATCTACCTGGACCTTTGTTCTAGGATGCATGTGGTATGGTAGTTATCTTAAATTTCGATAAATAAATCTATTTATAAATTGTAAAAATTACAGTTTAACTCTTTATCTACCGAATTATGAATCCTTGAAAATTTTACATTCTAAACCATTTTACGTAAATTGTTTTAACTAAATTAAAAGATTTACATAATCATTTAATGAATTTTTGAAGGATTGGAGGATTTAGAAGGATTAAGTAACTTAGAATTTACAGACTTTTGTGCAATTTTTATAACCCCCATCAAATCTTTCATTTTTAATTATTTTCTTAGTATTTTGTAGAATTATAAAATGTACAAATATGATGTTCTAACAATATAAATACAGAAATATTTCCGAAATGAAAAACCTATACCACCCTTTGTCAGCGCTAAAAAATTGCAAAGGTACGAAGGAAAAAAAATCATCCTTTTAGAAATATTTTTGTTTTGTGTAAGCAATGATGCTTTTGGAACAAAATAAAGTAATGTATCTGTAACTCATTCTAAACAGCACTACAATTAATTCATCTATTAAAATACTTTTATTATAAGTAATTTTAATTGAACTTATAAGTACCGTCGATAGATGAAAGGTTGAGAAAATGCGATTAGAAGTTTGTAGTAAATTTATGCATAGCAAATTAGTGAATTTAGCAACAAACCATTCTTTAATAAATAAAGCAGGGAAATTAAATATATTTACGAAATGATATAAACGCAAAAATTTACATCTTGACGAACATATTTATTATTTCATATTTAATTAATTTAAGAATTTTATACGCTCGTACATGCCTTATTATTGTATCATTACATGCAAAGCATGCACATGAAGAATCAGCATTGATAATTTATTTAACGTATTTCATTATATTTCATTTAAAAAACGTTATGAAAAACTCATATAACAAATAAAAGATAAATTTAACCTACACTGCTGGCCATCGTAAATGCAACACCCTGAAGGAAGCATGCAAATAATATGAAATTTACAACATGCATTAGCTGAGGTGAGATATGCAAATGATTAGAATTTCAGCGCAGACGCATATCAAGCGCGCCTGTGGCGCCACCTCAAAGCGCTATTTAAGGCTTGGAGATTTCGACGGTTTCAAGTACAGAAATTGTGTTTTTCTTGCTTTTTTTTCAAAAAAACGATAAATTATGCCTCGTAGGAAACAACGATCATCTTTTGATCAAGTATCCGAGTTTCACAGAGGAAGGAAAGTGGCATACCGAGATTGTGGGTTATCTTTCAGGGAAATCGGTCGTCGTGTTGGACGAAACCAAACAACTGTGATGCGGATATGTGATCGTTGAGTGCAACAGGGTACGACGGACAGACGTGATCGACCGCATCGACCTCAGTGCACCACGTCACGTGATGACAGCCAGATTGTACGCATGGCAGTGACGGACCGCTCAGTCACATCACGAACCATATCACAGCAGATTCAGTCTGTAACGCATCATCCAGTGTCTGCGCGTACCATTCGACGTCGTTTACAGCAGAATGGTCTGTCCGCAAGACGTCCGTTGCTTTGTCTACCTCTGACGCGGGCCTCCGTGGCTGAGTGGTTAAGACATCACGTCGCTGATCGTGAGGTTGTGGGTTCGAATCCCACTGGCTCCATTGCACACACTCTTTGTGTGGAGCTCCTGGTTGTACTTCTCTTGTGTTGTAATATTTCCTTGTGTGCTATCTCGTCCCTGTATATTGACGATGGCTTATAAGCAGGCTTCATGTCGAGCACACAAGTCAGATGTATGTTGTTCAATAAACAAACAAAGAAACCTCTGACGCGGAACCACAGACGTCTCCGCCGCCAATGGTGCGATGAAAGAAGGATGTGGACGACAGAATGGAATGAAATTCTCTTTACTGACGAGTCACGCTTCTGTATGCAACACCATGACGGTCGGATTCGAGTCTGGAGACACCGTGGAGAGAGGATGCTGAACAGCTGCATTACGCACCGTCACACTGGTCCTGCACCGTGTATTATGGTATGAGGCGGTATCGGATATCTCTCTCGCACTCCTCTAGTACGCATTGCCGGTACTTTACCCAGCCAGCGCTACATCTCCGAGGTGTTGTAGCCAGTTGTCCTTCCTTACCTTCAGGGCTTGCCAACAGCCATATTTCAGCAGGATAATGCACGGACACACGTGGAACGCCTTGTCCAAGGGTTCTTCGTCAATCACCAGATTGAATTGCTTCCCTGGCCGGATCTTTCGCCGATAGAAAACATGTGGTCCATGGTTGCTCAACGACTGACCCAGAGTTCATCCCCAGCTGTCACACCAAATCAACTTTGGCAACGTGTGGAAGCTGCTTGGTCTGCTGTACCCCAAGAACACATTCAAAGTCTCTTTGAATCAATGCCGAGGCGTGTGGCAGCTGTGATCTCCAACAACGGCGGCTACTCTGGGTACTGATTTTGGCAGGAACCACGCTTCATAGAATGCTGTAAATTTAATCATTTGTTACTTGGTCAACATGTTATCTACACAATAAACTTTGTTGTGATATCTCTTGTTTTTCTTGGTGTTGCAATTTGGGTGGCCAGCAGTGTATTAATTTTTAAACACACAAAAATGTTCTTTTTATAGTAAAAATTATTATCATAAAATTTAACTACATTTTTTGCCATTTTTCATAGAATAAAGATCGCAAAAAATTAGAATAAATTTAGGATTTTTTAAAATATTTTCACTATTTTTTTTTCTTTGTAAATGTAATAAAAAACATGTTTTATTTAATTGATAACTTAAAAATATTATACCTACCTCTTTAATTCTAGTAATATACCTATTTTTAAATTTTTACACGATTAATGAGACAAACTGCAATTATTTTCAATTAAATTTTTAATGAATGACAGAATGAAATATATTTCTCAAAATTCAAAATCATTTTAACTATCGGATTTATTATTTTATAACGCCTTTGATCCCTACAATAAACAACTTATTAAACATCTTTAAAATGTCTTTCGTATTCGTTAAAATTTAATTAAAATATATCTGGTTATCATGTCGCTGAATTCTTTTCATTACCGTACTTTTGAAAGTAGCAATTTTCTGAGTTACGTTTATTCTTCTTAACATTTTATATACTTTTTTAACGTAACAGACAAATAGTTAATAAAAAGATACACTAATTTTATGCCAGTCGTATTTTTCAAGATTGGTCTCTTTTAATAAAATCTTTAATTCTCTTTTGATGTTCAAAATTAGTTAATTGTAATAATCATTCTGTTTTAAATATTATGTGAGATAGCGCTGGAATTTAAATTTCTCGCGTTAAAAATTAAATTCTGTTTATTGTTTTAGGTCGTACTGATCGTTCAATTTTCTTAAACTACTTTTATAACTGTTTCACACTATGCATTTCTTGTTTGTGTAAAACACTAAGATTCGTGGTTGACTTTAAACCTGTTCTAAACTGCTCTGCTCAACAAGCGCAAAAAGTTTTGACACATTTACGAATTCATTTTTCAACGAAAATATATAAATTTAGAAGGCTTAACTATGGAAGCGATTTGGAATCGCTCCATGTTGTGACCAAAAGATTATCTATCGAGTTATAAGCGAAATTGAACACGTGACAACCACGTTTTTCATACCAGTTTCAGTGGTTATTCTGCTTTCGGGATGAAATTGGCTCGAAACGCTCACTTGAACACTATTTTCTGAAAAATTGATGGTGGTTGAAAAAAAAGCGAAAATGATTGAGATTAGAGAGTTTATGAGCAACAACACCTGCTAGTTTCACGCTTTTCCAAGCAAAAATAGTTTAAAACTTAAGCCATTTAAACTGCCTTTGTATTAAATATGGGAATTTGTATAATATTTGTAACATTATAATATACACACAGTTATATGTTTTATTCAAATTTACATAAAATAAGGTTTTAAATTTTTGATTATATACTATAATTAGTATTTTTATCAGCAAAACATATATATATTCCTTTACAGGAACTAGCAACATTATAAATGTTATTAATAATGATCTAAGAATAGCATTTCAGTTTTAAAAACAATTTATTTCATAATCATCTTAAGGAGGTCGGGGACACATTTTAAAATAACTTTTATTTATTGAGTTAAAATTCTGAAATTTTTAGTGATAATTAACCATTTTATTTGTAAATAAAATCACATCATAAAACTTCCCAGAATTAGAAAAAAAATTCATTTAAAATTTGCGGAAAAAGGGTGTCTATTAAAATCTTTATAATTCGAAATATTACTTGTAGAATTTCAATTTTTTTAAGTTAAACAAACAGAAATATATAAATTTTAATTTTGATTCAGCATTTTTAGAAATGTTAATTTAAATAAAAAATAAAAAAATTTAAATTAAAAAAATTGTTTTAAAAAAAGATGTAATATTTAAAAAAAATCATATTTTAAAGTTAAATATTTTTTTTTCAAATTTGCTGAATCAAAATTAAAGTAAAACAATAAAAAAAGACATGTTCCAAGTTTCAACCATTTACCTTTTACGGTTTTTGGCTTATAACACTTTAAATGCAAGAAATGGTAAAATAACCCATTAAGAAGAAAACGCTATTTTCTCAAGAAGTCGTTTCCATGAAAGCCATTGTTTGAAAGCCAAAATTTGAAAAGAAATCAAAATGAAACAAGTTGGAAATTGCACGTGAAGCGTAACAAATGAGGTACGTTCGTTTGATAACGAAGTTAAAAAAAATATATTCAGATCTTGCTGCTATAGTAAATAGTATTTCGGATACAGTATAGTAGTCGAAATCTTTTTCTTGTGTTCCTGTAAATATACAGGAATTAACTTGCAATAAACCTCAGCAATGCATATCACATTCATAAAATGTGAAATAGTTTAATATAATTAAAACACGCCCCAAAAAATGTTTCCCCGTAAAGCGTTATGTAGTGGAATACTTTTGTGTGGCCCTGTAGTTTAATAATACATATTCTTTGCATCACAGATTGTACATAATGTATATTTCAGTTATATACAATATTTCATAGGTTCATGTCAATTCTATTATATTCGAAAGAGTGTAACACCATTAAAATGCATTTGAAATTTTTTAATCATTGGCCGTAATGTAACGGAATACTTTTTATTGTCCCTGTAATTGATCTATGCATCCAATTTTCATAAAATTTGAAACAACTCGATAAAATTATGTAATAATTATATAGTTTAAATTTCAAATGATTAAAATGCATTTGAAACTTTTTTCCCCATTGACTGTAATGTAACGGAATATTTTTGATTGACCCTGTAATTGATCTATGGATCCGATTTTCATAAAATTTGAAATGGCTCTACAAAATGATATAATAATTATACATTTTAAATTTCAAACGATTCGGTTGGGTAGTTTTTGCGTTGTTATATGCGGACAGACAGACGGACAGACGGACGGACTGAACGAAAACTATAGGCGCTACGAATTTACATAATTACGAACGCACCTAAAAATGAATATTTTCTGATCAATTTAAGATAGATACATGGTATAAACGCCATTTTAAGCAGAAAAAAAGGAAGGAGAATTTTTCAATAGTATACAAATATATTAGAAAATTTTAAGATTTTTTTGTCCCGGGCCCATTTAAAAAGGGCTATACATACGTAACTGTCCTCTAAATGGCTAAAAAAACATGTACCTATTCGCGCCTAATGACTTTTATTTTATACGTTATAAAAATATATAAAAAAAAATAGGCTTGAGTAGATAATTTCAAAACTAAAAAACATATTTCAAAGATGTCTACAATGTAAGATTCTGACTCATTTATTTAAATTTTTGATAGAAATAAAAGCACAAATAAACTTACTTTTTACACTTCGTCATCTTGAAAAATGAAAAATCTATAAAACTCTGAAAAAAGTATTAATTTAAACAAATAAATATCCATATTATGCTGTCTTCTTTTGTTAATAGATAAAGACAATTATAGATTATTATTCATAAAATTCTCTTGTTATAAAGAAGAAGATAATTATACAGATTTATTAAAATTTGAAACGTCCTAAAAACGGGGTGTTGATCATAAATGAGTTGAAAAATTATAACGTTTTAACATTTTTTGTAATTATCATTTTAAATTGTTTTATAACTTTATTACTTTTTCAATATTTTGATTTGTTATTTCATGTTTCTCTTTAAGAATTTTTTACTGCTTTTCCAATAATTTGATTTGTTACCTCTATGTCTATCTAAAAATTTTTAAATGAGCATTTAACTTTTCAATAAATATTTTAACAAGTAAGTAAGTTGTAACTTTTTAACAAATCAAACTTTTTCCGATCATTTGATTTACCTTTTTTTTTTTTAATAGAATTAGAAATTATCTGCAATAATTGACACAAATAAATTATTAAACATATTTAAAAACCAGTAAACTTTCTGCATTACACATTTTAGCATTACATAAGAGCAGCATTTTATTTTCCATTTAACTTTTCAATAAATGTTTCATCAAAGAACTTATATATTTTTTTAAAAATCAGACTTTTTTTAGCTATCTGATTTACTTTTTTAATAGGATTAGAAATCATCTGCAACCACTGAAACAAATAACTTATAAACATATTTAAAAACTATTAAATTTCCTTAATTCTGTATGTTTTTAAATTTTTAATCTTTTCAGCATTACATACGAATTGCATTTTATTTTTCATTTAACTTTTCAATAACTGTATCAAAAAAGAACTTGTATCTTTTAACAAATCAATCTCTATTTAAAAATGTGATTTACTTTATTTTAACAGGATGAAAAATCATTTACGGTCATTGAAATACACAAATTATTCACCCTATGTAAATCTTTCGTTATTCGTAAAAAAAATAATTACAATACACTTGGCTGTCCATAAATGATCCTAAGCTTTTTTATCAATATTTTTGACACCCATTTATCGCAAAGTATCATGCTTCTTCATACTTCCTCTATCTCTCATATCACATGTCATGCTACATTACCCAAGCAGCACTTTAGAAACAAAACACTGCATTTGATCACGTTTCAAATTTTGTTTTTAAACTTAAACTATGTATTTAATGAAAATTGTGAGCATAACAGTAAAAATGATTCGTGTACTTATTTTGTACGAAATAAAATTAAGGTTGTAAAACGCGAAAAAAAGTAAATAATAAACAACAGCAATAAAATATTAACATGAAAGAGCACTCGAAAACTGTATTATTTTAGGGTTTGAAGTAGAATTTAATGTATTTGACTTTATATCGAATCTTTACTTTATGAAAACAAAATACTTTTATTTTCAAAATAACTTCAAAATTTAATCTACTGATTTTTAATACTTTTATTTTAAACCAAATGTCTAACATCACATTTTATTTTACCCCCTTTCACCCCTTGTCACAAACTGTCAAAATCTTGAACCCCCCTCCAAGTATGACATCATTTGTGGACGGCCCCTAACTGGTTAAACACAGACTATTGGATTCTTTTCTTTATGCTGAATTTTAACATATCAATTTTTGGAATTAAGCAAGTTAATCTAATCCACTTAATTTGAATAGAGACACATTTTAACAATTCTTATTTCTTCACTGCACAGAAATTCAGTTATTAAACGGAATATGTAATTTTAAGCTATCAGAAATTTGCTATTTTAATTTTATCTAATAAGCATTTTTAATCCTTTTCTAAGATTCGAAGACCTTAATTGGAACATTTTTAATAATATATACGATTGCTCCGGAATCGCAATTAACGACTGCTTTTTTAAATTATGATCTTGCAATTCGACGAAGCTATATTTATAATTTTTAACACGAAATTTTGGATAAACTAACTAACAAAAAAAATTTTATGATAGAAATACTACAGATTTGGAAACAAATTTAAGAATTTTTAACAATATTTTTGAGATTTATTTTGTTATTTTCATTTTTATATAAAAATTTCCAACTGAGCAAATTTCCTTTTCTTCATGATTGTACTCACGTTTCTTAAACAAAAATAAATTTATACTCATTTAAACTGTGATTTTTCAATTTGATAAAGCTATTTTAATACTAATCTTGATTTTAGGTTAAAATAATCTAGTTAATTATCTATCAATATATTTATGATAAAAAAGCTTATTAATTAACTTATGATAAAAATAGCTAGAATAGCTAGACTTAGAAATGATTTTAAGAAGATTTTTATTGTATTTTGTTTTTATTATTATTATTTTTTTATTATTCCTTGCAGCATTTAGTACGACTTTTGTATTCCTAGAAATTTTAATTTTAATAAAGCTAATTATGGCTTGGCTGAATTTTATTCCTCAACATTGAATTTGAACTTGTTAATTAAAAAAATGTAAGGTATTAATTAAGAAAATTAATATGAAAATCATTCTTTTGCATGGGAAAACATCTTAATTATATATATATATATATATATATATATATATATATATATATATACATATGGTTAAAGAGAGAGATAGTTAACAAAGATAATAAGTAATTTTAAGCTAATAATATTTTACGATATTTGCCTCTCTAATAATACTGTTTAATCCCCTACTGATTGATATTCAAAGATCATTTATCGTTTATCTTATTTGGAATTTTTTGTTAATGTACGCTGCAATTTTGCATTTATTAAATCAAACTAATCATTTTTGCAATCTTACTGCTTATTTAAAACTTTTTTAAAGTATTGTTAAGTAATTACATTTATCAACAAATGTCATCTTTACTATTATGACAATCTATATTTAGAATCTGATAAATAAAAATAAGTATAGTGGGAGGACGGATAAAGTGTCCAATGAGTACAAAATGGCCATTTAATTTTTTTTTCCGCTGTATAACCCCCCCCCCCCCCTCCCAATCATACATGAACTGAGTGAAGTCGTAATCAGAGATGTTGTTAATAGAGTCTGCAATTCTGAAACGGGAGATTACATTTTTCTAGTTCTGAACTCATTTTGTAGCTTTTTTCGCATTTTTTATTTGAAGCAAGTGATATGAATGAGCTACATATTAAGCAGTGTGATAATTATTTACTCTTATGCTGTTTGATCATTGCTCTTTAAATTTGATTTTATCTCTTTTAAATGATGTGTGTTTGAAGACACTAAGTCATGTATTTTACTTATTAGCCTAGAGTGTTTGTAAAGGAGTCATTCCGGACAGTACAAAATAAGCAGAAAACTACCTTTCTGAAAACGATTTGCCTCGTAAAACTAGTCGTTGGGGGCCACCGTAATACTTACCCATCATAGATATGCATAATATAATATATGAAAATAAAACACATGTAAACCATTTATAAAATCCATTGCAATTCGAAAAGAAAATTTAAACATATAAGGTACCCTGGGGTAATAACGCCACGTTAAGGTTCTACCAATTTTCACGGCTTAGTTTTAGATTGTATTTTTCAAACAAATATAGGATCTGATACAGCAACTCATTGGCTATCTATACAAAATAAAATAATTTAACAGATATGTATTCATAAAATGTAATGGCGTTTTTTCTTGACCCATGCTATTTGGCGTTATTACCCACCTATATGGGTAATAACGCCATGCAAACAAAACTATGAAATAAGATGGAATAATTGCATGTAGATAGCCCAATTCTAAAAATACAAACTCTACAAACTTAGAAATTGACAAATTGCATTCTAAGCTATTGAAAATGTTCCTTTTTTTGTGAAAGTGTAAGAAAAATAAAGGTATGGTGTGGGAGGGGGGGATGAGGCAAAAGAATATCAGACCGTGAGCTTCTTTTTGCATAAAAAGGACCGCTTAAATAGAAATATGGGAAACATTGCACAGTTTTAACTGTGTTTATTTGAATCAGTATTTAGGATGTAGCTCGGCCACTGTAGGGAATCAACCGGGGTATTAATGTCAAGGATTGGCGTTATTACCCCGGTATAGTTATTGCGCAGTACATTTTAAATTACAAATTATCTCGAGAAGATATTTAAAATCTTCAACAACATTTTAAAAGTACATGAAATGCACTACAAATTTATGTAATTAACAAAGTATTTCCGGTTAAAAAGATAGTCTTCAAATCACAAAACATATCTCGCAAATTTTAGATCAAGCGTTAATTTTAGTTGTTTGTAAAATCAATAAGACCTAAAAATGAAACAAATTAACTTGAAGCTGTTTTTTGCGATTTATATGACTCAAAACCCTTCTGCGCAGAGCACATGGGTGTCATTTACCTGATTATTTTATAATTATGCAAAATATAAGCACTTGGCGTTATTACCCCGCCTCGCGTTATTACCCCAGGGTACCTTATTTAAATATTGTTAATATGCATAGTAATGCTCTATTAATGAATTGCTGATGTACCAATTTCGACAAATTATATAAAACTCCTAAACTATTCAAGTAGTACCGAATTGTGTAAAAGAAACATCCTTATAACTTCAAAAATAATAATCATATTAACTAACAGTTTACTGCGACTGATTAAGCGTCTCGTACCAATTAAAATATATCTTTGAATTGAATTTGAATGAAATACATGGTCATGAAAAATCGAAGAATGTAGAAAACATGATTACAAATATCTCCGCAACTAATATTCTGATCGACTTCGATTATTATGCAAAATTTGTGTTATTTTATTGCCTTTTACGTCCAATACTTAAAATAAAATATGTTGAAAAAATTTATATACCTTTCATTAGAATGAATTTTTCGAGAGCCCAGAAAAAATAGTTCCGGATAATCGAAGTTATTGATATTAAATATGCTTTGTCCTATTCTTACACACAAAGTACATACAAAATTTGAAGACTCTCAATTTGTTCGGGAGATAGAGCATTTACAGGCAGACAGGCAGACACACACACAGACGGACGGACGGCAAATTTTTTTTCTAAAATATTTTTTGGAATCTCCAGTATCTGAAACGTGTAAATTTATCAAAATTTGTTTTCGATTTTCAAAACCATTGCAAGACTTACCCTATACTACGTATGATGGGTAAGAAAAAATAGTACTCAAGAATACTTAAAAGAAAAAAAATGGAGAAGGCAGATTGGGGCAATAACCTCTGCAGAGAGAGATTTTCCCTGGACTTTAGCAGTCTGCATGTCTGCAACGGACACTTGTATTCCTTTACTAGCAGTCTTCGCCCGCTACGTTGTTTTCGGTTTCCGTAAAGGAATTTTAAAACAAACGACGTACATCTAGTAAAGATTTAAAAGGAAAAACTTAATAATTAATCAAACATCCATATAATCTTATATTGTCCTATTCAAAGTCGATGTTGACTACATAATAGACAAATCAACTCTAAAATGACTGAAGTACTCATGTTTAACTATTTTTTAATCGATGTGTTTATCTTGGATTTCCCTTTTCTGCATAAACGTGCTGCTGAGAAAAGGTGAAATATCTCAAAGTCGCTGGAGGTGTATAATTTGAAATAATGGTCAGAGAGCTTTCCAATGATATATCACATGAGGTGTGTAGGACAAATTTAGAACCCCCCCCCCCCAGATTTTCAACCACCACGTTTCCCTGGTATAAAACATTTCCCTCTGAAATTTTCAAATATTATAACTAATATTTATCAGAGGGCCAAAAAAATCCGATCTGTAATGATAAAATGCTACAGTTTAACAAAAATTCCAAAACTGTCTCCCAGGGGGAAGAACAAAGTAGGGTGTAGGAAGAAAAGTTCATAATATGATTTAGCAATCCGAGGTCTTTCTGATGATATGTCACATGACGGATAAAAAAAAAGTATGGAATTTTTTACCCTCATTTTTACCTCCAAATAAAATATTGGGTGTAAATTTTAAAAGCTCTGAAACACATCTTTAATTATTATTTAATCGATTTAATTTCCACCGTTTCACGCTTCTACTTAAAACGACTGCTGAGATGTGCGAAATATTTCTAAATTGTTCGAATTCCTTTTTAACCCCCTCATGTATGCAATTTCTAAAATCGCTGAAATACGTGTTTAATTATTTCATTAGTAGATTTATTTTCCGGAATTTCGCGTTGCTATCTTAAACATGTTCCAGAATTTTCTACCCCCCCCCCCAACCCTTTGCCCCTCTTAGAGGTAGAATTTTCAAAAATACCATCTTAGTGCACCCTTACACCATAAGAAATATATTTTCCCTAGCTTCAATATTTCTACGTTTAGCAGTTTGGGCTGTGCGTTGATCATCAGTCAGCCAGGACAAACTATATGTATAGACTTATTATAGTGGTACTATTTATTTTATCTTGTAACGACTGAATACCTAAATTATTCCAAAACATAATGCTTATTCTAAATGTGTGCTTCTTTAGCTTGTTTTGATTAAATATCTAGCTTGAAACAATGTGGTATGTTCATTTACATATGTTAGTCTGCAGGCGGACAAAGTGGTCATTTTTCATTTAAAGTGACATGTTTATTTTCATTAATAGCAATTAAAATTCAAAGTTATTATAGTTACTATTGGTATTTGTTACTAGAATTTGACTTATTAAAACAATATAATAAAAAGTCATCAAATCCTACAATGACCACTTCATCCTTTTTTCCATTTTTTATGTGTAAGAGGTGTATGTGTTGATTCTGTACAAATTATATTTTAAATGCAACACACTTCAAAAGGCTTTCTTCTTGTAGAAAAAATGCAAAATAGCCATGTAGCACAAAAGACAGTGCCGGAGAGAGAAATCTAAGTTATCCTTGTTTAAGCATTAGGAACTACAAAGGAGATCAAGTTATAAAATAATATCATTTTAAAGCATTATTAATCGATTAAAATTTTTGGAAGATCAGACAATCGATAACATTATGAACAAAGAAAGATTAAGGGGAAAAAAGCCTTTTAACTATTCGGACAGTTAAGTGTCCATTAAAAGTAGATACGTAAAACATAATTTCTAAACATATTTTTAAAAAGATAATGCATCTCGTTTAATTCAACAAGAAATATTTTTAGCTTTCTTTATGTTCCTTGTTTCTAAATTTTAGAGAGAGATATATACTCTCTATAATTTTACGTTTTATGAATGAAAAATGTTCTTTTTTGTCTCGAAACTTAGCAAAAGTTGGTTTTGGCGCTTTTAAAGGGCATTATATCCAGTAAATTACGAGCTTCACAAAATGATATACTTTTCTTTTTTTAATGGCGATATGATTGAATCTCTGCTGCCGGCTTCTTTACTTAATTTTACAGAGATATTTTTAACATTGTAATTTAAGAAATATATAGTTAGAGTATTTTTCCAAAATGTTTACAATAATTAGATTAATTAACAAAAATGCAGTTATAGAAATCTCACAATTCATATATGAAAGTGTAAATAAATGTATTGTAATCCTATCTGTAACAAAGAAATTTTTTGAAGTTGCACATTTTTCATAAAACAATTTTTATAGGATAAAAGCTACTCCTATATAAGTAGTTAAAGAAAATAATAACATTAAAAACATTTAATTTCAACTGACCGTTTCACTGTGCTTTCTAAATATGATTGATCAAGTTATTTTGTACCAAAAATTGCATTCTAATTTTATTAGAAGACGAATTAAATAAATTTTACAATGTATTTTATTTAATGACACTTAAAACTACCATCAGGTTGTAAAGGGTTAAATTGAAAATGACTGTAATTGTTCTCGCAGAAGAAAAAACCGATAACGTTTCATAATCTCCCAGCCCCTTAGTTTCATAAATGGAATATTGACCCAAGCTCTACATTTTGTGCACATGTGCTAACATTGCATTGATTTCGACCCCAACTATTCAAGGAATATTAAAACAAAGAAGAAATGTATGACTAAAAATAAAAAATTTCTAAAAAGTTGCATAAAAATTCATTAAATATTCCATTACAAAATGAACTGGTCTGTAAAACTCAAAAACCATTGATGTTAAGAAATTTGTAAAAAATGACTCATGAGATTGTTCGATTGCAAACGTGATCATATTCATTGGATCGTTTTACTGAAATGTTGAATTTTGAATGTCGTGAATGCGACATTCCTATGAAGTATCCCTTGAAAATGATTACGTTTGCTATCGAAAAGTCTCGGAATTCATCTTTTCTGTATTTTTACATATGATTTTTAAGATCAATGTCTTTTTAGTTTAAAGGCCAGCTAATTTTATAACGGAATGTTTAATAAATTTTTGTGCACCTATTTAGTAAATAGATGTTTGCCTTTAGTTATTTTAACGCAATGTGCATGTGTCATTCCACAACAAACTCGTTTTGAGCTTTTATGTTTTTTTATTAAGAAATATATACCTAACAAAAACCACACACAAAAAATTACAACTCTATTTTTATAATTTTTATACGAATTGGGATAGCCACTGAGCCCTTCTTCAAGAAACTAATTATGAAACATGTATAAAATACTTTTCACATCGAAAACAAAATTAATTAAAACGCAATTGGTCATCATACAATAGAATTTTTGATTTTAAACTTAATATTTAGAGCTAGATAAATTAATCCAAAAATAGCTATTTTGAATAATAACAGATCTTGACAATTTATTTTTTTCAATGACAGGGAAATGGGTAGTAACTAGAAGAAACAGTTTTAATCACGAAGCATTTTAGCTATTTATATCCTTTGTAATCTATTTTAATCCCCTTCTGATGTTCCAAGAAGATTTTTCGTAATTGAAATACCTGTTTTAATATTATATAAGAGGACTTTGGAATTTTAAGTTGTTCAAATCATAAATGATTTCCCTTTTTAAATATTATCTTAAAGTTTTGATAAGATTATTTTTAAACTAAATATTAGTTAAATTAAACTCAACTGCTGAATGTTTGAATATATCAATTGTTTTATGATAACAATAAGAACTATTTAGAAACGAATTCAAGAAATTCCAGGTATAATTTAAAAAAAAATTCTATGTAAGAAATTTTTAAAATGAGCATAATACTTTTAATTCGTAATTTGAAAATTTTTAAAAAATAACATTAAAATTCATAAATTCTGTTAAAGTATACAATAACAGAAAAATATATACCAAATTCATCTAGAAATAATAGGTAGTCATTTTCTAAATCACGAACTAGATATTTAGATTTTCGATTTATCCAAACGAGGTAAACAACTAAGTAGAATAAATGAAATGATCGAGAACATCTAGTATATAGTTTTCTAGATGATGAAACGAGATTTTATATTATGAATCGTTCGAATGGCCAGAAATTATCACTTGATTTCTAGAATTAATTCATAGACTAGAATTATAGATATTAAAATTCACTTTCCGTATTTCCAGTTATTTGAAGAGATTTTTAAGTAAGTTTGATCACGATAATATGAAATATACCTTTGATTTTTAATAGAGATAACCTTATCTCTCTAGCAAAAGGAACTAGAATTTATAAGGATATCATGGAACTACTTTATTTTTTCGAACCACAGTTTATATTCTAGATTATAGTTTAAAAGTATATATTTTTTTCAATGTATGTAAATTTCAATCATTGCAGAACTACATACAGCCTGCATTTCTTTTTATGATTGGGAATTTTCTTAAAGCGTAGTTCAGGATTGGCTATTTTAAAGACAAAATGTTTGGTATAAGTTCTTGTATACAAGAACTAATACCAGACATTTTGTCTTTAAAATAGACTATACAAGACTTTCCTTCTATAGAAGGAAAGTCTTGTATAGTCACTGGTATAGAACAAGCTAATACTGACTCAAACTTCTTATTTGGCTGGACAATATGCTCATTTTAGATCATTTTTTTTAAAAAAAAGGTTAGGGCACATTTATTTTCTATTTTTTTTACAGTGAATATTAAAACAAAAAAGATGTTTTTAACCGCGCAAGTTTTTTCCAGTAATCCGATAGATTATTATTATTTTTTAAATAAGAAACAGAATTTACTGCCCTTCAACAAACAAATATTAAATAAATTAAAAATACATTTCGCATTCATAGACATTTCGATCAAAACGCAACTGGTTATAATGAGGCTGAATTCTTGTTTTTGAACAAACATTTTGGAATTTAGTAAATTAATCTAAAAATAACTATTCAACAATTAAACATCTTAAAGTTTTATCTATTTTTTCAACATACTAAAAGAGAGTTTAATAAAGAGAATAAATAAATTTAATGAAGGAGTAATTTGAGTTATTTATCTCTGTTTACAATCTTTTATAATCCCGTTTTCATGACTGAAGACTAATTGTCTTAATAAGGATCCTGTTTTTAGTATTGTATGAGATTATTTTTAAATTTTATGTGGTTCAAAAGATATTCATCTTTCCGTTTTTAGTATTATTTTAAATTTTTGATGAAACTACTTTTCTATTAATTTCTTTAATTTTTTAGTTAAAACAATCAATAAAAATTACCGTATAAGCTACTTTACAATTACAAAAGTGAATATTTAAAATTAAATTTAAGAATTTTTGAATAGTTTTATCTTGGTTACTTGATATTAATATATAAAACATTTTTTAAATGAAAAATTTTCATTTAATTTTTTATTTGAGTGCTGAAAAACTTAGTATTAAATATTAAATTATGTTAATGTATAGATGTAATCTTTTCTTACTCTCGCATTTATATGTCTTTGTCGTTCATATACAGAAATGAATATCTTACTTTTACTATTAAATTTTTTATAGTATCTGGTGATTTTCTCGCAAAATTAATAACTTACCAAATAAAAATTACGATAGCTTATGACAAAATGTATACTTTACGACTCAAGGAGAAAATATGGGTCAGTCTCAAATTGTACATGATAGATTTTTTTAAATCTATATTTTTACCGAAATGAACATTAAAAACCTATACAAAAATCATCTTTCCCTTTGAAAAAAGAAACAAAAATCTGGAGTTGCTCCGTGGGACGTTCCTAAAAGTAATTACTGTAAAATTCCAAAATCTGGTGAATTCGAGGTTCTATAATTATCCTAGCATTTACTAATGAGAGTTCGTAAAAGCCCAAAATAGCTTCTTAGAATCTTCTACTTCATGCTTTTCCCGAATCTGTTCGTTAAGACACAAATCTCCCTCATCAAATGAGAATTATGAAAAAGTTTGGTAAAAATGTTAATATTTCGAGCTTTTACCTTCTCACCTTGCATAATGTGGGTATTAACTGGTAAAACCTGGAATTTAACTTTAGACTTCGGGTTTCACAATAATAAATATAAAATTAAGTAATCATGAAAACAAGAGCGATTTTTTTTTCTGATACGAAAGAATCTGTGGTTGGATTCGAATGTTGGACTTGGTGTTTTGAAACTGGAAATAATACCTCCCTGACACTAATTCTTTGTTATATCTCCGAAATTATTATTACTTATACTTTGCCGTAGTTCACTGGTGATTTTCCCTATAGAATCCTCTGCAATTTTTTTGAAAGTCAAGACCTCATTAGCATCGGGGAAAACTTCTATCATAAAATTTTACTACAAATTTTCGATTTATTTAAAAGTCCTATTCATGCAAAATTGCTTTCATGAATATAAAAAAAGAATTGTTAGTTTTTAGTGGTAGTTTTTAGTGGTAGTTTTTAGTGGTGGAAGTTTGCACATTGGTAATCAATACCAGTTCAAAATGATTTAGAAAGGGATGAAATACCCAACCAGTAGACCGAGCTTTATAACTATAAGAATAATAAGATCTTGTGAGAGTGGTTTATAACACAGTTCCCAAATCGGAGCTCAGTAGAACAACCATATGAGAGTTACGGCACTCGTTGACACATACACATTAAAATCATGATTGCAATACTTTTCATACATTATATTTAAATTTTCTTTTCCACACGTCATAAAGTTTTGAATTAATTTGCATTGGGATATAAATTTAAATTATTCTTCCATGAAGTAGATTATTTTCAGTTTTGCAATAAATGTTATACCAAGTTACTATAAGATCTAAATAATTAAGAATTACTGCTAAGCATAAAATTTTTTAATAATAATTTTTATTTTACAGAGTGTCCAGTGAATAAGACTCTGATTTCAAAGTTAAATTTCTCTGAAACAAAAATTGATAGAATTATGCGGTAAACGGTTTGTTTATTAGGTAAGCTGTAAAAATGTAATGAAATTTGAAAAGGTGAATATTTTGAAAATATTGTGTTTTAATTGTAAAGAATAGTTGACTTGACATTTTTTTGGTTTAGATTCCCTAATAGCATGCATGGTCACAGTGACGTCATTGTGAGTCACTTTGGTCACATCACATCTGTGACCAAAATGCCACCACTCAGTTACGTCACATTGTGACTGAGATGTGACTTTCTTAAAAATATTTAGAAATTTATAAATATCCTTCAAAACATGTTATTTACTTTAAAAAAAACATGTTTCTGGCAATATAAGTATCATCGCTTTTGTCACAGCATCGTCACAATGTCAATGTCAAATTAGTCACAAATGACACATTTTTCACAAATTTGTCACATTGTGACCACTTTGTGAAACGTCACAAAAGAGCTCTAAAACGGTCATAACGACTTCACATTTCAGTCACTGTGACTTCACATCGACGTCACATCGACAATCGATGGTCACAAAGTCACAATGTGACTTCACAACGACGTTGCAATGACGTCACCATTCTTTACGGGTTGTTTATAGAGAACGCGTCTTTTGGCGTATAGTGCCATATTTTAACGAATTTTAGAATTGAATTTGGCACTGTACGCCGAAAAACGCGTTCTCTACAAGCAATCTAAAACAAAGAAAATGTGAAGTCAGGCAATCAGAACACAACCTTTTCAAAATATTTACCGTTCGAAACTTCTGTATAACACTTTTACAGCTTAACTAATAAAATATGCTTAGAATATAATACTAAACGATTTCAAAAGAAGAATGAAGCTAGACGACAACTTGGCGCTAACGCATATGAATGCATAGTTTTAATATGCTTATGATTTGAAAACGGTTGCAACAATGAAAGATAATTTGCGACAAATCATTATTTCTTTTAATCAAATCCACATTTTTTCATTTAAAAAAATTCTAATCATCAGAATTTAATGAAATTAAAATGGAACCCCATGGTTATTTATACTTTCAAACAAAAAAAGAATTATCAAAATCGGTTTGTATTTAAAGAATTTATGAGTGAACAAACACATACAGGTCTAAATCATAACCTCCTCCTTGAATTCGGTTAATAAAAAACCGTTTGTTCCATAATTCTATCGATTCTTGTTTTTGAGAAATTTACTTCTTTTGAAATCGGATGTTATTCGCTGGACACCTTACTACATGATTTTTAAAAAATGTTTTACCAGAAAAGCCTACGTAGAAACTTTAGGTAAAACATGAATTTTTTTGGAAAATATTTTATTAAACTTCTTCTAGTTTATAAATGTATAAAATGAAGATCTTTAATTTTAAACTACATTTGAAATATTCTCACGTAATCCTGAAAGGAAGCCATAGCTTTTTTTTTTCAAAAGATAATGAAAGATTAAAAACTTTAAAGATAAATATTTGTTTCCATCCATACGATTTAATTCATATTTATTTCCTTTTTAGATTTATGAGAGCTCTTAGACGTTTGATTGTATTTTTTAAAACTCTTAAAGTTTCTAAAAGCTCACGATATTAAGTGATTATAGGGATAAAAAATGTTGCACTTTATTTATTACTAAGATTTTTTTTTTTTAAAGAAAAGTGTGTTTTTGTTAAGAGATATTTTCCAAATGCTTTTTTTAGTACTTAAATTACAGAAATATAAACTATATCCAATATATATCCAAGTAGCCAAACAATATTGGACCAATATTGGCTACATCTTGGAGCAATATTGACACATTGGCACTATATTGGCATGAAATATTGCTTCATTATTTGGATGTTTACATTTTACCAGTATTTAGCCAATATTTGCAGCCAAAATTATGCCAGTATTTTGGGATATATTGGAAACATTGCCATTTAAACGCCAATATTGGTTAAATATTTTAATTTCATTGGAATTATTTCTAATGAAACGCCAACATTTGTACAACATTGGCGTTCTATTGGCAATATTTCCATTGAAACCCCAATATTGGCATAATATTAGCTGCAAATATTAGCTGAATAAGGGCAAAATGTAAACATCCCAATATTGGAGCAATATTAATGTTTTATTGGCCAATATTTCCAATAAATAAAATATTGGCGCAACGGTGGACTAATATTAGTTTGCTAGTAAGGAGATACAAGAAATTTGTGATCTCTCCAGTCCATTGTTTAGTGACAAAATTTTGCGTTAGCAAAATAAGCACGTAAAATGTCTGAAGCATAATAAATGATTTGGTTACAGAACTCTGTCCGATATACTGCTTGTTAATGACAATTTTTTAATGGATATTTTCAATTGTGGTGTACAATTTAAAATTTAACTAATTTTTGCATGTTACTTGGGGTGTATGAATTCTATAGATTATATGTAAGGCTGCACAAAAGAATTCGAGCACATTTCCGTTTATTGATGGAAATTACTGAAGGTAGATTTTCAGTCAACTGAACTAAAACTTAGCAGACTCTGTAGTATTTGTGCAAATCTATGGATCATATGCAGGATTGTACGAGAGAGTTAGTATATTTTTCAAACAATAGATTGCTATTTCTGAAAAAGAATTTTAAAAAGCAATGTTGCAAAATTGTTTATTTAGACATGATCTCTCACCTTATTAAATGTCGATATTTTTTTAAAAGTACACTGAATGTGTTCGAAAATCTTTCTAAATCTGACGTATGATTAAATGATCTTTTAGAGACTTTTTTATAGCTGATGTTTTTGAAAATCATTCAATGCAGTTTCTGAATAACGAAAGAGATGGGCAACAATAAATCAGTAATTTGAATTTCCTATTAAATTTAGGATTAAAACGAATAAGGAATCCATAGAGTAGTCAAGTCTTTTCTAATTAGCCTTTATTTGTATATTATCAGTCAAGTTAACATTTTCTGCACGGAAAAAAAAAACTTGTTGTTTTAACAAATCTTCTACAGCTCTTTTAACAGAATATTTTTGATTTATCTAAAACGTAGATTTTCTCTGTTATTTAAAATGGATATAGTTTTCACCCTCCGGTAAAAATTTTCACTTACTAGCAACTTTATCAACAACTCAATCTTAAAATTGACAATTCAACATCCGCAAACGTTTTCGTGCATTAACAAGAACACGTGATAAAATGTTGATAAGCCTGTTGCACTCACGATAAAGTCATTCGATAAATAATTCTGCAAAGTTTATCATTCGTTTACACTAAATGATTAAAAGCTTTCATTTTTCAAACAGAATTTTTTTATAAGTTCAGAGAAACAATAGGCAGAACAGGATAATTTTATTTTCTGATGTTCCCAAATGTAACCCAAAACGAAATTTTGTTTGGAAACTATGTTGGACATTTAGAATGTCTATCAATTCTAAATGGATTCCCCGTCAATTGTATTGAGAAAAATTGTTGGTTATATTAAAAATGTCTGTGCCGGACAACAGATTTCTTCTGTCTATGCTACGTAGAAATTCTGTTTTATACAGATAAAGTCTGTATCAATTTAACAGATCATTTTATGTACAAACTACAAGGAAAATCTGGCTGCTTAACTGACATTTTCGTCCTTAAGTCTAACTTTTTTTGGAACACTGTATGAGAGACTTTTCAAATTACAAACTCCATTGAAATTAAAAAATTATTATATCCTGAAAAATATTTAAGTGCGAGGCTCAGTTATGTGCTATTATTTTTTCTTTTATTACGGAATTTTAATTTTTATACAATCTTCCAGATCATGGTGTATTTTGGAGCAACAATTTAGGCAGCATATTTAAATATAAATCGTACAACGGATTAGAAAATGTTTAGTCTTCATTTGCGAGTAAAACATAATTCCAGTATCATATCTTTCTTCATTATGCGTCTCCTGATAGCATTTGCCGAAGACCCAATCAGTTTAGAGTTCGTCTACAAAAGATAACTGTAGCACCCCAAACAAAACAGTTAAATGTCTAAATAAAAATATGTGATGTTAAAATTCTGATACTTAATTTACTTAAAAGGTGCTAAAATATGCACAATGTCTTTAGAACATAAAAGACCGTCAAAAGATAACTAAAAACCTCGATCATTACAACTGTGATCAACAGCTGTCACCAGGATTAAAAATCAGAGTAGTTAATACTTTGACAATGACTCTGATTTTTCCTCACGATGACGGCTGCTAATTACAGTTGAAAGCGCTAGAGGTTTTTTAACATTTTTTGACGGTTTTTTATGTTATAAAGACTTTATTATGCACATTTTAGCACGTTTTAAGTAAATTAAATAATATAATTTTAATACCTCATATTTTTATTTAGTAACAGAGGTGAACATGACGTTCAATTTTTATAGTTTAAACTATATTTTATAATTAAATGTATAAATACCTATATAAATGAAAGTAATATTCTTTAGACAAAAAGTTAATTTAGCTATAAAATATTTATTTTTTCTCAACATCTAGTGTTAATTGTCACTCGAACATCTGAAAAGGGTGCAAAAATATTATAAAAGCACATAAATGTCCAAGCTTAACATTATTTAAGCTTAGACTTATTTACTCTTTTTACTATGTTTCTGAAAAAAAAATCATTATGATATTCCTATATGCAAAAAATTGGTTTTTAGATAAACTAATTTAGTCTTAAATTAAAAAGATAAAAATCCCTGTATCGAAATGAATAGCAAAATGTGTGATTAACAGTAATGTAATTATAATTTGACAAATATGAAATATATTTTAAATGTGTTAAAAATTGCAAGATCATATGCTTTAAGAATACTACTGCTTATAAAAATAAGGAATCCGAAAATCGCAAATTTTTGAATTGTTAGAGAAATATATTTCTTGATTGAACCATTTCAAAGTGAATTGAAAATAAATGCATTTTGAGTGTAACTCAGCAAAGATTTAAAAAGATTACAAAAACATAATTTAAAATATTTAACCGTATGTAAGTTAAAAATAAACATAGGTTTTTTATTTGAAAAAAAATTACCCAGAAACGTGGAATAATAAATTAAAAATTAAGCCAAAATCTGTGAATTTCTTAATCTGTGTTCCAAATGTTAGCTAGTGTTAAAAAATAATTAGTTGGTATTTTTAATCCAAAGTCAAGTGTTAGACATTGTAAGAATTGTTTTATTAAACTGAAAAATCCCAGTTAAAAAAATAGTAGTTAATTAGGAATGTAGCAACGTGACATTTATGAGTAATTTTATGTGTTGAAAAAAAATGATTCCAATTAAGATATAGGACCTTCGTACATTTGAAATGGATTGAAAAAGCTTATATAATTTATAGATGTCGTAGATTACTAGAAGTTTAATTTTTTGTTCTTTTTATTAACTATTTACCTTCTATGTTGACAAATAATCATTAAGTTGTCTTTGCATAAGCGTTATTTTCAGATTTTAACTTAATTGTTAAAATTAATACATTTAACACCAAGAATTCAGAGACGTGATAACCAATTTTATTTAAAGTAAAATATTTTTTCAAATAAGAAAGGTATTTTAATTGTGTTTAATAATTTGCTGTTTGACATTCTTGAAGGCAATATTCCTTTTAGTAAAAGTAATTAATACGATATATAGGAAAAAGATAATTATTAGAACATACTTTTTGTTTGTTGAAAAATTTGTTAAAATTAGTTAAAAATAAAACCAGCATATATATCAACATAATATTAGAAGAAAAAGTATATTTTAACAGAATTTAGACACTTCATTTCTTACATTTCAAATTTATCGAATAACATGTAGAACGAAATAAACTTATTTAAAATTTTGATACACATGTATATTAATAAAACAAAATTTTTAAATTTGTTTTTAAAAATTTCATTTATTACAAATTTTTAAAAATAATACTAATTTCAATTTCGAAAAAAAAAATGAAACAATGTAAACTCATAATGTAAATTCATAAAATAAAAAAAGTTAGCTTTTATTCATTCATGTTTTAATAATCGAGATATATCATAATTTTGAAAAAAAATTAAAAATTTATTGATCATGTACGCATGATCAACAAAACTGTTAGAAAAATAACTGTTTTCCCTTTTTAGCCTATTCCTGGGGTTTTTCTGATTTATCAAACATTTGAATCGATATTATAAAAGTTTAAAATCAACATAATTTATCTATAGGTAACAATTTTAATATCACCTAAATGAAAATATAGATTTAAAGCTTTCGAATTTTCCCACTTTTGCAATATGGATTTTTCATATTATTGAACGAAATTTAAAACTGTTGAATATTGTAAGACTGCAATTAACATAAGATTGAAAATAAAGATTGAAATATTGTGAATGACAATGTTTATCATAGTGCGCAAAATCATTCAATATAAAATAGCTTCGTAAAACTGCAAATTAAAAAAATAAAACTTAATCGTGATCTGAGCAATATAGCATTTGTGAGTAACAATACATATAGACCAGCAAGCGGCATCACAGACAATCACTTCATCGAGTTCACTGATAAAAATCTAGAGTTCATTAAAATTCGATTCGTATATGATAACGCAATCGGTCTGCCAAATCATATCGCAGTGGAAAACATTTAAAACCCCAATTTTAGCAGTTTACTTGTAGGTTTGTAACGGTTGGGTGCTCGTACTGGGTGTTAAATGCAGACATAACTCAGTACATAAGATAAAAACACAGTTTATTAAAAACGATAAGGACTCAAGGGAAGAGGAGCAAGTCTGTAATTTTCACAACTGAGAATACTACTAAAAGATTAAACTCATACTCACAGCTCCGGAACTAGCTCAATCGGGGCACCTCTGATTACTTCTCAGCTATCTTTCGGCTAAGCTGCTAGATAAAATCTTATTAGACAGCCCGTGGCTGTATATATTTCTTTATTAACTTTGAGATGATCGACGTAATTACTATTAAATTCTTACCACTGGCCAACTTCTCGAGTCAAATTCCTAAACTCCTTAGCAACTCACTGGAGACTCGCTAACACTCGATATCGCTTGCTCTGGATCAATTAACGCAGCTAGACATACTCTGTTAGACACCAGCGGGAATTCGCCGCTAGAGACATACTTCGCTGGATAATATCGCTAGACACACTCTGCTGGCTAACGTCGCCAGAGACACACTGCTAGCTGGCTAATGCCGCCAGAGACACTCTCTCTGCTGGCTACTGTTGCCAGAGACACTCTACTCACACTCAGACTCCAAGCTTTTATATGCTGCAAACTGAGATACTTCAAATTTACATATTACTACTAACCGCGACCTAACTGCAAAATCCGAAAGAGACACACATGCTCTAGAAAATTAAAGTAAAAGAGAGGATAGATGTCGCTTTCACGCTTACACATGTTAAATTATTGACGTCACGATCTCAGAAATACTAGAGTGCCTTTATTACAAAGGTCACTCCCTCATAACCCCCCTCGGATTCTACAGAGAAAAGGGACTGGGCAAAACGCATGCCCGGGACTTTTGACTGTTATAAATTTCAAACCGTACAAAACAAAGTGATGGGTGAAATTTGGCACTGAAACATAACTTTTAAAATATTATACTTTAACCCATCACAACAAAAACATCAGTTTGCCTCAAATATTCACATATTCAATCCAATCATCCTTCTATCTTAAAAATAGCCTCCAAAAAACTTTCAAAACTCTTAAAACTTTCAAAATTAATTACTTCCTCTTTCAAAACAACCCACTCCACTGGGAGTGCTAAAATTCATCAAAACACTAAGCTTTCGAAATTTTCCTCAATACTGAAATACAACTGTATCTTTACCGAAAATTTCTCCATAAAACTTTCCTAACACTAGAATTTGCACCAAGTCCAAAAAAACCCAATGCGCAAAAATTTTCCTCAACAAAATTCTGAACTCATCTAAAATTAAATTTACTTCATACTACAATAACTCTGCTACTACGTAATACCTAGATACCCATTAGCCAATGACCTAACTCCCAAAAATTCTTCAGAACTAGCTCCACTTTAACAAAATTTGGGGTAACATACGTACAGCTTCACATAGCTGTGCTTATGCAATAATCTAAAATATCAAATTTACAAAATGACGTCATAACATACTCTTCATCTGTATAAACTAAAAGAAAAATAGCAGTATCAATATATAACACAGGTATACTTCCCTGCAAGAAAATCACATTAACATTCAATTTTAATACAATACAATTTCATATTCAAATGCAACATAAAACTTCGCAACTTGCGGAAACCATTCCCAAATAAAGTACAAACGTAACGCATGAACCACGAACGATAAGAAGAAAGTTAATTCATTAAATGTTAGTATAGGAGATAGAAACGCGTGTCAAGGACATCTTGACCGCAAAACACGTGCCCGCCTGACTAGCAGCGCGTGTACAAAATAACCCAAATTACTATCTATACTTTCTGAAAATTAAACATACTTTAACATACATTTTATAACACATGAACAGTATAACAATATAATAACATTTTAACAACTAACATAACAACTTAACAATAGATCCAGAATTTTTAAAAGCAGTTAAGACAAAATTTCAAACATACATAAAACTAACAATTTTGCAAGCAAATTTTGAACACAATTAAACACTAATCGTGAGTCCGTCAAAGAATTCCAAAAATGGCCAAAAATACAAAACAGTCTATCTGCTTTTTATTCCTTCACATTGCTACCACATATATGCACTCTAATGGAAATTTAATAAAGAACATGATCACCCAATCATAGAGATGATTCGCTGCTAGCCGGCTTCATACTACAGGATGGCTTTCTCCTCTTGTCCCAAAAAACTTGCACGAAGGATCTTTCGTCATCAGAACTGTACGGCGACGCCACAGTTGACTGTCGTGCCTGCAGCCTGGTCCTGAATGGATGTCTTGGGACACTTGTAGTTTCCACTCGACGACTCCGCTCTGATCGGCTCGCTGGGGTCACTCCATGGCGAGATTGAAGCTGCTGATGCCGGTACTCTGAATGTTGTCTCCTCTTTCTAGACGCACCGGAAGTTACTGAAGATCCTAGGACACGTTTCTTTCCGGATCTACGCTGTCTCTTATTTGGCAAAAAATCAGATTTAAAAGTTCTTTTTTAACAGTTTGACGAGTGTCCATATGAAGTTTTTTTCGAGGATTAATTACTGAAGACGTTGAACTATTGGATAACTTGTGTTTGTGAGGTTGCTGCCTAACAAGTGAAGGAACGGGAAAGTTTATGATCTTTTGCCTTTTATGGCACACTGAGTCTGATGTATTTGACACTGTTCTCTTATTTTTATGATCATACTTTGCTCTCGGTTTGATAGACTTTCTACTTTCAATAACAGTTTTTGGAGCTGTTTGACCAAATTTTCTTTTTGCATACTGATGAAAAGAATTAGATGAAGAAGTGCTGGACTCGGGACACTCATTGGATCGGGAATTTTGCGAAACACCGCTCGACACATGAGAACCTTCACTACCATTTTCTCTAAACTTATAAACTCTAACCTGATCGAAATTAACTGTCATTCTTTCACCATTGACATTAACAACCAGATATTTCGAACTTCCAAAACTTCAAACGGACCCACAAACTTTGGCCCAAACTTAGCTACCCTCTTTTGACGACTTGAACTTAACCAATGCTTTTCTACTAACACAAAATCTCCAACTTTAACTTCCAATTCCCTTCTACGCATATTATAATACTGTGCTTGCTTTTCTTGCGCTTTTCCCATCTGAACTTGAGCCTCCTTGACCAACCTCTCAATATCCTGCCACATAAACTGACTTTCCACATCCGACACCATAACTAGCCTTTGAAATGGAGTAATGACTTTTCTACCCAAAAACAATTCAGCCGGCGTTTTCCCCGTTGACTCGTGAACTGCTGTACGAAATGCGTATGCAAAATGCTGAAGAAACTGGTCCCAATTTGCACGATGAGAACCAACATAAGAAGAAATCATTTGAATTAATGTACAATTTACACGTTAAGCAATATTAGACTGAGGACGATACGGAACAGTAAAAGAATGATCGATCTCCAGCTTCTCACTCAGAGTCTTAAATATATCAGAAATAAAACAAGGGCCATGATCGCTAACTACCCTAATTGGTGCACTGTATTTAGAAATATTATTATCGAAAAATGCATCGGCAACTGCAGGTGCAGAAGCCTTCCTGAGGGGGACTAACTCTACCCATTTACTAAAATAATCAACTATAACTAGTACGAATCTATATCTTTTAGGATTAGACAATGGATAAGGACCGATTAAACCTACACCTAACATTCATTAGGAAAATTTACTTTAATAGGAATTAATTTGCCAGCTGGACTTACATTTTTATAATTATAACGTTGGCATGTGCTACAGCTGGAGACATAAACGCGCACTGCTTCCCGCATTTTAGGGAAGTAGCAGGATTCACAAATTCGAGCATAAGTTTTCCTGATTACTAAGTGACCTGCTAATGGATTATCATGAAATTCTTTCAAGATGGCCTTACGAAGACTAGCCGGAATAAAAACTCTTAATTCACCACGTGAATTTACAATTTTAGAATAAAAAAGAAGACCATCGATAAGCTTAAACGATTGGGACCATTTCTCAAACATAGGCACATCTGCGCTCGGGACATCATCAGGATTTTCCAGGAAACGATATAAACTACCAAACTCTTCATCTTGTTTCTGCTCCCTTATCAACTGCTCTCGTGACCTTAACACCAACGAAGACAATGCACAACACTTAATTTCCTCCGTGACCTCTAAACCACCATGCGGGTTTCGAGACAAAGCGTCCGCTACCGCATTTTTCTTACCAACCCTATGTTCTATAATAACATTATACTCTAACTTCAAACACCATCTGACCATACGAGAAGACAAACCCTTTCCATTAGTTAACTTTGTCAAAGCTGAATGATCCGTAATGACTTTAACCGGTATATTAGTGAAAAACAACGAAATTTATTCAAAGCCCAAATTACTGCAAGACACTCCCTTTCTGTAATCGAATAATTCCTTTCAGCTGCATTTAAAATTCTCGACGCAAACGCTATAGGTCGGCCTTTCTGTGTTAACATAGCTCCAAATCCCACTGCACTCACATCGCAATACACTTCAAACTGAGACGAATAATCGGGGTGAGCCAAAACAGGAGGGGAAACTACTGCCTCTTTTAATAATTCAAACGATCTCTGAGCCGCCGATGACCATGTAAACTCCACCCTTTTCCTTTTTAAATTATACAATGGTTCACATAACTCTGAAAAACGTGGAATAAACTTGGCGAACCAAGCCACCATCCCAAAAAATTTCGCCACTTCGTTACTATTTTTGTGGGAATTCATTGACGTAATTGCCTCAATTTTCTCACTATCTATATTAATACCTTCACGCGTCCTTTTCCTTTTTAAATTATACAATGGTTCACATAACTCTGAAAAACGTGGAATAAACTTGGCGAACCAAGCCACCATCCCTAAAAATGTCGCCACTTCGTTACTATTTTTGGGGGAATTCATTGACGTAATTGCCTCAATTTTCTCACTATCTATATTAATACCTTCACGCGTAATTTTAAATCCTAAATACTTTATCTCTTTTCTCAAAAATTTATATTTTTCCAACTTAACTGTTAATCCAGCATCTCTTAACAACGTAAACACTTCCCTCAATAATCTCAAATGCTCTTCAAAAGTAGCTGCCATTATAATTATATCGTCCAGGTAGACCAGGACACTCTTACCAAGCAAAGGTTTAAGGATATTATTCATGGCCTTCTGGAACGTTGCCGGAGCTCCCGACAAACCGAAACTCATTCTCTTAAAAGCAAAATAACCGTCCCGAGTAATAAACGCAGTTTTAGGTATGTCCTCCGGCTTCATTGCAATCTGAAAATAACCTGACGTAAGATCTAACGTTGACATAGAATTCGTACTCGTTATATTTGCCAAAATGTCATCAATTACTGGAATAGGATACTGAGGGTATTGCGTTATCGCATTTAACTTTCTATAATCTACTGCAAATCTATATGCCTCTGGATCATCTAAACTTTTCCCATTATTCTTACGACATAACACTACTGGAGATGCAAAAGGAGACTCAATTAGCATTATAATATCGTCCGCTAGTATTTTCTGAATATGATAATCAATTATACCTTGTTTAACTTTGTCATAACGATATGGTTTACTAGCAACAGGTGCTTTCAAACCAGTATCAATCTCATGCCACGCAACAAGCGTTAAACCCGGTTTATCAGAAAAAACTTCTCCAAACTCATTCAAAAACTTATTAAATTCCTCCTTCTCGATTTCACTTAACCCCGACTCTCCCAAATCAACTGACACTGAAACAGGCTCTTTCTTACTCACTTTCTCATCATTATTCACGATTAACGACTTTTTAAAGAAATTCAGACTAATTCCTCTATCCTTCATATAATCCACACCAACTATACAATGCACTGTTAATCCATCTAACACACAAAACTCCCAACACGTCTTAACCGAACGAATTTCAACTTCCAACTCTACTGAAATTTTATTATCACAAGCTACTCCCTGTGCCGACTGAACCACCAGACTTGACCTCTTCAACTTCTTATACGAAAAAAATTTCCGATAACAATCAAAAGAAATGAACGACTTATCTGCCCCTGTATCGAAGATACTCTTAACGACAATACCATCCAACACAATTAACACTTCAGGTAACTCAACCGGATTAATAGTAACTTTATTCAAACTCACAGAAGGCTTTTCCGATTTAACCTGTGACTGCATACCTTCCGAAATACAGTCACCTACCAGTTTAACTGACCCGACCTCTTAACACATCTCCTTTGCATTGATCTACCTTCAAAATTCTCATCCGAAGTTAATCTCCTTACTTGCGAAGAAACATTCTTGTCCCGTACTGCCCCTTTCCGACCAAAATCACTATTCTGCCTATTTCCATACATATATCTATCACCACTTCTAAAATTATTAGCACCACCACAATTCCTATTACCATTACCGTATTCGACACATTACGACCAAATCCATAATTTCCATTACTCAAATTATTATCCGGAAATCGCTGTCCCCCTCTCAAAAAATAACGCTCCCCCTCATTTGTCAAATTACCTCCCGTGACGGGACTCTGTCGAGAGCTACGCGAATCCCGTTGATCCGAGCTATGCCGAGTCTCATACTTCGATAATATTTGGTGCATTTCTGAAAAATTCTTAGGTGCTCTAATCTCAATATAGTCCTGTATATTCGGATTAAAAAGAGGAAGAACTATGTCCAACAATTCCTCAAATGTGATATCTAAATCCAATTTATTCTTCAATTCAAGCTTACGTAGGTAAAACTTTGATGCTGATTCATAAATATTCTGCTTATTGCAATAGAATTCTTTTTTTAAAATACTTTTATCTTTAACGGGAGGAAATGCCTTCTTTAACTCAATCACAGTCTGCTCAAATCTTTTAGCTTCATCATTAATCAAAAATTTTCCTATATTTTTTAACCACAAAAGTGCTTCGCCCTTCAATGAGCACTTAAGCACTATGTATCTATTCTTCTCAGGTATATTATTGAACAGGATATAATGATCTAGTTTGACTAAAAATTCATTAATGTCACCTTCACCGGTAAAATAAACACGTGGCACAATCTCACAATGTCCGACATTTCGTTGGACGCCATTTGTAACGGTTGGGTGCTCGTACTGGGTGTTAAATGCAGACATAACTCAGTACATAAGATAAAAACACAGTTTATTAAAAACGATAAGTGCTCAAGGGGAGTGGAGCAAGTCTGTAATTTTCACAACTGAAAATACTACTAAAAGATTAAACTCATACTCACAGCTCCGGAACTAGCTCAATCGGGGCACCTCTGATTACTTCTCAGCTATCTTTCGGCTAAGCTGCTAGAAAAAATCTTATTAGACAGCCCGTGGCTGTATATATTTCTTTATTAACTTTGAGATGATCAATGTAATTACTATTAAATTCTTACCACTGGCCAACTTCTCGAGTCAAATTCCAAAACTCCTTAGCAACTCACTGGAGGCTCGCTAACACTCGATATCGTTTGCTCTGGATCAATTAACCCTTTCAGGGGCAAGGTATTTCTGCTCCGAAAATGTTCAAATAATTGATTCACACCACAATTTAAGAACAGATTTATTTGAAAATAATCAAGAGCTGTTTTTCGCGAATATTATAAAATCGAAATTGTACTAAAATTTTACTGGTGCCAGTTCAAAATTGGAACAGTAATATTAAGTGTTTGCAGACTGCAAACACTTAATAGTGTTTGCAGTTTGCACACTGCAAACACCGCCCCTGAAAGGGTTAACGCAGCTAGACACACTCTGCTAGACACCAGAGGGAAATCACCGCTAGAGACACACTTCGCTGGATAATAGCGCTAGACACACTCTGCTGGCTAACGTCGCCAGAGACACACTGCTAGCTGGCTAATGCCGCCAGAGACACTCTCTCTGCTGGCTACTGTTGCCAGAGACACTCTACACACACTCAAACTCCAAGCTTTTATATGCTGCAAACTGAGATACTTCAAATTTACATATTACTACTAACCGCGACCTAACTGCAAAATCCGAAAGAGACACACATGCTCTAGAAAATTAAAGTAAAAGAGAGGATAGATGTCGCTTTCACGCTTACACATGTTAAATTATTGACGTCACGATCTCAGAAATACTAGAGTGCCTTTATTACAAAGGTCACTCCCTCACAGGTTTACCGTTGTGTTTTTCTTGCACGCAAAAGTATGAAAACATAGACAATTGGGAACAGGAAAATATAATGGTAGACCTATGAGTCAACCACTAAAATCGGGATTTTAGGTGTTTTCCACCAGTATATGACTTGGCAGAGCGATTGCGTTTTATTATGCCAATCGAGATTCAAGTAATCCCAGATTTTCATCCGTGAAATCGATGAGTAGGTGATTGCCTGTGCTGCCGCCTCTCGATCTAATAATATTTTTCGACATGTTCCAATTCAGATAAACGGTTTCTAAACTTTAGAAGGTCATTAACACATATTATAAAACATGATATACATTCAAAATATCAATAATTTAAAATTATTTAATATCTTTATTAATTACCTCTCTTTACAATGAAGAAAAAAAAATCATTCAGTTGTTTAACTATTCAAAAGAGTTATTATTAGATTAAGTTACTTAATTCTGAAAAATAATAAATTCAAAATCACGATAAAGGAAAGATTTCAGAGACAGGATAATTAATTGTGTTTTAATTAAGTTTTCTACGAATACGAAATGTATTTTATATTTGTTTAATCTGTTTGTGGAGGTGTTTAGAGGTGATTTTGCTTCTTAAAAAATAAGGAATCATATAATTAGAAAAAACATTTTATTCTTAGAAAAATATTTATTATTTATAGTAACATTCATTAAAATGTTAATTACAAATAAATTCAGCATATATGTAATGCCGAAAAGTTAAAAAAAATTCTATTAAATTGACTTTTGATATTGTGATAGCTATGCGAAAATTTGAAAAAATTATAAATAATTGTATGCATCTTTCATATACTAATTTCTGCTTTTTACACATTGTTTCACATTTTACTTACCTATCATATTTAGTATAGGGTAAGTGTTGCAATCGTTTTAAAAAATCGTTTTTTTTTTTTTTTTTTTTTTTTTTTTTTTTTTTTTTTTTTTTTGTTGATTTGCACATTGGAGATTCCGAAATTTTTTTTTTTTTTTAGAAAAATTAGCCGTAAGTCTCTCTGAGTTTCTGTCTGTCTGGGTTTCCGTTTATCTGTAAACACTCTATCTCCCGAAAAAAAAGATATAAAGACTTAATTGTACTTAGAATATTATAATGTAAAGAAGTTTATTGAATATCAGTAACCTGGATTATCCGGAACTATTTTTTTCGGACTCATAAATAATTTGTTTTGATGAAATGTATATAAAAATTTTCGAAATTTATTTTAAGTAGTGGCTGTAAAAGACAGTAAAAAATATGAATTTTGCATAAAGAATGAAATTGATCAGATAATTAGTTGTGGAGATATTTATAATCCTATTTTCCTCACTCTTCGTTTTTTCATGACCCTATATTTCATTCAAATTTCAATTCAAAATATATGTTTTAATTGAAAATGAGATACTTCATCCAAGTCTAAATTATTAGTCAATAGGTTTATCCTTCTACGAATTTTAAGGATGTGTCTTTTACTACATAATTATTACGTTAACCAAAAAACTATAATATAAGCCAAACTATAATGTTAAATGCCAATAATGGCTGTCATTTAATGACATAATTTCAAGTGCTGTAAATGTCACATGCACTTGACATTGAAAAAGTTTCATGTATTTGTATATCATAACTGATTTTTAATTTGACGTTTTATTTGTATTTTTATTAAACTTTTACTATTTCTTTTTTGTTTTTTCGTTATTTAAGATAAAAATTATGCCAATTTGTATAATTTATGAGTAGTATGGCGATTTCTATGAATTGTCTAAATAGGTCAATGGGATAATCAAGTAGTACCATTTTCCTGGTACCTATAGAAAATAATCTGAATGAGTAAAAATTTATATATTGTATGTTACAATATAGGATATATAATTTTAGAAAGTTTTTGTATTAACGTTAAATCCTTTAGAAGAATCTAAAGGCTTCTAATTGTACCCGTTTTATCATTACCTTTGTCACCATTGACCTGTAAAAAAAAGAATAGAAGAAAGAGAACAAAAAACTAATCGTTGGGGACCACCGTAATAAGGTACCCTGGGGTAATAACGCCAGGCGGGGTAATAACGCCAAGTGCTTATATTTTGCATATTTATGAAATAATCAGGTAAATGACACCCATGTGCTCTGCGCAGAAGGGTTTTGTGTCATATAAATCGCAAAAATCTGCTTCAAGTTAATTTGTTTCATTTTTAGGTCTTATTGTTTTTACAAACAACTAAAATTAACGCTTGATCTAAAATTTGCGAGATACGTTTTGCATATGTGGTGACTATCTTTTTATCCGGAAATACTTTGTTGATTACATAAATTTGTAGTGCATTTCATGTACTTTTAAAATGTTGTTGAAGATTTTGGATATCTTCTCGAGATAATTTGTAATTTAAAATGTACTGCGCAATAACTATACCGGGATAATAACGCCAATCCTTGACATTAATACCCCGGTTGATTGCCTACAATGGCCGAGCTACATCCTAAATACTGATTCAAATAAACATAGTTAAAACTGTGCAATGTTTCTCATATTTCTATTTAAACGGTCCTTTTTAAGCAAAAAGAAACTCACTATCTGATATTCATTTGCCTCATTCCCCCCTCCCACACCACACCTTTATATTTCTTACACTTTCACAAAAATTGAACATTTTCAATATCTTAGAATGCAATTTGTCAATTTCTAAGTTTGTAGAGTTTGTATTTTTAGAATTGGGCTATCTACATGCAATTATTCCATCTTATTTCATAGTTTTGTTTGCATGGCGTTATTACCCATATAGGTGGGTAATAACGCTAAATAGCATGGGTCAAGAAAAAACGCCATTACATTTTATGAATACATATCTGTTAAATTATTTTATTTTATATAGATAGTCAATGAGTTGCTGTATCAGATCCTATATTTGTTTGAAAAATACAATCTAAAACTAAGCCGTGAAAATTGGTAGAACCTTAACGTGGCGTTATTACCCCAGGGTACCTTACTTACCCATCATGATTATGCATAATATATGAAAATAAAACATGTAAAAACTATTTATACAATGCATTGAAATTTCTAAACAAAATTCAAACGTATATTTAAATATTGTTAATATACATAGTAATGCTCTATTAATGAATTGCTGATGAATTAATTTCGACAAATTATATAAATTGCCAAACTACTCAAGTAGTACCTAACTGCGTAAAAGAAACATCCTTATAACTCCAAAAATAATAATCCTATTAACTAACACTTTACTGCGTCGGATTAAGCGTCTCATTTCCAATTAAAATATATCTCTGAATTGAAATTTGAAAGAAATACAGGGTCATGGAAAATCTAAGAATGTGGAAAACAGGATTACGAATATATCAGCAACTAATAATCCGATCGAATTTATCTTTTATGCAAAATTTGTATTATTTTATTGTCTTTTATATCCACTCCTTAAAATAAAAAATTTCGAAAAATTTTATATTCTTCGAGAGTCCGAAAAAAATAATTCCGGATAATCGAGGTTACTGATATTAAATAGGCTTCTTTCCATTCTTACATAATAAATACATACAAAATTTCAAGTCTCTATTTCAATTTGTTCGCGAGATGGAGCGTTTACCGACAGATGGGCGGCAATTTTTTTTTTCTAAAAATATGTTTTTCAGAATCTCCGCTATCTGAAACGTATAAATCCGTCAAAAAATTATTTTTTCGATTTTCAAAACGATTGCAAGATTTACCCTATACTACGTATGATGAGTAATTAATAATAGCATTTAAAAAATGAATTTTCCTTCTCACAATATAAAGTTTTTTGTAATGGTGTTATTTTTTTTCTTCTTGTACAAAGTCTAAATAATAACAAAAAATGCATACTATACATTTATAATATCCTTAGCTCTTTAACAAGAGAAAAATTGTTCTTTTTTTGAAAGATTGACACAAATATGGTTGAAATTTTAGAATACAGAATGAATTAAACTATTTAATTTATTAACCCTTTTAGATTACTCGCTGATCGACCACAGATCAGCTCACCATGAACGGTATGTCGTCTCTGATTCTAGAGAACAATCTGCGTCAGGATACGAAAGGAGGTAAGTTAATATTTATTTCTATTTCATATTTCAATATGTTCAACTTCATATGCATTTCATTAATGTCAATATACTACCTCTGACAATAAAGATCGGTGAGTCCTGTAACATTAATTTAGATGAAATATTAACAAAAGTTGCCATACCATCCTTCGAAGTAATCATCTCCCATAACTATGCACCGCTGAGATCTTCTATACATGTCCTGGGAAAATTGCAAGACGTCTTCTTTTGAGATGTAGTTCAAAAGCTTCGTCACGTTTCGTTGGATTTCAGCAATAGGATCAAATTTCTTTCAAAGAGAGTTTGAGTCGTGAAAATAGGAAAAAGTCTGGAGGATTGAGATCTGGTGAGTATGGTGGATGTTCAATTTGCGCAATCCCTCATGAAGTTCTTTCGGTGTCTTGCAAAGCTTAAAACCAAACTTTAAACTGATCTTTTGTTCGATCATTTTCCTGTTCTCAGTTAAGAACCAACACACTGAACAAGCACTTAGTAAAGCACGTCTTACACAGAACATAAACGACACTCAACTGAACAACTGTGGGTGAAGATAGTCAACACTTGCCTCTATGCAGGTGCAGCGTTTTGTTTCCCCAGTATTGCCCGATCGGTTGTTCCGAATTCATTCACCGAACTTTATTGTCAGAGGTAGTATGTTTTATACCATAAATATATTTTTAACCATTTAGAAAATAATTGTTGTTTTCGGTTGAGAATAGACCTTGTGATGTCCGCATTTTATTTTTCTCTTTATTTAATATCCGTGATCCTCTAATATTTTTTCTTTTAACATCTTTAATTTCTTAATTTTTCTTTTCTTATTGCGATTCCC
Source organism: Maratus speculifer (assembly GCA_964019185.1). Taxonomy (NCBI): domain Eukaryota; kingdom Metazoa; phylum Arthropoda; class Arachnida; order Araneae; family Salticidae; genus Maratus; species Maratus speculifer. The sequence goes on along the minus strand of OZ025289.1, from coordinate 84,550,383 downwards.
GAGCGGAAGCTAAGTTCAAAGACTCACCACGTCCCGAATAGCCGAGTCTCTAGGTGGAAGCCAGGTTGGGAGAAAAAATTAAAATATTGAAACCAGACAAACTTAAAAGGAAAATTGATTTAATTAAAAGCATCGAATTCCAAAAATGATATCCCCGGGGCTCTGAAGCTTCGAAACGACAGAAGCTGCGTCGAGCTTTTTATATATTAAACCATTAGCTGACCATTTGTATTGGATAAAGTCGAATCTGAATCCATAAACTTAAATCAAGGTAACTTTCGTCATATGAATCTGAAATTAACATGTCAAATTGATTAGAATTTTGTTTTCTAAATAGTTTTTATAATTTGTTAAAATAATATTTTGTTTTGTTTTATTTTGCTTACTAATCATGTATTTTAAGATAGTATTTTAGAGCAGGAATTTAACACATTAAAAAATTATTGCAGTACATAGTGTTTAAAATAATGCATTGATTTTTTAAAAAGATGTAATTTGGAATAAGATCTTTTTATAAAGGGTTTAAAACCAACTTAGAAGAAATAAATATTTTTTTTTACATTTGACATCTCTTCTGCGTGAATAAAACAAATTTATCATTATATTTTAATTTAAGCAATTTATAAAAAGTGATACAAGGTTTATAAAATAATCCGGCATATAACAATTCCAATTTACTCTTGTCACAGATGCTCCCAACATAAACGATTTTACACAATTTTACTGTTTAATTTTAATCTATCTCTGTCTAAAAATCTATGACGAAAATTTCTTTTCTAATAAAGCATTACAGATACCTCTTTATATTCATGCATGAGTGTTAAAAATTTTATAATAAAAAGAAGCTTTTTATATAAATATCAATATAAAACAATTAAGTTAATTATAAATTACTGAAATATTTAGAAAATCATAGAAATTATTAATCTATTTCGGAATATTTGTTTTAATATTACAGATACATTGATAGTTTTAACTAGTTAAAAAAATGTTGTATGTTAAATGTCGTTTCTTTATTTTTAGAAGAATTCATAAAAATTGTACCAAATGTTGCAAAAAAAAAAAAAAAAAAAAAAAATGCAAGAAAGTTATGCAGGCACAAATGTGCGTCATTATTGGTTTTTAAAAAATTTGCTTTATATTAAGAATTTGTGTGTTATGAAAGTATATAATTTAAACTCCATTTCATAAGGATATGTTTTCTAATAAATATACAGATAATGAACCTGCTTATGTTTGCGACTATAACCTTGAAATAAAAGTTCGATAACACTAACATTATTGGGAACTCATTAGAGCTGCCACTGCCTTGACTTCGTACAATATAATAAGTGATTCGTTAAGAAAATGCAACATCGGTGAATGGGTAGACACAATGACGTCAACAATACCGCCCCATATTGAAATAACATGCAAATATACAATATCTAGGTGTAAAATTGATAACATTTAACATAAATAATATATATAATATATAATGCAATAATAACGAATTGATAAATGTGTTTCAAATATTTGTTTGCGCAATAATAAATTCACAATTAATTGTTTATGGTGCTAAATTTAATGATAATTTATCAGTTTTAAAGAAACAGTAGAAAGCATAAGTTTGATTTGCCTCTTTTGAAAATATTAAGGAGTTTTTACAAAAACAAATCTAACCTTATTCCATGATCCATTATTAACCTTTCATATTCTACCTATTGTCAAACTGCAAGATAGAAAATAAATTTAAACCTTTATACAGGCTGTAGGAATATACTTTCCACTTAATTTTTATTTCCCAACCGCCTTTAATGTATCAGATTTTTTTTTTCATTTTAATTTAATTTTATAATACACGTAAAGAACACTGTAAAAAAAATCTGTAAAGGTACTAAACATTTTCTAGGAAACTGGGATTCCAAGAGCTTTTCATGTAACGATAACAGGAAAAATCCATGTAACCTATTCTAAAACTTGAGTTTCTGTTGTTACCGTTACAGTAAAAGTTCTTGGAATCCCAGTTTCCTAGATAAAGTGTAGTACCTTTACAGATTTTTTTTTTACAGTGAACAGCATTAAATTGTTTTCAATTTGAAAAAAATGGGAATTAAAACTATAAACTTAATTAAAATAGCAAATAAAGCGTTTGTGCACAAATGTTTAAAGATAGAAAACCAAAGAATATAAATGCACAAATAAAGTATGAGAAGGTAGCAAATAGCTATTTCGAAACTACTAACGAGATTCTTCATCAGTGCAAAACTCAGCGAGCTAAAAGTAGCAAAACTGAGCAGGCAGAGACGCAGGCTTATATACCCGCTATGGGAACAATCCCGCCTAAAGAAAAGCAACCAATGAGAAGAAAGCAGCCAAAACCAACTGAGTGGACAAGTAGCGACATCTATCGGAGAACAAGCAAAACAAAAACTAAAAAGCGAGTAAAAAAAAAAAAAATTATTAAATTAAAGATTTCCAAATACTTGGAAAATAAGGAGTACTAGATAAGTCATTGACTAAGGAGTGAGAATGCTTACCACATCATAAAAAATTCTCACTCCTTAGTCAATGACTTATCTAGTACTCCTTATTTTCCATGTATTTGGAAATCTTTAATTTAATAATTTTTTTTTTTTACTCGCTTTTTAGTTTTTGTTTTGCTTGTTCTCCGATAGATGTCGCTACTTGTCCACTCAGTTGGTTTTGGCTGCTTTCTTCTCATTGGTTGCTTTTCTTTAGGCGGGATTGTTCCCATAGCGGGTATATAAGCCTGCGTCTCTCTGTCTCTTTGCTCAGTTTTGCTACTTTTAGCTCGCTGAGTTTTGCACTGATGAAGAATCTCGTTATTAGATTCGAAATAGCTATTTGCTACCTTCTCATACTTTATTTGTGCATTTATATTCGTTGGTTTTCTATCTATAAACTTAATATATAGGAAATCTCTTAAGTTAGAACTTTTTAAACGGGAAAACATCTTAAGCGGGAACTTCTTAAACGAGTTTTTCTGTATGTATATAAATTAAATAAAAGGAGACTTTTTTTTGAAAAATTCTTTTTGTGTTCGAAGCATGTTAAATGAAAAATACTTTTTATTATTTTAGTTCTTTTTATTAATAGTTCACATGAATTTGGTGGTGAACAATCCCTTGACTATGATTTTGGAGGTCAGCGACAAATGGATTACGATTTTGGAGGTTCAAGACATAATTTCGGTGGGCAACAGCAAATTGAACATGAATTTGGTGGTCAACAACAAGTCGATTATGAGTTTGGTGGTCAACAACAAATGAGACATGGATTTGGAGGCCAGCAACAGATGGGTCATGAATTTGGTGGACAACAACAAATGGGGCATGAATTTGGCGGCCAACAACAAATGGGGCATGAATTTGGCGGCCAACAACAAATGGGACATGGATTTGGAGGCCAACAACGGATGGGTCACGAATTTGATGGTCAACGGCAAGTGGATGATGATTTCGATTCACAACAGCAAATCAATAGTGCATCCAGTGAAAGACTTGAAAGATTAAATGCAGGCGGATATTCTGAGTTGGGACAAAGACCGGTAGACTATGAGGATGAGATTGAACAACAAATATCACAAAAACATACAATATTAGAGGAATCACAAAGGACACGACAAGAAGAAGGCAAAGAAGAATTTGATAAAGGTTTTATAAAAGGTGGTTACAAGGTAAAGGAAAAGGAATTTGAAAGAGAGGTAAGTTAAAATTAATTTTCTTAAAAACTGTAAAGTATCTTCAATAGTTTTACTAATCGCTTGGCCTTTCGCATTATTTTATAAAAACGTTACTATCTTCCTCTTACTAACATATTACAAAAATGTATCTTTTATTTTTAGCCTTTTGCCAATTTTTTAATTATTATTTATAATAATTAAAAAATCATAATAAACCTTGTGGATTTGTTTTTATCTCTGTTTTTCTTTTCACGCATATTTGATCCGGATTCTTCATCTTCACTTTCGCCTTCGACAACGACATTTATCTTAACGTTAATGATATCCTCTCAATTTGGGATTCATATTTCTTTATTTCACTTAAAATTTTCAATACGTACTTTATGCGAATCAAATCCTTGGGTCGTGTTATTACTTTTGTAGATAAAATCTTGTAAGTACAATTCTTTATTACTGTTAATATTAAACACCAGAAACTTTCTGATAAATCATAACTCCAGAAAATATATGCTAAAAAAATATTTTTATTTGTGATTAAACCACTTCTTAGAAGATTTTTTTCCATATACGTTTAACATTGAGATCGATGTTAAAATTTTACTACAAAAGTAATTTTCTTTCTTTTAAACATTCATATTTCATTTACCTAGAAAAATTATCGATTAATATTCCTCAAAATTTAACTAGCATTATACAATTAATTTAATAGATAGAGTATATCAATTTTTTTAAATTATGCAAATTGCTGCTGTTTTATGAATACCTTATTTCTGATAGAATAAAGCATGATTTTTTTTTAATTCACATTATTCGTTCAACTAATGTTTTCCTTTTACAGGAATCAGAAATTGAAGGAAATATTCAAGATGCGTTTTCATCCAAAGAGAGTAAGTTATGTTCGCGAATATCTTTAATTTCTGTTTTTCTAGTTTTTGTATCTACAAATATATTCAATGTTGCTAAAACCGATATAAAAACAATTAATGCATAAAGCTTTCGATCGTCCGAATTTTATCACAAGCGTTAAAGGAAATTGCTAATTTTGATTATGATGAATTGTATTTATAATAAAAATAATCTACGTAAACACAATTAGAACTTTGATTATTCGGTGGAAACATAGTTAAACATAATCTGGTACATGGAAAAGAGTATTGAAAATTAGTATTAAAAGAGTGTTTATAGAGTATTAAAGCACAATTAAAAAAACATTGAAATTTCAACAAGCATTTGGAGTTTTAAATGAAATCCTTCTAAAAAAGCAGACAAAAAATGAGTGGATTCTAACTTCGAAAATTACTCTATGTTCCTTTAAGTAATAGTAAATCCTGTTAATACAAAACGAGAGCTATAAAAATTTCTTTTCTTTAAAAGAGAAGGAACTTTAGTTGTATCATATACAGGGACCTCTGTAAACGTTCACAAATCTCAGGATTTTATAGTGTCATAATAACCACCTGTAAATTATACCTAAAATTATAAAGCAAAAACATTTCAATAAAAAATGCTGTGATTAAAATCGACGCGACATAACTTAACCAATAAGTTTTCTTTCGACTGCATTTTTAAAAGCTTCTAAACATTGCACTACCTCAATTTTTGCATCATCTAATTGGAAACAAATTCAAACGCAATTTGTTTGAAGCTTATATCTCTATTTACTGATTTTTTCATAGTTTTTAAAATAATTTTCTCGCATGAATTTTCATAAATAAAATGTTTATAAATGTTTATATATTTAAAACTATAGATACAGTTTGGAATGTTTCCACCTAATATTATATAACTAAATTTAAATTTAATAAATAAATGAATTAAATAAGTAAATAATCTAAATAAAATACAAATTTAACAGACATGTAATCAAACTATGAGCTTAAAATATTGAAATTATCACGGGATAAAAAATGTTGCTAATTATCTACTTGAACCTAGAAAACCTCGGTGGAATGCTCAAATGAAATTCATAATAACATATGATTGAACATTATCAAGAAGACGTCCAATCAGGATTAAAGATAAATACCGTTAGAGCGTTCGACCAAGGTTTTCAGTATAACTCTGAGTTGAAGTAGTTGGTGAATACGAGCATTAGAAGGGGCGATTTCCCGACTATTAATTATTTGCATTCAGTTAATAAGAAAGTAGAGTAACACCCCCAGTAATTGGCATGCACCAGTGATTGGCACATCCTACAAACATGTCCTAAAATAAGATTCATATCCAGTCTTTTAAAAATGCAAGACCATATACCAGTTATATGCTCATTTACGTTAAAGATTATAACTTTAATTTATGCTACTAGATTACAATAGTGCCTAGGAAAGAGAAACAATTATGGCTTGTATCAAATTAGCCATTTTTGTTGCAAATGCTTCTTCTTTGACTTAAGGAAGACATGCTTTTCAATTCATTATTATCTGAATTATAATATATTTTAAATTTTTTTGACAACAGTTTTATTGAGTTAAAAGGGGTTACTTTAATTGTGTAAAAGTATTTTTGACACAAATATTTGGATTTCTGAATTAATGATGGATGCCAATTAATGGTGCTTCAATTTTGCTAGTTTCAAGTAATTGGCACCTATTCCAATTACAAGAAATTCGCTAGGAATTTGAGATTAAACCACTTATTTTGGAAGTTATTTTAAAGTTATAGACTAATTTTGTTTATCATTTGTTTTATTTGAAATTATGAAATATTATCAGTAATTGGGATCCATTAAAGCTTCGTATGACAATTACTGGAGACAGCATGACAATTACTGGGTATTAATGTAAGTATATTGTATTGTTTTAAAGTGTTCACATTTCAGACTAATATGCTGATTTCTTACTCTCAAAAACCTGAAATATGGCATCTTCATCTACAGTAAATTCATTTAAAGCGATTGAACCCAATGCAAAACGTAATTTTTTTTAAATATAAACATGTGCCAATTACTGGATCACAAGGTGTCATACACTGGTGCTCTAGGTGCCAATTACTGGTGATTTCAGCATTTTTTTATAAATATATTTTTATAAAAATACTTTTTCAAATTTTTTTGCTTTTAGTGGGCAAAATATATGCACAGATATGCATTCTTCGATATAAAAATATTTCCATGTAAATATCTTATTTCTTTGTAATGAAAATTGAAGTAAGATTAAAGACAAATTCTTAAAGTGCCAATTACTGGGGATGTTACCTTATAACTTTTAATAAATTTCAAAACTTTATTCCAATACTTTGTAAATTAATATAAAATACTTTTGAGTATTAGTAACCAATAAAAATATATATTAAATACAAAAAAATATATTCATTCCTAAAAATTATTTTAATCTACATGTTCTGTAATCCGGGAATCTCGAATTCGATCACCTACTTATCAAAATACGCAAACTAACGAAAGCCGAAATTCTGCTGGATCATTCACAACGTCGTAAGTTAAAAGGTTTAAGAGATTAAAACCGCAAGTCAAGCATTTCTGGAAGGTACGAAAATTACACGTTGAATTTGAGAGAAACATTCACAGAAGATCTTTACAGTTACAGTACGAATATCCCGGTCACAAAATTATGTTATATAAGGAAAATTTATGTTCTATAGAAACAATTTGTGTATTACACATTTTCTTATACTTTTTATCATTTTTTCTTGAAAGTGTATTTACAGTTAAGGCTGCTGGTAACTCACCGAATGCCTCTCCGTGATGTTAAACCTATGGGCGTATGATGCACTTTCATATTCAAAATATGTTTTCGGGAAATTAATAATTTTAACTTCTTTTTTTTCAGAGTTCTCTTCTTAAAGAATGTTCCTTTTTTTCTTAGTTATAAAAATATTTCTAAAATCTTTGCTTAATTTAATATTCTATATTTTAAAAACTGATAAACTGGCACTAAAATTTTAACACTTCATACAAAATTAAGCATATCTTTTAGAGATATTTTGAAAATTAAGAAAAAAAGAGACAGCCTTAAAGAAAAATATACAGGAAAAATAAGTTAAAAATACTAATATTCAAATGAGATATTTTGAATATAAGAGTGCATCAAACGTTCATAGACTTAACATTTATTGAAGGGAATTTGGAATCTGTGTGACCCGTCTGGACCCTTGAGGAAAATATTACATTTACCAGCATATATTAATTCAACGATGGTTCCCCAGTAGCCAAAAAATATTGGGCCAAAATTGGATACATTTTGGAGCAATATTGGCACATTGGCGCAAGATTGGAATGAAATATTGCTGCAATATTGGGGTGTTTACATTTTACTCTTATTTAGCCAATATTATGGCAATATAGGGGTTTCATTGGAAATATTGAAAATAATATACCAATATTGGTTAAATATGGGGATTTCATTGGAAATATTTCCAATGTAACGCCAACATTTGTACAATATTGGGAAGTCATTGAAAATATTTCCAATGAAATGGCAATATTTAATCAATATTGAAGTTTTATTAGCAATATTTCCCATAAATAAAATATTGGCGCAACGTTGGACCAATATTGGTTTGCTACTAGGGAAAGAACAAAGAAAATGTTTGAAATTTTATTTTCTCTATCTTCATTTTAACATTGAATTGAATTCGGAAAAACTTTCTCACTATTATTAATTCATTTAGATAATTACAGGTATCGGAGATATCGGAAAATCTCAATGAAAATTTGATGATGTGTTGGAGGAGGTTTTGCTGTAGAGTAATTAAAAAGTAATTACATTTCGCATGATTGTTTTCAAATTGACAGAATAATTTTATAGTTAAACAAAAATTCGCGTATAGAATCTGTTGCATGTATGTGTTTAAATTGAAAATATCCGAGGAAAATGTGTTAAACTAAAAATTTTAATATTCCAAATTAAAAATTATATCCTTGGCTGCCACGTTTAATTTCGCCTAATTAATTTTAATTTCAACCAGACTATATGGCGTAAAAATGTTTGCTTCATAAAACTCACCTCCGATCAGTGTCCTATTATATCAGTTGCATATCATAAACCAACACAGTTCAAATGTGTAACAATTACTGAGTAGAGAACAACATGCAGGGGTACGTCATAATCGCTGATCATTGAAATGAGAGGTCGTACGCAACTTACACTGGTGTGCAAAATTTAAGGACGAGTCCCAAAATACCTATTTTTAAGGGATTTTCAAGCGATAATTTTCAAGCGAATATCCAAAGCGAAGTAATATAATTCCAATAATTACTATCCCTGCATAACAGCTAGTCCGTGTAACATCTCACTCAAGTCACACATAATCACAAGAGTCACAGTCACTACGACGAAACAAAAAAAAAAGAAAATTCCATACGTCTCTTTATGTGTCTCAAATGACTATTATATTTGATTCCACTGACAGGTCACTGCGGCTGCTGCTTTGTGTCAAGTCACCAGGTGACTTTACAATGTCGTTTTATTGAAACTCTCATGTGACTGTCATTTGCAGATTCAATTTCAAAGTCGTTCTGAATGCTGCATAATTATAAATCACCAATAATGTCACATTAAAGTCACATTGTGACTTTCTGTCACAAGACTTTGTCAAATGGTGACAGAGACCCTACTGTCGAGTAACCACTGTGAAAAGTGGTGAAAAGTTACTATGTGACTTTAATGGGACTTTATTTAATAATTTGTCATAATGCAACGTTCACAATGACTTTGAAATTGAGTCTTCAGATGAGAGGTCACACGAGAGTCTATATGAAACGACATTGTAAAGTCAACTGCTGACTCGCCACAAAGCAGCAATCATAATGACCTGTCAGTGAAGTCACATATAATAGTCATTTGAGAGTTAAAAGAGACGTATGATATTTCCTATTTTTTGTTTCGTCGTAGTGACTGTGACTCTTGTGACCATGAGTGACCTGAATGAGATATTATATAGACTAGTTGCTATGCAGGGATAGTAATTATTTGAATTATATTCCTCCCTTTTGAATATTCGCGTTAAAATTATCGCTTGAAAATCCCTTGAAAATTGGCATTTTGGGACTCGTCCTTAAATTTTGCACACCAGAGTATGTCCTACAAGTCTAAAGGTTAAATGTAGAGTGGACCAAAAGCCCTTGACGAATTTTAAAATCCAGTGAAAAATAAAGTCATTGACATACAATGCGGTTCTAACGGAAATGCTGGACATGGTCAAAAGGGATATTTTTTATGCATATTTTAAAGAAAATATAATCTTTTTTTACAAAAATTTCATAGATGGCGCACTATAACACAAATTCCAAAAAAGTAATCGCAAATAGAAAATAAGCAATTATAAAGTATTAGTATCGTGCAGTAAATAAAAAGTAGACAGTATTCCTAAACGAACAGCTATTGTCAAGCAACAATTTGGCATCGCATTATAGATTATTTTTGCTTTTGTTTCGGGTGACTTTGTCCTGTACTGCCATATTTCAATGTACAGAATCAAACTGTGTGCCATTAAGATGTCTAGTAAAGGGTTTTTTTTTTAAAGGTACACTGATATAAAACGAAATAAAATACATTAAAATAATATTAATGGCCTTTATGTTACTTTTATTACATAAAACTTTTGTTGACATTGGTGATTAAAAATGATTTTGAACGTATAGGCACCGCAGATGGCTCAAATGAAACGCAATCTAGAATTCAATTTTTGGAGTACATTATTGAGTTGCTGGGGCTATAAATCAACATTGATGCAGAGAATGTTGATTTTCTACAACGTCAGTGATTTATTGGCGTGAATCGGGGGTGACTTCATATCTCCACAGAAAATAATCAAATTGGAGTGAGATCTCATGACTGTGGCCCATTACCCCCAAATTATCTTTCACCACATGTCTCCCGCAACACACTGATGGCGTTTTGCACATTTTACAAGCGTTGTTCTGACATAAATAAGAGCCAGAACACATCTTAAAATAATTTTTATTTACTGAGTTAAACTTTTGAAATCTTTTGGTATGGTTAAATATATCATTTGTAAAAAAAAAAAAAAAAAAAAAAAAAAAAAAAAAATCCCATGATAAAATTTATCATTTTTTAAATTAAATTTAAAATTCATAAAGAAAGTGGAGTAAATTAAAATCGTTATAACTCAAAAGTATTATTTGTAGGATTTCAACTTTTTTAAAAATAAATAAACAGAAATATATAACCTTTAATTTTTGTTTTTGCATTTTTAAAAATATCAATTTAAATAAAAATTAAAACTACTGAAATTAAAATGTTGAAAAAAAGGATGCAATTAAAAAAAATCACAATTCTAATATATATATATATATATATATTTCGAATTTTCTGAAACAAAAAGTAAAATAATTGAAAAAGGCATAATCCAAGTTTGTAGCATTTATAGTCAGCAGTTCTTGAGTTATAACAATTTAAATAGGAGAAATGGTGAAAAATTGAAAAAGGCATAATCCAAGTTTGTAGCATTTATATTCAGTGGTTTTTGAGTTATAACAATTTAAATAGGAGAAATGGTGAAAAAATCCATCATGACGAAAAAAGCATCTTTATAAGAAATCGTTTCCATATCACCCTAAATTCTGAAAACAAATCAAAACATAAAAACTAATATTTCCTGTTATAATTAAGATAGAAACATGATTTAAATGTTATTTTAAGCGCAAGGAAAATAAAACTTTTAATGCAGTAAAAAACTTTTAAAAACTGTGAAGATTTTTGTGTCAGGGACTCCCTTAAAACTATTCATGTTGAAATGGTAAAATATATTGAGCACAATTCATCTCTCAGCTGTCATAGTGACTGAGAATAGAAACTGTGTTGCCATTTTCAAAACCTCACCTTTGAAAAACACCTTCTGTAAGGAGCGCTCTCTTCTAAATTTATATTACATTATACACTATAAATTGTGTATAATTGTTTGTTTTTAAGCTTTTTTGTATTTTTCTCGTTTTTTAAAATGTAGTTCCATGTGTGCAGTTTTTTTTAACAGATTTTTTTAAAACAAAATATTTGATCCTAGGAAACATGTTCTTCGATACCGCACATTCGTGCTCCAATTACTAGACATTTAATGTAATTTCAAACTGTGTTAAGAACTTTTGACCCATCCTATATAACTCTGAAATTTTTAAATTCATCAAGTACCTCATAAAATAAAAACAATTACGATCTTTTTGATATGGAAAACGAAAAAAAAAAACTTTTTAATATTTATGAGACAATTATTTGCTTTTTTGAATATTTATTGCAATTTTCCCTTTGTTTTATTACATTCATCAATACAAATATACTTTTAAAATGACTTACTATTGATTTTTCTTTTAACGTTTCTTTTGGTTTTTACATTTAAACTATTTTTTTATTTTATTTTATTTTATTTTATTTTATTTTTTTTATTTATTTTTTTTTTTTTTTGCTGAAACAATTTAGAATCTGACACGGAAAACAATACTTTCATTTCTTAACTTAAGTTTATTTTTTTAAGTGTGTCTTTAAATAATTGCTTTGCATAAAATTTGACAAATATTTATTGGATAAGTTTAGAAATCTGTATAACTGCTGAATTAATTCAGCAGTTATACAGATTTCTGTGTTTCAATAAATGAATGAACGCCTAGAACAGTATTTTATTAAAACTAGAACTACATTTATTGAAACTAGAACAGTCTCTATGTTTCAGTAAATGAATGAACGCCTCTATTTTATTTTTTTATTTACTTTTGTAGGAGTATCTTCTTTCCACGGAATATGTTCTGCTTGGGGATATCACCATTATCGATCTTTTGATGGAGGAGTGTTTACATTCCCTTCCTCGTGTCCTTATGTTTTGGCATCAAAATGTGGTCACGATGATTTATCCATCAGCCTACTAACGGAGTGTGAACAGCATGCACCTTGTGAAAGAATTATCGAAATTCAAGAATATGAAAATACGTATGTATTCAATTCATTTAAGTGATAACTAATCTATTTATGTAACATATCATAAAAAAATTATTATTTATAAAATTTTTGGAAATGATCTTAAGTATATAAACAAGCAGTAAAATGCTACATTGCAAAAAAATTCTGAAAAAAAAAAAAGTTAGACTTTTTGTAAATTTTCACTAGTCTTCGGTTAAAAGCTTAACATTAAAGTATTTACTTAATTCCCTGTAAAGATTAAAGTATTTACTTAAAGATATTTTTAATCTTTAATAAAACTTCTAATTCAAAATATGCACTTTTAAATTCTGATGCAATGTAATAAAAAATTAAATAAGAAGAATTATTTTAAAAATTGTTTCTTTTTTTAAAAATTAGAATAATTTAGAAAGGAAAAAAATCATCTCCTCAGAGTTAATAGGGATTTTTTACAGACAATCACTTTGCAATTGTTTCCTTCACCACTCGCCAGAAGCTTGGTAATGTTAAAAGCAAATTGAATTGTATGATTTCAAAGGAGTTATAATTATTATAATGCTATTATCATTATTTCATTAATAAATGCGTTAAAAAGAATTAATTTTCAAAAACGCATTATACAAAATAATTAAAATAATGAAAATATAACAAATCACTTTTGAATTATATATTTTTTCTAATAAGAATGTACTTATTAAAATACAACACATTGCTCAATGGTGCACAAAACAAGAATTTTAATATACATTTGTACAATTAAAATAAAATAAAACTATCAACGTTTCGCGCCATCTTCTGCGGGCGTTTTCAAGAAAACATGATAATGTTTGCATTTTGATCGAGAGATAATATTTCTAATAAATTAAAATCGAAATGAATTAAAAGTTTGAAAATGTTGCCACTTACACGTGAGTAAAAATTAAAATATTGCAACGAAATAATAATAATAATAGCGAAATAATAATTTCCTGAAGACGCCCGCAGAAAACGGTGCGAAACGTTGATAGTTCTATTTTATTTTAAGTGTACAAACTTATATTAAAATTCTTGTTTTGTGAACCACTGAGCAATGTGTTGTATTTTAATAAATACATTCTTATTAGTTAAATTTTAGGGTGCAAATGTCCTGTATATATTTATATTTTTTCTGTTATTTTTTCTCTTATTACTTGCAAATAAATTCTTTTGCAAAATTAGAACATTAAAAAAAATCCATTGAATTTATTACTTAAACTAATTTTAAAAAATAATTTCATTTTAAAAAATAACAGGTATTCCAAGGCATATACTTAAAGCGAAATCTTAAAAAAGCACAGCCTTCAAGATTTTTTCTGGCTGACTCATAACATATTTTGTACAAGATAACAACAGCTCCTATTGCTCAGTCAGTAAATACAGCTCCTATAACTCAAACATTTCCACTATCATGAGGTTTCGTGTTCAAATCCCCGCACTGCTACCTGTTTAAAAATTAAGTGGTGCAGCTGTTCAAATTTACTTGAAAAATTCAAATTCTCTAAGGCTCACTGAAGATTGATGGACTCGCTAATTTGAAAACTAATTCTGGCTGCATTTGACTGCTGCAAAAGATTGGAATTTGTTATTTGAAAAAAAAAAAAAAAAAAAAAAAAAAAAAAAAAAGAGAGAGAGATCGAATTATTAAGGCAAAATTTATTTTTCTTATTTTTTCCGAGAGCTTAAAAATATTAATAGGAAGCAAAGTGCAGAGTATTATGTAGATAAAATTAATTAATTTAAGCCCATTTAAATGCAAAGTATAACTATGCAATATTAAATTTAGCTAGAAGTTTGAATTTTTTAAAACTATTTTTCCTATTATTCGGCCGATATATATAGATTTAAAATCATTTTTTTCATAAAAATAGAAAAAATCGTGCAGTGAAAGGTTAATTTGGTAGAAAACTAGATATTAACATGCTATCAGCAAAAATCATGCCGATTTTTAAGAAACTTTTGTATTATTACAAATATAAGAATTAATTTTAAGCAAATAAGCACAAATTCTGCATAGTATTTTGTGGTATCGATTCATACATTTACCACGGTGACTAGATTTCGGATAATTGAAGTTTTACTGTATATCCTGTTAATCTAAAAATATGTAGAATAAAATTTTTACTATATTTCAGGTATCTGCTTTCTTATCGGAGAGGTTTGGTTCAAAATGGCCTGACGCTACCTATACCAACTCATGTGGGAGAACTAACTGTTGAAAGAATAGCAAGATATCTTGTCGCAAGATTAACTATCGGTTTTACGATATGGATCAATGACGAAGTAATTTTCTTCTATAAAACAGATGCTCCATTTAAAAAAATATATTAGTGAGTCTATGCTCAAAATATTGTTATTGATTAAACGTATTAAAAGGCCTATTATTGATTTAATATTTAAAAAAAATAAATAAATTTGTGCTCTAAATTAAGATTTCTGAAATCTGTAGAAGATTTTTCTTTTTCTTAAATCCTTCGGGACAAGCGTCTTTTACAAAATTTTTAATTTTTTATCACCAATTTTTAACGATAAGAAAATTTTTTGCATAACTGAAGCGAGAAAATACGCAAATTAAATAAGATAAAATTTATTATATTAGTATAGTTAATATTATAGTTAATAATAGTAAATTCATGTTTTTTCACGAAGGAAGAATAAATTTATTTCAGAAAAAATTCAAGATATTGCTGATATCACTGGTAATCACAATCTTCATACCAAATATATATATATATGTTTTAATCAATCTTTTTTGGTTATTAAGTCTGGCTAAATCTGAAATAAAACTTTTTTATTTTATGATTTTGATTTGAATTAGTAATGTATCTTTATGAGGCAAGTTTCACTGAATAATTTAGGAAAAATACATTTCTTCTTTATAATGAATATGAAAGACTAAAAACACTTAATAACTCAAAAACAAAATGAGATACAGATTTCAAACAAAATGGATTTAAAAGCACATTTTTCCCCTATACGATGGTGCAAAAATTGAAAAAGTGCGATGTTTAAAATTTTAAAAATTTGTCTTACCGAAAATTGTAAAACTGAAATTTCATTTAAAATTTGTGTATGAGTGGTCCATGGATATTAATGTTTAATCCATGGCATACGTAATGTGCGACTCTGTTATTACTTAAGCCACGTTTTAGTCATCAGAAAAATGATGTTTATTACTATTATTCCTATATATAGAATCTATTTACAAGTCTAACATTTAAATCTTTAAAATATGATTTTCCAAATGTTTGTTGTAAGTTGTTAAATTACTTTTTTCTTTCAGAATACTGTATTAGTTGTTGCAAACCAGTTTATGAAAAATCGTACTTGCGGAATGTGTGGGAACTTTGACGGTCATTTGGATCCTCTATTTATACGAGAAGATGGATCGAAAACTGATGACATCTACAGCTTTGCGAATAGCTGGAAAAGGGATCCCAATGGAAGTAAGTTCATAAACGTATAAAATTGATGTATGAAGTGCGACAGTTTTCTATCATATTTAGTCTTTTACATTTTAATATTTATTTATTTATTTATTTATTTATTTATCTTGAAAAAGTACTAGTTGTACAATATAAAAATTAAAAAAAGGAGCATTTCTTTTATTATTTTCTTCTCATTGCTCATAGCATTTTTTTCTAAAACATGGAAGATTATGAAGGACTTTATAAGTGTGTGTTATAAAGATGTGTTATGTTGATATATGAAGTGAGACATTTTTCTATGATATTTTGTCTTTTACATCTCAATATATATATATATATATATATATATATATATATATATAGAATAAGTACTAGTTGTACAATATAAAAAATAAAAAAGGAGCATTTTTTTTTATTTTTATTTTTTTTTTTCATTTCGTATAGCAATTTTTTATAAAAAATGGATGATTATGAAGGGCTTTATAAACTACAGTCTAAAAACTTAGACAATACTATCTTTATAAGTATGTGTTATACATATAATATTTTAAAAAACCATATGAGGGGCTCACAACCATAGTAGACCAAATCCATTAAAAAGCAAAATGGATGTCAAGTGCAGAAAATAAGGTGCGTTCATCTATAATTAAGTTTTTTAAATGCTCCGATCTTGATGTAATATAGAATACAATATAGTAGCTGAAATCTTCTGTCGATTCCTGTAAATACTATCTGCTTCCTATTATAAAGAAAGTAACTCGCAGAAACTTCATCAAAGTATATAGATTCCGCAAAATGAAATAAAATAGTTAAATATAATTAAAACGCGTCCCAAACAATATTTACCCCTTCACCATTGTGTAAATTAATACTTTTGTGTGGCCTTGTAAATTAACAACAAATGTTCTTAGCACCACAAATTATACCGATTGTATATTTTAGTACATACTTCATAGATGCACATCAATTTTATTACGTAACATCATTAAAATGCACCTGAAATTACATTTTGCCATTGGCCATAATGCAAAGGAATACTTTTGATTGTCCCTGTAAGTAAACTATACATCTGATTTTCATAAAATTTCAAATGATTCCACAAAATTTTGCAAAATTATATATTTTAATTTTTAAACGATTCGGTTGGATAGTTTTTGCTCTGTTATAAGCGGACGGACGGACAGACAGTTAGATGGGCGGGCGGACGGACTGATCGGCGACTATAGGTGCTACGTATTTACATAATTAAGAAAGTACTTAAAATTACCCTACGAACGCTCAGTCCATTTTGAAAGCGTATAAAATCTGTTTTATTAACTCCGACATTGATCCAAGTCTATAAACACATACTTTCTCATATATTTCATTTGGTGAGACACTTCAATTATTGTCAGAGTGGATAAAACAGATTCTATGCACCTTCTGAATGGACTATTTTTTTTTTCAAAATGGACTTGGTCTACTATACATTAGAGGTCTGTACGTGGCGAAATTTCCAGGCCCGAGCCCGGCCCGGCCCGACACTTAAAATTTCGACCTGAGCTTAACCCAGCCAGGAAAAAAGCTAAAAATTCGACCCGAGTCCGTCCGGCTCGAGTGAATTTCTACAGAACACTGATCTTTACTCTTACGTAATAGTTCAGACCAAAAAAATTTATCTTAGTCTTTTTTTCCATGTTTATAATCTCCATTTATGCAAAAGTGCCGTAGGCTGCGATATTTACGCTTTTAATGAACCTTTGTGTTGTATGCAAATGTTTCAGTTATCATTAGTATTATTAATCCATATTCCATGTAATGAAGACCAAAAAAATCTAAAAATTAGTATACGGTAAAAATAAAATCTTCTAAGACGGAATAGCATTGGAAAGAAAACAATATGTTCCCTTCTTACCAGATGTAAATGCTTAATACATTTTTTTTTCTCGTATTGTTGTATTAATTTTGTATGGATGAATAGTTTAAAAGAAAATCTCTCAGAATCATGTTATTTTTATGTGTTTAATTTTATTTTAAAGCGCCTAGTAGTCTACGATTTTTTAAAAAGAATGTATTCTAATGTTTAATTGTAGAATAATGACGACTTAAAAGTATATGCCATTTTTGCAAAAATTATTTGACCAAATCAAATTTCACTAATTTTTGAATAGACTTGGCCACGTGGAGAAAAGAAATTTCATACGGGAAGATTCAACAGGAACTGATTATTTTGTTCCGTGAAGACTAGGAAAAATGAAATTAGTCTCGCATCGTATGGAAAAAATACGTTGGGCCCGGCCAGAAAAAAAATAATGGCCCGAAAACATGAGTGACTAAGCCCGGCCTGGCCATGCCCGAGTCATCCCAAGTAAGGCCCGAGCCCGGGCAGTTGTCCGTTAATGGAAATCTGTCCCCCGGTCCCCGGGCCGGGCTCGGGCTTCGTGCCGAGACCCGGACTGTGCAGATCTCTACTATACACTTTTTAAAATATCTGTAACCTTAGTAATCTAAATTTACCGAAATTTGATATGCTTTCTGAAATTTTATCTGTACACTCTACAAAAAAATGATGTCAATCTACAAAACTTGTAAGCGAAACTAGAGACATCTGTAACTTAACAAAAGAATTTACTAAAAATTCGGTAATTTCATTAAAATTTTATCTGTAATCCTCGTTACCGTTACTTAAAAAGTTATATCAATTCGATATACCAAAAAATTTTTGAGTAATCATAAAAAATTTTTGATTCAAAGTTTAAATCTGTATCTGCTACATGGAATTTTATTGTTGACATTGCTAAAGTTAGTGGAATATAATTCTACTGGAAAAAATTTTGTAATTTTCCAAATATTTAGTATTATATTATTTAGTTTACTATTTATTTTGAGTGTAGTTGGAAGCCCCTGAGATAATCCCAAGATACTATCCCAAAATTTCCAGGAACCTATTCTCAAAATATCAAAAGCTTCAATAAAGTTCTGTTCACCTACTGTAGTGAACTTTGGTCAGAAACATTACAGAAGAAAATCTAGTATTTTAAAAAAATAAATAATAAAAATAAAAGTAAAAAATAGAACAGTCAAGTGTCCATTATTTTCCCCGAAATGTTCCTGGATATTTTTTAGTGTGTTATGATTTATCACTTGAAGTTTCTTACTTGTACGTACAACTGTACAAGACATTGACTAATTTATATACAAAATTGCATTTAAAGTGATATTGAAATTCATTTGATGTATTTAACCCTTTCCAGCACACTGTAACCGGTCCCACCCCCCCTGAGATACCTAATTTTAATTATAAACTTGCAAACGGCACCAATAATAATTTTGTAAAATTTTTCTTTTACGATAAAAGCTTAAATTAAGGGTTTCAAAATATCTAAAAAAATTGTTTGTTGATTCCGGTATCGCATTTTACTAACAGATAGAGTAATTTCACATTTTACTTACGAACAGTAATTTTTACATTTTACAAACAGATTTTGCCCGTGCCACAAAGGGTTAAACAAAATCTCTTTGAGAAATTATTTTAATTATTTTGACTGTGATCAAGCGTAGTAATTTGCTCTATCAATATCATTTTCAGTTTGTGTGGACAATGTTGAACACATTTCTTCGCCATGCAGTTCAGACACGAAAGAAAAAAGTTTAATTTCAAATGCTGCCAATCTCCTTTGTGCTTCACTGTTTAATGCTGAATTTCACGCATGCGCTCAGGTAAGTTTGTTAACTAAAATCTGTATTTTTAGTTATTAAACAAGGTAGTAAATGTGATCTCAGATCTCACAGAGGGTTTCGTTTAAAGTTTCTTTCAAAACAACTTATCCTTTAATTAATAAATCCAAATTGTTAATTTATAATTAATAAATTCTTACACAGATGTTAGCACAAACAAATTTAATTTTAAAATAATTATAAAAGGAAGTTTTTTATTTTAATCAAATTAAAAATGTTCAAATCATTTAAATAAAATCCAAAATTGAAAATTATTCGAAAATCCAAAATTCAAAATTATTCGGAAATCCAAAATGGAAAAAAAAAAAAAAAAAAACGGAGATATGAATAAAACTTTAAATTTCTGAAAACGAAAAAAAAAATAATATAACGAAATTTAAATACTGAATCATTAATAAATCACAATCGTTTTTAAAATAGACAGAAAATTAATTCCAAAAAAATTTTATGCATGTCAAATTACATTACCCTAATAAGATAAACCTTTAAACTGGCAAAATATTCAAAATTTCTTTTAATTAAATAATATAAAAATGTCAACTTGAAGCACCCGCCATCGAAAGAATGATCTCTTGTTCACTAGCGAAACGCTTTAACTCCAAGCTATGATATATTTATTCAAAACGCTCAGATTAAGGTTCTGTTTTGAAATGTAAATCGCAAAAATGAACGGGTGGCATTGATAAAATTAATTTAATTAAAATAATAGATTTTTTCGAATCTTTATGATTTGTCGTGCGACACGAAATATTCAACTGTACGTACGCAAAAATTTAAATCTCTGACTTATCCAGTTTTTGTGTACGGACTCTATGACAGACGGACAGAGAAACACTCAAACAGACAGAGGAGTTTCATTAGATGAACGGAATCCTAAACTAATCGTTTGGGGCCACCGTAATACTTACCCATCATATATATGCATGCATAATGTATGAAAATAAAACAATCGTAAACAATTTACAAAATGCATTGCAATTCCAAAACAAAATTTAAACGTGTATTTAAATATTTTTATTATGCATATTAATGCTCTATTAATGAATTGCTGATGAATCTATATCGACAAATTATACAACACGCCAAACTACTCAAGTAGTATTGAATTGCGAAAAAGAAACACTAATCTTAGTAAGTAATAATCTTAGTAAGTAACAGTTTAATGCTTCGGATTAACGTCTCATTTACAATTAAAATATATCTTTGAATTGAAATTTGGATGAAATACAGGGTCTTGAAAAATCGAAGAGTGTGGAAAACAGGATTACAGATATCTCGGCAGCTAATAATTCGAACGAATTAGTTCTTTATGCGAAATTTATGTTATTTTATTGCCTTTTAAGATCACTCCTTAAAATAAAAAAATTCAAAAAATTTTATGTACCTTTCATCAGAACAAATTTTTCCAGAGTCCGAAACAAATAGTTGCAGGTAATCGAAGTTACTGATATTTAATAGGCTTCGTCCCATTCTTACATACTAAGTACATAAAAAATTTCAAGTTTCTATCTCAATTTCTTCGGGATATAGAGCGTTTACAAACAGTCAGACAAAGAGACGGACGGCATTTTTTTTCTAAAAATATTTTTTCCGAAATCTCCAGCGTGTAAAACGTGTAAATCCGTTAAAAATTTTTTTATCGATTTTTAAAACGATTGCAAGACTTACCATATACTACGTATGATGGGTAAGTAAAATGATAAGAATATTAAAGATGGTGGCTGGAAGTAAAAGTTCATCACCTTATCTTGTTGTTAATAGTAGTCTTCTTTTTAGGCTATAGTTTGTAGAATTGACCATCTTTCTCTTCTGATAAAAGAAGTTTATTCTTTGATGAAAACACGTGTATTTGTTGTATTTTTCTTTCAATCAGAAGATCTATTCATATAATATATATTTACAATGAAGATCAAACTTAAATCCTTAATGTTTAATACACAATTATATTAATTTTTATTTCTAGTTCATAGCTAGTAAAACTGTGTACAAGTAACTATTAAACAGATTTTAACTATTTAATTAAACTATATTTAATTATATTAAGCAGATTTAACTACTTAACAGATAACTATTTACTCAATAAAAAGAATTAAATGGTTGTATTAAATTAGCAATTTTCTTAAATTAGCAATAAAGCTCATCAATACATGAATATAAATAAATATTCTGATTAGAGCAAAATAAAAAAAAACTTTTTTTAATTAATTGATTTTTGTACAAAACAATAAACATAATTTTCTTGTAGTATGCACAAGATGATACCTAAGCGATAGTGAAAATTTTAAAATGAATAAATCATTTCAACCCCTGCAATAGCAAAAAATTTAGATAGCTGTGGTGATGAAAATAGACACCTCCTACTAGGTACGCAATCGTGACGTGGTTAGTACGAAGACAAATGAAAATAATATCCCTTCGGCGTTGTGAACGAAGATCGGATATTATTAATTACTGAAATTAATTCCTTAATATCATACTTAAAATTAACATTTTGCAATAACATTAGGATCGCCTTATTTAACGTATGAATTTGTGAAAATTGGGATTGATGAGTCAATAAAAAAACTTGAGATATTAATCTACAAATTTAAATGTTAACATTCCCTAATCTGCATCTAGAAATTACCTTAAAATACATAAAGGGAGAAAACTGGAATAAAGACAAGAATAGGTACATATAAACAAAATTTTATTAAAACACATAAATTGGCATCATGCAAACACTATAAAATATAATATGCAAGGCAATAACTACTGAAATATGGTTATAGTGAAATATCCAAAATATTTTATTTCATTTCTTTTTTTTTGTTGTTGTTGTTTGTTTATTTATTCATTTTCTATTATTCTGCTATCCTCGCAGCACATAACACTTTAGTTCACGACACAACTTATAGGCAAAGCCTCAAATTTTCATATTTATAAAATCGAGTGCTTCATTCTTATTATTCGTATTATTTTACTGGTATTATTAATTTATTTATTTATTCATTTTACTATTAATTAAGTTTGAGCATTAAATTCTGATAATTTTGAGCCCCAAAAATAATAATAATTTTAAAATTTTAAAATAATCAAATTTTAAATAATCAAATTTTAAATAATCAAATTTTAAAACCAAAATTTTAACACAACATTATATCAGTAAAATAAATTGGCCAGTCACATGAACAATGAAATTCTCTCACCTTACAAGTATGTTCCTGGTATTGGTCGACTTTGGCTTATAGCTGTCCATACAGTTCGTCAGTACACAACATAAATCCGAATGCCAAGTTCCAAGTCATTTTGTTTTTAATTAACACAAATAGTAGCAACTTTTCTAATTTCACGCACTATAGTTAGCACTTTTCAAATTTCACGCACTTTCCAATCATCCGATGAATAAATAGTCCGCTCGGCAAAACTCAGGTATTCCTTTTTGTTTTAGAAATCAGTCGATGATTAGTTCTCTGTGTGCAGAGCATAGCTTCGCTTCTCATCGCTCCAATCATCAGATGAATAAATAGTCCGCTCGGCAAAACTCAGGTATTCCTTTTTGTTTTAGAAATCAGTCGATGATTAGTTCTCTGTGTGCAGAGCATAGCTTCGCTTCTCATCGCTTCATCCGGGAGGCCTAAGATCACATCTCCCGATTTTCGAAGTTGCCTTATTTCATAATTTCTTCTTTTTCCCTCTCATCTTAGCGGGAAACTCACAGCAGAGAGAAGAGAAAAAATCTTTTTCTTACTTCACACTTTCACTTCTAAAACTGGACTGACTCATGTGGCGTTTTCCTTCCGGATCCTGTACGCCCCTTTTGACCCCATTGGGTATTATATTCGGACTCCAATTGGCTTTGAATATATTTCACTGTCCATTGGTCAGGTAAAAGAAACGGGGTTGGATTTTTAGACATTGTTTCTCCATTATTTATTGCCGGAGCTACAATTCCGAACCGGCCACCCCGAGTAGACCACACACGAGAGTAATAAATTTGATTGTAAATCTTTCATTGTTGCTTGTGTACGTTAACGTCACAAATGGCGACTCTAGGTTTTATTGCTTCTCGTAAACATTTGTTCCTTTTATAACTAATGGTGAGAAAATCCCTTCGCTCATGTGATTTTGCTATTCCCAGGCTTTGACTAAAAGAGAGCTTATAGTATAATAAAACTTCCAAACAAACAACACATATTATTGTTATCATTTCTTGTTTACGAAAGCTAAAATAAAAATTTATTTTAATACTTTTATATACATTAATATTATTTCATTTTCTATCTCTTTCTAGATTATTTATTTATTTATTTATTTATTTATTTATTTATTTATTTATTTTTATTCTTATTCTTTCTCTCTCTTTGTTTTTTTTCTTTTCTTTTCTTTTCTTTTATTTTATTCTAAGCGATGTCGTGACATTTCTTTACAACAAGCTTATCCCCTCTTACTTTAAGAAAAAAAAAATTATTATATCCAAAAATAAGCTATAATATATATACAGATTTATAATATAATCACTTAGAATTAAAAGATGTGCAAGAATACAATACCATTATTATAAATATATACATGTAATGACAAATGGACATAGTAATACAAAAATTGAAATAACATACACAAATACATTAAATGTGAGAAAATTATCATTGCAATGTGTTGGCCTTTGAAAACTGCCAAATATAATATGTATATAAACATATTCACCTCCGCGATACCTATATTATTCGCTCGAATTTCCTTCTGAGACGCATTTTCACTAGAATTCACTACTGTTCATGCTACTGTTTATGACTTCATTTTCATTCCCGTTTTTATTGTTATCATACATTATTTCACGATCCTATTGTATTATTCTTCTGAAACCTTTTCTATCTTCATTTTCCTTTTTGTATAACATACCGTGTTATGAAAAATTCGTAAATATAATTTTTATATATATGTGTATATATTTTGTTTGAATCTAGTTTATTTTTATATTAGGTAATATATTACGACTATTCATGTAATGCCTATTTTTAATGATTATTTGTCTCTGTTATATATATTTTGTCTATGTATAGTCTCCTAAAAAATATTTTCCATACCATGCGAGTTATCGACCAGCAATAAGTTCTCACATCCCGGGAAGTACGAAATATACTTCGTATGAGACCATAATATAGCTCCGTTTTTTTTTTTTTTTTTTTTTTTTTTTTTTTTTTTTTTTTTTATAACGTTAATTTTGTATGTAATTTGTAAGATTCGAACATTTTTAGAATTTTCCGTGTTTAATTGTAAGAATTTTTAAGTTTGGCTGATATGTTAAATACTGTATATTTAAAAGATTTTGACAGTTTCAGTAGACGCTTAAAACAATTTTAACAAATTCTTGAAGTCTAAAATTTTTTTTTTTTCGGAATTTTATTTATTTATTTTTTTATTTTGTTTTATTATTTTTTTTTTTTTTTTTACACTTATATTTTCTAAGGAATGATTATTTGTTTTCTGTTCTGTTTGCCATATTGGGCGCAAATAATTTAGAAATATGAATTCTAATAGGTCTCAGGTCTGGCCTATATTTGTTCTTTATGAGGTAGTTATCATTTCTGAAAATTCTCTCAATATAATATGGGCCTGAAAATTTCTGATGTAAAGCCTTAGGTTTTCTCAGCATTTTCATGTAGACCTCGTCACCCAATTTTAATTCTTTGTGTTTTAACTTCGAATTCTTATTCAGTTCCAAATCCGCCTTTTCTTGATTCTTCATAACTTCATATCTTATATCGTGCATATGTTTGAGCTTATTCTGTACATATGTACTGTAAGAATCCATATTATGCGCTTCAAAATTCGTGAATGGCGTTTTTATCTCTCTACCGAAAAATAACATGCTTGGAGAAAATTTTGTTATTCTATGTACAGTTGAATTATGCATAAGTACGAAATATGGAAGTTTTATATCCCATTCGTAAGTTTTATTACACATAGAGGCTATGGAAGCTTTTAAATCCCGGTGTATTCGTTCAAGTACAGATTGCGACTCCGGGTGGTACACCGACGAAGGTATTAGTTCAATATTTAAATTTTTCATATAATCTTTGAAATCCTTCGATTTAAAATAAGCTCCGTTGTCTGTAGAGATATATTTCGCTAATCCAAAAGTACTGAAATAACCATTTAATGCGTTGATTATAACCTTAGTATCCGTCGATCTAAGTGGAAATGCTTGTAGGAAGCGTGATGCTGTATCAACAATAGTTAAAACAAATTTATTCCTATTTAGAGATGTAACCAAACTTCCTACTACGTCAATAGTTAATTTATGACCAGGTATATAATTTTTATCCATTGTTTTCAGTGGAATTTTTATCGTTTTATGCTGTTTAAATGTATTGCATGTTATACATTTCGCACAGAATTGTTTTATCTCTTGATACATTCTATACCAAAAAAATCTTTCTTTTATTATGCCATAGGTTTTTAGAAAAGCGAAGTGTGGGACATGTGCGCTTTTTATAATATCTTCTTTTAAATTCTGTGGCGCAATATATAAATCATCATTATTTGAATTTTGTGATTTTCTTAGAATTAATATTCCTTCTTTATTTAAATTGTATTTTTCATATTTTTTTGCTTTTTTTTGTTGTTGTAAAGCTTGAATAATTTCGTTTAATTTTGGGTCTTTTAATTGTTCTTTTTTTATATTGTCTGCATTCAAATTTTTATTTACCGCAAAAAGGTGTTTGTTTAAATCGTCCGCTATAGTTAAGGCATTTGTTTCTCTACTACAGAAATCTGCTGGGTTATGAATACCTTCAATGTGAGATACTTCAAAATCATAATCCTGTAGCTTAAGTAACCATCGTGCTACAATTTCCGGCTGTTTTTCCAAGTGTAAGTGGTATGTTAATGCTTTTGAATCTGTTAGGAGAAAAATTTTTCTTCCTAATAAAATGTTTCTAAAATAAGTTATAGTTTCGTATATTGCCAAAAGCTCTATCTGCATGCTTGGATATCTCTTTTCCGATTCTTTTAATTTTCTTCCCGTAAATTCAATTGGTATCATTTTATCTCCTTGTTTTTGCGCGAGTATACCTGATGTTGCAATTTTTGATCCGTCTGTAATTATATAGAAATCTTTATTAAAATCTGGGGGATGTATGGTAGGTTGTTCCATGATAATTTTTTGTATTTTTTCAAATGATTCCTGTGCTTTGTTATTCCATTTGAATTTTGTATTCGCTTTAGTGAGATCTGTCAGTGGCGCTATAATTTCTGCATAATTGTTTATAGTTGATTTAAAATACGTGCATAATCCAATGAATGCTCGCACTGTTTTCTGAGATGTAGGGACTGCAAAGCTTGTTATTTTTTTTATATTTTTTTCTGAGGGTGCATATCCTTTTTCACTAATTTTGTATCCCAGAAAGTCTATTTCGTGCATGTATAGTTTTATTTTAGCTGGTTCAATTGTGAGATTAAATTTTTCTAATTGTGTTAGTACTTCTTCTAGTAATGTGTGCATTTGTTGTATATTATCAGCGGCAAGTAAAATGTCATCAATAAAGTATTGAATGTTGTATTTCTTTTTTAAATCACCTAAAACTATATCGATTAGACGAGCAAATATATTTGTCGAGATTTTAGTTCCGAATGGCATTCGTGTTATTTGAAAATGGTTATCCTCCGTGATAAATGCTAGTTTATGCTTGTCCTGCTCTTTTAATTTGATTTGAAAAAATGCAGAATGTAAATCTAGAACTGTAAATATTTTTTTTTCCAGCGATGCTTTGTAAAATATTTTTTGTGTTAGGGACTGGATACGGATCGCTTTCTAATATATCGTTAAGAGCTCTAAAATCTATAGCCATTCTAAGTTTTATTAAGTTTTGATCATTGGTTTTTGACGTAGAATTTTTTTTTACGAAAATTCCTGGGAAAGCATAACTTGAGTTCGTAGGCTCTATGATACCTGCATCCAATAAATCTTGAATTTCTTTCTCCGCGAATTTTTTTACATCATGCGCTAATTTGAATGGTTTCGTTTGTATAGGAAAGTCATGCATTAATTTAAAATTCGGTTTTATTACGTCCGTTTCTCCTAGAGTTTTGTATGATTTGCTGAAAGCAGTAGCATGTCTCATTAAAATTTTCAATACTTCTTTTTGTACCTTCGGTGTTAAGTGATCTATTTTAAAATCCTTCTCTGAAAGTTCTTTTTTTCGTAATTCTCTAATTTGTGTGATATTTAAGTTATTTACTTCGTAAATATTATCAGTTTTTGATTTACTTTGTTCTTTTATAAAAAAATCAGTGGTAATTTTTCCCATTTCCTGATCTTTGTGAAGTCTCAAGTATTGTTTAGATTTATTTTGTACTAATATTGTGAATAAATTATTTTCGTTTTCCTTGTTTTCATGAACTGAATTTTGGATTACTAATTTCCTGTTGTTATATTTTGGTTGGAAAAAAAATTGTTGCTTGTTTCTTAATTTCCCATCAAAAATTAAATTTACTAATTTCGATTCTCTAGGTCTCAAAGTAATGCTTTTCTTTACAAATACTCGTGTATTAATTTTCGGAATGTTATTGTGTTGATAGGATTTGATTTGTTTTGGTATTGTTTGAAAGTCATCATTTTGTTGTACGGGCTTAATTTTATTCACCTCCGTAATTTGATTTTCATTGGGGTTTAATTGTATAATTGAATTATTGAGTTTAAAAGTATTATTTTCAAAATCCATAATTATTTTATTACTTTTTAAGAAATCATATCCTAAAATAATTTTGTAATTACGGTCAAATTCATCTTTAGTTACATAAAATGTGCCATTTAAGAAAGTGTTGTTAAATCTAAACTTAAATTTTACACAGTGTTTAAAAGGAATGGATTTGTTTGATAAAGTTGTAATTTTTATAGCGTTGGCTAAATATTTAATCTTTATATCCGTCTCTTTTATTTTTTCAAAGACCCCTGGAGATATTAAACTTATACTCGCCCCACTGTCAATAAGGCTGGGTATAATTAAATCTTTCTTTATTTTTAAGTCCCATATTGGTAATTCATTGTTTTTTTCCGAGTTACAACTTGCGATCAATTTTTGTGTTATATCTTTTTTTTCTTTCTCATTTTTTTTTATCATTGTCTTTTTAGTTTGTTTTTGTTTCAATATTTTTAATTCCTTGTTTGATTTATTTTTTATATTATAACCCTGTTTTTTCTCAATGTTACGGGACCTACGGGCTTGTATTTCTCTCAATTTTGTAGGCCCGCTTACCGGTTTTAAATGACTTTGCCCTCTGTTCCTATTATTATTATTGTGTCTGCCTCGCCTGTCTCTGTTTTCGTTAGGAAAAGTAATTGTGGGCTGATGTTCCCTATTTCCCTCATTATTTTGCGGCAAAGGATTTTGGCTATTTTGCATATTTGCGAAACCCTGATGCTGCCCTGTATATGCGATTTGTGTATTGTTTCCTTGTGTTGGATCAAAGTTTTGCATTGGAATCATATTTTGCATATTGTAATTTCCAGGATACATTTGATTAGTTCCTATTTGTGATTGGGTCAAATTTTGCCAATTTGGCATTTGAATTTGCATATCATTAAATCTAGTTTGATTGTAATAAGGTCTTGCAAAATCCAATGTTTGTGGCGCTTGAAAATGTTGTGCATAATTTTGTGGAAATCGTTGAAAGCCTCTATAATTATTATTTTGATAATAATTTTTTTGAAATCGTGGCCGAACATTGTTTTGCGCTCCCCTTGGTTGAAAAAAATTCGCACTTTTTTGATTGAAATAACAATTTTGTGTCTGATGGTTGGATTTATTACAGATATGACAAAAATTATGTGTTATCTGATTTACTTCAGCGTTGTTATGTTCGCTTTCATTCTTTTGAATTTTTAAATCTTTTATTTGTTCTTTTAATTGGTGTATTTCCGATTTTTGTTCTTGCGACATGCTAAGAAGTGCCTCGAATAATTTATTTTCGCTATTTTCAGTTAAATTGTTTACTTCTCCTGCACATTTACTGTTCAAAGCACTTTCGATATTTTTAGCTTTTTTTACTGCTTCATCAAACTTTGTGGGTGGGTATTTTTTTAATTCAAAGGAGATGACCGGTCTTAGTGCTTCAAGATATTTAGTTAATTTAATCGTTTCTAATAATTCTTTAGCTCCATTCTTTTGTTCATGTCCTGACGAGACAAGGTATTTTTGTGCCTCAATGTTGAATTGTTTAGTAAATTCTTCAATAGTTTGGTTGGGTGTTTGTTTTGCGTTTATGAATTGCGCCTGAGCGTCAGCAAACGATCTTTCTTTTTTAAATTGTGTTATCGCATTTTCTTTGAATGTGTTATAGTTTTGTGCTTTATGCAATTCAGCTGTGTTTTTTAGAATCTCTCTCGCTTGGCCTTTAAATTTTGACTTTGCCAACACCAATTTTAAATCATCGGGAAATTGTGCCGCTGCGGCTAATTCTTCGAACTCTTCGAAAAAATATGATATATTTTGGTCTGGTTTGTCCTCAAAATTTTGTAAAGAGTTCAATAGAGTGTCTATTCCAATTTTAAATGTGTCCCTTTCGGGAGAAGACTGCCTTGCCTTATTTCTGCCTGTCATATTTATTTACCTATTTGGAAAATCTCACACAGACTGATGTTTGATACTTTTTCCTTTGTT
Source organism: Maratus speculifer (assembly GCA_964019185.1). NCBI lineage: Eukaryota > Metazoa > Arthropoda > Arachnida > Araneae > Salticidae > Maratus > Maratus speculifer. The sequence goes on along the minus strand of OZ025289.1, from coordinate 84,520,031 downwards.
TTTTATTTTTGAACTCTTTCACACCTCAAATTATGATATCATATACCCTCAAGATATGAGTTTTGTAATAAATTATTATAATTTATACTCATTCGAGAATAATATTTAATAGAAATTATGAAATAGCCCTAAATATTTTTATAAATACACATAAATATAATGACAAAGTAAATTTTCCGAAATACGGATATATATAGTAACGAAATTCTTTACAATCTTACAAGCTAATGTGTCGTGAGCTAAACCAACTCTTCTGTATATTTTTGTTTCATCTTCTCAACTATTATATTTCAATTTCGTAAATTTTTAGATATACACACAATATTTATAAACACAATATAGATAAATAATGTTTGTTAGTAGAAGGAGAAAAAGCTAAGAGAAGATAGGTAATTAAGAATAAAATCATAATACTGGCTATCTTTATTTATATTTAAATGCAGAAAATTTTTAATTTTGAATCCCAAATACAAATTCATACACCTGGTATGAGCACCATTAAACTTTTAGTAGTGTGGTGATGAAAATAGACACCTCCTACTAGGTACGCAATCGTGACGTGGTTAGTACGAACACAAATGAAAATAATATCCCTTCGGCGTTGTGAACGAAGATCGGATATTATTAATTACTGAAATTAATTCCTTAATATCATACTTAAAATTAACATTTTGCAATAACATTAGGATCGCCTTATTTAACGTATGAATTTGTGAAAATTGGGATTGATGAGTCAATAAAAAAACTTGAGATATTAATCTACAAATTTAAATGTTAACATTCCCTAATCTGCATCTAGAAATTACCTTAAAATACATAAAGGGAGAAAACTGGAATAAAGACAAGAATAGGTACATATATACAAAATTTTATTAAAACACATAAATTGGCATCATGCAAACACTATAAAATATAATATGCAAGGCAATAACTACTGAAATATGGTTATAGTGAAATATCCAAAATATTTTATTTTATTTCTTTTTTTTTTGTTGTTGTTGTTTGTTTATTTATTCATTTTCTATTATTCTGCTATCCTCGCAGCACATAACACTTTAGTTCACGACACAACTTATAGGCAAAGCCCCAAATTTTCATATTTATAAAATCGAGTGCTTCATTCTTATTATTCGTATTATTTTACTGGTATTATTAATTTATTTATTTATTCATTTTACTATTAATTAAGTTTGAGCATTAAATTCTGATAATTTTGAGCCCCAAAAATAATAATAATTTTAAAATTTTAAAATAATCAAATTTTAAAACCAAAATTTTAACACAACATTATATCAGTAAAATAAATTGGCCAGTCACATGAACAATGAAATTCTCTCACCTTACAAGTATGTTCCTGGTATTGGTCGACTTTGGCTTATAGCTGTCCATACAGTTCGTCAGTACACAACATAAATCCGAATGCCAAGTTCCAAGTCATTTTGTTTTTAATTAACACAAATAGTAGCAACTTTTCTAATTTCACGCACTATAGTTAGCACTTTTCAAATTTCACGCACTTTCCAATCATCCGATGAATAAATAGTCCGCTCGGCAAAACTCAGGTATTCCTTTTTGTTTTAGAAATCAGTCGATGATTAGTTCTCTGTGTGCAGAGCATAGCTTCGCTTCTCATCGCTCCAATCATCAGATGAATAAATAGTCCGCTCGGCAAAACTCAGGTATTCCTTTTTGTTTTAGAAATCAGTCGATGATTAGTTCTCTGTGTGCAGAGCATAGCTTCGCTTCTCATCGCTTCATCCGGGAGGCCTAAGATCACATCTCCCGATTTTCGAAGTTGCCTTATTTCATAATTTCTTCTTTTTCCCTCTCATCTTAGCGGGAAACTCACAGCAGAGAGAAGAGAAAAAATCTTTTTCTTACTTCACACTTTCAATTCTAAAACTGGACTGACTCATGTGGCGTTTTCCTTCCGGATCCTGTACGCCCCTTTTGACCCCATTGGGTATTATATTCGGACTCCAATTGGCTTTGAATATATTTCACTGTCCATTGGTCAGGTAAAAGAAACGGGGTTGGATTTTTAGACATTGTTTCTCCATTATTTATTGCCGGAGCTTCAATTCCGAACCGGCCACCCCGAGTAGACCACACACGAGAGTAATAAATTTGATTGTAAATCTTTCATTGTTGCTTGTGTACGTTAACGTCACAAATGGCGACTCTAGGTTTTATTGCTTCTCGTAAACATTTGTTCCTTTTATAACTAATGGTGAGAAAATCCCTTCGCTCATGTGATTTTGCTATTCCCAGGCTTTGACTAAAAGAGAGCTTATAGTATAATAAAACTTCCAAACAAACAACACATATTATTGTTATCATTTCTTGTTTACGAAAGCTAAAATAAAAATTTATTTTAATACTTTTATATACATTAATATTATTTCATTTTCTATCTCTTTCTAGATTATTTATTTATTTATTTATTTATTTATTTATTTATTTATTTTTATTCTTATTCTTTCTCTCTCTTTGTTTTTTTCTTTTCTTTTCTTTTCTTTTATTTTATTCTAAGCGATGTCGTGACATTTCTTTACGACAATAGCTTAAATGTTGAAAAGAATGACTGACACCGGGAATTACACTCAAATTTATTTGAAAATTAATAAAAGCCATTTTCTCATACATAATAAATTTAATTTATTTATACAAAAAATTTTGCTGCCAAAATGGCATTTTGGAATTAAAATTAAGTAGTTTCATAAATATACCAACAACCTTAGAAAGGCTTAGAGATTTATAGACTGCTTTAAGAAAAATACATTTCAAATCTTTATAATATTTTTTTTACTTAAATTTATAAGTAATATGTCAATAAGCTTTCTGCCAAAAATATAGAACACGTTTTTATTTTAAAAATTGCAAAAATATATTTTAGCACATATTAAAAAAATCGTATTTTTTCTATTTTTATACTCTTTAGTTAAGTCCATCGTTCAGATTTTTCTTTAATTTTTTGTATTAACTAAGCTTAAAACTTATCTTATTTGTTAACTAGCTTCTTTTTGAAGCATGCTAGAAATATCTGAAGTGTCTTTAATAAGTCTTGTTTTACGATACTAAAGAAAATTCATACTTCATAAAAAAGAAAAGAAAGAGAGATTCTGGAAGATGAAAAAAGTTTAATAGCAATACATAGTAATAAGATTCCCAATTCGAAGTTTCATATACTACCCCAAGTTTTAAAGAGGGATTGTTGACCGCAGGCAAGGAAGAAACTGGAGTGGAAAAATTAATATCGCCATAAAAATCTCATGGGATAAATCAGATATTGGAAAGAAAACATTTATTAAACCATATAGTAATTCAAATGACCTACTACAGGGCTACCATGGACAACTATTTTTTATATTATATCACTATTTATACAAGTACACAACTATTTTTAATATATATATATTTTTTAGTAAATTTGTCATGTGCTTGTTGTCAAAGTGTATTAGATTTATTTATTTATTTATTTATTTTGAGAAAGTTGTGCGAAATAGTATTAAAAATAGTCGCAAGTGGCAGCTTTGCTATAATCTCAGAAAGTATTTTTGAACGTATTTGGGAGAGGGGGTAACGTTTAAATTTTTTTTTTACAAAATCAGTACATCCCTTTTTTGAATTATATTTATTGCTTTTTATGTATTACGTAATAAAAACAATGCATTTCTGTATTAAATGAGTCAGAAATTAAAAGTTTTCCAAAAAAATTAAGTATGTTGTGCGGTTTTTAAAAGCTGTAAGATTTATGTTCAAATTTCAAACCTGCCCCATGTAGGGTACCTTTGAACCAGTAAGGGGCATTCTTGATCAAAAGAATCATATATATATATATTAAAAAGATAGGCTAATTCTTTGAGATCAACAAAATTCAAGCTTTTGCGCATGTCTGAAGTGGAATTTATTATCCAAGTCTGGTTAGCTCAGTGGTTTAAGGCACGAATTTAGAGCTCTGAGCTTTTGTAGAGTACTAGGGCTCGATCCCAGAACTCGGCAAAATAATTTATTTGAATAATGATACATTTTACTACGAGGGAAACTTATATGATTTTTATTCTTGGGAAAGTTATATGATTTTTATTCTTTTGTTATCATTATCATTTTGATACTTTATAATTAAATAAAATTTAATACTCAACAATGTTTTTTTAAGCAACAATTTTATTTTTAAAATATTTCAAGTAATTAAAACATAGTAATTATTAGATATAAACAGTCAATTTCCAGTTCAGGGTTTTAGAGATATATTTGTAAGAATAAAATTATTGAAAATCTTTACAAACTTTGCTTTCGTAACTGAAAGAGTATATGCCTTGTTAGACAAACCTGCTAAATCGTGAATTGTTATTCTGCTCCTGGATTTGCAATTATCCAATCATTGAATGCCATCATCAATTTAGATTTGAAGCTGGGTGCAAATCACAGATACATCCCGAGACTGCAATGTATGTGTGTACTGTGTGTGTGTGTAGAGGAGTTGTTAGCAATATAAGACCTTGTTCATTTCCATAAGTTATGGCGTCAAGAAAACAATGTGCGTCATCATAATCCGTTACCACAAGAATCGGGACATCATTTGAGCATCTTGTATGCCTGTGGGTATGTTCGAAAGTTTTTATAAATAAAGCCGCAGTCATCCATCCACTGTTGAGCCTATTTGTCAAATCCACACTGTCAACTGGGGCTCCCTACATTTAAAACTCGTGCATTCATGCTTATGATCTCACACATTGTCACGAAAATTCCACGTTACTCAGAAATTGCTTATCTACCCGTTTAGCACCTATTTTAGGTACAACATTTGGAACCTGTATGACATTCGTCATCCCCATTTCATCAAGATTAATGATTCTGTCTGCAAAAAATGGATGTAGTTACAATGCTGTAGCTAAGCTTTCCTGAAGTAAAACAGTATTACACTTATTAAAGTTTTAGCTGGAGATAAGCTTGTATTCTCGGGTTTTTGTAAGGATAATCCAGCATGTCGTTTCCTAAATCCCTTTATCCAGTCAATACCACCTTTTCTGTTATCAGTCCAACTTGAAGGAAATAAACAATTAATTTTTTCTACATATTCAAGTGCCAGCTGTCTTATCATAAAATAAGTCATACCATAATTAATTTTGGAACACTTCTAAATACATTCTTCAAGCAAATCTTCTTGTTCATTGGCAAACACCTGACGAAACGTGTATTTTGCAAAATATTTATAGGAATGCAGTACCATTAATAATATTCCCCATCTGTATTTTTGGCTTTCTTGACTCTATAAAATAGTGAGATATTCCATATATATCATCTGCGTGCCTCAAAGGTATTTTCTGTTTTATCACAACTTTTTCTCTATCTTTCCCAAATATGTCCGCAGATTCTTTTACAAAATTTTATAACCATCTTTTTACTTTCCAATAAAACAAAAACAAAAATTAACTATGATGATAGATGAATATATCAAAACAAATTTTAAGACTTTTTTACTGTCCACATTTTCAAAGAAAAAAAAAATTTTATAAAGGAAAAATGGCTGCATTCAAGAAAATAATAGTTTTAATTAAAAATAAAGCTTCCATGTCAGCAGGGCTGCTAACCTTAGTGAATTTAATGCGTAGTTCAAACTGAGATTTGTAATTCTAAGATGTCAAGTATTACATCGTGTGTAAAAACTATAAGGAAAGTAAAAAGTATTATTTTTTTCGTAAATTTCAAAACAAATTAAACTTTTCTTTCTTATATATGTATCATTAAGCTTAAAAGCTAATAAATATGTAAACAAAATTCATCTGTAAGAATTTTATTATGATAATAAAGTAATTGTAAAAAAAAGACTATTTTTGCCTGTGTAAAAACTTTAAGAACACCAAAATAAATATAAAATAGTAACCAAAGAAACAAATATTTAATGCATTATGCACCAACCTGTGACTTTAATGATTGCAAATATTCCATCTTTCCTAGACATCATTAATTTTTCTCGCAGTTCGGGATTATTTTTATACTATTCTTTTGAAATTGTAGATCTGAGTCCTGATTCTGAAAAATATGCCTCACGTTTTTATAAAATCACCTTACTAGATATCCCCATAAGTTATCGATAGGATTAAAATCGGCATTTAAAACGGTTTTAAGAACGGTCGTTGCAAAGCTTCAATAATTTTCCTATAGAACTAAAGTTTTCTCTCACAACTTGTGTGGATAGGTGCATTATCTCGGTGTTATATCCGATTTTCTTCTTGCTTGAAGTGTTGCAAAAGTGAAATATAGTCAGAAAGAGTTGTGTATGTGTCTTTCAATTAAATGTTCTTGAAAGGTATACAAATGACACCACGTCGTTGAATGAAAACCAACCCCATGTTCCAATTTATCCGCCACCGTACCTTAATGAAATATCTTTTTCTTTTCTCAAATCATCCCAATATTATTTCCAGTAATCAGGACCATTTAAGTTTCATTTCTTTTCATCGGTGAAAATTAATGAAACTGATAAGAAAAGAAAAAAGATTTTATTAAAACAGCAGTTAGGTGGCAGATTCATTGCAACGTGGGGCTGCTTTTCGTTCAACGATGTGGTGACACTTATGTATTTTTTCAGGATAATTTTATTCAAAGACACATATACAAGCTCCTTTTGGCCATCTTTCATTTGTTGCAACACCTTTGATAGAAAACAACGTATATAATAGCTAGATAATGCACCTATCCACACAAGTCGTAAGATAAAACTTTAATTCGATAAGAAAAATATTGATGTTGTCCAATGGCCGGTCAGATATCCCGATTTTGATCCTATCGATAATTTATGGGGCGATCTAGAAGGCGAGTTTATATAAAAGACAGGTATTTTATTCAGCATCAAGTCTTACCCAGGTAAAAAAATCAGCAAAAAACCTTTTAAAAAAAGTTCAGATAAAATACCGGTATTTGAAACTAATGTTTTTTGAAAGTAAAAAACCCGCATTTTCCCTGAAAAGATAATATTCAGGTATTTTACAGGTATTTGGAACTAACGATTCTTGAAGTTAAAAAACCTGCAATTTCCCTGCATATGTGTGAAAACAAAGATTTAAATTGCGCATTTCTCAATTGTATTCAAAATAAACAATAACCCCACCTCCCCCCAATTTAGAAGTAGTAGGTATAGGAACCCAGGGAAAAAGAATAAATATTAATTAATTAACGAGATAATTAGAAATTAGTGTTTCACGGCTGGATGGATAGTACGGTGGGTGCGACGTAATCATGCCGACCACCACCGGTAAAATCAAAAATGCCGTACTAAAAAACAATTAAATTTTAAAGAAAATTAATTAAAATCGTTAATTTTATGTAATAGTTAGTCAATTTCCCAGTTTTTATCCAAAAATTCGAAAAAAAAATATTTTTGTGAAAAAATGAAAAAAAAAGTCGAAAAATATTCTAAATTTAGAAATTAAAACATTAAAAATGGAGAAAATGGTTAAAGTTTTTTATATAAATGCATATAATTACAATATATAAATATAATTACAATATATAATTACTGGGTACATTTGAGGCCAGAAGTCTTGAAGTTTTTTAATCTTGAGATATTTTTTTCAAAGTTCAGAAATTCCACGTGGTCGCTACGGGGTCTGAATTGCTGCTGGCAGGGGTGGACGGAACGCTATCTTGTGGATTTATATCTTAATACTTATCGCCATTAGGCTGAACTTAGCGTTATTTAGCTCGAATTCGAACACGTGGTTCTAGATTAATTTGGAAGAAATAATAATAAAGCTTTAATTAATGCGAGAATTTTTATGAGAAAATTTTTATAAACTAATCTTGATTGAAAATTAGACTATGGAGATGATTTTTACATGATTTGAGAATTTTTAATTAAGAGTTTAAGCAATTAAATACTTAGAATTGTGGAACTTAAGCGTCGATAGAATTAACTGGCAAAGGGATGTGACAATTAATTACTTATAATTTAAATAATAATTGTCTTAAAAAGATGCAACTTACCTCAAAATGTAGCTGAGGTATTCTCGCAACTAAATCAATAGAATGTTCCTGTCCCGCGGGCCGTGGGTCGCGCCTATTCTTGTATTTTGAAGAGCCTTTCTGGGACACGTCCTCACGTAACAAAACGAAGGCTTGAACTAAGAAATTGTAAATATTCACTAAGTCATTAAGTCACTAAAGGTAAATTGAAGGCTATATTTTCCTTCAAAATACCTGAAGTACACTTATCAAAAATCAGCTAAGTCACTAAAGGTAAACTGAAAGCCATTAAGTTGCTGATAAAAGCCTCTATACAACCTTTAAAAATCTGTGCATTTTGTTTCAGTTTTCAATTTCCTTCAAAATACCTGAAGTGACCTTCAAAATACCGGATTAATAATTTGGAGGTCAGATAAATGCCTGCATAAAATCTTTTGATAAACAGTAAATTCCCTCAAATAAACCTGCGTTTTTAATTTCCCTTCAAAATCCCTGTAGAAACCTTAAAAATCCCTGTAGAATCTTATTTTTCTAAAGGTTTTTTGCTGATTTTTTTAATTGGGATAGAATTACAATTGAAGATGAATTGTATAAAAGCAAACCTGAACTGTGCTAAAAAATAATAATGTCGAGGAATAATCGGAAATTTGCCATAATTAAACTCATCGCTGGGTGCATAATGCATTAAATATTTGTTTCTTCGATTACAACATTGAATCTATTTTGCTATCCTTAAAGTTTTTACACAGGCAAAAATAGTGTTTTTCTTTACAATTACTTTATTTTTATAATAAAATACTCACGGTCAAATTTTGTTGAATTTTTTATTAGATTTTCAGCGTTAGGACACATATTACATGGGAAAAAAATTCATTTGTTTTTTTACACGTGTTGTACATTTATGAAAATATTCAAGGCAAAAAAAAAAAAAAAGTAAAATATAATATTAAAACTAACTTTGTTAATGAAAATGAAAATAACACACAAAACAAAGAAAAAATCCATTAATAAATATAAAAATTCCTTACACAAATATAAAAAGCTTCACATTTAAATGTTTTTTTTTTCTTTTTTTTCATTTAAACTGAAAGTAACTTCTAATATTTTATTGTACATAGACTTTTTTAATTAAAATATGTTAATTAAAATTTACTTAAACGATAACAGTAAATAAATATTTTTGTTTAAAATATTTCATATATATATTTTTTAATTATAACAAAATTTACAATAGGAAATTTACATATGTTTAAAAATGAATTCCTCTTGTTAAAAAAAATAAAAAGGTATTGTTTCTAGTAAGCAATGTAAATTCCTACACTTGATGTGTAATATCTAGAAGATTTGTATCAGAACAGCTTTTAGATCAGGTTACACTATTCTCATTTCTTTTAAAAAATTACAAAAAAAAAAAAATAATATTTAGAGACATTCATTGAACTTTTCTTCATAGTTTTAAAAGTTCAATGATGCCCCAACATTTCTGTTCAATCGTGACCCATCAAATGGAGTTTAGCATTAAAACTATTTACTCAATTAGTCTCAAGCATTTGAACAAAACAAAGTTTATAAATTAAAGCTGACATCTTTATGTAAGTATTGATCAATAAATTAAAATTTTAGGAATACAAAATTTTGTACAAAAAGCTTACAAGTATTTTTTCATAAGTTTAGATTCAACAGGCAGAAAAATATATACTTTGTTTAGATAGTATTTTGCATGCAAAAGGGTATCCTTATTTGGGCTTTGTATCCTTATTCCATTGAATCAGTTTTAATGTACTGCCATCTATATTTTATAAAATAATAATTTATTTGAAGGAAAGTATTTACAGTGTTCAAAGATACCCCCCTATCCCCTACTTTACATTATTAGAATTTTTTTTTCAATAGTCAAGGATTCCAGTAATAGTTAGCAACTTTTTTTGAGAACCCAATAGCTGAAATAAAGTGAAACCAATATCTGACATTTTACTTGCAAAGATAGGGAAAAACAATTATTTTATATTTCAGGGAATTTTTATGCTATAAAAATATCGTATTTTTATTATAAAAACAAAATATGTAAGCCTTATTTCTATATAATAACATACTATACATGCATGTGTCCCTTTTTCATATTTTAAATGATTAGTTATTAAAATACCCAATAACTGACATTTGTGAGCCAATAATTGGCAAACTATGCCCAGATCCTGGAAGAACAACTTAAATTTTAGTAGTGGTAACTATGAAATAATTTATTTATGATTGTGTTTGTAACAGTTTAAACAGTAATTTCAACATTTTTTCATATCATCAATAATTAACAATTCCGCCGGAGATTGGTAAAAGGAAATTACTGGAACCAATACCTGTCGCCACCCATCAAGCTAAATTAAAAAATTAAAAGCTAGAAATAATACTTCTAGTGTATCATAGGCATCTTTTAAGTTATTTATACAAGTAAAAGTTTAAGAAAAAGTTTAAACCGATTGCATTGCAAATAGATATTTAAAAAATCACTACTTTAATTTTAGAAATAAAATAGAGTCCATCAAAATGGTACTTTCTGCGTTCTAAAAAGTTTATTCCTCATTGAAAATATTCTTGGCCGACTAGTGGCGAAAAAACTGACACTAAAATATAAACGAAAATATGTGTTACCACTAGATAACATTTTGAAAAATTTTGCAAGAAAATATTTTATTTCCGTTTGATTCTTACTGAAGTGCCAATTACTGGTAAGAAGTCCATTGGAGGGGATCTCACATTCTTACATAGGTTCCGAGAGTTACAGAATTTGCTATCACTTTTTAAATTATATTAACTTCTTTCAATCGCATTAAAATAAGGAAATAAGATAAATAATGCTAAATGAAATGTGTGGTACCGTAAAATGGGGTGAATTGGAACACTTTTAAACATTAACGTTAAAAAAAAGCAACAACTGATTTTTTATTTCTTTTATTTTTCTACTAAAAACTTCGGTCTTGTTTTGTTCTTTACTTTTTAAGCAGAAACGAAACATTTTTGATCTTTATATATATATTATTTACTTTTTTAATGGTATTCCGATTCACTCCGCAGATAGGGGTGAATCAGAACAAATGTTACGATCTTTATTTATTCCGATTCAAATTCTAATAGGGTTAATAAAAACAGGTAATATTAATAAAGGAGAAATAAGAACACGTAGTTACTGTGAAATCAAGGCTTTATTTTATATACAAGTAAAGATATGCCTTTTTAAAAATTAGAAAACTTTAAAATCAAGAAAAATTAAAATTTATTTTAAGAAATCATATTCGAATTGCAGAAGTAGAATTTAATACAAATTCAGCCCTGTTCTGTGTTATCCTTTACTAGTAGTCATTCGGTAAGTGAATCTATTGAGTAACTCCAATCGCTGCATATATTAATACGATCTACTAATATGTCCTCATCCTCAGCCATTAGTACTGTTTGCATCCCTCTCTTTTTTAATTGGTTTTTCATTTTGAGATGTTTGTGTAATGTTGTGGATGTCAGAGAATAATTCTGTTCAGATTTTCTAACTAATTTGCTATATTTAATTTTTTATTGTGTGTTCCATGTCTGTTGGATTATTTGTTGACTTTTTTTATTTAACCAAGTAATTTCTTGGCACCTTTAAGCTCTTCAAGTAATTAGAACAAACAAAATATTGTTACAATACATATTCATACAAATGTTTATATATATTACATGAAACTATTACTGTATAGAAAAATAAACCATGAGAGAAAACGGTTCCGATTCACCCCGTAAATCTACCTCTGATGTTACAAGCCATTTTTCATTTTTTCATTATGTAGTTTAGAAATAAGTATAATTTAATACAGCATATCGTTTACAGGTCTATCGTTAATTAAAAATCCCCTCTCTTAGTTTTATAATACGAAAAATAGTGTAGTTACTCACAAAGTTTTGAAGATGTTGAAAAAATGAGGTTTTTGAGGATCCTCTTGAAGTTTTTTTTAATATCCCAGTAGCGGTGCCAACATGTCAAAACTGAATTTCCCAACTCTTAATGTTATTACACTCTTATAAAAAAATTGGCAACTAAAAATATCATCACATATTTTTATAATGAGTTTATATGTATGACCGGGAAGTTTCGTTCCTATTCACCCCGCTGTTCCTAAGCACTCCATTTTACGGTATGCAAAATATGCAATTCTTTGCGCTCATGTATGATATAAATCACATCTAGTCATTACAAATTACTATCATTATAAATTATTATGGATTATGGAACTATTTAATGTATAAAATGAATTTAAAGTAAAAAATTGCGAATTATTATCTATTTATGACATATTGATAAATTCATGCGTAGATATGGTTCAAAAATATTAAATCTAACTTCTTTCATTATTTTTTATATTTCAACTCATCTGGACTAATCTCAAACAATCAGACAAATCTTTGAAACTAACGCTTGTTCAAACCCTTTATCAAAGCAGAGTACGCAAAAATATATTTAACCCAAGAAAATGTTTTTACCTAAGATTTTATCCATGATTTTATCTATGATTTTATCTGTTTCTGGCTAATGGACAAATTTTTCTGAGTATCCAACTTTCCAAATAAGTATTGTGATTTTTTTCACCTTGTGAGTTACTTAATATCATTAAAATAGTTTGTTGTAAATTCTACATTCGTTTTTAGACTATAATTTTAGAAGTAATTAATGTCTTTATTTTGATGCGAGAAAAAAAAATCTATATAGACCGGGAGGGGGGGGGGCTGCACAGGTTTCGCCATATCGAATTGACTGCTGAAATTCAAACGATAGATAGAATTCGATTAGTAGATTAAAATGCAACCTGTAAAATAAGCCATATTTTGGTAGAGACCACCTGCAGACCCGATTTTAGAAGTTGGTCGGAAGATTTAACATGGCGTTTTCCAACAAACCCAAAGATATGAAAACATGGATTGCTGGAAGCAGGAAAACATAATAGTAAACGTATCAGTCAAACATCGGATTTTCAGGTGTTTCCCATACAAATATGGCTTGTCAGACCAGTTTATTTTAACATGCTAACCGAATTCTGTCTAATCCTGGAATTTTAGCAGTCAACTCAATGAGGTGATTGTTTGTGCAGCTGCTTCCCGGTCCAGCAATAAGGAATAAAAATACTTTGGATAAAACTGTGAAAATCACGCAATGTAGAAATTTTGCGCTTTTAAAAATGAAAGATGTCTTTGCTAATTTTTTGTGACGCAATTTAACTGCAGAAGAAACGGGCGAAAACCTAGCCTGTGAGCTTGAGCTCGAAATCGATTTCATGCCATGATCCGACGAGGATTAGAAATTGATTTTATACCAATCTTCGTACTGCGACATACTCGAACTGTTTCGGGTTCAAAGTATAAAATTTATTTATACGCAAGTTGAAGAAAGAAATTATACATATATGTAAAAAGCAAAATTGCATTTAGTTACGTAAAGTTTTCTCAATTGCTCTGCTCAACAAGCTCAAAACGTTTTGACACATTTTCAAATTTATTTGTTGGCGGAACGATATAAAATTGGAAGGCCAGACTAAGGATGCGATTTCGAATCGAACAATGTTTTCCATTTTATGATAATTAAATTACCAGTAGAGTTATAAGCGATTTTGAACACGTGATCATGCGTTTTTCATCCTTTTCAAGACAAGTTTTTCTGTTTTCGTCGGGAAATGGGGTTGAAAACATCAATTTTGAAGGATTGTTCTGAAATACCTGTTGCGTTTGCAAAGAAACAGAAAAATGAGTACGATTAGATAGTTTCTGAGCAACAATACTTGCCAGTTTCATGTATTTCTGAACAAAAATAAATTAAAACTTGCATCACAAAGTTGTTCATTTTGATTTATGAACATCCTTATGAATCTTAAAGTGTTTTCCACACCTTATTAAAACAATTTGAAAAGGAATTAAATGATTACTGATGGGACATAAGGAGAAATATGTTATATGGTTCTGAAGTATTTGTGTGGTCTGCGTTAGTAAAATAAATAAGCTTCGAGATACCCTTTGTCCCGCGTCGTATTCTGCTTGAAGCCTTTTTCCAAAATTACTGGACATAGTAGAGTTCATGTCTTTCTGCCATAATTTTGCAATCATATTTTAAAATAATAAAAATCGTGACATTTGGAAATTACTTTCAGTTGCCGAGTTTAACTAACAAATTTACTATTTTAAACATACATATTTGCAATATCGAAATAATAACATTTTTTTATGGGTGAATATTTAAGATTAATACTTTCTTTTTACATGTAAGAGGATTTGAAAAAAAAGAAATTTAAATACTATGTGCGCTATATAAACCTTAAGAAGTTGTTTCTTTAAATAAAATGTGTCAAATAGTAATGATACACATCTTACAATTTTAAAATATACATTTTATCTAAATTTTCTGGCACTTTCGGTTTACAATATCTCAACCATTGTCAGGGAATATATCCATTAATTACCGTTCTATTGATTTCACATTCGTCAGTTCATTGGAAATGGGAGAATCTACAATCTTAGAATAGATGGAAGTAGAAGTAGTAGTCTGCTCTGTATTAAACTTTTGAACAGAAAAAACATTTAACTGTAGCTCTATTCAAATACGTCACTTTATTCAAATGCGTTACAATCTGATTCTTAAAAAGCTGATGTATTTGCAAAGAATAAAACGACAATTAATTTAAATATTCCGTGACGATGGTTGTGGGATTGCATTCCGAAAGTATTAGATAAGTTGAAAAAAATGCATATAGTATACGTGTAAAATCTGCATTGATATCTTCTAATCTGTATCTTTTGACTAAGCAGAGAACTTTTTAAAGTGCATAGAGACAGCTTTATTTATTAGTGCAAATAGTCTTCGACTAGGTAAATATATATATTCAGAAGTATAAACATTTAAGTGTATACATTCGAAAATTTTTACAGTGATTTTCTATATAAAATTTAGACATTTTATATTTACTTACTTCAAGAAAATTCAACCATTGCGAAAACATTTTTAAAACATTTGAAATGTGTGTATCTTTTTCGCTAAATCTATGGTAGAGATTCCAGTATTATTAAAAGTTTTAGCAATAGATGAATTATAAATTTCTAATTTAGCTATAAAAAGTGATATATATTAATTTAAATAAAAACATCGATATTTTTCTTACAAATTTTTTATTCAAATTTTCATAGCCATTGTATTTTTATTTTGTTGATCAATTAATGGTTTAGCTACTGCAGAACACTAGCTAAACAGTATTGAAATTGTTTAAAAAATAAGTGCATCAGTACATCACATGGAATTTTTTGTTTTTATTATGGTCGCCTGCTATTGTTGTTGTTCTATTTTTTTTCCTTATTGAACTAAACTATTTGTTGGCTAAAGGCTTTGGCTTAAAATCTACTTTTAAAGAATATGAAAATAATTTTGATAGTTTTCGAAAAAAGGGTATACCAAATAATTAATAATGTTTACTTAACAGACGATTAAATAATCAATTATAGATGTTAAAAATTGATTTATCTATAATTAATTGATAATTAATTGATATTAATTGATCTATAATTGATTATTTAATCGCCTGTTAGGTAAGCATTATTCATTTTATGTTAAAAGCAAGGCGAAATTTCCCTTCCGTCATATATTTTATATTTAAGGGTATATCAATGTCACCTGCTAAGCTTGTAATTTCGAAACTTTCGTTCCCCTTTTATTTCATTTTTTTATGTGAGTTAATGAATTAGAAAATTACAATTTTAATTATTATCCAACATCTTAAATTTTCATTAATTGAAGGAATAACTTTTGTTTTAGATTGTAGATCCGAACATCTATTATGCAAAATGTCAGATGGACTGTTGCAGTCAGTTGGCAGAAGAAAATTGTGAATGTGCTTCCATCAGTGAGTACGTCCTTGAGTGTTCTCGGAATGGAGTAGACATGAAGAGCGGTTGGAGAACCAGTGGTCTTTGCCGTAAGTAATGAAACTGACACAACTTTCTTGTTATAGCTCTCTCAAGAAAAATGCCCATTTACTTTTTTACCCCTATCTGAATTCAGATTAGACTTAGTGGATTTTAACTATATCTCATTAGTTATATTTAGTAATAATTAATATTTTTTAATACTTACCTGTATTCAGTAGACGCTGATGAGGATGCAAATATCAAAACATATTAGTTATAACTGATTTATGAGTATTTAGATATTGTTAAAACCCACTAAGCATATTCTCAATTGATATAATGGTAAAAACGTAAATGGGCATTTCGTTAAAATTTATCACTCCCACACAATTAGTCCCTCATAACGCTTGTTTTGGTCTATTTGGGCAGAATTACCCCAATATAGATTAGAAAAGACTGATCACATTTATATTCTAGAGGGATAAAAAATTAATCCTAAAAGTTAAAAACGTGTTTGTCATAGTTACAGTAGTTAAAAGAAATTCACGAATGGAAATTTTGTAGAAGGCGTCATTATCATAAAAGACATTTAAACGCATAAGAGGTTGCATATATGAAGACAACTAAAGAAACCTAATAAGGCAACTTTTTATTGCATTTGAACAAGAGCTGAAAAGGGAGCAATGCTCTAACTCTATCCATATTAAACAAACCTAAATATAATCTTCACTTTGTTGCATGTATTTATATTCTTACAGAAAATGATGACGTTTTTTCTAGCCTCGAACAAACTAATCTTAGTAAAATTTAGTGCACAAATTGAATTCAAATTTAATTAAAGTTCTTGACAAAACGATACTGTTTTTATTTTACATTTCTGCACATTTAAAAAATTGTGACATGGAATGGCATGTGTTCAATTGTTCACAGTTGTAAGTTTAAAATTCCGTATCTTGAAAACTATTAAACATTAATTAAAAATATATAATCTCTGGATAGTTAACTAAATGTTTATTTAGTGAAAATAATTTGGTTATACCATGTTTAATCGTAAACTGATTGTAAAAATTTAAAAATTGTCAACTTTGAGAAAATTGAAAAAGTTATAAAATCAAAGGAATTTAAAAACAACTGTGAAATTAATACTTGATGTTGTATTACATATGGAAACTACTTTGCTGAGTTTGAAAATTGACATTGACTGGGAACATCTTCGAAATAAATTAGAAACATTAAAAAATATATAAAATTACAATTTTTTCTCTTATACAGAGAGACAAAGAATGAAAATCCCAACATCTACAAAAATGCATAGACATAGAGATCAATAAGTCTATGATATGCTTCAAAATATTCAAGATTTTTAGATTCCTAACATATCAGAATTGGGTTCCAAAGGTAATATTTGTTACAATCGATAGGTATAATGACATAAAGATGACATAGGGAGTGACTTGTCAGCATATTTTATATCTGATAATACTAAGGTTTTAATGCTTTCTAACCAATCATGATTAATCTATAAAAGAGCTATTAGATTATGTTTTGGCTGACAGTTATATAGTTTTTATTTATTATGTAGACAGTACTGTAGTTGAAATTTTTGCGAGTTATTGAATATCTTTAACTTTTTTTTTCTTTGTAAAATCAGTGCTGCCATATATATTCATTTATTGTTACATAACTGTTTATTTGATTTTACTCTATTTTAAAATATTCTCAAGGCAAAAATAAATTGAAGACAAGAATCGAAATTTTTATACTTAAAATATGCACTTTTATATATATAATGTCAAATATATATTTTTTAATTATCTGAGCTTTATTCTGTGTTCAAAGAAGTAATAGAAATATTGCGTTTTCCCCTCAAAAGGAATTAAAAAGAAAGAAGAAACTGCCTTTATCTGAAATATATACTTTTATCTATAATGTTAAATAACTGGAAATTTTAATGAGCTTTCGTTCATGTTCAAACAAATAACAGAAATTTTGCTTTTTCACCTGAAAATTATTCATTACCTTTTCTTCTCATTAAAGCATAAAAACACAATTATTAGATTACGCCAAGCTGTTACTTATTATTCATTCTTAATTATAAATTATTTTTGGTATATTCATTCTACTCCTAAGGCTAAAAGTAAAAAAAAATAAAATTACAAGGATTAAAAAGACTTTGATTTTGGATCAACTTTTGAAAAAAGCTTCAGTACTTACATAAACAAATTTGAAATTTATTATTTTGGATTTACTCATAAATAAATTTGATCTATTTATATACTGCTTTTCATTCAAATCTGCTACATGTTAGCCATAGCTGATTTTCTTGTTTTCTATAGAATGAGCCTTGGAAAACAAAAAATGGTTAACAAATAGTATATCTTGTAATTGTATCAGAATTTGAGACAACAAAATGTTGAATAACTGTAAAATTGGTAATAATATTAGTAGAATAGCAATATTAATCAAGCAACACTCCCCACAACTTGTAGTTAAAAAAATGAATTTCATATACACATTTTTACATATAGGCACCAAAATTTTTGAGAAAGGCACCATCATACTCAGCTTTTTGATTGATAATTAACATATTCAAACAGAAATTTAACTTAGACTCAATTAAGTAATTAATATTTTGCAGCTCAAAATTGATTAAAGTTTCCGAGCAGTCCAATCATATTTATTCTTAACAAACTTCAATTCACATAACATTTTCGCTGAGAAAAAAGTAACTACATTGAAAACACTGGAGCAGTCCCCAAGACGGGGATTGATATTCTAGTGTGAGATTATATTTGAATTATTTTTAAAGAAAATGAAATTAATAACTCATTTTTGAAAAATTGGTGAAATTCGGCGAGTCGCCAAATCATCACTCATTACTCATTGTTTGGAAACCAGTATCCTAGAACATTAATAAATATTAACATAATAAAATAATTATTTTTAATGCAATAAGCATTAAGCATTTATTATTATGCAATGTGCCTTCCTTCAGCAATGACTTGTACAAATGGAACTGAATACAAAGAATGTGGACCTCCTTGCCCACCTACATGCGATGATCAAGAGCCAACCTGTCAGCAAGAAAGATGTGTCGATGGCTGTCACTGTCCTGAAGGCATGCTACTGGAAAATGGCAACTGTATATCAGTTGATCAATGCCCGTGTCACCATGGCACAAAGGTTTATAATTCAGGTGAAACCATGGAACAAGGATGTAATACATGGTGAGTTATGCACAGTTCTTTAAGAAATGTTTTCACTACCAACTTATTATGTCACAAATGTATAAAAAAGCTATCTGGCTGTAATATATTACTTAAAGCTCAGTTTTAAATTTTTAATCTTTCACTACTAGTTTTCACAACTATATAGTGACAACAACCTTAAATTGTTTTTTATGTTGCTAAGTAAGGTTTTTATGTTATTAAATCTTTTATTTTTTTTTTTTTTAAGATTGAATGTAACCATTTTACTTTAAAAATATCTATTATAACTATCATTTTTAGGGCCAAAAAATTTAAAAGAAGGATCTAAATGATTTCTTATTTGGAAATATGTGCCAATATTTATAATCTACTAAATAGAAAGTAAAGCGGAATTCATCATTATGAAACAGGCTGATAAACATTTTTAATTTAACACAATTTCACTTTGACACTTTAAAAATTAAGGCATTTAAATCTTGTGACTAATTCTACTTATCTCAAGATTAAAAAATCTTTTAAGTAATAATTTAATGCTGTTCTCACTTGATAGACCTAAAAATGTACAATGAAAAATAAAGTTTCAACACTGAGCATTAAATGTAATGTTACAGAAACTTTTTATCTCAGAATTTCTGAAAACAAAATAAATAATCGCTATAAAGTTAACATGATGTAACATATCAAATATCTTTGTTTCTAATATTTTTGTTGATATTAATCCTGATGAAGAGCATAATATGCTTTAAAAAACTTTGTTTTAATAATCATTATAAACAAAAACACCTCTAAGTAATTTAAGTATTTTGTTTTAATCTTAAATAATCGATGTTTACGCGAAATATTTTACAATCTCATTTTCTGCTGCAATTAAATACACTTTTAATTGTTTACATACCCTATTCTTATTATTGGAACGTCAATATTGTAATTTATGTCCTCTTCACAATATGAAGGTCATATTTAGTTAACATGCGGTAATTGATCCTAAAATTGTGGAATGCTTGATTAATTAAAATGCTTTTAATTTTTATCCGATTACTGCTCGTACCTTTAGCACAACATCCGTAGGAATTTTCCATAGTAGTACTATTTTTATTTTTATTTCCTCACAATTTTAAAGAATGAATTCACTTCTTGAATTTAAATGTTTCGTGTCGATTCATTTACGACATGATCGTTTCCATTTACGATTTTAAGTGTTTGTCAAACGAAATAACTTGCTTCATTGAAATTGCGACAACCAATTCCGTTTAAAATTGCGATGTTTTTTTCTTTTTTATTAGACGGTTATTTTAATTTTTTAACCATACAGTTACATAAAAAGCTAAGCCAATAGTATACTGTTAATAGTATGGGATAAAACTTCCGGGGAATATGAAAAAAATACTCACTCATCACAAAAATACTCACTCATAAAAATAATTATTTTGATGTACAACAATGTTTATTATACACAGAAAACAAACTAAACAAATAACGCAAATTTAATAAAAACCTATTGAGCTGCATAATCAAATGAAAGTATTGAATAATGGGCTGACAAAGCTTAAAGAAAAGATAAATAAGTTATGTTATATAATCACACTGTTTTTTTTTCTTATACCTGGTGTCCCAAAACGACGGATGGATTTTAAAATTCGACAACTTGTAAAAGATGACAGGCTTTAAAAAATCTTTCAGGCACGTTATACTGGATGTCTTTTTTTTTTTTTTTTTTTTTTTTTTTTTGTTATTTTTGATTTTAGTTTGAATTTCATGTAATAGATGGGGCTGAAAGCAATGGGTGTTCAGTCCAGACCCGATTTTTGATATTTCGGAATATATTCAATCCAATTTATTCCCCTTTTTTCGCATGGAAGAAAAGGAAAGACGAAAAATTGATCCTCAATTTAACAATTAGTGCTTGCAGTGTCATCTATGGTTGCTGTTTTTAAATAAAATTCAAAATCACAGCATAAACACTCTTAGCATCTTACACATCACTCCTCAAAAAAAGACAGTCATTGTTATCAGTGATTGTTAACAAGTTATTGAATTTTAAAATCCATCAGTCATTTTTAAGACACCCCTTATCTTCCTTATGATTAATTTAGATGAAAAACAGCAAAGTACCAAGCGGGAATATTAAATTTAAATTAAAACTTTGTAAGAAAAACTTAAATAATCACGCAATCATGCTTACTCCTCATTCTAATGGTGTTCAAGAACCAAAATCTTTAAGAACGTTTATGCGAAAAATGACAAAGAAAAGATGGCAATGTGTTACTTTTAAAAGAAATTACGATGTGCAATTTCAAAATATATTTTACGTATTTTAGTTGAATATTCCATCGAATCGTTCTAAACCATTACGATTGAACTAGAAAGATTTACTTTCAGGTTTAGCTATCCTTGAGGTTTATCTGCTAAAAGTTGCAGTGTGATACAATTGCCAGGACTGCAGTTTATACTGTCATGTTGAAATGCAGACGTCCTAACGTGTAGGTTTAAAAACAAGATTTAATTAAATTTAATCGGACAATGCAATGATGGAGATCCATCAATGTTGTCTATATTACACTATACTTATCAATACTTAAGCCAAAAAATACAAGCTTAACTAAACTCGAAACTTACTCACGTGTCGAAGGTCAGTTACTCAGCTGATAATCTCTAATAACTTTAAGAGCAAGCAATAATGTCGCTGTAAAATAAATTTAGTTCACAAAATATCTAGCTAATTAAATATCATTTGCCCCAAAACCCGTGATTGTTTGATTAATTTTGTTCTCACTAACTAAACTCAATTTCTTACCAACTGACAACTTTCTCTCGGAAGGACTCAGCGCACAGGGCAGAAATCACTTCTTCTCCAGCTGATTGGCCTCACATGGCAGAACTTGATCCAGGTTCCGCTGATACTCCCTTTTATCTATTTCTTTTTTATTCATCTCAAATTGACCAGCATAACCAAATTTGCATAAATTTACAACTAAAATCACTATCCACAGCGTCCCAGAGACAGTAACACTTTTCGGAAAGTTAAAGGACTTATATGCGTGTGCAAACAAATTAGCATCGACAAAACACAAAACTAGACTCCTTTTATAAGATAATTGCTAGACCACTATATATTTTTTCCAAATCTTTCAACAAGAAATTAAATAAATTCTACAATCAAGAGTTCATTATGAATCTTGTTTGCAGTGACTAAAATATATTGAAATCATCAAGGAGGGATCGATTTTTATTTTTTTTTTAAACTTAGTTTTGTTTACAGAACCTATTCAATGGTTCTATGTAGGCAAATAAATGATTTTGTGCACTGTTTTCCTATTATCTTTGTTATCACATTCGGACAATAATGGGTTACAATTTTTATATAAGTTCTAAATGTCCAAATGTAATTTCAAAGCTGACATGCATTTTGTTTAGAAATAAAAAACAATGTTTGGTTTCATTAATATTTTCTCAATGAAAAAAAAAGCATCTCATAAACTCAAAAGATTTGGATCATATTACTACAAAGATTGATTACGATATACTATAAACACATCACCGCACCCAAGTGTAACACATACGTTTTTTTTTTTTTTTTTTTTTTTTTTTTTTTTTTTTCAGATTTTTACATTAGAATTCCAATAATTTGTGCAAATTGGCATTACATTTTCTAAGATTTTTTTTTTTTTTTTAAGAATGAGTGTAAGCTGTAATTTTGATTGATACTCATATTTTTTTTTCAACTCAACTCAAGCGCTCGTTTTTAAACTCATAATGTTAAACTGAAAACTCACAGAGAGTTGCCTGAAAAACTTTTATAAATCATCTAAAAAGAGCTTTATAACATAATGAAAATATAATGTTTTGTTATTACTTATTTACTAGTCTTAAATGCAAATGTTTTAACTTTCAAAATAAATATTTATACTAAAAAGTATACAAGGTGATTATGAATGAATATACCACCTGTATAGTGTTATTTAAAAAATACAAAAGATACAGTCTTGTCGCTCATGGGGAAAAAATGTAATTTAACAAATTACAACGATTATTTGGAAAATGATATTTTCTAAAATTCAAATTTTAAAGCCTTATAAATAAATTCTATATTTAAATTAATAATAATAATAAACATCATTTTTAGGATGATTATAACAAGTCATATATTACGCACGCTGTGCGTTAAATATTAACATTCCTAGACCAACGATAAAAAACAGTAAATTAAAAATGGACAATTTTAACTTTTTAAAATGTGAATTTTTATTTCATGGAGTTAATCAGACTGACTTCTGAACGCCTCATATTACGTACGGCATGGATTAAAATTTAATATTACTGGACCCATCACAAACAAATTTTAAATGAAATTTCAGTTTTACAATTTTCGGAATTGCAAATTTTTCAACTTCAAAATATCGCACATTTAAAATTCTACACCGTTGCGTAGAAAAAAAAATGCACAAGAACAAAGTTGTACTTTTTTTTCTTTTAATAGCCCTGTAAATTTGGGTATTGATTTATAATCACCCTCTACTTTAGACATAATTCTATAATCATTTGAAATTTAAAATTCGCAATTACAAGGGAGGAATCAGAATTCATCAACACTGTTTTTTTTCTTCATATTTGAAATTTTGGTACTTAATTTTAAAATATATAGGTGCCCTTGGCGACCAGTTTGGTCTCCCTTTGAATGTATACTAAGCATTAAATCATATTGCTTTTACTCATAATTTTTTTATTTGCTCAATTTTTTGCCAAATTTGAAGATTCTTCTTGAGAAATAGACACAGGTATCATATACACACCACAACGGCGCTATTGCACCAAAATGACAATTATATGTGCCTCACATGGTAACTCGGCTATTATTATTTATCAATTAATAAACTGTCTGTTTGCTTTTATTTTCTTTTTTTAATGATATAAATTGTTTTATTCTATAATTACTAACTAAACTTTTTTTAAATTACTATTTCCTTTTTAAAATAAGAAAAATTAGTTAAAACATATGCATGTAACTGGTATTTGAAAACGAAGTTTTCGCCAAATTGGCGTCAAAAAAAAAATGCGCCAGTGTGGTGCATATATGACATCTGTGGTGATAAATCAAGAACACAGTATTTTTAAGCAAGCCCGGCGCAGATAATAAATCGCCAAACATTGTACCCGTTGAATGTTTTCGTATTTAATTAATTATTTAAAATATATAATATAATTCTTTCACTCATTACATTTATAATACATAACGTTATTTTGAAACTGAAAAGTTTAAAATTCATGTTTTTTATTGTTATTTTTTGAGTAAAAAGAACAGAAAAAATAAAAATAATGATATTTTGAAGCTCCATAATTGCAGCGAAGGAACAAAACATAAATAAATCCAATTTACCACAGCCTAAGTCTTACCAAAGGACTTTTGCACAATAACTCATAAGATGTGTTTCATTTGGATGTTGCCATTAAACAATTAACAAATAATCGTGATTTTTGTGCCACGTACATTGGCGTAATATATATATAGATGTTGTATCATAAACATTTATTACTCATTATCTTTATAATATGGACACCAAACAAAAATTTTTATATCTTAAAAAACTTGACATTTAAATATATAAATGTATATTTTTTAATTTAGTGTCTGTCAAGGTGGTAATTGGGAATGCACGGAATCTATATGCCCAGCTACGTGCTCAGTTTCTGGTCATCATATTGAAACTTTCGATGGTTTAGTTTACGACTTTTCCGGTCAGTGTCCTCACTACTTAGTAGATGCTAAGGATTTCAACGTGCAAATCGATTACAGTAATAATTGTCGAGATATGTCAACACTTACAAGTGTATGCATCAGAAGTATAACAATACACACCAGTGAAGGAGCAACTGTAAAAATGAAACAAACTATGGAGGTAAATTGTATATTGATATGACTTTTTAAATAATGTTTATAACAACCTATGTATTTAGAAAACATACTATGATTTAACTTTCTAGAAATACTGTAAAAGTTTGAATAAATTAGAAGTTACCAATATCAATTCTGAGACATATTTGCTAAAAAAAAGGAGCCTACTATTTTTAAAAAATGACATGCTAGACTAATTAGCTCTTCAGTGTTTTAATGCTTTCTAGAAAAACTTTATCATTTATTTTTCAAGTTGACAATGTGTTATTATTTGAGAAAATTCCTTTTTGCAACAGGAAAAAAGATGTATGAACGCACATGAAACTTTGTAAAATTTAGTATGTCTCTATAGAATTCATACATGAAAAAAAAAAAAAAAAAAAAAAAAAAAAAAAAAAAAAAAAACAGAACTTATTTAACACAACAGACTGAAAAAACAGAAGTTATTTAAAACATGCAACAGAAAATATTATTTCAAGTTGAATTTCTGAACTTCTTTATAATGAAGATCCAATTACGATTATTGTCTAGTTGGTACTTGCAACCACTTAGCCTCAACTGGAGGACGCGGCGTACAGTGTACGCCAATCTGTTCTTTCTGGCTGTAAATAACAGACTAACCAATCATAAGCCTTTACCCTTCCTGTGCCCTCCTAGAAGTATCTCCTGTGTTCAATGCACCTAGCCAATCCGTTCAATCTGACTTCTGCTTTCCCCTTTAAACCTGTTCTTGTGAACGCTTCAAATTGGCGAACTCAGTACGCTGCGCCTCCAAATATGTAAAGAAAAATTTCTCTGGATCCTGAAGATTATTTGAGTTATTTACAAGAACTTTCAGATGAAGAGTCTTTTGGCAGAGCATTTTATATCGACGAATCTGAGTTCATTGAACTTTCTGACCATGAAAGGGACTTAATGGAAACGTTCTAGAATGACCACAAGCTTTTTAAACATTTTTCTTCGTCTTTTTTCTGTTCTGTATTTAACTTTTTTTCTTAATTTATTTTTAATATGGTTCTTAACGAGATTACTAATAAAAATTAGGAAATGTATCTAAAAATTTGGGAGGATGGAAAAATGACATGTTGTATTCCATACACCGCCCCCTCTAAAATTACAATGTCCGCAAATTCCTCCAGCTGAGGGTTAAGAAGTGATGCATTTAAGTCCTCGTTTGGACTAAATTGATAAATGGCGTTAACGCCCCAAAATTCATTAACTAACCATAAATACTGCATGAAATATCAAATAACAACTGCTAAATTTGCAATAATAAACAAAAGATTCATACGTTCTTTTATTCTTTCTAGTTTTACTGATTCATGTACAAAAAAAATATTAAAAACTACTAAATCCATAACCATAACGAAATTATCAACATCTTATGTTTTTTTGTTGTTTTTTTTAAATATTTAATAAAATTTAAAAAAAAACTGCCATGCAGTTCAAATACACTTACAAATTGAACGAATTTCATTCATAATTTACACATGACAAAGAATTTTTTTCTTATTATTCTGATTCTATCTACGTTAGAAAACAACGAAAAAGTGAAATAGGAGGGTACGGAGATAATTATTGTCATTAATCATTTTTGACAATATCATTAATTTTTATAAAAGATATATAAAAGCCATTTTGTGACGGCTTTCAGAATAATGCATATTATAATTGAATCCATTCAACATATGCCATCATGAATATAATTACTTTATTCAAAAGAAGAATACAATTATAATCCTTCAAAACTGCAATTTTAAAAGGACATTGTACCTAGAAAGGCCTTTAAAATTATAATCCTTTAAAAATATGCAAATGGATTTTACAGACAAAAAGGAACATAATATCAGCATTTTATGATATATTGAGTTTAAGAGTTTTTGCTTGCGTAATATCTGATACTTTGTATTTAACTAGTGGTATTTAAATGTCAAAAATACTTATAGACTGAAGTTAATTTTTTGCAGTTAAAGCATTTTGAGGTAATTAGTTCCTCTTTTTCTCTTTTTTAGAACTCAATTGAAAAATTAGAATATTAATATACTGAATTTGAATAACAAGTTAATAATTAATTTTGTCTATTTAATAATCAGTAGTTATTATGCAAAGTCCGTTTCATAAATAAAAAAACTCCCTTTTTCATTCACACACTGTTTACAATAAAATCACTACCAATCTATTATTAGAATAGAATTTTTACCTGAATATGAGTAATTTTTGAAAAAAAGATGTATATATATTAAAACTGTACCAACGTTGTTTTTATAAATCATAACTTCCACTTTTGATATCAACTTTGATTTTTTTTTTTTTTTACACGATAATATTTTTACAGCAATTTAAAGGAGATGTATTCTATTACCGTTTATATCTGCATGTAAGAGGTTTTAGAAAGAAATCTTTCAAATATTAAAAAACTTTATCAAGTAATTTAATTTTACATATAGATGCATGTTAAACAAACTTTTATATATATATACTTATGTATATATATGTGTGTGTGTGTGTGTATAAAACGAACAGAACAATGAAAGTTCTTTGAAATACTTAATTGAAGATAGATATAAAGACAGAAGAGTAAAAAAAGAATAGATTTGATAGAAATGAAAAACATAGTTTAGGATGCACCAAAATTCGGTGCACATAAAGAAAGAAGATAACTATATTTTAAATATAAGGATAAATGTAAGGATCTAATGTAAGGATAGCTATCATTAAATCATGTATGTCTATCATTGCTTCTCCTCCATCATCACTTTGTCTTTTCAGATTCTTTCTTTTCTTATGCTTCTTTCATTTTTGCAAAATCTTTTTGAAATTGCAACACTTCGTATGAATTTTTGATGAGAATTTTTTTTATTTTTTTTCAGGTTTCGGTGAATGGTCGAGAAATGCTTACATTGCCAGTATTAGCTCCAGGAGTCTATGTGGGCCAAGCAACCTCAAAATATATAAGAGTAACTATTTTAATTTTATATCTTAACTATTCCTGTAAATATATATATATATATATATATATATATATATATATATATGTATATATATATATACATATATATATATATATATATATGTATATATATATATATATATATATATATATATATATATATATATATATATATATATGTATATATATATATACATATATATATATATATATATATGTATATATATATATATATATATATATATATATATGTAATGATATGACGACGATGTTCTATAATAATGTATAAGCTCTAGTGGAATACCATGTTTGCTGTAGAATACTACTGTTCACTAAGAATCAATAGCGGAATGAGTTGAGCAGTCGTTCTGGTAAGTGGATAAGCCATGGATTTGTTCTTTTAGGAGTTTCTCCGGAATAAATGTAAGTCAGATTGTTTTATAATCCATATTTATTTAGATAAAGATATAAAGATATTCCACTGGTAACTATTGCACAAATCTAACACTACAACTTTCGCTCACCAAGCTGCAACATTCCGGCGTTCTACATGATCGGAAAAAATGATATGGGCGTCCTAGCAGTTAAAGGGTCAGATGCATTCTGAGCTCCGAAAACCTAGAATGAAAATCCAACACTTGCACGAAAAACTAGCCCCTCCTCTCTCCGCGTCAGTCATTTTAAAAATCCAATTATAATTAACTTCGAGGCTACGCGTCAGAAATCATCACCACTGATTGGTATACGAGGCGTGTCCTTCCCGTAGGAACTATATCATGTCTCGCAAATAGACTAACCTGCTAACATCTCAGCGCATTAATACAGATCAGGTGATGTTAATAAAAAATAAAATTAAAATCCCGAGAATATTCTAAAAAGTAAAAAGATTACGAAATCGCTTCCCGCACTTTTTGAGAAACAAGCAATAAATTATTAATAAGTTAAATAAAAAAAGAAAAAGGACTTTAGCTGTTAAAATATTAATACATTACGAAACTAAGATTAAAAATATGTTCCACAAATTTAGAATTAAAAGCTCAGAGAGAACAAAATGGCGCAATTTTTCTTATTTTATTACACATATATGTTAGCTTATTTCTTTAAAAATCGACCTATCGCAATTACTTGTTTTACATATTTATAATACCTGGAAGATTGGGCCCTGTTCGGTAGTTTTTTTCGTTTGATAACCTTTAATTATTTATTTGGGCTCTACCCTTATTGGAAATCAGAAGGCCATTGGGTTGAATCACGTGTTCGAGAAATTTCAAATAATGGGGTCATTTTTGTATATTATAGTTCAGGTCAAATTAATTAGATCTAAAAAACGGCACAATCGATTTTTCCTAAAATTTGTATCCAACCGTTTTCGAGTACAAGAAGACTATCGACTAGGTCATATATTCGAGAAATTTAAATTACTGGGTCATTTTGAGGTCACTAAGAGTCAATTTTTTTAATCTCAAAAACGGCTCCAAAGATTTTCGCTAAATATTGCACCTTATCGTTTTGTATTACAGGACGACCATTGAATTATATCATATGTTCAAAGAAATTCAATTTTTTTCACTAAGGTTCAAGCTACTATTATCTCAAAACGGCTATAATGATTTCAACTAAATTTTGTATCCTACTGTTTTGGATTGCGATAAAAAAACATTGTAGCAAACACTGTTTTGAGAAAATTGGATTACCGGGTTATTTGGGATCACTGTGTATCAATACATATCAATGAAAACTAAAGTTTAAGCAGATATCAAGTTGTTGAATTTTTGGCACTAAACGGAGCCTCAAAGTTGGCAACAGCCGATAAGTTGTAGTGGCGACATTTTTTCAAAACATCGACTATCACGAATTCCAAAACGCATGTTTGACGCCAAATGAAAGAGCGTTGCCAAATTTGATTATATTTGCCAAAGAAAAGTGAACTTTCAGACTGTAAAAATTCTTTTAGAAACATTCATTAGGACATGGAATAACTTATTAAACTAATCAGAGTTGTACTAAAAATGTAATTATCACAAATCTCTTTTCGTTATGAATACACTATATTGACGAAGGTGACCGGATACTTGCAATTTGTGAAGTTTTGTTAAATATCTAGAAAAATATATGAGGAATAATCTTGAAACTTAAGGTCTGTAAATAGCATAATTCAGGTCATATATTTACTCGAAGTTGTTTCCCGGAATCTCACGGGAGACCGTCAACAAATTTAAAAAGAAATAATATCTTTCGTGTAACTCTATCAAAATTTCAAATGTTCCAAAAGCGATCAAACTGTAGATTATGATTAAGTGGCTTATTGTGATAAACTGTGTTCATTTTATGAGGACAGCATGTATACTCGTAGAGAAATTGAGGTTTTTATAAAAACAGTTGCAAATTTCGCCAGGTTTTTTTCTTATCATTTGCAGAATACTTAATATAAAAAATATTCTTTTCATAAAATATGATGATTAATTTTGTACACAATACTCTGCAATACGAATAAAAAAGCAATAATAATAAAAATTATATGAATATCGAACAGGTTTACCAAATATTTTTTTCTGCACGTGCTAGAAAGCAATCAAAATATAATTTGTATAATGTATTAGCTACATGTATAGAGCAACTTTTGCAAAAGTCTCAAAAGCATAGCTCGAAAATTCTGTAACGACAGAATAAGTACAGAATCCATTGTTCCGAAAGAGAAACAAAAAAATGAGGAGCTGTATCCATATACTCATTGATTAGTGTCAATACAGGATACATAATATTGCACGCATTGCTATATTTGGATACAGCCCCTCATCTTTTTGCTTTTTTGAATTAACGGATTTTGAGATTGCTCTATCTATGATAATTTTCAGAATTTTCAAGGTATGTTTTTGATAATCTTACAAAAGTTGCTCAATACATTTAGCATACACATTATGGAAATTATATTTTGATTGCTTTCATGCATGCGCAGTAAAAAAAAAAATATTGAGTAAACCAGCCTATTGTTCGTATTTTTATTATCTTTTTTCTAAATTCTCATTACATGGTATTTTATACAATATTATTTGTCATGTTTTCTGAAAAAAAAAAAATTTATATGAACTCTGCAAATTATAAGAAAAAAACTAGGCAAAATTCGAGATTGTTTTTATGAAAACCTTAATTTCTCTGAGTACACCTGTTATCCCCATAAAAATGAACACATTTTATTAGATTAAGCCATTCAGTCATAATTTATGGTCTGTAGGATTTTGCTACATTAGTTTTTACAGGGTCATAAAAAATATATTCGTTCCCTTTCAATTTGTTGACGGTTTCCGAAAAAACGCTTCCTGGTAATACATGACCTATACTATTATGTTTACACACCGGGAGTTTCAGGATAATTTCCTCCGTATTTTTCTAGATATTCAACAAATGTCTAAAATCACAAGTGGGTGGTCACCTTTGGCCATATAGTGTATGCAAGTAATATAAAACATAGAAATATGTATATATATAACTTTCATATTGATTTTTTTCTGCAAATAATACTGTTATCAAATACAATGTTTTAAAACAGTAATTCAGCAAAACTGATAAAATGAGAATAATAAATCGAGTTAAACATAAATCTTTTGATCTAACATCATTCGGTCGTCAGGTCGCATGTGTGTCGTTGGTCGCTTCTGTTGCTCTTATTTTAAAGAAACAAAGTGTTGTCAAATTTAAGTAATTTTGTCTCAAATCTATTCTGAGTGCCTGAAATGCTTCGAAGTATGAAATCATATGTGTTGTACGAACAACGCTTCAACAGCGTAATGAAATGCACTTTTAATATTTTAATATTTGTCTTTTATAAATAAATAAATAAATAAAATAATAATAATAATAACAATTTAACATTCTATATATATAATAAATGTTTTACGTAACTTTTAACATCGTCAATAAGTTATTCGAGACCTCATAATTTTGAATTGCCAATGGGCCTTTAAATATTTTCATACAATACTTTTCATTCGTTTGTTTCTGTTTCATTAAATATATACGAAACACATTTACCGAAATCAATAATCAAATTAAGGCTTTGTTTAATTATTTAAATTAAAAAATTAGATTGGTTGAGATCAGCAATAAACAAACACAATAAGATTAGATGAGATTTGAGTTTTAATGTTCTTCTGCAGCATTATTTCCTGTGCCTGAAGCGTGTGATTTCAAATGTCTTATTTAATTAAGTTTATTTTAACAAAACATTCTTTCATAAATAGTTTATTCATTTTTGAATTGAATAAAATCTATATTTCTTTGCATGTTAAAAATGAAGTTGGTAACTGCTATACTCAATTTGTACACCCTTTGAAAATCTTAATTTAATTGACAGAAAGCAGTTTTCCAGAAATGTTTTGAAATTGTTTTGCTTTTCCATTTATACGGATAGATTTTTTTCAGTCGTAACTACAACGTATCAGTTTTTTATCACATTTTATTTAACAATTTTTAGCCATCGCGTACAACCACTTGAAAATAATTTTTAGTTTTTAATTGTTTATCAATATGTGTGTTCTATGTTATAATATTTCATATTTGGCATACTATTGTAAATAAAAATTAAAATATATTTCATAATTTTGTAAATTTTCCATTTTTATGTAATATATTATCCTTTTCATAATTTGATAACATATTATGACTTAAACAGATTTTTAATAATAAGATTGAATAAGATCGTTTGGGTTTTACATGGTAACTGGGACGTACTCTTTCTTCATTCCTCTTGTTCTAAAAGCTAAAATTATACAGAATGATTCAAAACTAATCGTTCAGATTTCGTAGGAAGGTAGGGAACACGTTTGGAAATTTATTTTAAATAGCAAAGTATGTCTCCAAATGTTCGGATACGTATGTTGGAGGCGCTGTGTGTACCCAACGTTCCATTGCATCCCAATCGTTGTTTTGACTTTCGTAAAACTATACTATATGGCTGTATCCATTAATACATTGATTAGTGTCAATATTAAAAAGACAATATGGCAATGTCTTTATGATATTTTGATATTTTTTTGCTTAATTTTGGGAACTATGAATTTTGAATTTATTCTACCGACAATCACTTTCAGAAATTTCACACCTATATTTTTGAGAATTTTACAAAAGTTACTCTAAACATTTAGCTAACAAAATTTGCAAGTGAAATTTGATAGCGTTTACGCTTGCGCAATGAAAAATTATTTCAAAAATCTGCTCATTTTTCATACAATTTTTATTATTTTTTAATTTTAATTACAGAGTATTGTGTACAATACTGTCTGTCATATTTTCGGAAAAGTACATTATTTTATATCAAGAACTCTGCAAATTATAAGCAAAAAAATTGATAAAATTCCTTTACTTTTTTTATAAAAACTTTAATTTATCTACGAGTAGATATGCTATGTGTGTAAAAATGAACAGTTTATTACAATAAGACACTTAATCATAATCTACTGTTTGAACGCCTTTTTCTACATTAGTTTTGACAGGGTAATCTAAAAGATATTCGTACTTTTTCAATTTGTTGACGGTCTCCTGTGGATTTTCAGGAAAAAATTTTAGTGGAAATATATGACCTATACTATTATGTTTACACTTATAGAGTTTCATGATAATTCCTCATGTATTTTTTTAGATATTTATCAAAATGTCTAAAATTGCAAGTGTCTGGTCACCTTTGGCCATATAGTGTGTTATTTCTTCTCTTGTTTCAACTCCTCACTTGGACTTCAACAAAGCTTTTAACATCTTCAAAAACTCCCCCCCCCCTCCAAAAAAAAAAAAAAAAAATGAGTGGCTTCATTATCTGCCACCTGAAAGTTATCTCGCTTAATTCTGTTCTTTTAACCTTTATTATTTTTATCTATTTGTTTCACTGGGTGTTTTTTGCTTTTTTTTTTCCTTTTTATTTTATGTTAGTTTATTTTATTCTTTGTTTTTAACTTTCTTCGTAGATGAACTTTTAATACTTAGTTCACGCTAAAATTCTTTGAAAATCTTTTTTAATTGACATTTTTGCGGCAATTAATGACGGTTTTGTACGTCTTGCTGCATTTACTGCATTCGTGCTTACTAGCTTTGTTCGTTATTTCGATCCCGAAACAATTATTGCGAGTTTTTGCATCTGATAATGTTTGTTTACAAAGTTCTTATTTTGGGGGATATTTACGAGATTTTTGGAGTTTTTAAACATGTAAAAGACTTCGTGGCAGTCCAAACGAGAAGTAAAAATAGGAGAAAAAAAATAATACTAGCCTTTGGAGAGTCAAAACAATAATTGAGGGACACTGAAAGGCTATGTACACTTAGCCCCCTGTACACGTATACGTGCATATGCGGACATGCTTTCTTAAATAAAATCGGTTTCTTGATATATTTCCTACCTCCATACGAAGATTGGACGACAAGTTCTGAATCACCCTTGATTCATTGATTTTAAGCAAATAAAAGAACATCACAGATGACAAAAGAAAAGAATTTGTCGGAAATTGATTGTTTAGGGGACTACTAATATACGTTCACAAATAAAATTACAAATCATTTTTAAGCATCTATTCACTTATCACTAACCTAAATTCGCACAACCACATATAAAAAAAAAACCCTTTAAACAAGTGAATGATATGAACATCCTCAAACCATTTGATTGTAAAGTGTTTAAGTAAAATACGTATGAAGGTTTCCCTATTTCTTGTCCACACTGTCTTGAAGACATTTTGCAAACTGAGATGAAAATAACATTTACTTTTATGAAAGAAATCAGCACAGATGTTGTTATTTCTTAGTTTGATTTTAAATCAGAAAACATTCAGATATTAAAAAATAACGAAAAAGTCAAAACGAAAAAAAAAATCAAACAACTTAATTTTTATGGAGCAAAGAATAGAGATCCACATATGTGGATCCAGATAACAAAGAATACAGGGACATTTCATGTGTATTTTTTAAGTGCCATGTAGATCCATTTTAAAACAATTTTCATTTTCAGGTGTGTTCGTAATTTTGTAAATACGAAGCACCTATAGTCATTGTTAAGTCCGTCCGTTCGTCCGTCTGTATGTCCGCATATAACAACGCAAAATCTACCCAAATGAATCAGTTGAAATTTAAAATATATAATTATTAAATTATTTTGTCAAGTCCTTTCAAAAATTACGAAAATCGGATGGATAATTCAATTACAGGGACAATCAAAAATATTCCGTTACATTACAGTCAATGGTAAAAATGGTTTACAATGCATTTTAATGATGTTATGCTCTTTCGAACATAATAAAATTTATATGAATATATGAAACATACACTAAAATATACATTCTTTATCTGTGTTGCAAAGAAAGTTTGCTATCAATTTACAAGGCCACACAAAAGTATTCCATTACTTAATGGTACAAGAGGGGGGGAACATTGTTTGGATTAACCATATGGAACTATTTCCTATTTTATAAAATTGATATACATTGCTGAGGTTAAGTACACGTTACTTGTTATATAATAGAAATCATACAACATTTACAGGAATACACAAAAGTGTTCGTACTATACTGTACTACACTACTGTATCTGATGAGCTGTAAACTATTATAAGAAGACCTGAATATGTTTAAAACTTCGTTATAGTACGAACGCTCCTCATTTGCTACGTTTGATATGCAGTTTCTGACATGTTTAATTGTTTTTTGTCAAAATGCATGCTCTACGTAATAAAACTTCCTGATTTATACACATTTTTTGAAATAAAAATTTAAAAATATTTCCAGTTACATAATGTTTTCTTGTTTCAAATACTTCTGTCAAAAAAATTTCCATTTTATCTTTTCACTTATTATTGGTGATACAACGGAGACCTAAGAATGTTACAAAAATGATGCAAACAATTGTTTCGCTCTTATTAATTATAATTCCTTCGGAAATCATTTTATTTTATAATTTTGAAATGTTCCATTTTCTTGAAATATGTTGTCTTTTGCATTATGCGATAACAAATTTTGATTTAAACAGGTCAATAATAATGAAATTGGATAGAAGTCGAATAGTCTTTCAGTTGAAAATTTCTTCCTTAGCATTACTTCCTGTGCCTCAAGTTTATAATTTCAGATAACTTAAATTGAATTATATTTTATATTATGGAAACGATGTTTCACGAATAGTTTGTTCCTAATTTAATTGAATGAAATCCTTTGTTTATTATAACTTAAGAAATGAAGTTGCTTATTTAGAAATTTAAATTTGTATATCTTTTGAAATGCTATTATTTATGTTGTTTAAATAAAGTAACTTATTCACAAATTCAATTTGTTCATCTTTTAGAAATTCTCTAATTGGACAAATGCAGTTTTACAGAATGTTATTAAATTGTTTCTATATTAATTTATTATTGTAAAGTTTTCAATCTTTAGAAGGACATACATCTTTCTTTATTAAATTACATATCTTGCATGCGACTTAAAATATACTAAATGTATCTAATAAACATTTTTTTCTAAACTTAAAATAATAAAAATAATAAAGTTTTAGATTGGTAAGATCGTTATAAACAACAATCTATAAAAATTAAGA
This sequence comes from Maratus speculifer, assembly GCA_964019185.1. NCBI lineage: Eukaryota > Metazoa > Arthropoda > Arachnida > Araneae > Salticidae > Maratus > Maratus speculifer. The sequence continues at coordinate 84,483,550 of OZ025289.1, read as the reverse complement.
ATAAAATAAGATATCGTAAGAAAAAATGCTTCTTTTTTTCCACTTTTAAATTAATTTAACAAGTACCGATGAATTTTCTAAATTTATTAGACATTACTTCCTATCATCATAGTGATCTAGTTGCGCAAAAGCATAGTTGAGGAAAGAAATCCTAAATTTAAAGGGATGTTGATTGATGACAGTTTTTGTCAACGAACCCCCCTCCCCACTACCACCCACCCCTGGTCGCAAACGTTCGCCAACCTCAGTGAATTGCAAAGCAATTCACATTGGGACGGCATTACTCGTTCGCCAATATTTGCTTTCATTCTAGACAAAATGAATATTATAAATAACTTTTACATATGAAACTTGCAAAAACTTTTTATGCATAAAAAAAGTAAAATAAAATTCAGCGAAAATGTAAATATATATATATATTATTATTATGCTGTACAGTGCGGCATTCTTTCATTTAAAACTCTTTGAAAAACACTATGGATATGCAAACGAAATGTAACCAAAATGTTCTCTTCTATGTTTAAAAGTTAAACTCTTCAGAAAACTGTTTCGCTGAATGAATACGTCACAGTAAAATGAGCCAATCATACTGTTTATTTATAGAATGATCAAACGATATGTTTTAAAAAAGAGATACTCTGATATAAGGGGTAATAGTTGTCAAATGGCAAGCTATAAATTCATCCTCATTTTGCCGTCACGTAAGATAAATATATAGAGAAATTTTTAATCATCATGCACAAATTTAATAATAAGTTTATATTCGAATTCCATTTTCAATTTTTCATTTATAGTCGATACGATTAATTTATAGTCGATGCTGTATATGGATAGTGCAGATGTCATTCACCGATACTCAAAGAAAAAAAATTGGTCGTTCCCAGAATAATTTTAACAATTTTTGACACGTTCTTCTTTTATTATTAACAAAATAAAAATAATGTTCGAAGAAATTTTTATGTATCGTAATTTTTAGTTGCTTAGTTTTTAAAAAGATTAATTAAAAGAGCCATTGATAATTATATTAATAGATGTATTTTATTATTTATTTGAAAAAAAAAATAACATATTTTTTTTAATCTTATGTTACTACTTTTGGCTATACATAAAACGTAAATATATATTGCTGCGGGAAAATTTTGATTTGAATTTCAACAACATACTTGCGCGAAAAGTCATTTTTATGTTTTACCGCAATTTATACATTCAACACGCTATATAACATTCCTAAGTATCATACAACCAATAACTATCACTTTAAGATCCAACAGTTCTAGATCAAGTAACCATTTGTGTAATTCCACTGATGAACATTTCAAATACATTAATAAACATTTAATTATTGTTACATACACTCTTAAAACGAAAGAGCTGATTTGGCTTCTCATGAAAGAGCTGTAATTTTTTCGATCATAAAAGAGTTGTTTTTCAAATGATTAAATCTTCTTGATCTAAATTAGTTATTTAAATAGCTCAACTTCATTTAAATTGTTTAAAACTTGAGTTATTTCAACTCTTTTTTGAGAAGCTGCCTTTCAACATTGAGATGAGTGGATTTCAGCTCAACTTGAGCTATTTTGTGGCTGACTTTTTAAGAGAGTATTTTATTCATCAAAAACCTAAAACTACTAAATACTCATTCTATTTTAACATACTGTGCATTCAAAAAATAAATAGCTGCATCATTGAAATATTCAATAACTGTAGCTTTTAATCCCACAATCCACTTCAGTTAAAAGTGATTTTTCTCTGTTAGAGTTTTTTCGATGAATAAGCATGATCAAAATGATAAAACTTTAATGTATATTGTTGAATTTACTCGAAATTTTTGTTTGTTGTTCCTAGTGCTCTATTTTAAAAAACTATGTATCAGATTTGCAGCAAAGTATTTTTTTTCCTTTCACAAACAAAAATGTAAAATATATTCAGTTTTTTGTTGTAATTTTAAATGTATTTGTACATTTTATTTAAATAAATTAACTTATGATATATTCGATACTTAAAGTCATACAGCACACTTCTACAAATAGTTTTAAAAAATTAGCTCAAAATGTTGAAAATTCTACGAGAAGATACAATTTAAAATGTCCTTAAAATTTTCACAAAAGTTTTAATTTTGCCAATTTTGCAGGAAAATCAAATAATTTTTTGATATAATCCTTTTATTTCATTCAGTACTTTATTATTATGCCAAAAATGTATTTTAAAATGTTTATTTAAAAAAAATCAAATGGTACGTATTCCTTTTAAAAGATAACACATTTTGACTTAAATAGCATATAAAGTTGAATGCAATTTTACACTTGAAATAAAATGGCTAACATTAATCAGAATTTTAGTACTAAAAAGTAGCTTTAAAATAATTAAAGTAATGAGGTACTGAATAGAATGCACTGATAAAAAAATTAACGATAGGTTTGACAAATGTTTGATGCTTCAAACAATAATATAGTAAAATCTGAATCTAGCATTTGGAGGTATCGCTCACCCGCCAAAAAAGTTTCACATCTCTCGAAAACAAATTTGCGTTTTAATCCACTAAAAGGTCAGTCATAGATGCGTCTTTCTATACAAAAAATTTCATAAGAGTAGTCGAAAATCGAAAACCAGAAAATCGCTTTATTATGCTATTTGTCCATTCGTGATCACCGAAGCGGGGGATTGTGTTACTGTTACTGTTACTGCCCGAGAGAGCCTGCTCAGACTAGCAAGTCTGACTATGAATGTCACTCCCGGTCCATTTTTATTAAGGTCTTTAAAAAATAAAAATTTTAGCCGAAGCTGAGTCCGCCAAGATACGCGACAGAGGGTGGAATGCTATGCACAGGATATCAGTAAATATTACATTTGCAAAGTTTATAAAATGGCAATAAACACATTAAGATAGACAATATTAACAAAACTGTTGCGGACCCGACAATGGGTACTGAATAACTGGGAATCCAAGCCCCAGTCTCAGTGATGGATTAAAACTGAGAGATCACATAAGATGGAGATGTTTTTAATCTTTGAGAGCAGAGTCGGGCGCGATAAAATATTTGCTAGCCAACCGTCTGGAAAAACAGGATGACGGCGAGTTGTTAAAGGGCAATTAAAGAAATAATGAGAGGCATCGGCAACATCACTGCACTCACACAGAAGAGAAAAGCCTCTTTTGAATTTGAAGAGGTATGCCCCAATGGGACCATGACCGGTAAGAACAGCTGGGAGAGGTAATAGTCCCAACCTCCAAACCTCCTCTTATCTTTTCATTCATTAGTGTTTTACACTTTTATGCACGTTTTTATTTCTGCATGCGGAGTTAAGTACTATAAATTCCTGTTGCTGTAAAACCATGCAATTGTTTTTTTTTTTTGTTTTTTTTTTTTTCATTTTATGTGAAATTTAATTTTGTCGAGATATGCCACTTTTCTTGTGGGTGAGCGATATGTTTCAAATGGAGCTCCAAATCTTAGAGTTATATTTTACCATATTATGATTGCAGCTACTGGACACACGAAAAGTTATTTCAACCTAAAACAACATTTTTAACAGGTGATCCATGACATTGTTTGCAACATTTCTAATTAGAAACCTCAAAAAATAACTAAAGTTCAGAATGTTTCAATGGAAATTATAAAGTATATCGAGATTCTTAGGATAATAAATTTATTTTGAATCTAAATGAAGGAAGGAAATTTACATTAAAAAATAATAGATATTGTCAACTCAAAAAATGCAAGCAAAAAACTTTTGAAAACGAAAACTGAATGCATCTATGCATACAACGAAAACTGTTAAAAACGAAAGTTAGAATCAAAGTTTTTGCCTTCAAGCCTTGTCTATAAAGACATTTTTTTCTGTTTAAAAGAAGTATGATGTATATTTTAATAATATTTTCTTTTTACTTAGTAAAGATTCGAATCTTATAAATATTTATAAATATATTTTACATAATTTATAATTTAGGTCAAAGATAAGCTTTGAATCTTGTTATTTTTTCTTTTCAGTTCAATCTTACTCCCGAAAATTAGCAAATAAAAATAGATAGAAGAATGACTTAAATGGTTGGTAAATATGTTATTTATCAACAAAAAGTCATAATAGAAAGAGAACATCCAATATTTCATATTATTAGTTTATTTTACGATTATGTCCTTACATAAAAATATTAATTACATTATGCCTTACAATTATTTGCCATTGTGTGTTTGATTATTTTATTTCCAATGCTCAATTAATTCTTTGTATTCTTAATAAAAGAAAAGGAAGAAAAAAGCACACACAACGTTTTTAATAAAATTAAAATAATTTTATTTTGTGCCTAAGTCATTTTATTTAATAACGCTCTATATGATTTCTCGTTTATATTATTATATTGCTCATTAAATTCAACAACATAAAGTTGAAAGCGATTTGATTTAAAAATGAATATTAAACAGCAATTTAACGCCGGTAAAAGCTTGATGGCTAATCAAATCTGATGACACAGTAATTAGAGTTTCATGACATTTTTGTGACAATTTCTGTTCAGAACCCCCCCCCCCCCGCCTCCTTCAAAGAAAAAAATAATGATAATGATAATAGTAATAACAAAATTTAATCATATTTAAATGAGGATTTGAAATCATGTCTGTTTTCTTAGAAAAAGATTTTCATTATGAATTTAAATAGAAGAAAAAAATCTTTAAAAGGCAGAAGATGTTTAAAAAAATAAACAGAACTATATTGAAAAAGGAAATGCAATGCTACTAAAAAATGTCACGAAAAATAAAAACAAAATATTTTTCTGCATCATAGCATTATAAAATGATATATTTTTTTAGTAAGAAATATAATGTGTTTTTCTACAACAAATCGTTGTTTTTTTATATATTTATGATTACATGTTAGAATCTTTAAATAATTACTATTATTATTACTGATATCACTGGAAAAACCCTTTGTTTAAATTACTTATTTTTCACAAGAATTTATTCAAAAATTTAAATGATTACACTTTTAATTCATTTTTTAAGTAAAAGTATTTAAATGAAATTTTCATTTTTAAATTAGTAATCAATATGTTTGTTGTAGATTATAATGAATTTCTTTATACTTTAGATGCATTTTATAAAATTAACATACGAAAAATAATTTCGTCGGACTTCTTTTTTCTCTTTCTTTCAAAGAATTTTCTCAACACATATGACTTTTTAACCCTTTAATCATTATTTATGATGTAAGATAACCAAAGAATTTTTAAACATTTGTTTAAGCAAACAGTTGTTAAGCTACGCCATGTTCAATTCATTCTAAAGATCCATTTCCTTAAAAAAAATTTCTTTTACTTTAAGAGGTAACGCATTTTTGAACAACATAGAATTTAATGCAATTTTATATTTCAAATCAGGATATGAATATTAATGAAAAATTTAATTCAAAAAAGTATTTTAAATTTATCAAGATTTACATTCTGACTTGAATGCACGACATTTTTTTCTTCAAAAATTCAATTTAGAAATTTAAAAGAAAGGAGAAGGAGAAAGAAACTGAACATATGTAACTGAGAAAGAGAAACAATATCGGTCTTCATAGGGAAAACAAATTATTTGAAATTTAAATCAAAATTTGTTTTAATAATAATAGAAAATATCAATAGAAAAAAATACGTTTAAAATAAAAGTACCGAAAATAGAAATTCAGTGCATGTGATAAATATAATATAAAAAAGTTAGAAAGCTAAATTGTTCTCTGCCACATAGCTTTATACAACAATATATATTTTCATTTTTAATTAAAAATGTGAGATACATTTTGAATAAAATTATCACAAAAGAAGATGTTATAAATATTTATTAATAACAGAAACGTTGCTCCCGATGAAAATATTTGTCAGTATTTATAACTTTGAAATTAATATAAAACATAATGTATAATTTTACAACAAATCGTTGTTATATATATATATATGTGTGTGTGTGATTAAAAATGTTAATTTTATAAATATTTCTTAGTAACAGTTGATGTCACTGGAAAAATCCATTGTTAAATAATGTATTTTTTCACAAAAATTTTTAAATTTTTTTTAAAATGATTGCACTTTTAATTAATTATACCGAATTTTTCTTTAAATTAAAAGTAATTAAATTAATTTTCATTTTTAAGATACTAATCATTTCGATTATCGCATATTGTAATGCATTTTTTATGCTTTAGGAACATTTTATGAAGTAAACATTTAACAAGTATTTTCGTCGAATTTTTTTTTCTATTTCTTTTAAACGATTTTCTCAAAACATAAGACATTTTAATCCATAAGTCATTGTGATGTAATATTAACAAAGAATTATTAAGGACTTTTTTTTTCTAATCAAATAGTTGTTCAGCGATACTGTATTCAATTCATTGCGAAAGAATTTTTTCTTTGTATATTTCCATTTTCTTGAAATTTTTCTCTTGTACTTTAGAAGATAATACATTTTGACTTCAAAAGCATATAATTTAATGCAGCTGTATATTTACAAGTAGAATATGATTATTATGGAGAAATTTAATGCCAGAATATATTTTAAATTTAGCAAGTTTGATGATATTCTGACTTCAATGTGTGACATTTTTTGCGAAAATTCAATTTAGAAAGCTAGAAGAAGAGAGAAGGAGAAAGAAACTGAAACATATGTAACTGAAAAAAATTACCAAAATCGGCCTTCGTAAGCAAAAAATTCGTTTGAAATATAAAACTAAATTTGTTATAAAAAAGAACAGAAAATAAATATAGAAAAACGATACTCTAAAAACAAAAGAATGTATCGTAAATACACATTCAGTGCCTTTAATAAATGTCATAAAAATTGAAAAAGCTAAATAGGTTTCTACATCATACGTTTATGCAGCAATGCATAATTTCTCTTTTAGTAACAAATGTGAGATACATTTTGAATAAAGTTTATTAGAAATAAAGATGTTATAAATATTTATTAATAAGAGATCCGTTGCTCCCGATGAAAATTTTTGATAGTTTTTATAACTTAGAAACTTAATATGAAATATGATATATATTTTTACAACAAATCGTTTATATATATATATGTGTGTGTGAGAGTGAGTAGAAGTTAGAATCGTTTAAGTAGTGTTTAGTTACATAATTGATTTCACTGGAAAATTCCTTCGGTTAAATTATGTATCTTTCCGCAAGAATTTATTAGAGATTTAAATTATCACACTTTTAATGCATTGTACTTATTCATATTTTATATAAATGAATTTGAATGAAATTTTTATTTTTAAGATACTAATCATTACGATTGTCGCAGATTATAATACATTTTTATGCGTTAGGTTCATTTTATAAAATAAGCATTTAAAAAATATTTTCGATATTTTTTTGTCAAACGATTTTCTCCAAACATATGACATTTTAACCTTCAGTCATTATTTATGATGTAAGATAGCCCAAGAATTTTTAATGAATTTTTTTTAATCAAACAGTTGTTCAGCTATGCCACACTCTATTCATTTCGAAATAAGTTTTTCGTTGTAAAATTCCATTTCCTTGAAAAGATTTTATCCTTTACTTTATGAGATAGCACATTTTGGCTTCAACATTATAGAATTCAATGCTATTTTGTATTTGAAATCAGGCTATGAACATTAATGAGAAATTTAATGCCAGAAAGTTTTTTAAGTTTATCAAGATTAATAGCATTCTAAATTGAATGCATGACGTTTTTTTTTTTCAAAAATTCAATTATTTCTTTCGTGCAATAAACGCTAGTCAAAAAAAAAAAAAAAAAGGCTTAAATATTTTTATCAAAATTAAAAAAAAAAAAAAAAAAAAAAAAAAAAAAAAAAAAAATCGATACAGAATATTAAAAATCTTATTTTAAATAGAAGGGATATTAAGTTGCGTATTTTAAAAAATTTATGCATTTATGTTTTATAAGGATAGATAAAAAAGAAAAAAATATGACATGTTGTTTAATTGCAACACCGGTTAAAAACTAAGACTCATGAGTTCTCTTAAGCTATTTCCTTAAAAATATAGCATTTTAACCTTTCCGTCAATATTTATAATGTAAGATAATCCCAGAATTTTGAAAGATTTTATTTTAAATCAAAATGTTGTTCAGCTGTACCATATTCAATTCATTCCGAAATTTTTTTTTTTTTTTTTTTCGTTGTAAAGTTCCTTTTCCGTGAAAAGTTCTCTTTTACTTTACCAGATAACGCATTTTGACTTCAACAATATAGAATTTAATGCGATTTTATATTTGAAATAAAGATATGAATATTAATGACAAATTTAAAGCCAAAAAGTATTTTAAGTTTATCAGGATTAATGACATTCTGACTTGAATACATGACATTTTTTTTCAAAAGTTCAATTTTGAAAGCTAAGAGAAAGGAAAAGAAGAAAGAAACTTAAACATATGCAAATGAGGAACAGAAACAATATAGGGAAAAAATCACATGGAATATAAATCAACATTTGTTTAAAAAAATAAGAGAAAATAACAATATAAAAAATGCGCTAGTAACAAAAAAAGTATCAGAAATACAAATTCAATGCATGTAATAAATGTTATAAAAATGAAAAAAAACTAAATAGTTTTCTACTTCATAGCTTTTTCAAGAATGTATATTTTCTTTTTAGTAACAAATGTCAGATACACATTGAATAAATACTATCACAAATAAAGATGTTTATAAATATTTATTAGTAAGAAAATTTTCTCCTGATAAAAATATTTGATAGTATTTATACGTTAGAAATTTAGTATAAAATATGATATATTTTTCCACAACTAATCGTTGTTTTGCACATATATATATATATATATATGTGTGTGTGTGTGTGTGTGTGTCTGTATGTGTGATTAGAAGTTGAATTCTTATAGATATGTTTAGTAACATAATTGGTATTACTGGAAAATTCCTTTCGATAAATTATGTATTTTCATAAGAATTTATTAAAAAAAATAAATAACACATCTCATTTATTCTAAAAATTCAACTTTTTAAGTAATATTATTTGAATGAAATATTCATTTTTAAAATACTAATCATTACGATTGTCGCAGATTATAATGCATTTTTATGCGTTAAATTCATTTTATTAAATAAGCATTTAAAAAATATTTTCGATGGATTTTTTTTGTCAAACGATTTTCTCCAAACATATGACATTTTAACCCTTCAGTCATTATTTATAATGTAAGATAACCCAAGAATTTTTAACGAAAATTTTTTGAATCAAACAGTTGTTCAACTATGCTGTATTCAATTTATTTCGAAATAAGTTTTCCGTTGTAAAATTCCATATCCTTGAAAATTTTCTCCTTTACTTTATGAGATAGCACATTTTGATTTCAACAATATAGAATTCAATGCTATTTTGTATTTGAAATCAAGCTATGAACATTAATGAGAAATTTAATGCTAGAAAGTATTTTAAGTTTATCAAGATTAATGACATTCTGAATTGAATGCATGACATATTTCGCAGAAAATCAATTTAGAAAGCTAAAAGAAGAGAGAAGGAGAAAGAAACTGAAACATGTGTAAAGGACAAAGAAAAACAAAATCGGCTTTCGCAGGGAAATAAATTCATTTGAAATTTAAACCAAAATTTAAAAAAAAAAACCCGAAAATATTAATATAAAAAAATGCGCTAAAAACAAAAGAAAAGTATTAGAAACACAAATTCAATGCATCTAAAAGATGTCATAAAAATTGAAATAAAAAGAATATTGCCCAGTTAAACTGGTGGTATTGAGCTTACAGGCTATGCATATTAATTGTATATTACCGTCTTATATTTTCAAGGGTTAATTCCTTTCAAAAAACAAATTAAGGGGGAGGAATCAGTTCCCTCCATTTCCCCGTTTTACACTTAACCATTGAACCCCTTAAACTAATCAGAGATATGATTTATCATATAAATAAATTAAGAGGAGGGGAAACAGCCCCTGTTTCCCCTGTTATACATATCGAATGAGCTCCAAAAACGATACAGGGAAGCGCTTTAGGAGTATATACATTTATCCAAAATTTCAAGTGAATCGGTATTTTTATCATGAGTTATCGCGTTACGCATATACGCACATACAGAACGGACAAGCAAATAAGCTCCCAAGCTTTATAGCCTGTGAGCTAAAAACTAAATAGTTTTTTGCCTCATAGCTTTATACAACAATATATATTTTCTTTATTGTAATAGATGTGAGATACATTTTGAATAAAGTTTATTACAAATAACGATGTTATAAATATTTATTAATAAGAAAAACGTTGCTCCTGATGAAAATATTTGATTTTGTTTATAACTTCGAAACTTAAAATGAAATACGTGTATATTTTTAGAACAAATCGTTGTTATATTATTATTTTAACACAATCTAACTGTTTGGTAAAGTTATCACACGAATTGAATATTTCCAGCTGAGCGAAAAATTGCCCAGGCCAGGAATCTTGGATGATAACCTTATTGGCCATAACATCTGGTCTGTCATTTAGACAGCTTGGCATAATAAGCCGCAGGTAATGGAACTCCATAGAACGATGGATACGTAGGTATACTATTATTTTAATGCAATCTAACTGATTGGTAAAGTTATCACACGAATTGAATATTTCCAACTGAGCGAAAAATTGCCCAGACCGGGAATAGAACCCGGATACTTGGCTTACAATGAACACCATTATTCAATAAGTACACCATTGTCGCAAATTATAATGCACTTGTTATGCTTTAGATGCATTTTATGAAGTAAACATCTGAAAAAAAGTTTCAATGGATTTTTTTCTCTTTCTTTTTGACGATTTTTTCAAAACATATGACATTTTAACCCTACACAGTCTCATTATTTATTATGTAAGATAAACCAAGATTTTTTTAAGGTTGTTTTTTTTTAATCAAACATTTGTTTAGCAATTCTATATTCAATTCCTTCCCAAATAATTTTTTCGTTGTAAATTTTCATTTCCTTCAAAATTTGTCTCCTTTACTTTATGAAGTAACACATTTTGACTTCAATAGCATAGAATTTAATGCAGTTTTATATTTGAAAAAAGCATATGAATATTAATGAGAAATTTAATGCTAGCAATTATTTTAAATTTATCAAGATTAATGACACTCTGACTTGAATGTATGACATTTGTTTGTAAAAATTCAATTTAAAAAAGAAGAAAATAAAAGAAGGGAGAAGGAGAAAGAAACTAAAACATATGTAAATGAGAAAGAGAAACAATATCATCCGTCGCAAGGAAAAAAATCGTTTGAAATTTAAATCGAAATTTGTTTTAAAAAATAATCGAAACTATCAATAGAAAAAAAAAAGAAAACATCGGAAATAGAAATCCATTGCATCTAATAAATGTCATAAAATGTAAGAAATCTAAATAGCTTTCTGCTTCATAACTTTATACAACAATGTATATTTTCTTTTAGTAACAAATGTGAAATACATTTTGAATAACATTTATTATAAATAAAGATGTTATAAATATGTATTATTAAGAAAAACGTTGTTTCCGAAGAAAATATTGGATAGCATTTATAACTTAGAACAACGATAAACTTTTTATTTCTTTTTCTCAATTTCTATTTGATTACTATTTTATTTTATTTAATTATTTCATTTTATTTTATTTACTCAAATTAATGAAACCGGATACATAAATAAAATTGTTACCTTTACCGAATAGAAGAATATGTTATTTATCTACACCGCATCATAACACACTTTAAATATTAATTTTTCTCTATTATTAGTTTAATTCATATTCTCACTTATAAATTTAACTTCTTTTCATCTTACAACTATGTATACATATACGTCATAGCTATATTTTATCACATAAGAAAGAGAATGATTTTTTTAAAATAAGTAAATCATTTTTCAGATAATAATAGCATAGATGATTTTTATTCCAACAGAGCAAAAAGTTTTCTAGTCGGACTCGAACTTGGAATTTGATATTTGCCAAAACAGTTGGGATTTGAAATTATCAATTAAGTATAGTTACTTTGAATAACACATTTATTAATACAATGCTGTGTATTTATTAAAGATTGATTAATCAGGTTATAAATTCTAGATTAATTTAACAATCTACAAAATATAAATATACAAAAATATAATCAAACATGTTTTACGTCAACAGGAATAACAATTTAAAATAGTGTCTTCTTCGCTTTTTTAATTTTTATTAAAGCTTTTAATTTTATCCACTCAACAAACTTTCAATAACATGCATAAAAATTCAATCTTTGTAAAAACAAAAATAACTGTAAACAAAAAATGAATAAAATTCTTTAAAAAATAGTTTAAAAATACAATAAAATTCTTTTCTTATTTAGTAATACTAAAGTTTTTACACTAATAAAAATAAAATTCATGTGTTTTGAAATCAATTCTAAAACTAGAGAAGAAAATGCATTATTTATTTTCTTAGAACTTGATTATGTAATAATCTTTCCTCATTAAAATCTAATATGGCGGAAAACACGTTAATATCAAAGTTATGAAGCAACTACACGAGTTTCCGTTACAACTGAAATCGGGATTCTCCAATCTGATTATAACTGATATACTGTAAAATACATTTGGTATTTTATAAGTAAAATTGTTTTAAATTAGTAATTATAAAACCATTTGAAACTATAAATCAGGATATCTTTATGGTGTCAAAAGACACTTGGCGATAAGAATAGGTATTACATGCATATATTTATATCCTTTATGAAATGATATCGCTGAATCAATTTAAAAACTATTAGACGAAAAGTTAAAAATTTAATTGTGGAGAAATGGGTAAACTTAGAGAATAATTTTAAGTCAAAATTCAAAATATGTCTTGCTGCATCTCTTGGCAGAAATTATGTTAAACCTAAATCGCCATTCAGAGCCATATTTATAAAAACTTCACGCTAAATACTGCAAATAAAATATATATTTATTTATTTGCTGATGAGTATTAATACTCTCGTAAATGAATTTAATTTAATCCCCAGACTGGACACTTTTTAACTCAGTTTAACATAATTAAACTCGCACATTTTTTTTTTTTTTACCTGTTGTTATACAAGGTAACATACGCGCTAACATACTTACACAAAGTTTAGTATAGACTCAAATTAAAAGAAAAAAAAAAGGTTTATATTTCAATAAAAACTATTCTAAAATTAACAAATAAAACTTAATCCAAAGAAAAAAAAATAAAATAAAATAAAATAAAAAATAAAATAAAAATTCTAAAAATTCAAATCTACTTGAAATTAGCAATTAATATAAAAAATAATTATATAGACGACTTAACCACTTGGGGACAAACGACACGTATACGTTCTGCAAAAAGGGTTAAGAATCCTTGTTTACCACCAGTAAAATTTTACTGTAAAATTTTCCTTATCATATCGGAGAATTTTCTGGATTTAATAAGATACAAATCTTTGTTTTTAAAAACCGGTGACAAAACATTAAAAATTTCGTTAAAGACTTTCTTCGCAAAGGACTAATGTAAATAGCAGGAAATTGTGAGTATCGTAAAGTACAGGTTGTAAAAAGATTAAACAAAAAGAAAAAAAAAAATCTGTGGAGTTATCGTGCTTCATTAACAGACACTTTTTGTCCTGTTTTACAGTCTTTATACAAAGCATTACAATAGCTTAGGAAACCTTCGCATTTAAACATTGAATTTTATTTCTTATGTTTCTCTCTTTAGTATTAAGTACTGTACCATTTTATGTATTACAGAATTACTCAAAATTGAAGAAATGGTTTCAAAGCTACTGTCTCCCCTTAAGAAAACTAAAATATTCATTTGAATATTTCGATAATTTATTTTAAAAAAAATCCAGTTGTATATATATATTTTTTTTCAATGCTTTAAAATCTTAAAAGTATTTTCATTGACTTGTTTTTATTTACCTACCTTTTTATATTCAGGCACGTTTGAATAATGGTCTAGAAGTTATGTGGGACATGGACTCCTCAGTTCAAGTTTATGCTCCAACTACTTTGTTCGGTAAGGTTAAAGGACTTTGCGGAACTTTCACGAAAAACCAGCAAGATGATTTCTTGACGCCTGAAGGGGATGTGGAAAAATCTTCTCTTACATTTGCTCAGAAATGGATTGTCAATGAAAATTGCTTGGACTACGCAGGTACTTCAGAACAAGATAAACCTTGTGACAGATATCCAGAAAGAAGAACTTATGCTGCAAGAGTTTGCAGAATAATAAAAGAAGATGACTTTAAAGGTATACATACCAATGTCATAAGGTTAAATATAGCCATAATAACGTAGTCGTCATATTTTTAATATAAGAAAATCCGGGAAATGCAAAAATCTAGTGTTGTAACTAGTTAGGTTCAGAAAAAGGGTAAAAAAAGCTGTAAAAAATAATATTTTATAAGCATACAGTGTCTATCTTGAAAATATCGCCAAATTGTTTTATGTATTATATGTTTCTTATGTATTATATGTTATCTTGTTTATTACAATGCATTAATTTGAGCAACAAAATCGATTATAAGAAATTCACTGCTTTTCGTATACTTCGTAAGAAATAATAAGCAAATGAATTTATTAAAAAATAGATAAATCTTGCTGTGTTTATTTTTTAAGAAAGGGAACAGGAAAGAAAAAATAAACTACTATTTAAGCTATTTTTTTACAATTTCTAAATTGATTTTTCAATTTGTAATCGTACATTAATCAATATTTTACAATTAATGTATATAAGCGTATTTTTGAATGTTCACATTCGTCATTTTTTACCTATAATTTATTTTCTACTTTTAAGTTCGTGAAATGCTTAGTTATTGCAGCTTCAAAGTGTTTAGACATATATTAGCCAGCATTTATTGGCGCATCATTTAATCTATTATTGTTTCAGCTATCATGCTTTTGTACGAGTTGCAGAGAACAATTTGAGATTTATCACTTGTTGTGGGTTAATTGGGAAATGCCTTTAAATTGGTGCGTTCATTAATAATTAAGTTGGCAAATTATTGAAATACTGTAATATCCTCTAAAACACGCTTTTGTACATAATTTTCATAGTTCTAGCGCAGAATAAAGTTGGTTAAAAATCAATTGCAAAATTCCCTTTTTACATAAAAAAAAACAGGTTGAGTTAAATAAAAGTAAGTAAAAAAAATACCGCAGACAGTTAGAATTTAATTATTACAGATTACATCTATCATCAAAACATCGACCCAGGATAGTCTTAGTTTTTCTTCGTATTTTCTTAGTTTGTATCTCATTGATAGAGTTATTTTTTCTTGAATGTTCACTATCTTTTGGTCTCTATATGTAAATACTTTTGTAAATATTTTTTATTTCTCTTACATATTCTCTCATCTATTTTATTTATTTTATATGGTGCCCTTAAAGGGCCTTTGGTTTTTTGGGACCCTGCTTCCCTCCAATACCCCCCCCCCTTGTTTCTGACGTTCAGTTTGTCAGACTTTGGCTATGACTTGAATTGTTCCATGTATCATTTCTCTACTAGAAGTAAGGAGTTTATCTCTCCAGGCACTCTGACAACTATCTCGTCCAAGTCCAAGTCATCTATCATCAGCTTAGTTCATTGTCCATCTTATTTGATTTTCATCCACAGTCTCTTATGCAAAATCAAGTTCTTAATTCAGACTCGTTTGTTGTGAGAAAATGTGACATCTTATAATTATTGCATAGAGAAATCAATGCTGTTGACGTGTACCACCATTTGTGAGACGTGTACCACAACATACATTATGAATTGTTCCGCTATATTAAAATTGCGTTACTCTTTTTCCCCTTGTTAATCCATCAAAATACCTACGACTTTTAAAAAAAAAAGAAAAATACTGCAAATTTCTGAAACACTTTTGCAACACTAAATGAACATAATAATTAACACTTATAGCTAAAATGATTTTTGGTTGTCTTCTGAATGTGCTGCGAATGTGTTGCGCCAGGAGAAAGATTGTACAAAAAGTGTTGTTAAAAATTACACAGTTTTTCCAAAAATTCAATTATTGATATTTGTTGGTAAAACAGTGAGTTTCCCGATCCAGAGCCGAGTGGCTCCATGCGGTCCACACCGGGAGGTCACGAGACCCCCGAAAGAGGAGGAACCAAGTGACGTCCGGCCTCACGACAGCGCCCGCTGCCGGCCAGGAAGACAAGCGAGGACACCCAGCCCACGGACATGGACTTAGCGTCGCGGCCTCGGCCGCTCACCATCCGCAGCCACCACTCGACACCGCCCGCGCCCAACACGCCAATTGGAGCAGCCAAGCAGGCATCGTAGCACAAGCTGCCTGAACAACCACTGATCCAGAGACCCAGCCTTCCGGGAGGACTTATAGGAAAGCGACCCGAATTCTCGTTACGTACAAGGGAAACCCGGAAAACCTTGTATGGTCGCTTCGTCCGAATCGCGCCTGCTAGAGGCCTCGGACTCCTCTAAATCGAGTGTTGCGTTCGAATGAACTGGAAGATCGTCGAGCGTTCAAAGACTTCGGTCGAGACGGTCGAAAGCTCAATTGGCCCGACGACCAACCCGATCCAATGTCCTTGTCAAGAGGTCGCCAACGATGTCGACGATACCTTTCCTGCTGTAATTGTCAAGGACAAGATCGGACAGCGTTCGAGTGTGGAAGTCAGGCGGGAAACACTTTTCCCTGATAGACCTCCACAGGGGGCACTCATAGACGCAATGTCTAATCGTACTCTCCCCGGTCCCGCAAAAGCACGCAGGGTTGCCTTTAAAGAAGCGGGCTTGATGGTCGCCAAAGGCACCATGTCCCGTTAGGACCTGGTTGAGAAAGAAATCACCCTGTATTCTCCGAGTGGAGACCTTCGGGAAGATCGCATACGTCAACCGGCCGTCCTCAGATCGGTCCCACCATTGCTGCCAATCCTGGAGAACCTCACCAAGGAGCTTCCTCTTGACTTGACGTCCTGAAAGAGGAACAAGTATATCGACCGACGGTCGACACGCAGCTTCCTTCGCAAGGGAATCGGCCAGCTCGTTAAAGGCGTACCCGACATGAGCCTTAATCCAGTGCATATGGACCCTGACTCCTGTATTCTCAACCAAGTTCCTGATCTCAGCTACAGCTTTGTGCCGAGGCACCAAAGCGTAAAGAGCCTGAAGCGCTGATCTCGAATCAGAGAAGATATCGAGTTCACTGAGACCCCTCCGAAGGGCGTCCGCAATCGCTTCCTTGATCGCATGGACCTCGGCCGCGAAAACAGTCGACCCATCAGAGAGACGGAACTTTCCCTCCGCAACAACGCCATCCCTGGTGGCTAGGTGGTAGGCGCAACCCACCCTCTCACCCTCCAGCTTGGAACCGTCCGTATAGTAAGTATACGGAGACTTCCGGCTGAGATCCGGCGTCCAAGGTATTCGTGCCGGATAGCGTCGTTGGGGTCGGTACTTCCAGACCTCTACCATTTCTGGTGAGAGGTTTGGTCTGTCAACGCTTTCTCCCCATCTAGTGAGGGCCTCGAAGTCGCGTTCGATACGAGCACGGAGGTCCAGGGGAATCACCCCGGACAAGAGATTCAACGCAGCGGTTGACACCGTACTGTAACACTTGGTGACGCACAGCAAGAGACCTCGCTGAATACTCAGCAGCCTCTGGCGAAGAGCCACTTTGCCGGAGTACCAGATAGGGGCCGCGTACAAGACTATGCGCTCGGCTACCACCGAGTACACTGCCTTTCGAACTTCGGGCTTGAGCCCCCACGTGGCTGTCGCCAATCTCGTAAGCTTGTACTGGACTCTGGTCGCCTTCTCTCGGACGAGGTCCAAGTGAGGCATCCAGCTGTAGTCCCTATCTATGACCACTCCCAGGTACTTGATTTGATTGGAGAACTTCACCCGATGCTCACCCATCCGGATGCGCAATGAGGGTTCGTAATCCATCTTTCCCTTAGGCGGTATGATAGTGTACAAACACTTGTCGTAGCTGAACTCCAGGCTGCATCCTACAGCCCATGCGAGAATCTCTGCGAGAACTCGCCGGACTATGTCAGCGAACCTGTAGACAGCCACGGAGCGTGCAAGGATGAGTATGTCATCGGCGAAGACAAGTACGGTCCAAGCCTCCTCAACCCCAAGCCGCTTCAACAAGCTATTGATCAACACCAGCCACAGGACCGGCCCGAGACACGAGCCCTGCGGGACCCCAACATTGAAGTAATGCTCTTCTGCGATATTTGTTGGTAAAATTACTCAACTCCTGCATTTTTTTCTACTAAGAAAACTGTCTTTTATTTACTTTTTAAAATTGTTAATTTTAAAAGCAAACTATAGAATGTGCTTTAAAAGTGTTTTACATGTGTTGTTTTATAGTTTTCTAAATTGTGTTGTCTTTACAATGTTTTGTTAATTTGTTGGCAAAGTATTATGCAACACAAGACTATTGTAAGAAAATATTTTCCTCAGCACTGTTTAAGACACTGTTTCAACATAATTAATAACACCATTTTTAGAAGACATTTTCAGATAGCAATTAGCCGCAGATTCAATTTAGCAGCATATTAAGAACACAATAATAACACAAAAACATTTTGTATATGAAGTTGCTTCATTATAGACACTTTAATTTATTGCAAGTTTGATGACAAAAAGTGTTCTGAAATGTATTTATTTTTGCGCGCTGAAAATTCGCCGTGAGCAACTCTATCATTTAGATCAGATACTGATAAAAAATAAAGGGTTGTTTCGATATCATCTACAGTCGTTTATTTTTATATATTATTTGAGACTCTGTCAAAAACAAGAACGAAAAAAAAAAACTCCTATCTCTCTATTTTTTTTCTGTTTCAAGTGCAATAGATCTTTTACCCCTAAACCGTCGAAATTGGCGTTTTGAACCGCATTTTCCAACGAAAACAAAAAGGCCAGGGGAATGAAGAGTAAAACTCGTAAACCCGTAATCGAAATCGTTAATAATTTGATGGGTGATTTAGTTCTCATAAAATGGAAAATTAACTTCCATTCAAAATCGCTTCCATAATGAGGCCTTCCGATTTTACATCTTTCTATTAAAAATGGATTTGTAAATGTGTCAAAACGTTTTGTGCTTGTTGAGCCGAGCGGTTGAGAACAGCCTTAAATATGAAATTAATATAAATTATTTTCTTTAAAGAATTTTATTTAAAAAAAATTGCATATGTTACCTTTTGATAAATAAAATTTATATATATTATTCCAAAACGTACTGTTTAAAACTTTTGTTTGATGTTAGTTATAGTTTTAAAATAAAACTAGTTGGATATGCCAATCCCAAAACTTTCTTCTATCTCATAAATCCTAATATTTCAGAAAATACTTACAAATGTTAGTATTTTAATATTATTAATTTAAAATTATATCATCATTGTCTTTCCTCTTAAATTTCTGCTTCAATCAGTTAATCGAAGTAAAAAAGTGTTAATCTCGTTTGTGATATTTAATAAAAAGAATATATTTTGTTATTCTGATGTATCCGAGATGTTTGCAAATAACAAGCTTAGCAGGAACCAAAATTCCTTTTGCTGAACGAACCGCCTATATAAAATAGAACAAGAAAGAAAAGTCATGCCTTAAGGGGGTAGTAAGGTTAATTCGAGGGAAAAAAAGCATATTTTCTATCATTTTTTGTAAGGATACAATTAATATTTATTTATTTGTATAGTTATAGTATAATTATATGTCATTTAAAGAGTATTCTGTGAAATTTTCATTAAGAAATATTAAAAAATGAGCCGATGACAGCGAATCTTCGAAGACGTCCCAAAAAAAAGTTGATTCGCGGTGAACCGCATAACTCATGACTGGATCAACCGAAATTAAAAAACCAAATTGATTTAATTAGTTGATAAGTTTCCTCGGGGAACGCTGTCGAGTTTTTTTTTTTATTATTGATTTTTCAATTTTTTACAAGGCTCGGAAGTCAAAATACTGATTTTTCATCAAAAAAATCTGATATTTTGTTTTTTAAAAGTAAGTTAAAATTAAAAAAAAAAAAAAACTCGACAGCGTTATCTCGTAATTTATATAAAGAAAGAGTGTGTAAAATTTTAAAAAGATCGGTTCAGTAGATTTTGAGCTACGGAGTTCACCGGCTTCGAAAAAGCAAAGTGTTAGAAAAACACGTTTAAAGTTTCACAGACGTTTTTGTCGAAATAGATATTTGTAAATTACTGCTTTTTTCATATACTTACACAGAATCATCAATGCACCGTGTACACACGTGTACGTGTACCTTCGGAAAGGTCCATTATTTTGGCAGTATGCCAGGACAGGCCTTTGAAACCTGGTCAAGCAGTAGCAGCTGCTTGGTAGCTGATTGTTGCGGCCACATTCCTCAGTTTGAAATCGGAGGGCGGAAACTTACAAGTGTATATCTCCGTCAGTTTTACTTCAATTGCTTTCAAATTTTCACAGAATAATCTTAAAATGTTGTGCATTAATATAAAATAAAAATTAAAAAATGCAAAAAAAGAAAAAAAAAATACCTTACTACCCCCTTAAGCATAGATTATAAAGCACTTTCCAACACTTCCTGAAATCATTAACAAAACTACGTTATCTAGAAAAATAAGGTGTTACTGCCCGTAGCAAAATATGTATTCCAATACTTTTGAACAGTCATGTATTTGATATGTCCGTTGATATATACATACTATATAATGAGTAAACTTAGTCCTGCAAGAAAACGCCTATCTAGTAGAAAATTTTCTTTCAGCAATTTATACTTAATAGAAGGAAACATACTTGAATACTTTTGTTCAGCCCTCCCCTGTAGTTTATCTAGTACCTTTATTACATGAAAGTATTTTGCTAAAACTTACTTCTATAAAAATACTCTTTAAACTACTTAAATCACATTTCCAGAAATTACCATCCACAGGCGACTCTGTATCCAGTTCTTTGCGTGACCCCTGTTTGTTATTTTATCTGTATTCTACAAACATTTCTTAGTAAACTGTATGCATTTTAACATAAAATTGCACCACTTATTTAAAAACCACATTTAAGTAAATTACGCTTATATTCAGTAACCTTTCCGAGCTCTTTTGTGTAACCTTGTTTATCTAAATTATGTAACTATTAGCATTTATACAGACCACATAATGTACATATACTAAGTAAAACTTAAAAGCGGATATCATAATCGAAAATTCGTTTCATCCATCCAACAGCCAACATCTATAACATCCAGTATTTCGGATAGAATACACTGTTTGAAATATTTTGTGTGTCCCTGTAAATGCTATGAACTTCGTATTATGCGTCAAATAACTCATATTAAGCTTCAGCGACGGTTATCAATTTGATTACACATGAGATCGTTTGTCATAATTAAAATATTTCGCAAGCAATTTTACCCTTTATTATTTTGCAATGGAATTCTTTTCTGTGGCCCTGTAAATGAATAATAACTATTTTTTTCGCTGCATATTTTCCAGAATATATATTTTAGTTCAATTTGTTGATGCATATAAATTTCAATACATTTGATCGGGTGTAACATCTTTAAAATTCATTTGAAACAATTTTTCCCCCATAGGCCGTTAATGTAACGGAAAAATTTTGAATGACCCTGTAAATAAACTAATCGTAGGAAACTTCATTTTCAATAGGGTTCGTGATGGGGCAAACGCCAGTAATTTCTGAAAGTTTCATGTCAATCCGAGCATATTTACGAGAATTAGAGCTCGGGCAGACGGATAGACGGACAGACAAACCGAAAGCATAAGCACTCTTCAACTTTGTTGGAAAGTGCTAACAATAACAAAAATTCAGAAATTTACATGAAAGTCGCTATCACACTCCGCCCGAAAGTACTATTTCCAAATTGAAATAATGTCTGATTTTTATAGTCAAAAACATATATATGACATTGCTGAAATTATATTCATAACTTTATACGCTTTCCGATGGTACAATAACTAAAGAACCACAAAAAACGTTATTACAGCGATCCCTTCCGACGGCATATTTCCAAATTCTAAGAGATACAGCTTGCCATAGCGATAAACCTATTCGATGATACCATAATGAAAATAGTGCGAAAATAGCTATTACAGCGCCTATTTTGGACGAAATAGCTTCATTTTCAAAAAATACCTACTTGCCATGTAAAAGCATATACGTGGGAATTTAATCTATAAACTAACAGCTACCTTTGTGGTACTAATATCTCATCCTAATACATTTAATATTAAAAAAGGCCTATATTTACTTCAAAATATAGTATTTTGTCCCACAATACATAAAATACAACATAGTGCCAAGTCATCAATATTTATCTTTTCATAAAATTCGTGACACTTTTATTCCAACATACATTATTAATCTTCCTTCTATTTCGAAATTCTTTCATTTATTTCTCGCACCGATATCATACACTTAGCCTTTCAAAATACCCAACATTTCAAATCTAAAAATTATTCTGTGATTTAGATGCAAGACCAGAAAAACAATAAAAGCTATCGTAGAATTTCTTCCAGCCATTTGTTCAAAAAGTTTTATAAGCCCACGAAAAATGAGAAAGAATAGCATTTTCTGTTTCCAAAATCGGGAAAAAGTAACAATGAAAGTTAAAGCAAAAAATACTAGAATAGAAAATTTAACGCACGTTTTATTATTAATCTAATACTGAATCAATATTGTATTTAAAGTATTCACGAGTGCAATGTTTTCATAATATTAGTAAGTTAGTTACTTATCAAAGGAGATATTTCCTATCCTCCTTCTATTAGAGAAATGATTTTTATTCTCTTATACACACACATTCCAAATTCTCAACACACAAAAATAAATACAATTTAGAACACTTTTTGTCAAAAATTTTATGACACATTAAAGTGTTTTGAATTAGAAAACTTCATATATAAAAAGTTTTTATGGTTATGATTGTGTTCTTAATGTATTGCAAAAGTGTTGCTATCTAAAAATGTGCTCTAAAAATAGTGTTGTTAATTGCGCCAAATAGCAAATGGTGTGTTAAAACATTTTCTTACAACACTGTTGTTTTTCACAACACTATGTTACCAAGCTAATGTTGTTTTGTCCAGCAATAACGTCTACAATGGTCTACAAATGGATCAAAATATCTTTCAGCGAATGTTCGTGATTCAGATGACCTTCTGTGTAGAAATCGCGTGTGCGATCTCCTGGATTCCTTCAGAATTACGCGAAAATTTAGCATTTGGAGTCATTGCCCATTCTGGTGTTATTATTCCAGGACAATTTAGATGTTGTAAATAATCCTTCTGTTCCTGATGAAAGGAATAGATGATCATTCATTTTTGATTGAGTGAAAGACTGTGGATAAATTCGGTGATTTGTTTGAAATATAGAAGTTTGTGATGGCCACAATATGTTAATTTTCTTTATAAAACCATTTTTCTTCATAAAATTGTTTAACACATTCGCTGCCACTCACGCGCAAGTGCGTGAAGTTCCCATTCATTTAACACAGAGGGCGGAGTTATCGGCAGTGAACGTGTTAAAAATAGCTAGGTAAATAATTACATAAACTTCTTACACAGATATTTAAACTCGTGTAATTAAAAAAGGAATTTTTTTAAATATATTCTATTAATATTAGGAAGTATTTCAAAATCTACGCCTTATGTATGATTTTTCGATCTTGTTTTTTCAACTACTGTCAATAAGCCATCTATCAGAATAACTACATTCTTAAATGCATAAAGAACTCTGTCATTTAGATATCGAAACATTTTTTCTCTCATTTTTGTAATGGTATTGTGTATTTTTTTCAAACATTCTGGGTAAACAAATGTTTATGTATCCATAAAGATTGGCATTTTTATAACAACAATTACTTTTATCACCAAAAAACACTATGTATCGTCCAGCGGTATTGAATTTGGGTCATTTATAAACTCGTAATGACACATAAAGCTCTGCTATTCGAATATATATGACTTCAGATAAATTATTCTGTTTTTATATACGAAAATGAAAAATAATAATAGCGCGTCGTGGCATTTTTTCTATTCATTGTATAACTACTATATATGTATATGTAGTATCCTCTGTGTTTCTAAAATTGAAAAAAAGACATAGTCATAACTAAAATTAAAGAGGCCTGTTTAGCGAACGAGAAGAAATATTGCGATACGAAGAAAAGTATTTTTCAGCCTATATGAATAATAACCAAAATATTTAATACTTGAAATATTCTTTTTTCAGATGAGACATTGCTACTTTTTTCTTTTTTCTTCTTCATTATTTTCTCTTTTGTTTTCTTTGTTTTCCTTTAATTAAAAATTGCATGAGATAGAAAAATAAATATTCAGTGTTTCGTTTAATACAAATAATAACTCGAACCACTATTGTTGTTAGATCGACTGTTAAAAAAAACAAATCATGACATATATCCTAAAATGCGAAAAACGGGATAATTGGCATTAATTAAGGCATAAAAATACAGTAAATCTTTAGAATCTGTAATAGAATCCCGTTATAAGCATAAAAAAATGATACAGAGGGAAAAAATACATACAAAGGGAAAAATACAGATGGAATAACATCATCTAATACATACGAAGTGTGGCTATTAAATAGCATGAGTGATGCCGTAAAATTTTTTATTCGTCATCAATGACATCAGAAACTTTATCTGTTTTTAATATACTATACTTTAGCGATCATGTACTGTCTGAATTATCCAATGCACAAAGAAGTACCGGAAAACTTTTCCTGTCAGCTTCTTGAGAATCACTACCGCATTTGTTTAACCTATTCCATCTTCTGAAAGTTTGGCCTTTCAGCTCCAATTGATCTTTTGAAATAAGTAGGAATCATAAGGGAATGTGTTGAGCAACTACGCTGGATAATTCAAGAAGGGAATAGTATGTTTACCCAAAACACCTTTACAAACAAAGCGGAATATGTTGGCACATTGTGTTGGTGAAAAAACCACTATTCTTCTTGTTAAATGTTTAATCTCTTGGGGACGAGCGACACGTATACGTGCCGCAAAAAGACTTAAGAATCTTTGTTAATCCCCACCAGTAAAAATTTACTGTAAAAATTCCTTTATTTAATCGGAGCATTTTTTCGATTTAATAAGGCACAAATTTCTGTTTTTAAAAACCGGTGACAAAACATTAAAAATTTCTTAAAAGGGTCCCGTCGCGAAGGAGTTAAAGCAAAATCTAACAAACACTTCCTTTGTCGATATTGGTCAATTCTACAGGCGGCTGGCTACTCTAATGACAATTTTCATAGATCAGCTGACCAATTGTTTGAATGATTGCGTGAATTTTTTAAGGTTAACTTCCATTATTTTCGTGTACATCTCTTTGATCGTATCGCGTCATTCTTCGAACATTTAAAAGCCTCAAAAATTTTAGCTCGTAATAAACATTCATGTCCATGTATATAGTTTAACATAGCATAAGCTTCTGAAGCAGTTTTGCCGAAAAGCTTTAAAATAAGCTTTAGATTAACACGTAGTCCCTGTCTGAATAAATCGCTTTTCAGGCAATTCATTGACGCGCACTTAAATCTAAGCAAATACTACAGCCAAACTAAACGTTATGTGAATTTGAAGATCGAGCAGCATTTTGAAGAGATGCTACGTAATAACATCAAGGAAAGATCGTCTGCACCATAGTCGTTGTTTGCCGGCAAATACACCAGTTCTGTTGTTTAATAGTTACACCTCGTATATATCAATATGCTTCAGGAGAAACTTTTCTACTATAGGATCTTTCTTTGATCATTTGAGATTTCGTCTTAATAGGTTTTACTGTTTTAAATAAACACAATAATCTTATCCACAATAAATAATATGGAAAAGAAAAATCTCTAAAGTCAAAATAAAATTTTCTATTGTTGAGGTTTTCAACTCAGCAGTTTTAACAAAATAGTCTCTTTTCCGCATTTAATATGCATTTTTTATTTTTAAAAAAAGAATGTCACTAAAGACAAGCTCCGTTTTCACAGGTTATATGCACAGTAAAACCTGCAAAAAGAGAATCGGTCGGCACCGAGAAATATTCTGTTTTAGACAAGTGTCCGTCTGAACAAATAGCTTTTTTCAGTAGATCCGTAAAAAAGTTTTTAATGAAAATATCCTACTTTTTCAATTTACCGTATAAAGTTTTATTCACAAGGAAACAATTTTTGGTGCTGCTCGCACTTAGCATAAGAGACTAGTGCATTTATTACTGGATTTTTATTTGTATATTTCAAGCCAAAAGTGAGTTAATTCGCAAAATATGATGCTGCAAGGTTTTTGCCCGCTTTTAAACCTGAAGTATGTACACGGCATATAATTAAATCTGATAGCAATTTCTTTGAGAATTGATAGCATACAGATAAAGAATTAGATTTTTTTATGCAGAAGATAAATGTATAAAAAGTAAATATGTTTCTGTTCTAAAAAATTTTCAAAATCATTAAAACTGTTGTTTTTGTGATATACAAACTAAACAAACTATTTTATTTTGAAGTATTGAATGTTTAACTGAAATATTACTTTATTCAATGTTGTACAGTTTGGTGAAAGTAATCATAAAGTAAATTAATATTTTTAAATAATTTAGAAGAATGACTGTATCTAATTAGGTCGGACATTGCAGTTTCTAGGGAAGTCCAAAGGCAAGGTTTGTTTAAAAGCTCATATTTTGAAAAATAAGCCATTTTTTGCTTGCCAAAAATATTAATATTATATTATAATTTTTCAAAACTAAATTCATATGTTCTTGGAGGAATTTTTAATCATTCTTTTTCCAATGTTTTATACTCATTGGCTAATTTGTATTTTTAAATGTTTTCTTTAAAAGAAATACTATGTTAATAGTCTGATAAGTAGTTTTAAAAATTGTATTTTCAGAAAGTTATGTTGCTATGAAAAATATGATTCTAAGAGAAAAAGAGAATCGGTCTAAAAGAGAAAAAAATTATCGGTTACTAATGTAGGGTTTTTAAATGCACCAGGCATCAATGATAGGTACAAGCAGAACAAAAATAGTACCCTCATCAGTGCAGGCTAAGGAATAGCATCGTAGTAAAAGATATTCAAATAATTCATATATCATCTGAAATATATACTTTTCTCTTCTGCGTACAGTGAGATTGTTTCTTTGAACTCAGGATCAGGAAATCCCACGCAAAACAAGCATTTATCGTCATTACCAGCAACAGATGTTATGATACAAGTAGTATTAAATTGATGTAAAAAATTACTTATAGCATTAATTCACATAATTTGTTTTTTTTAGTATTGCAAGCACTTGAAAAAAAAGTTAGACATTTAAGTAAAAATTTAGATATTAAAAAGACTTATAGTTGCTACAGGGATTGCAGTAATCGAAGTCTTTTTCTCCTAATTTCCTTTTTTCTTAGGCTTTTTACTCCTACGTTATTTTTAACAAATTAGAGGTTTAACAATGTTTCTTTTTTAGATAGATTTTGATTTTTTTATCATTCTATAAGTACATTTTGATAAAATTACAAATATTTTTTTATTTTACTTTTCATGAAACAATAGGTAAGATGTAACATAATCGTCTAAGAGGCATTTTTCGTAGTATATTGATCAGAGTCAGATTAAAAATTAACCTAATTTAAAAATAATTACTTGTGTATTGAAGTACTAACTTCTAACCATTAAGATATGAAATATAGAATGAATAGAGTGTTAGTATAGTAATATTTTAATTTTTTTCAAACACACTTGTCTTAACATTTTATATTAATTTAGGTGTAATTCTAATTATTATTATGAAAAGAGTTAAAATAACAAACTCACACATTTCTGTGTTTTATATTATTTAATTAATGTCTGATTAGTTTGATTCTTCAATACTTTTATTTTTATTTATTCTTGCTATTATGTTTTTTGAAAAATATATGCTTACAAAAAATGATATTTCTGATTTTAGAATATAAATCCCTCTCTTTGAAATTATTTCAGTTTTTTTTCTGGGTGAACAATACGTAAAAAGTTTTTGTTTTATATTGTCGCTTTTAACGATGATAGCGTCTTAAGGGTGTATTCAAAAAACCGCTTTTCTCCCTCCAACAGCTCGAAATTTTCCGATGCAATTTCAGACACATTTTTAAAAGTAGACACATAAAAACTTGCTGAGGGGATTCTTGAAGGGACGTATGAGGTGCCGTGTGATGTCTTTTTACGCTCAATTTATTAGAATTTGAATTATAAACAATTACCTTATCAGTATGACCCTTTTTTTCGTTCCCAGATCTTCCGCTTGGGAAAAGTCGGTTCGAAATGCCGTTTTTGATTGCTTTTTTGCAATATTTTCTGAATTTTTCAAAGAATCGACAATCACGGCACCTTGTGTACTTTCTAAATAATAGATTTTGAAATTTTAGTGTATTTGAGAGCAAAAATGAATTCAAAAATAAATCGGAAAATAAGCAGTTTGAATCAAAATACACCCTTAAGTATGGGCAATTAAAAACAATTTTTTCTTATACAAACAATTTAATATATGGAATTAATTACTATTATAATAAAAGTTTCATTGTTAATACAAATAATTTTAGGAACTCTGATAAGAGCCCTAATAATATGACAAAACAGCTTATGCAATCTCAATGAAATTCGACAACAAAGTTTCTGTGGTTTTAAAACTGATGCAAGCTCAAATTTTGAAATATTTTTGCGAAGAAGTAGTAAATAAACCTTATAATCATGAAGAAGACGAAGAATTTATTGAAAAACTACCTAGAACGATCTAGAAATATGGAAATTTTGAAATGAGATAAACAACACCGCTCTGACTTTTTTTTAAAGAAAACAATATGACTAACACATAGTTCATTAGTAAAATTAAAATGAGAACTATAATTAAATAAATATTTCTTACATAACATTCCTGAGACATTTATCAGAGAACAAATTATAAATGGTGCTGATATTATGAAATTGCGTCATTTGCATTCTCGTATTAAAATAAAAAGCTAAGCTGACAAAATATCCAAAACATTAAATCCAAAAACAATTCTTTACTTATATATTATTAAACTTTAATATAATAAAATCTATTACGGCACATCTACCAATCATCTATACAATAATACTAAGTATCCATGAAAAATGAGAAATATGAAAGAATAACATTTTCTTTGCTCCTGTGGTCTCCAAACTGACAGAAGTTTAAATTTGGAAATAATTTTGAGGAGAAATACAAAATAAAACTTATAATCATGAATAATACGATTAATTTATTGAAAAACTACCTAGTACTACCAAAAAATGCGGAAATTCTAAAATGAGATGAAGTATATCGCTCTGAGATTTTTTTTATGTAAACAATATGACTATCCACAATTTATGAGTGATATAGAGAATTGTAACTAAACCAATATTTTTTTCATAATATTCAATATTCATGAGACATTTATCACAACCCAAATTATGAATTGTGCTGATATTATGAAAGTGCGTCATTTTCAATCTCGTATTAATATGAAAAACAAAAAACTTAGCATGTCAGAATACCCAAAACATCAAATAAAAAATGAATTATTTACTTGGATACAAAACTGAAATATTATAAAATCTATTATGGCATATCTATCAATCACCTATCCAAAAATGCTAAGTATCTATGGAAAATGAGAAAGATTAAAAAACAGTATTCTCTTTGTTTCTGTAACTTCAAAACTAACGGAAGTATAAATTTGGAAATAATTTTAAGAAGAAATACAAAATAAAATTTATAATCATTAAGAAGACGAAAAATGTATTGAAAATTTTCATAGAGCGATCTAGAACTCTGAAAAATTTGAACTGAGATGAACAACACCTCTCTGAAATAAAAAAAAATTCAATATGGCTAGGACACAATTCATTATTGATCTTAAAAGCAGAACTGTATTTAAACAAATACTTCTTTCATAGTATTCGTGAGATATTTGTCACAACACAGACTGTTCTGATGTATTGAAATTGTATAGTTTACATTCTGGTATTAAAATCAAAAACGTAGCCTACCAGAATACCCAAAACATAAAATCCAAAACTAATCCATTATTTAGATACAAAACTGAAAAATAATAAAATCTATTGTGGCATATTGCCCAATCACCTGTATAAAAATTCTAAGTATCCATGAAAAATGATAAACATGAAAGAATAGTATTATCTTTGTTTCTCTAGATTCAAAACTGACAGAAAGTATAAATTTGGGAATAATTTTGTGAAAAAATACGAAATAAACTTGTAATCATGAAGAAGATAATTAATTTATTGAAAAACCACCTAGAACCAACTAAAAATGCGGACAATCTGAAATGTGATGAAGGACATCAATCTGAGATTTTTTTTAAAGAAAACAATTTAACTATAGATAAATCATTAATGATCTTAAAGGGAGAATTGTAATTAAACTAATACTTCTTTCATAATATACGTGAGATATTTATCACAGTACTCATTATGAATTGTACTAATATCGTAAAATTGGGTAATTTGCATTCTTGCATTAAAATAAAAACTTAGCCTACCAGAACACTCAGAACATCAAATCCATACTAATTCTTTTCTTAGATACAAAACTGGAAATTTATAAAATCTGTTGACGCATATCGCTCAGTCACCAATACAAAAACGCTAAGTATCCATAAAGTATAAGACATATAAAAGAATAATATCACTTTGCTTCTGCAATATAAAAAGAGCCATACTCACAAGTAAAATTTAAGCAGCATATTTTACAAATAAGAAGAAATATTACGTAGGATTGAGGATAGAAAAAATAATATTTTCCTGCCTACAAAAACAATAACTGAAATATTCAATTCTTGAAATGTTGTCTTTTTATTTCTGAAAAGGCGTTATTGCTTCTTTTGGTTTTTTTCTCTATTTCACTTTGAATAAACAAGAAACTGTGCGATATTATATATATATATATATATATATATATATATATTCGGTTTTTTACTTATTAAAAATAAAGCAAATAGATAAACCTGTAATTTTTTTTTTTTTTTTTTTTTTTTTTTTTTTTTTTTTTTTTTTTGTAAATTAAAATAAATTTCAAAAGCTACCCTTATAAACATTCATAAATTTCGGTAAAGAGAAAACTATTATTTATTAAACGTTTAATGGCAGACGGTAGATGACAACAAGCGATTATTACAAGCTATGACAACAAGCGACAAGTGGCACTGTTATGCTGCTTTTTTCAGGATTTCCGCAATAGCTATATCTCAAGAAATAATGCACCAATTATCATAAAACATCAGATAAATTTAATCCATGTTATAATATAGAGTGTTTTGCTTTTTGGTGTAAATATTCCGAAAGACTGTATTGCTATGCGGTATTATTCATGTTTATCGCAATAGCTCTATCTCAAGAACTAATATGCAATTTTTCGTCAAAATTCAGATTTAGTTAATCCCTGATATAAATTTATGTTGATGTTTTCTTGGAGTTAATCGCACAAACGTGGCACTTCTATTCATTTTTTTTTTTTTTTTTTTTTTTTTTTTTTTTTTACGATTTCCGCAATGGTTCTATCTCAAAATCTAACGCACGGATTTTTATCACACCTTGTAGATTCACTTAGAACTTGACATAAGTTGTTGCTGATTAGATTTTGGTATAAATCACCTAATATGTGGCGCTGTTATGCTCCATTTTCAGGAAGTATTAACATGTAAGACATAGAAGAAAGGCACATCCTGCTGTCCCATTTGATTGTCACATCCTACTAATTTCTCTTTTACTTCACACGAATGTCTGAGTTTTAAAGGCGATTTTGAAATTTCAGTTAAGGGGGTCAAGGACACATTTTAAAGTAATTTTTATTTATGGAGTTAAAATTTTGAATTTTGTTGTGATGATTAAATATATTATTTGTAAACAAAATCACATATAAAAACTTCTTATTAAAAAAATAGAATTTAAAACTTATTTTTAAAATAGGGTGATTTAAAATCGTTATAAAACAAGATTTAATTTTTAGAACTTCAATATTTTACATTTAAATAAACAGGAATATGTAAGTTTTAATTTTGATTCAGCATTTTAAAAATAATGATTTAAATAAAAATTATAAATATTTAAAATAAAAATCTTTAAAAAATGATGTAACTTTTAAAAAAAAATAGAAAAATCATATTTTTAAAAGTAAATACTCTTTTCAAATTTGCCGAATCAAAATTAAAGTACCACAATTGAAAAAAGACTTATTTAAGTTGTCACCATTTATCTTTAACTGTTCTTAAGTTATAACAATTTAAATTCGAGAAAAAGTGAGAAAAAGAACTTTATAAAAGTACCGTAAAATTATAGAAATACGCAAGATTTTAAAAAAGAACTAGGTCCTTCTGATCAAGAACAAAAAACACTTGTTTCTACTCTGACGTGCATAAAAAGACACAAGGTTGTGTTGTGTTTGTGTTATTGTGTCTTTTAAATAAAAAATACAATAACTCATGTACGTTTTACGCTTAAGTCTAAACAATATGTTCATTATTTTTTCAAATTTAAAATTACCATAAGGAAAGATTCAAGAAAATTTATCTTTAATGTTATTACGCATTCAGTATGTGAATATTATCAGAATTTTTTTTTTATAAATATAATATATTCAGTTTCAAAACAAATAACTTGTTTTCTTTATCACTTTACATGCATGATTTCAAATATTTTCATTTTGTTTTCTTATTTACGGACTGATTACGCGAGTCTATGTAAAAAAAGGGCACTTTTATGTATTTATTTATGAGTGTAAAAATCCTGCAACTTCTAGTAAAAAGGTAAATATCTGTTAATAATTATCAATTCATAAATTATCTTTGTTTGAATGCATATAAAATTTATGTGATTCTTTTAATTAACTAATTAATAATTAACGCACACAAGATGCTGCCTGCCATTTCTTGTTAGCCTATTATCTAAAATCTCTTTTCCTTATATATAAAACAATATTTATTTTCTCGAATTATTAAAAGTTTTTGGTACATTTTTACAAAAGAAGATCAGTTAATCCGGAAATTTATTTTTATTGAAGTTATAAACATGAAAGATAAATTTTAATAAGTAAAAAAACAAAATTCTATAAATAATATATTAAAAATAAACATTTCGAAATATAAAAGTGAAATTCAATAAGAAAGCTTTAATTAAAAATTGATGTAAATGGAAATCTTTTTTCACAAACATTTAATTTATTTTTGACTTAGAACCTTAAGCAAAAGGAAGTTAAATTAAAATTTTGCAATATTTCAGGGAGATAGAAGCATAAATTTAATTTATGAATTTCAAATTACTTTCACCAAAACTGAAGGTGTAGTTTTATTTTTATTTATAGACATATTGCTTTTTTGTTCTTGTTTTTGTTACTTCAAGTGTTCGATAAAATATTTTTTGCGTTAAAAATGGATTTATTTCATAGCGCTACTCTAAATTCCGAACTTTAAAGTTAATGCGCACACTGAAAGTTATTAAAATGGATTTTTTAATAACTTTTTTATCTTTTTTTACTGAATAACGATACACTATTTTCAATAAAAATAACACAGGGTTTCCATTAAAAGCTGTCGCCACTTCAATTGCATATTATAACAGTTTAGTTTATACTATTTACAAGAAATCATGTATCAAATTGAAAATAATCTAACCTAGTTTTTCTTACAAATGTTCAATATGTGAATTTTTAGTTATACGGCACACCTAAAGTCCGACTTCTCCATCACTTCGGTTAAAAAGTCCGTGATAAAAGCAATAACTTCTTCAATTCTGTGTCAATCAACAATGCTGAAAAATAATTAGGTAGAGGTGGAACGTAGACATGATTTTTCATAAAGCCCTTAAGGAAAAAATCGCATGATTCTAACAGCTTTTAAATCTTCAGCCCAGCAATCATGATTTAAGCTCAGCTGTCATCATTTTGAGTATGTATTACTGCAAGCGAGTAAATAACAAATTAGTACTCGAGCTTTGGTATTTTCTCGCTTAATTATAATAATATTTATTACATTCGCTTATCTAAAAGTGTTTCAATTACGCTTTATTTTCCACTTTGAATCAACACTCTACAACGCTTACTATTGATATTACTCTTAATATTAAAATTCATACCAGGGACATTATTTTATGGACACTCTATTTATTTAACTTAAGTAACTTAACTTAGGTACTTATATAAGTACTTATATTCAAAAGTTCAAGGGAACTTGTTAAAGGAAATTAACTAACTAAATATTCGAGAATTCACTTTTGAATCCATAAGACACGAGTCTAAAATAGATACCTGCCAACTTTAAATATTCTTTCTGACCACTAGAATTTTATCCCTGATTTAACAAAATACCCCTGGTATAAAATTTAATATATATATTTTTTAATGTTAGAAAACTGCAAATAAAAACTAAAATTCGTATCTAAAAGTTTTGATCAACTTCAGGGCACCGAATGTGATACGTATCTGATAAATTTATGATAAAATGTTTTATTTAATAACTACGAAAACGAGCAAGAAAAATAAAAAACGATGTGCAGGCATCAAAGTACAATTATTTCTGCATTATTGGTGTTGATCTTTTACTTGAGAGATTTTCTTATTTTCGTTTATGAAAGAAAAATATTCAATCTCTATGTTATACGAGAAGTTGTTATCGAAAATCAGTGTTACTTTTTCTTTCATTCCTTTTTTTTCTCCTTTTTTTTCCTTTTGAAGACGTTTTTTTTTTTTTTTTTTTTTTTTAATTTGTTATCGAAAATCAATATTGTAAACTGTTAAAATAATCATTTAATTGAAACAAATGAGCTTAATAAGACGAAGGAAATTGATAATAAACAATTACAAATTAGAAACGTTTGATAGAAAACAAGTAATGAATTTTTACAAAAATACTACAATAAAAAAATACTGTAAATGTTTGGTCTAACTAAACTATATTTTATAAAACAAATAAGAGAATATTCACAACAATATACTTATACATTTGTAATTTTTAACTATTATTACTGAAATTAAAATATTTTCACCTTTACTCTAATTCGAAATACATTTTTATACTTAAAAACAAAATTCTCCCGAAAAACTATAGTGAAGAAAATATTTCGTGATTATAGAATGAATCCATAAAAGAAATTTAAATTTACATAACATGTTACATGTAAAGTTTGGAAATAATTATTAACCCTTTCAGAGGCAATGACCTTCAATTGCTAAGATTTTGAAATGATTAAATGTCACCAGGTTATAACAACAAATTTGTTTCAAAATATATTATCATTCATATTCAAATTTTAATAACTGAAAAGCGTACTGTCAACTGCGTGGAAAAGTGCACAAGCCGGGTCTCGAAGCCAGATCATCGGCCTGGGTTCGAGTCTCGACTTGTATACTTTCTTACAGTATTGACTGTACGCCTTCATATTAATTTACACTAGTTTCAATTTATTTTCATTAAAATTTGAACGTTACTGAATGCGAAAATGGTAGAAATTTCTGCAGAAAAATTTCAAAGATATATATATATATATATATATTGTGCAATCAGTCTTTTTTTACATGAATTATAGATGCAAAATTCCATACAAAAATTGTAACGTCATTGTGGCATTTTGTAATTAAATTTAATTAGAACATATGCAATCCCTATTCAAAGAATTAAAAATGTTAAAGTACACTGTTAAAAGAAAAATTAAGTAAAATTACAGAGATTTTTCGGGTAATCCATTATCTTAAGTCTTATGTAAAATTATACAAATTTGAAAAACCGAGATTCTGTCAAATAACAGAAAAGTTATTCGATAAATTTAGAATAGATTCTGTAAATTAACATCGTTAAAAATACTCAATTCACTGTAAATTTACTTTTAATGATAAAAATTTTAATTCAGTTTTTAAAACTAGGGAATCACTCAATAATCAGTGAGCTTCAATTTTCCGAGTAAATTTGAATCCCTGTGTCATTAAAACTTAACACAGTTTCATTTTAACCATCTTGGGGTTACAGACCACTTGACACTGGAAGAACGCCTTACTAACGGAACTATAAGAGTATTGCTATTTCGTACCAAGTATGTATTTTATGATTCATAGCTATCGGAAAAATTCATAGCTGCGAGGGACCTCACTAAATCTGATAAGATGATTTTTCCTTTTCTTCCTCTAAGTTTTACAAGAACACAGTCTTTAAATTAAAATTCTGTCTTTAGTATTTCTGATAAAATTTAAAAATAATTTTAAAAGTTTATATTTTGAATAATACAATTCAACAAAGATGAATGCATCTTTAAATAACGACATGGAAATACCTACAGGGAATCAGATATAAGATAAGAGAAATGTGTGTGAAATGACGACCGATAAACTCAATGGAAACTTTTCACTCAGAATTTGTGTAATTTTACATAGAGGTTTGAATTTTTTTTTTCTGTGTTTTTGCAGCAATTTTCAACAATGCAGTCTTACTAGTAAACTCTGAATCACTCACATTAATTCTTATTTTCAGAATGTCATTCTGTGGTAGATTACCAGCGTTATTTTGAAGATTGCATGGAAGATATATGTGGATGTATGCAAGATCCAATGACATGCTCCTGCCTTTCTTTGTCAAATTATGCCAGAGCTTGTGCTGGGAAAGGAAAACCATTATCATGGCGGCAGAACATACCAGAATGCGGTAAAGTCATTTTTCTTTAAAGTTTCAATGTTCTGCTGCTTTTTGCTTTATGATTTTAAACTGTATAAATAATTTATTTTTCATGCCTCTTTCAAAATTTGAATTTATTTTAATATTTAAATAAATTTTAAGTATGAAACAAAAAAATAAAAACTTTACATTGAAGGAAAATTTTCAGAAAGATTGCTTACGCATAAAATTAAAATTTAAATGAATAAGTGAACGTTGAACTAAATAAGTAAAATTTTTGCTCCAACTTAAATATTGTTTATTTCTTTAAAAGTTAAATAATCTATAACCAATTATAAATGTGCTTGAAAAATAAAGATAATAAGGGGGAGGAGGTACCATAACTTCGATCATTTATTCATTAAATAATGTGTTTGTTGAAGGAAAGACATTTAAAATTTTTTAATGAAGAAAAGTTAAAACCAAGTAATATGAAAATATATAACTAATAGCATATCAATTAATTCTCATATAGTGTAAAAATGAGACTCGCAGTTGTAATATTAAATCCCCGAAAAACGATTAAAGGTCATAAAAATGCCAAACATTCTGTTGATGTCATTAACATAACCATTGATAAGGTTCCTCATCATTTTTAAGTATAGTTGATTATGTATTAATTAAGGGCCAAATCACAATGCAGTCTAGGTTTAAGTCGTTTTATTTCAAACATAATATTGGTCATCTGTTTAAATTCTAATTATGGATTTTATTCTAAACTTACTATTGCGCGTCGTTTCACCTATTTATTTTCAAATCTATACTGGCTTTTATATGTTTGAAGAATCCATATGAGATTAACAGTAAGGTTTTTCATTTTTTGAATTATTCTCTACCTAAAATGTAATTTCATTAATTAGAAGCAAGATATTTTGAGCCTAATAATCACCTATTAATTATTTTAGGTATTCCGTGTCCAATGGGTCAAATCTATGAGCCATGTGCAAATCCCTGTACTTACACTTGCGGCGAAATTGCTCATTCTTATTCCAACTGTAGAGAGGAATGTGTGGAAGGGTGTGTGTGTCCTCCTGGTCAGACACTGGATATCCATGGCGAGTGTGCGAGCGTGTCTTCTTGTTCTTGTGTCCACAGTGGCCATGTGTATCCTCCTGAATTCCTGCAGCGGAGAGGAAGTGAAATGTGGTACGTATTTAATATTCATTTCTAACAGCATTTACAAAATAATGTATTTGCACTAGGAGCAACCAGAAAACCAACTCGATTTTCAATTTATGCCTGTTTATTTTTTATAGCACCAGTATTTTTCTAATATAAATTTTCAAATATATTTCTCTTGCAAATGCTATCGAAGCGTTTGTTGAATATTTCTGTTTAGAGAAAGTGGTGCCAGTTAGAATAAGCAAAAAATCGCCTGTCTCAGCTTTTTTATCGGAATGCGGTTTTTTCGAGTTCTTTCACGTGGGGACACTTTTAAGTTTGAAAGAGGGGAGAATCTCAGATAGTGGAAGACCCTGACAGGTCTTTTCAGGTCCCATGCCAAGAATTATCATGAAAGACAACATTATTCTTAAATATGAAGGTACAAAATATGGTCAATCGTTAGTAAACTGCCTGAACAAGTATTCCTGGTACTTAAATAAAGACAAAAACGTGCATATGAATTTACTACAAAGTGTTTTGGTGGATTACATTTTGGTTCATTTTATTAGAAAGCAGGATTTACCCCCTTGCCTGTTAAAAACCGTTTAAAAAATAAATGTGTAATATGAAATGATTAGTGCTTTCAATTCTATCATACTGTTAAAAATTTTGTACTAGATTAACCCAAAGTTTGGTCTTTGCAATAGCTACAATTGTAAATTGATAAAAACTTTTGAAAGTTAACATCGTGAAATAATCGTGAAATGATAGAATTTTGAAGCATACTTTCATTTTAGGTTGCACCATATATATCTGTAACATTAATTAGTAAAAATTGAAGCAAAAATCTATAAAGTGATGAATGTAAAGAAGTAAACTGTTTAAGCATACATAGGTCACAATGGATCCCAATGGATTTTATTTTTAAATAAGAGTTTATCGAACAGACTTCTGCCTGTAATGGAAGTCGAAGCACTCGGAAGATGCAAAACTTCACCTAAAATCTCTTCACTGTCTTCCATTCCTGCCAGCATTCTGATTACTACTAGACTATCAGAAGGATATATCTATCTGCTAAACAGCTAATAATAAGTGTATAGAACAATTTACTCTGATTGGCTGTTGAGCAGCTCCATGTTTTGATGACAAATGTTGAATCCAAATGTTGAATCTCGAAGAAGAATTTTAAAGTTAAGATTATGGATCTTCTAATTATTTTACACGGTTGAATGAATTAACTGCGAACTTAAACTTTAATTATGTATGTCCCCGATTATTTATAAATAAACACTTGTAGATTAATTAGGAGAAATTGTAAGTTGAATGACTTTTCCACACATATTGAAAATTACCTAAGCCAGGATTGGAACTTGGGACCTTTGCTGCCGGCGCCGATGTTTTACTGGGAACTATTTAGATCATACCCAGAATGACACAATTCAGTTATTTGTCAATAACATTAAATCTGCGAACCCGCAGTTTTACCTATGAAAACGCGTTACACATGAAAACTCCCTTACTCCATGGATAACAGTAATTACGTATATGAAAATCAACCTTTATTTCTTAGATTAATTGATTGGTGGTTAAAGTTGAATACATTTTCCTAATAGGGTGAAAAGCATCTATGCTAAAATCCCATGTTCAGCTCATGGCTTAAATACAGTTTTTTCCTTGTTCGAAAAATTTATTGAATTTTGATCTCCACATAAAAACATTTCAGTATAAATCCCTTTTCTTCAAAGCTTGATATTTGTAAACTTATATGTGTGGTTTAATGTATGTATTTAATTCTATCAAACAACGACTTTTATTCAAAATGCATTATTTCGATAACTGTTTCAAGAAAATTTTTAATTTAGTCTCCAAAAATATTTTCCCACTCCACTTAAAAAAAGGCATTATATATTCAATAAAAAATACATTTGGAGATAATCATAGAACAGTAAATGTAATATATTTTAAAGCAACAATATTTTTTTTAAATGGTTTTTGAAGAAAAATATGAAAGAAATAAAAGTATTTTTTCTAAAAATACGCTTACAAAATTGAATAAAGATACTAAAAGCAGGAAATGATGCATTTTAAGTAGTTTCAGTCGGAGAGGATTTTCTCCATAGCCATTTAAATGTGCATATAGGACAACATTTATATCTTTAACGTGATCTCATAAAGTATATATTTTCAGCATTCCCTCACGCTAAAACTATGAAATAAGGAATTAAAAACATTTTCGAAAAAATATAGCAATGTTATTTTTATGGCACTAAAATATTCATAACTATGAATAGACCCAACATCTACTTTGTCAGTGCGTTCAACTCTCAGAAATACGTGTTTTCTTTTATTTTGTATACAGTTGTTATTTGTTCTTTGAATGAAAAAAAAACTAGTAATATCAGCATTTTGTGAATTACGAAAACAAATAAGTACAAGTGAAAGAAAATATAAATAATAGATTCAGATTTTTGAAAAACTATGTATGAACTATCTTTTTAAAAGAACATATTTCCGTCAATGTATCATCACAAATAAAATTCATTTTCAGAGCTCTTTTATTTGATACTTTAGAAAACTAATTTAATAATCTAGTATTAGAAATTAAATAATCTATTATTGATAAGTATGACTGTACAAAACCAAATTCATTTGTAAATTTATTTATTTTATTTTATTTTTTATTTTATGATTTTTTATTTTATGATCAGTAATGACTCTCCTATCCTATATTTCGTAATGTAGTTTTATAATAGATTTCATACAAAAAATATTTCTTAAGCGTGTTGCAGTGTTCGATTTGACTTTCAAAGAGTTTTAAGATTTTTCATTTAAATTTTAATTCGATTGAACTCTATTTTTCTTTTGTTTTGTACCTTAGAAAAAGCACCGAATGAGTTTTTGCAGACATCGGCATAAAAGCATGCACCGGTCATGACTACGTATATTTAACATATTACATATAAAAACAATATAAATAAAATGCTATGTATGAAAAGATTGTTTAAAATGCTTAAAAGTCACACTTCATCAAAACAATACTTTAAAAAAGGTAAGATTTAGTATCAACAGACGGGTTTATTAAGAAAAATCATTTGTTGATTAGCGCAATTTTATTGTTTATGTTCTTTTAACTAAAACAGTAGTTACTTTATCTGAAGTATTGAAGCAATTGGACCATTCTACGAAAGACATTTGGCGTTTTAAGCGTGAGAAATTCAACAAAAACATAGTGTATTGATAGTTCAACTTTTACCTTATTACATCTTATATAGGTGGTCTCAATATTTTGGTGCTTCCTTTTTTTCAGATTTAGAAGATAATTTTGCTGAATAATGTGGATTTATTTACGGAAAATAAAATACATAATATATTTTTTTTAATGTTCCGCTTATTTAGGTTAAGATATAAAACTTGAAGTAAACATGTATCTAAAAAATGCTTTAAATATAGGAATTAAAAACTTTTTATTAAAAAAGAAATTGGTATGTTTTAAATTATTAACTGTGAATACAAGAACTTACTGACAACTTTTAATTCAGAGAAAATGATCAAAAATTAATGACAAATAATAATGTTCGCATTGATAACTGAAATTCAAAGGGGGATGTCTCCTGCATCTTAAAGATATCAAAATTCATTCTACTGGTGCATGCAAACTAGAACTCAGATTTTGCTTTTTTCCCGGATATTCTTCCTTAAAACATTACACCTTTTGCGGCATGATTAAACTCGTATAAGTGCATAAAGATAAAAATTATTGAGTTTTCACTGCAATATTTTTAATGAAAATTATAGCTGAAATGTTTTCGAATTAGTTCTTCGCCTATATGTAAAGGATAGCATAGACTTCTTTGAAATTCCTCCCCCAAAATATTTCATCTAATTCCCAAACTTTTACAAAGAGATAAAAGTGCGAAGTAGAAACATATAAATTTCCAAAAAAGAAAAAAAAAACAATCATTCTTCTGCTTTATCTAAATAACAGCTTAGCAGAGTTCCCCCCCCCCCAGACACTTTCATGAGGATGTTGCATCTTGTCTGTCCTTTGATTTATAAAGTAGCATCCCTCTAGCTTTTCATCCTAAAAATTAGCACCATTTTTGCATTTAGTTGTTACGTTTACTCCTTTGTAAAAAAATTCACTTGCATAGTAAAAGTTGACTCATTTCTGTCTTTAAAAGAGTGTCCTTTTTTTTACATAGTAAAAATATAGTTTTAAAAAGCAGTGCCTTTAAAAATAAAAAGGTGCCTTTAAGAGTCCGAAAAATCGAAAAATGCCATTTTCACAGAAGCAACAAACCTTGCCATTTTTCAAACCTGCGAGAAACTCTGACTCAGATTTTACCTCCCACTTCGTTTGAGTGCAGATAAAAAAATTCTCATTTCATTATTATGTTGCTACAATGATTTCTTCTTGTAGTGAATGTGCCCAAGGACACTGGGCTTGCCACAAAGCAACGCCAGAAGATATGATCCTTACACCTCCGTCGAATATAGTTCCAGATTGTGATGCCGCTTCAAATCTAGAACCTACCGAATGCGTCACTGAATGTCCCGTTACGTGTTCTAATTTACATCATCACCAGCCATGTACTACAGCTTTCTGTATTCCAGGATGCAGGTAACGTAATCTAATGTTATAAGTATCACATTTTGTTACTAGAAAAAACTATTATCTTTCTTATCAAAAATAAAAATTAGAAATTGATTGATTTTTAAACATTCTAAATGAAGTACAAAAGTACAATAAGCTGTGACTAAGTATAATTCACGATGATGACAAATTCATGGTACAGAATTCAACGGTTTGTACAACACACTGTAACAATAATTTATTATACAGCATTATAAGGGTGCAAATAACGCGTTTCAGCATAAATGCAAGAATCAGAGGTGGAAAGAAAAATGTTTGTTGAGAGCGTCGTTGACAAGTTTTGTGTTTACTATAAGGCTTCAAAATTCCGTCCATTAACAGTAATATATATTTGGCTGCTTCGATGGAGGGATTGGCTTACAATTTTATAGTTACTACGTATTTAAAGCGACTCTAGTTGACTCGCTTCGTGATCTTTTCGCTCGAATATCCTGGTTGTTGCACTTAATACATAAATTGTCTTTCTAGTCCCCAAGCGATTCCATTTACCAGAATTTATTATATTATAAACTTTAATAAATATTGTAAATTTAAATAATTAAAAAACTATAAAAAAAAAATAAATATTATAATTGTATCATTTATCTTTTTTTTTTCAAGTATAAAAGTCGAGAGTATTTTAAGGCTAAATTCTGTTGTTGTTTTTTTTCCATTTAAGAATTTAAGAATCAAGACACAAATTTCAAATAGCGAACATAAAATAAATTTTATTAACATATGAGTAAAGATATGCAAATGTTTCTTTTCATTATAAATGAATTCCTATTTAATCAATTTCAAAACAATATATGGTTTTTACGAATATTTCTGGATAAATTTAAAATTAAATTTTTTCACATCTTAGCCCAAAACTCGCAGTTTTTTCTTAAAAAAA
Organism: Maratus speculifer; assembly: GCA_964019185.1. Lineage (NCBI taxonomy): Eukaryota > Metazoa > Arthropoda > Arachnida > Araneae > Salticidae > Maratus > Maratus speculifer. Next base: position 84,440,291 of record OZ025289.1, on the reverse strand, counting down.
GTAAATAAATAACAATAATAAATTTACTTTTTTGTTGACATATCTGTTCATCTATATATTATATCTAACGTTTCTATAATTAAGAAAACAACTACGATATTCCAAATTATTATTAAAGTGTTATTTAGAAAAAATTTACATAAATACATAGTTTTTACGAATATTTGTGCATAAATTTTAAATTCTCTTTTTTTCATATCTAAGCCCAAAACTTGTATTTTTTTCTTTAAAAAAAATTATAAAAAGTTTGCTTTTTTGTTGACGTATCTGTTCATCTATATATTATATCTAACTTTTATATAAATAAGGAGACAACTACGATGCTTCAAACTATTACTAAAGTATTATTTTAAAAAATATATGTTATTTTTTCTGTTTTGAAAACGGACATAGTAAACGTAATATAATTTTGGAACAGCACAGTGAAATGTATTCTAAACAGACATTTAAAATGCCAAAACTTCAGAAATATACATTAAATCAATAATCTGCACGAGTGTTTAAATGTTAAGCACTAAACACAAAATGGCAAGTATCTAACACAAATATTAATTATGTGCATTAAAAAATATTTATATAAATGTTAAGTGTAACAAATAGGTATTGGAATAACAGAACAGTCAATCGAAGTGACGTCACTTTGACGTTCAATAGTGGCACGTGTGTCACAATCAGTAGAACTTAAACGTGATATCTTTCATTCATCTCATTATTATTATAAAATAACAATCATTCGTTCATGTTACTGAGAAGTCACCATAATTGTAACGATTTACCTGCTGACTTTATAATGAGGTCACTTACTGACTATCACTTGAAGAATCTCTTTGAATGTTCCTATAGCATCTATTCATGTGTTGAATTCTCGAGAGACGGCAAACTGAAGTCACTTCTTATCATAAAATCACTCATGCCACTTCACAGTTAAGTTTCTAAATCTCTGCCAAATGGGAGATATCAAGTCAATTCGTTTTGAAAATGTGTAGTTGCATGTCACATTACAACGCTCATGGTGACTTCAAAATGGAATCTAAAGATAAAAGTAAGATTAAAATAACAATCTGACTGCTTGAAATGTCACTTTATGATGCGTCACAAAGCATCAACAACGATGACTTCTCAGTGAAGTCTCCAAATGACGGTACATTAACCCTCTCGTCACCAAATTATTATAGAAGTATAGAAAAAAAATATTTCTAACTTTTAATACTTCTAAAACACCACTATAAATCATATGCAAAAGTTTTTGCTTTCTAATGTTGCTTTATCTATTTTTTTTTTTTCGAGCCTCATATGAGGCCCAAATCACTTCCATATTTTTCAAGGAACCTGTTATGTTTAAAATTAATTTGAAAGCATGCACATATTAGGTTAAAAAATAGCAAAATATATTTTATTTTGCAAAATAATTTATGAAACTTATACAATAAAGCAGCAATTGTAAATGATGCTACAAATGATCTAATACTGACATCTAAATACAATTAATACAACTGTTTAAATGCCTTATATGTATTCTAAATGATTTAGTGATATTAGTAAACGAAAAAAGAAAAAAATTCGTCTTTTTTCTTTCAAATAATTCGATTTGAAGGAAGAGCCTCATTTGAGGCTCAGGGTGACGAGAGGGTTAAGAATAATCAATAGATTAAAAAATATATATCATTTTTGTTATCAGTAATGACTGCGACATCTATGGCTTTTTATAACACCAAATAAATTCTTATTGACTGGATATGCTTTAGAGATAGTAACTGTTTGTTATTCTTTATGTTTAAGTTACTTTCGTTTAAGTGTTCACAACTCACTTTATTGTTCAGAAATTAGCATTTTTTCTTTCTTGCTTAACTCTTAAATGCCCCGTATGTAATCAAACATTTTTCACATTGATGTATCAGCTATTTTCAATTTGAAATGTATTACTTTAAAATTTTATGCATGAAAACTTTGGATCCAGGCTGTGGTCCATTTTTTCACTTCACGAAAACATTTTAAATTGTTCTTTGTGATGAAGTGCTGTGCAAAAATCTTTTATTTGTTGTTAATATGGATTAGATAACAATACATATTTTTTTTTTTGTTTTTCAGATGCAAAAAAGGCTATATCATGGATACAACAACAGGCAAATGTGTGAAGCCCATTGACTGTCCTTGCCATCATAGTGGTAGGAGTTATGAAGAAGGTCAACAAGTCACTATGGATTGCCATACTTGGTAAACTTATTAATTATTTTCTTAAGGCCCCACAATAGTCTCAGAAAAAGTACACAAAAAGACCCGGATGATAATATGATAATGTAAAATCTATGGGAGCGTTCTTTTAAAATATCTCGCTCAAATTTTAATATTTTTACAGCTTTTTTTTTTTTTTTTTTTTTTTTTTTTTTTTTTTTTTTTTTGCATGGGATAGTTGAGGACGCTCCACAACCGGCCTAGTTTTTGCTTTTTCGCTTTTGCTTATATATTTTTTATATTACGATAGTTTCAGTTTCAGAACCGGTTTAAACCGGTTTCGAAAGTTAAAGTAATTTTTTAAAGAAAATCTGAAACAAAAATTGAAAAAGTAAAAACTAGGCCGGTTGTGGATCGTCCTCAGTTATCCTATACAAAAAAAAAATCATGTAAAAATATTAAAATTTGAGCGAGATATTTGAAAAGAACGCTCCCATAGACTTAACATTAGCGTTCGGCTTTTACCGCGTGACTAGTGTGTGCTCTTAGCCCTTTGCACTCGAAAGGTGATCCTTACTGTCCGCAAGTGTTCCGCGTAAATGGGTGGATTAATTGCTCTGGGCACCAGTGCTTAAAACTAATTTTCTTCGCCTTATCTAATGGCCGAATAATTTGTGATAAAAAAATGGCAAAATAAACTACAAGATATTAATCACGTACAAAGCATTTGATGTCCTGATTTACAATGGACATCTGTCAACACTCGGTGTGAGTGAGAGTCACTTTTAGAAAACAAAGTATTAATATCTTTTGCTTCAACATTCTGCATTAAAAATATTTTCTAATAAAGTGGCGCACAAAAAAAAAAAAAAAAAAAAAAAAAAAAAAAAAAAAAAAAAAAAATCTCGAAAAAAATCACATTTTTTATTCCGCACAAAATATAAGAGTGCATTCCAATCAAAACTGCTTATTTTCTGATTTATTTTTAAATTTCTTTTTGCTCTCAAACTCATCAAGCTGACAAATTCTCTTTTTTTAAAACTCGACAATGTGTCGTGCTTGTCGATTTTTTGATAAATGCTCGAATTTTGCACAAAAATGCTGCCAAATTCAGCGTTTTGAATCGAATTTTCCGAAGCGGGACATCTGAAAAAAAAAAAAAAAATGGTCATGTCGAGAAAATAATGGTTTATAAATCAAATTTATTTTATGAAGGGAAAAATGAAATCACAAGGAATTTAATACATCTCTTCAAAAACCACTTCAGCAATTATCATGGTACTACTTTTAAAAATGAGTTTGCAATTGTATCAGAAAATTTCGAGCTTTGAGGGTACATAAATAATTTTTCGAATACACTCTTAACATAAAAAGCTCTCTGGAGATTCTAGAAAAACGAAAAAGGCATCCGAGTACGATAATTATATTAAAAAATATAACTTTTTGCATGTAGTGTCTATAATTCTTCCACCGTCTTCATGATTTAAAGAATGTATTAGAATAGTACAGATTGTATTTTTTCAAGAATTGTTATTTTTAAACTGATTGTAAATTTCATAAAAATTATAATTGTAACTCGACGCATAATGCTTTAAAGTCAAATATAGTAGTCTCTTATTTGTTTTACTAATGTTTATTTTGAGAGAAACTTACAAATTAATTCTTTTAATGAAGAGTACATTGTAAAAAAAAAATCATTCGTTTCTTAATCTAGTAAAATGTGATGTAATTATGAATAAAAACATGCCATAACTTCTTCCGGTTTATAGATGATTCCGAAAAGCATTCCTGATCTTTTAAAACCTCAGAAATCAACAGATTTCCGAGATTGAAAAAAAAACATTTATAAAAATGTTTGCTGCTACCGATTATGAAAAACGTTTCAAAGTGCCGTATATAAGTCGGTCCGTAAGTAATCCAATTGTATGCTTTTCATTTGAAATCGTCCAAAACAGAGGACTTGTATTGAAACAAATGTTAAAAAATAGTGATGAAAAATTCAACAAATGTAGCTTTTTTTCTGTACATAAAAATATTAAAAATAAAATGCACTCTCCAAAATAATTTATCTCTCCTGTTCATGCTCGCTACCAAATCAGTTTAACTGGTTTCCACTCATTATGCTACGACTTGCTAGTTGATAAAACCCAAATATTTTATTTTTGGCTTGAATTTTGCAACGATAAATTACCATTTGATCTTTCAAAAAATGTTGCAACAGTAATTTGATGGATGAAAGTGGAAATGGTGCCATTTTTAAAGAAGATTGTGATGTTACAGAATTAGACACTGTTGATATTCATACCGATGTATTAATGAAAGAAAGATATTTTAATGATTTTTTTTTTAATTTTGCTAATATTGGGATAATGAAAGAGCGCTGGTAACTTTTGCATTTTAAAAGAATAGAGTTTTAAAATATTTATAGAAATTTGTTAAAATGTTTTATATTTATTATATTTTCTTTCTCTTTTTAGTATATCAATTTTTGAAAATTTTTTATACACGTATATAAGTTGACCTGTGTAGACAAAAAAATTGCCCAAAAAGTCTCGTTTTAAACACGGAAATATACGGTAGTTTTTATTGTTTATCAATCTTTTTTTAAAATCCCGGAATGCAGATAATATCATTTTTGCAATTACTTCAATGCATTATAGTATAAATTCCATCTGTAGTGGAGCCATCGAATAAATTCCAGAAACCCTAGAAGTGTTTTTTTCCTTTTCACTTTCCTGAATTGAAATTTTAGAATAGCAATAGCGTTAAAATGTTATTTTTTTTTTTTTTTTTCATTGGCAGTACATGTGAAAGTGGTACTTGGAAGTGTGACGATGATCCTTGTCCTGGACTATGCAGTGCTTGGGGCGATTCTCATTATGAAACTTTCGATGGACGTCTCTACGATTTCGAAGGTTCATGTGATTACGTCATGGTGAAAGCCCACGTGTCCGAATCAGTTATCTTTTCTGTTGTCACTCAAAATATTCCATGTTCGGGCACTGGAGGAGCTACGTGTGGAAAATCTTTGGTAGTTACATTAGGTAAGAAAGAAGTTATTATTATATTAATTACCAGTTAAAGCAACTATTTCACCTACTGTTTTGAAACAAACATTGTTTTTAATCAAAGCAAACTAAAATGAAATGATAATTTAAATTTAAAGTTAAAAAAACATATTTTTATTAAAGTTCACAAAAATATAAAAATATGTATTGATTTTTTTTATTTATATATATAATTTATATATTTTGTCTAAATGATTTATGAATTTTCTAAATGATTCAATATGATTTATATATATTTTCTAAAATATCTACTGGCTTTGCCAAAAAATGGAAAGAACTGTACGATTACATTATTTTTAATATGATCACTTACGAATTTTGGGTATTTGTGAACAGAAATGAATTCAGAAATGCGACAAAAAAGTAGCCAATTTAGATTTAAGAAATATCTTATTTATTCCCCCCCCCCTCCATTCCTTTGTCAGGGGAGAGAAACTTACTTCAGAGCGAAAATCTTTTTCCTTTGTTTATTTTCAGGTGAGTATATTGCTTATTTTCATAAAAAAGAAGTATTACATTTACTTGATTAGTTAATTATTTGATAAATAGAATGCCAATAAAGCCATTCACCTGGCGTTCTTTCTCTCTGATTTATTTATTTTTTACTCTTAGATTGCGGTACAGCAGCACAGACCATCACCTCATCGAGTTCAAGGGGGAAATTCTAGGATTAGTTAAATCTCGATTCTCATATTAAAACGGAATTGGTCTGCAAAGTTCTATCTTGGAGGGAAACAACTAAAAACCCGATTTTAGCAGTTGACTCATACGTTTACCATTATGTTTTCTTTTTTCTGATCCTCCATGTTTTCATTACAGTTAATATCAATGGTAAACCTACGAGTCAAGCGTTATAATCAGGTTTTTAAATGTTTTCCACCAAAATATGACTTGACAGACTGATTCCGTTGTAATATGCAATTCAATTTTTAATGAACATCCATGAACTCGGTGAGGTGATTATTTATGCTGCCACCACTTGACCTGTCACTCACTTTCTTTCTCTTTCTCTTTGTCTCAATTTCTTTCTCTCTCTTTTCCTTTTAATCCGGGAACTGGTGACATCAAAAGTCCCGGCATCTTAGAATGGAAAAACTTGTATGTATATCGATAATAAAAAGTCATATGGAGAAAAAGAGCAAGGTATTACCAGGTTTTACATGCTGAAAATATATTTAATTTAATTGTGTATTTTAAAAAATATATATATAATATTTTACCGTCATCTCAGTTACGAACCAGCTTTAGAGCATTTTATGCAAAATGATGTGTTTTTCCTGAAAAAAAAATGGTATGACGAATTTTATTCATCCGGAAAAATCTGTCATACCTATTTTAAAGAGAGTGGGAGGGTAATAAAATTACACATTTATTTTGCTTTGAATTTGGGAGATGGTCACTCCGGCTCCCCATTGTTTATTGACAAGGATTGTCATGTTTCCTAATCCCTTCTTAAGCAGGCCTGGGGAAATGGACTCCTCCTACATTTTTTAGAGAACTTTTTTTATATTTTGTTTCTTCAGAAAACTATAATTTGGTTACCTTTTCTTGGCGATTTTCAACTTTTTTGGCAAAGAAATCTCCGGCTTATTTGCAAGTGCATCGTCAAAGGGCTCATATGCAATAGTCGAGAAAACAGTACATTGGGATAGCGTAAAACTTAAAATAGGGCATCGTCAAAAAATACAAAATACAATTGTAAGCAGTATATGGTAATATTTATCATATATATATAAAGTTTTAAACTCCAAAATAATCAATAGCTTGCATTGTCGTGATTTATCTTAAAGAGATTTATTAAAATTTATTTGAGTCATTTAGCCGTTTTTTTGAATGAATAAAAGTTAGACATGATGCACTGTTCTTCTCTATGTATAGTAAGAAAGAAAAGAAATTGTGTACCAATAATTAATAATATTTTATGAGTTGGGATTATTAAATTAAAAAATAAGCAAATAAATAAATATTTATATAAATAGAGCAATTAGTTTCTCAAAAGGAAAAAAGAGAGTGTGTGTGTCTGGGGGGGGGCTCTTTTAAAAATACAACTAACGTTAATAAGATTTTAGTAATATTTTTTAACAAAACAAAATCAGACTAGGTAAAATTATGCCTATGTTATTATCAGTTATGAAACAAATATACACAATGCTTAATTCGAAACTAGGGAAGGGCAAAGGGGGCAAGTATTCGAGTGCTAAAACAAAACGTGAAGGGGACATCAAATGAAGATTTTGTTTGTAGTTTGATACAATATACATATATACATGAAACTTAAAAAAAAAAAAAAAATCTTGCATCTCGGAAGCTTACACGCAAAACTGAAAGTAGAAGTAACATTTAAAATTATTAAAATGCAAGAGAGAATTTTCAAAAAGAACGCTCCCATACATTTAACATTAATGCTCCAATTTCTTTGCGTGACATGTGTAGTAATTTTATTATTTTTTTTTTTTTTAATCTCTTTCTAGATTTAGGTGTACTAAACATATAATTCAACCATATTATAGAAATATTAATTTGATTAACAAATTAATACTTCATTAAATTAATATGAAATATTTATTAAAATATTATATTTTAAATTTAATAGTAATAGCATTGGATTTTAGAAGCATAAAATGTTAAGGTTATGTCTGCGAATGCTCAAAAGAAAAGAGTACATAATGTCATTTCTGCATTATTGAAATGATTTTCTTATTAAAATTTAAAAGAAAACTAAAAGACCATTTTATTTCTCTTTGCAGTGATTTATGCTACTATTATTGCAGATATCAAAATAGTTCCAAAAGGAAATTTAATAATTTTTATAATTCCTAAATGAACTAGTTGGATGTGTCAATCCCGAAACTTTCTTCTATCTCATAAGTACATTTTAATATTAAAACGTGGTGACTCCAAAGTTACCCACTATCGAATTTCCTCGAACATTTGACCTAACCTAATGAGATTCTGGTATCCGAAAAGCCTAAAACGCAAAATTTAATTAATATTCTGAGAAAATGAGCTTAGTAGTGCCTCATGTTGGGTAATTTATACTAAAACCTAATAAGCATCTATTGATGTCAAGACCTAACAGAATCTGAAATTTGATGGAATTTCGTCCATTAGTTCTTGAGATATAGTTCTAAAAAAAAATTTGCAAAACGTAGCACAGCAACACCATATCTTGGACAATTTATGCCAAAACGTAAAAAAAAAACGTCTAATTATGTTATGGTGTAAAAGAATCTGAAGTTTGATGAAATTCTGTGCATTAGTTCTTGAGATATAGCTAGTTTTAAAAAAAAAACGTGTAAAATATAGCACAGCAGCACCATAAGTTGAAGGATTTATAACAAAACGTAATCATCGTGTAATTATGTTATATGTCATTTTGTAACAAAATCTGAAGTTTGATGAAATTCTGTGCGTTGGTTGTTGAGATATAGCTATCGGAAAAATCGTGCAAAATGCAGCATAGCTGCACCACCGAAACCACCATGCAAGGTTAATACCAAAATGTAATCAGCGTCTAATTATGTTATATATTCTAGTGTAAAAGAAACTAAAATTTGATGAAGTTCTCTTCATTAGTTCTTGAGATATAGCTATCGCAAAAATCGTGCAAAATGTAGCATAGCAGCGCCACCTGTAGGGCAGTTCACACCAAAACCTTATCAGCGGCTATGTATCTCAAGGTATCGCGGAATCTGAAGTTTGGTGAAATTCTGTGCATTAGTTCTTGAGATATAGCTATCATGAAAATCATGAAAAACGTGGCATAGAAGCGCCACCTGCTGGCCAATTTACACCAAAACTTAATCAGCGTCTATGTATATCAAGGGGTCACAGAATCTGAAGTTTGGTGAAATTCTGTGCATTAGTTCTTGATATATAGCAATCTTGAAAATCATGAAAAACGTAGTATAGCAGCGCCACCTGCAGGCCAATTTTCACCAAAAACCAATAGGCACTAATTCATATCAAGGTCTAACTGAATATAAAATTTTATTACATTTCGAGCATTAGTTCTTGAGATAGAGCGCCCACAGACAGACTCACAGACAGACAGACAGACTCACAGACAGACGGACAGACTCACAGACAGACATTTTCTAAAAATAGTCAAAACGTGTTCAGGACCTTCTAAAACTTATAAATCCGTCGAAAACCGGAAGTCGAAAATTTTCATGAATCCAATACTTTCTTCTTGTAAAGATAGAAGAAAGTAAAAATATTAAAAATGCAATATTATTGAAAGATTAATTTGTTTAAGATTTTATTGTCATTTATATTTATTTATATTACATTCGTAACCTTCCATTCGGTTCCAGACTATCAAAACCGCAATTTAACTTACCGTATACAGATGATTACAGAAAATTATACACTTAATACAGAAAATTATTACACTTAAAAGAATATATGTAGTTTCGCATTTATTTCGAGCTAATAACTAGTAAAGAAATATACCCTATTCTTCATTTTGGTTCAAGGCTATAATAATAGCCATTTTACCAATTGTGACATCACAGGAAATTTTTGAAGAAATCGCCGTCAAACAAAATCAATCATTTAATCAGTTGTTTCATTAAATCGTTTCATAAATTCGTTTCATTAGGATTTTATATATATAGGGTAAATATGAAACAGAAGCAAGCTTATCTATTTTTTCATTACTCAAAGTTTAAACTGAGAAAGGTGAAAAAAATTTATTATACTGAAACAATAATTCCTTATGTAAGTTAGACAGTTATTTTCCCAATGACTATTCTAAATAAATATTATCCCAAAATATTATTGGTTGTACACTTAAATATCCAAGGTCAAATGTAAAGCTGGAAATATATTATTATTTTTATTATTCTTATTATTTTACCTTTATTTATTTATTTCATTTTTTAAACGGGGGGGGGGGGGGAGGGGTGTTAAGAGGCTACTGTTAGAGCAAAAGTTCTGTGTCTACAGAGTAACACAGTCAATAGTTAAAAAAGAATATTTTACTTCTTTTATTTGAAAATATCAAAAGTATCATACAAAATATATTGAAAATAAATATCAAACATATAAAAATATCAACCTATATATTTACCATATATATTTACCAACCTATATATTTACAATAATATATACCATGACGTATATCCAACTTTTATTTTCAAAATATCAAGAAGTTTGATATTTTTGATATAATTTAATTTATATTCAAAATATTCTAATACTTTTTATATTTTTAATCAAAACAAATGTAAAATTTTTTTTATCATTATTACTTTTGTCATTCTGTAGATAAACAGCTTTTGCTACGGAAATGGTTTCTACCCCCCCCCCCCCCCCAACCAACAAAAAAATACGTTTTACTTCTGAAGCTGAATTCTTAAATGTAGAATCAATAATAATGTGGGGATGCAATATTTACTTAGAAAAGGTATTGAAAGATGAACTGTCTAATTAGATAAGTTATTTAAATATTCATTGGAAATAATCTTTACTGGTTTTAGTTTTGTTCAATTTAAATTGCACAACAAATTAAAAAATGAAAAAAAAATACACGCATACTTTTTTTTTTTTTTTCAATTTGTATTTCAAATTTTGTTGCATAAAACGTAACATTTTCTTAAAACTTCAAACTAAATCCTAATTTTTTTTTAAGCAAATTGTGACTGTTTTCAACTAATTTTCTTACATAAGTTTAAAAAAAAAAAAAAAAAAAAAAAAAAAAAGGCGCTTAGAAGATTGCTGTGTTAAGTTTTCATGCTAAATTTATTTATTTATTTATTATTTAGTTTCTAATTTAAATTAGGTCTGAAAATATTTATAATGTTTAATACGTTTACTACTTTTAAACTATCAAATATGTATTAAAAATATTGGATATTGTTTTATGTTTTTGAAAATATATTTACAAAACCTGAAATTAATATTGCTACCACAAAATTATAGGTTCTCTATTGAAAAATTCAGTTTCAATCATATAAAAAAACAAAAAAAACTTTCTTATGCTATAAAAGCATTTCCAGAATTAAAAATATTCTTTGTCCAATGAATGACACAGTTAATAAAAATTGAAAAATATAATTACACATATTTTGACTGGAAATATTTAATTTATTTGTCTCTAAATTTCATGGTATATCCTGGGAGGTCATTTGATTTTTCAGAATATCGTGAGTATTAAATGCATTTACGAATGAACGTTATACTTCATAAATGTAAGAAAATTTAGCGATTTTGTTTTTAGATCAAATAAGAAAAAATCACTAAAATATTAAAAAGATTTTAGTATTTTGTTATGATTTAAACCTTTTTATTTTTAAAACTTTTCAAACATATATTAGAGTTAAAATTCTAAAAAAAAAAAAAAATTCCCTGTAAATAACATATTCCACGAAACATACGCAGAGATTTTCTCCGAGATATTAAAATTTTCAGATTTCATTATAATCTATACATACAACAAAATAATTTATCTTTATTTGCAATTTTGTATTTAAAGGTATAATATGATGGAAATTTTCAGAAGTTCTAAAATAAAAGAAAAAACTCTAATTTATACACTATTTCTTTTAATTTTACTCTTGATCCTGCCAATTTTATCGCTACATTGAGGGTAATTTCATTCCATTAAAAATTATGTAGAAATCCCAGACTAAATGTAGTTTATCATCTTTATTTAACTGCTACTTTTTAAAGTTAATTAATATATATATATATATATATTTCTTTTTTCATGGGGGAAAATTTTTCTAAAATAAAAGTACTTGGCAAGTACAATTTTGTTTTAAACAATAAGATATTGGATTGTACGAAAATTATTCAAATCCTCTTAAAGCTTAATGAGTGATGTTAAACGTGCATTTCTAAATTTATACTCAGATTGAGTTGGAACTAGTTTATAGCAATTATTTTGGAAATTTTCATTGTTTGGAGAGATACGAATCGCGCTCCATTTTGTAAAGAATAAACTGCTTAAAAAAAGTTGACTTTTTTAGCATCGTGACACCTATTCCAATATCATAATAATAATAATTTTTATTATTATTTATTTGTTTGCAATAAATTCGTTTTATCATGCATAATAGTCTTTTTACAATTTCTTTTTCATGCATTGATGAAATATATTTAAGTTTAAAGTTTTAGTTTTCACAAAGAAAAAAAAGAAAACTTTTTCTGTTTAATTGCATGTAAAACTTTTAATATTTAGATGTTTACAAAATATATTAATTTCTTCGAGTGATTTTTGTTTTATTGGAAAACTCTTCACACCTCTTTAAAAAAATTGTCGCCAAATAGTAAGATAAAGTAGCAAAATATAGTTAGGATTTTTCCTTGGATAACTTATACATTTCACCCCTTTTTTAATCCCTTACACAAAAGAGGTAGGAGAAATCCTTATCTACCTAATCCTTGTCAATCTTTAAGATGAGTCCTATTCATTATAACTAAATGGGCGTAGCCAGGAGCCGGACTGACATGCAACCTTTGAATTTTTACCGTAGGCTACTTTAAACTGTGTCTGGCTACTGGCCAAGTGTCGGCTTTCCGCAAAATGGTAATTAATTTTTAATTTTTAGGTTTTAAGTAGATAATTTTTAATTTTAAGATTTTTAATAATAATAATTAAAATTATTTTCGGCTTGTCAAATCTTGTCATACCTACCTTATTCTATTCGTATAACCTTTTACGTCGATTTACATTATTTTTATTCAATTCCACAATGACGAGAATTTTGATGTCACCGCTTCAGGGACTATTTATTTTATCTCATTCTCATTATCTCTCTCATTTCATGAGCTAAAAGTTATTTTTCTTTTTTTTATTTACCCATTTGTTTATCTGCAGGAGAAAGAAATTTAACATACTTATTTCTGTAAATCTCCGTGCTTTGTAGATCATGGTCTGCGCTTCTTACCACTTCATTCTAAAAAAAAAAAAAAAAAAAAAAAAAAAAAAAAAAAAAAAAAAAGAATAATTTAAACATATTTTGCTTAACCTTTTAAGCGTCCTGCAAAATTTTCCATTCATGTTTAGCTATTCATAAAATAGTAGCTATGAAAAATGTTGGCATTAAAATATTTATTTCGTAACCTTACATATTTATTTATCCTTTTCACTTCAAAAAATTAGCTTTAATATCGATTTTCTGTTAAATAAGCCTTTGATTCCAAAAATTATATGAAGGAAAACCCCGGTTAGAACGCTTAAAGGATTAAAGGGGTCTAAAACACAAAATTCTTCGAATTTTCTAATATATATATATATATGTATATATATATATATATATATATATATATATATATATATATATATATATATTGCATTAAAGCTTTTTTTTTTTTTTTTTTTTTCTGTATAAAATGACGTTTAAATCATGTTTCTATCTTAATTACAACAGGAAATATTAACTTTTTTTTCTTTTAATCTAGCTTTCAAGCAATGGTTGTTGTGAAAATTACTTCTAGTGAAAATGCATTTTTCTTTATGATTGGGTTTTTTCATCATTTCTCCTATTTAAATTTTAATTAATCAAGAACCGTTAAATAATTTAGTAACTTGGAACATTTTTTTTTCAATTATTTTAGTTTAATTTTGATTCAGTTAATTTGAAAAAAAAAATAGGTTAACAAATGTGATTTTTTTTTAAATAGTTGCATCATTTTTTTTTCAAATTTTTACTTTTAGTTTAAATTAATATTTTTTAAATTCTGAATCAAAATTGAAGTTAATATATTTCTCTTTATTTACATGAAAAAAAAATGAAATTCTACACATAATTTTTCAAGTTATAATCATTTTAAATTATCTTTTTTTTAATAAATTTTAAATTATTTTTTCTTAATTTTGAGAAGTTTTAATATATGCTTTTGAGCACAAATAATATGGTTCATAATCACAAAAAAATTAAATTTTAACTTAATAAATAAATATTACTTCAAAACGTATCCCGTATCTTCTTAACAAAATTTAAATTTTATTATTTAATTTGAATAGTATTCCCAAATTTATCAATTTTTGTACATTACTAGTTTCGAATCTCTCTCCTACTTAAATGGAAATTTCTGTCTTTAAATAAAGGAAATGTTTCATTTGAAAATAACGGCATAAGAAATTGGTTTACAAAAATATCGCATTTTTTAAGACATCGTAAATTTAATTAAGAAATTGTCAAATCTACAGTAAATATGTGGATATCCTAACGTGTTAAGTTCTCTTAGAAAGACCTCCCCCCCGGAGGGTACTCCTCGTTTTAGGGCCTTCTATATCCCTCGTGTTGATTGTTGGCCATCATAAATACAAACAACCAATAAGAGTAAATATAACGCAGTAAGATAGCAAATATGTCATGTATCTTGTTTTAAAAGTCATTTTTGGGAAGGAGAAAATTGAGAATTACATGGCATGCAAGATTTTTTTTTCTTTAGGAATGTATTCGAAAAAAACGCTTTTCCACCTTCAAAAGTTCGAAATTTCTTGATGTAATTTCAGACACTTTTTTAAAAGTAGAAATATGAAACTTGCTGAGGGGATTTTTGAAGAGACGTATAAGGTGGCGTGTGATGTCATTTTGTGCTCAATTCATTAGAATTTGGTTTATACACAATTACCTTCTCAATATGACCCTTTTTTTTCGTTCCCAGATCTCCCGCTTCGGAAAAATCGATTCAAAATGCCGTTTTTGATTGCATTTTTTGCCATATTTTCTGCATTTATTAAAGAGCCGATAATCACGGCACCTTGTGTACTTTCTGAATAAGACAATTTGTCAATTTGATGCATTTGAGAGCAAAAGTGAATTAAGAAATAAATCGTAAAATAAGCAGATTGAATCAAAACACACCCTTAAGAAAAATAATTTATACATTTATTTATTTTCAGGCGAACACAGCATTACTCTTACTCGTGATCACCCTCTCCCTGTTCTCCCGGAAGACTCGCCCCTTTCATTAAGCTCGGTTGGAATGTTTACTCTTGTAGATACTGAAATCGGCATATCAGTTCAGTGGGATCATAACACTAGAGTATACGTCATTGCACAGCCCATATGGGAACACAAGGTAAGTTAAAATTTGAAAATTTTGTTTAGATGTTCTTTTGTCCCACTTTTTTTGTATTGAATTAAAAATATGATTCTTTAATAAATCGACTATATTGAAAACTTTCGTTAAAAGTTGAATATTTTTATTGTAAAAAGTAAATCACAAAGAAAAATATCATTCACTTTCATTCAAAAGAAAAAAAATGGTTCAATTTTGCAAATAACTTAAAGCCCCATCGAAAAGCTCAGCTATTTAGGATCCGATCAAAAGAAAAGTCCTATACAGGGTGTCCCAAAAGGTCATGTCCAAACGGAACACATGGTTGTGTCAGGTCATGAGGAAACAGAATTACATAGGAAAGGGGGGTCGGAAACGCGATCTAAACAGTGAAATTGCATCGTAACCGTCACGCAAAGAAAAGATAACAAACGGTGTAAACTATCTTTATTTTACAACAAAACAGTACCAAATAAAAAAGAAAAATGCTACAACTCATAGTAAGTGCTCATCCAAGTGCTCATCAACTGGTTCATCCTTTCTCTGCAACGTCCGCGCTTCGAATGATCCGACTGCCCGCGCTTTCGTCTGACATCGCTTATCGCCCTCTAGCGGATTACAATCGCGTTTCCGACCCCCCTTTCCTATGTAATTCTGTTTCCTAATGACCTGACACAACCATGTGTGCCGTTTGGACATGACCTTTTGGGACACCCTGTATATTCTCGATATGCTACCTTAAATCGCTTTTTACTAGTGCTTAGAACGCCGTTTCCAAATCATAAAGTATAAGATTTGAATGCCGATTTAGACTTAGTTGTTTATTGTGAGTCGGAATCCATTTTAAATAGCATTCTTAATCTGAATAATCTCTATTTTAAAACGAAAACAATAGCAATTATGTGGTTTCTTTTTTCATCTGTTTATTACTCAATATAATAACCATATGCTGAATCAAGATTTCACCATCTTATGACTTAAGTTTCTGCCATACCAAAACTTGTTTCAACCTATTAACAAAATTTTAATAGTGCAGTAGAAACAAAGCTTGAACGGCTACAATATACGAAAATTAAACATTTATTCTGTCTTCAATTTTATGTGGGCATAAGTGGATCCCTGAGCTGTTATCATCACTAACTAGGAATTGCAATAAGTGTAAGTCACCGATTTTGACGAAAGTGGTATCGTTGGAAAGATCTCATTGAAAGCAGTAAAAAACTCAATGAAACTACCCGTCGCAAATCAGCCTTTTTGAGATATCCGACAATTTATGTCACGTAACTAGTGCATACTTAATGGGAGACCGCAAAAAATCTTAGTCTCGATTTTAATGAAAGTGGTATCGAAACAAAGATATCATCATGAGAAAGAAAAAACTCAATAGAACTACCCGTCGGAAATGAGCCGTTTTCGAGATATCCTATAATTTATGTCACGTAGGTAATGCACACTGTTCTAGTGCACATTCAATGGGGTGCCGCAAAAAATTGTTTTTTTCGATTCTGATAAAAAATAGTGTTCTTGCAAAGATACCTTTGTGAGAAGAAAAAACTCAATGGAACTAACCATCTGAAATAAGCCATTTTCGAGATATCCGACAATTTATCTCACTTAATGCAGTTTCCCAGCAGTGTGCATTAGCAATGTGACACAAATTGTCGAATATCTTGAAAACGTCTCATTTCCGACGGGTGATTCCATTGAGTTTTTTAATCCTCACGATGATATCTTTTCAACGATATCATTTTCGTTAAAGTGAAGTCTAAAATTTTTTGCGGTCCTCCATTAAGTGTGCACTAGCTAATGACACAAATTGTCGGATATTTCGAAAACAGCTGATTTGCGACAGGTAGTTCCTTTGATTTTTTTACTGCTCACGATAAGATCTTTCCAACGATACCACTTTCGTCAAAATCGGTGACTTACACTTCTTGCAGTTCCCTAGTAAGTACATATTATACGTAGGCACTTTAATTCCAGAAGTAGGATAATCATTGGGAAAATGATAGTTGGGGAAATGTACGAATTAAGGTATAAATAGAGCAATGCTTAAACTAGGGGTGTTCAGCCTTTTTGCTTTAAAACCATTAACCAACAAAAATTCCTTAAGGTAATATTTGCGTAACAAGCTACTGTCATTAAGTTGGGAAAATTTTCTATACTTAAATAGTGGTATATGATGACACCTAGTTTAATCGGTAATAATTTCCAAGCATTTTACGCCTCATCTTTACGTTAACTTATCTTTGTATTTCAAATGTAGAGCATTACCATTTACATATTACATACATACACATTAATACTATATGTTGGAGAACCATTGAGATAAATGTGTTTGGGATAAATTGGGACTCATGAATGTCCCATTCTTTTGATGATAATCAAGTTAAAGTAAATTTTAAAATATCACAATACTCAGAATACTTTACCCCTTTAGCTTTAAGTGGCTGTAGAATCCTGCCCAGCTATTAAACATTACTATGTGCAAGTAAAGTGTACAGAGAGAGCTTGGAAAATAATTGTGTATTTCTGTTTCATATGTTGTTTCAAATGTTTTATAAAGTAATATATTTATAATCTATCTTACGCAATAGTTAAATACAACAAAAATTTCAAAAAGTTTTACAACAGTCATTTAATTTACCAAGTAACTTAACCGCTTAATGTTTAAAGAGTCCAATTCCAAAGCTTTATAATTTTGAGAATTATTTCTTCTATTGTATTCGAGAGTAGTTTGTGAATCGGGAAGATTTCGCCACTCTGAGACTAATATGACGCTAGTGTCGCTAAAACAAAAACAATTATGAACAGTTAATTAAATTCTTTCGTAATAAAATTGCTAGTTGCACTGACATGCATGGTAAAAAATTATTGGTAAAAGATACATTATTTTTCATTTCAAATTATAATTTATATTATATGTTTATATAACATTTTAGAAATAGAAATCTGCTGAAAACGAGAACAATACATAAGGTGTTTAAAAAATTATTTTCAGAACCTCTTTACTAAAAGAAAAATTTCCATTTAGTCGTAAATAATTTATATATAATATTGAATTTTTGCTTATTTACTTTGAATTGGCTATCTTTGGATAAAGAAATGAAATATTAAGTACGCAAGAAAATATACTGAAATGCAGTCTGCATATGGAGGACCAGAGATAGTGAAAAGTAAACATTAAGTTTTGATTTAAAATTCCTCACATTTGTAAGGAAATATTTATTTCTTTCAAATATATGATATTTTGGCTGCCATATACTATTTTGAAAAATATTTACAAAAGAATGTTAGCAAAGAATGGTTTTTAAAAATACAACAGATAGTTAGGAACGACATATAAGTCGAGAGACATATTGCGGAAATCCTATATTTGTGCATTATAAAATTTGACTATGAAAATGTAGCATATATGTTTACATAGCTGTCAACCCTTCGTTGATTGTTGTTGTTTTTAGTCAAATAAAAATATTTTGAAACTAAAACTTTTCTTTAAAAAATAAAAGAAATAAGTACCACATTGAAGCAACACGCGTTTTATTAAAAGAATTATGTAGTTCCAAAAATATTTATATGACTTGAAATAAAAGCAGAAGATTGAAGTTTTCTCTTTGTAACACAGCTACCAATCCTTATAAGTGTAATGAGATATTTATAATAGTAATATAAAATATAACGATATTTAAAACTTTTAACGCATATTTAGAAATTTTAAGGTACTGCTTAAAGAGGTGTCCCGTCTCAACGGTGGTCAGTGGCTAATTCCTAAACCGTTAGTCATAGACTAACGGTTTCGACTAACGGTTTCGTTCTAACGAATTCCAGTTACAAAAATGTTTTAAATGTGGTAAATAATTTTTAAAAGCGATTTAGGTTAATAAAATCATTCCTTAAAAAATAGAAACTTAAATTTTTATACCGTCCTATAGACCTACAAATCATATTTAGTACTTTTTTTCTTATTACCCAAACAAGTAAGACAAATAAAGTCCCGTTCATATAACACTAAAATTGACCACGTTATAAAACTTTAAAAATGCATTACTTATAACGCTTTCCCGTATTGAAAACAAATGAAGACCATGATTTAAAATCATATACAAGTTCTTACAGTAGTCTAAGAACTTATTTCATGTGTATCTGCGCTTTGAAAAACAAATTATTATAATTGAGTTAATTTTTATTAAGTTTAAGATTGGCTAAAAAAATTGCATTTTAACATTATTTTTAATTTTGTAAGATTTTGAAACACTTTCTTTTCAAAATTTCATTTAACAAAAATTACACTATTTTTATAAGTTTTATTTAACTTCAATGATCGTATGTATGTTTTGTTGTGTTTGTTGTGTTATGTCAAAATTTATACTTAAACTTTAACTCACTTTCAAATATCCGATCGAGATTAAATTTTACAAACTGACATAAATACAATGAAAATATAATATTATTTTGATTTTCGGTGGTTACTATTTATACTGACAGCTGAGTGATCTTGATGATAATCTTGTACAGATAACCGAATGCGAAAGTGAATTTTATAGACGAAGAATGGATTAAAATTCGGTTGTTTTTGGTCAAATATCCGTTTGAAATACTGTAACTTTGGCTTGGTGAATTTTTTATTCTTTCTAACCCACTGGGGTTGCATTTTGGCCCCGGGCCCTTTTAATAACGTTGTAGAACATCGTACATATTTTGTTTGGAAAATTTTTCGATAAAAAATGGTTCGCGTTGAACTTGTTCCCATGACGAATATTGCCTTCAAAAACTTGTATACACGTGTACACAGACACTCCACTTTCGACTCCATTCTCGGAAACTTGAGATTATTGGATGAAGCCTTTTCTAAAAGTTCGCTGATATCTCTTAAATTTGCGTTTTGTTTATATTTTATTGTTTTCTTTATGGATTGATAAATGTTTTAATTTCTTTATGAAATATAAGCTGAAAACAAACGTTAAGCTATTTACATTATTTTAAATGCAAATGTATTTATTTTTCCTTATCGTCTGGACACGACATACATTTAAAAATAGTAGTTTTTAAATATTTTTTAAAAAATAAAATTTTGGTAAATAGGTGTGCAGTTTTCAGACAAATTTCATTTGAAGCTACGTTTTCCCCTACTCGATACAAATTTGAAAATATGCGTTATTTAGAAGTTTAAAATAGCGGAATAAAATCTAAATTTAATCATTTTTTGTTGTAACCGTCAAAATAACATCAGCATTACACACGGACACGTTTGTCCAATTTAATGGAGATAGATACTTACATTGAGCTATATTTTTAGTTACATTTTTTTTAAGATTAGAAAATATACTCTTTAAAAAAGGATTGTTGAAACAATTACTTTCACAGTTGTTTGGCATATGCTTGCTCATAAATTGCGCTAATAGAGCAGTGATTATTTTCTTTTGCAATTTATTTTTATATTTTTTAGAGTTAGTTTTAACACGTTTACTATCATTCGTAATGATTCAAGTAATACATAGAATAAATATAGTATGAAACGTCTTTGATTAATCCGGTGCGGCAATTAAGTGCACTTACCCTCTAAAGGTTTTAATAGGTATATCTTTTGTCAATTGTTTCATTGATTTTAACTTTTTGAATTATTACTCCCTATTTTTTATGTTGTTGTTTTGTTTTGTTTTGTTTTCCATTCACTTTCATCATTGTTTAATTCCGCATAGTTGCAAGGCTTGTGTGGTGACTTCAATTCTGATTCCTCAGATGATTTTAAATCCCCATCTGGTGGCATACCTTTAGTGTTAGCGAAAGACTTTGCTGACAGTTGGCGAGTTCACAAATATTGTAAACCAGCTGCTCAACCAGAAGATACCTGCGACAAAAATCCTGAACGAAGAACATGGGCGAAGCATAAGTGTTCAGTTCTGAAATCGGAGCTTTTCAAACCATGTCATTACGAAGTAGATGTTGAAGAATACTTTAAAAGGTAAGTGAAAGGAATAAAAAAAAAAAAAAAAAAAAAAAAAAAAAAAAAAAAAAAAAAAAAAGATTTTGTTTTATTCTTTTTCGTTAATAGAAAAAAATAAAGTTACACCACTCAACCTGATTGTAATGCAAAACTTGATTGAATTGGCAGCTTGATAGTTTTTTTTAATGCCAAACTATCAACAGATTGCCCACGTTTGATTGTAATGCCAAACTTGAATGTAATGGCAGCTTGAT
Source organism: Maratus speculifer (assembly GCA_964019185.1). Lineage (NCBI taxonomy): Eukaryota > Metazoa > Arthropoda > Arachnida > Araneae > Salticidae > Maratus > Maratus speculifer. The sequence continues at coordinate 84,418,836 of OZ025289.1, read as the reverse complement.
AGTTTGTTTTTAATGCCAACTATCAGCAGATTGCCACGTTTTTGTCTTGCATTCAAAATGAACTCTATAGCCATACCAAGATGTCTGGAGGAATTGGCGCATTTTCGCATTTTTAGTATTACATAATCCAATATAATATAACATAATAAATGAGATTTATTTGTGTTAATAATCAAATCATCCAAAAAATGACTTTTCCTAATGCTGTTAATTAAAAAAGGCAAAAGAAAAACCCCAAACACATTGTTTTGATACCTTAACACTTGAATTCTAACTACATATTTTTTGACAAAGAAAAAAGCATGCGTCGTTCAGTTTCGTCATCCCAAAATTTATTTCATTATTTACAAAATGCTTGGTATATCAAAGGAAATGTTGGTTTTAAAATAAAAAATTCTAACTGTTTTCCGAAATGGTATGTTAAATCGCTTAATTTAATCGCAAAATTATTCAAAATTCTTTATGTATAAGAAAAAAAAAAACATTCAAACATTTATACGAAGTACATCACATCTAATCAACAAATTCAATCCAATCACTTACATTAGTTTATTCATTCCAAATTATTTAGGAGTACTGCTTATTATTATTAAAGAGTGCAAAATTTCAATTTCCGATATTTTTCATGACTTAAAAGCCTAAAACATTATTGATCAATATCTGCAGTTTTAACTATTCAAATCCAGCATATATCTATCAACCTTAGGGAATTTAATCTATTTAGAATTTCAAATCGAAATTCTGAATAAATAATATCTTATTCAAATAGAAAATAACTCAGAAATCTCCATTAAAGATAAGGCGTTTATGAATTTAGGCTGAACTAGAAAATTAGGAAATCTATTTTATGTTTACTACATGCATTACAGTTTTATTTTAATGACTAACTGATAATAACTTTCTTGGAAGTCTTTCAAATTTGACGCAGTTTCATATTTTCGATAAATTTGAAAAGACTCCTTTAAATCTTTAATATTTGCAACATATTTAAACAGTTTAATATTTGCGACAAATAAGAGTTGGTAAGATATGAATAGGTTATTACTCTTCTAAAATAACCTGTGGAACTAAACCATTTCTCTAGCTCATTTCAAAATTCTCACTTTATATTTGAATCATATTTATCGTATCACACATTGCAAACATATAAGAAATCATATTTAATCGGTGTTTCTTAAAAGGGAAAATATGAATAAAAAATGTTTAAGAACAGCAAAATTTTAAAAACTCTATATTGTTTAAATATTTATATAAATAAAATTACGTTTTAAAACACTGTGGATCATACATAATAGTTTATTTTCGCTTGTCCTTAAAATCGTATACATAATATCACAAAATATCATTTAACTTTAACACATATATTCTTATCAAAGTTTTAAAGAATTTTGATTTAAATTTTCTAAAAAAAACTGTTAAAATTCTTAACATATTTAAAATTATTTTTTGTTTTATTGTTCTTAAAACTTAAGACAACGGAGAGCACAATTTTGTATTAATGATATTTAGCTTCAAAATAATAGTCTTATCTAGAGTTTTAATTCATTATTTTTTAATCACTCGTAAAAATAAATATATACATATATACACTGGCGGAAAAAAAAATCCCAACACCAAGAAAAGCTTATTGTAGAGTAATGAAATTTGGACAGTCTAGTTAAAATGTTTAATTGATTAGATTTTCGAGATCATAGGTTAATTTAAGGTCAATAAAATGCATTTCAAATGTGAAATGCTGTTACATTAAAAGTCGCTATAACCTCCAGAATTTTGAATGCATACTTGCACACGTGCATGCATTGTGTCATACAGGTGCCGAATGTCCCTTTGTCGTATGGAGTTCCATGCTTGTTGTACTTGCTGTGTCAATACTGTGATGGTCAGTGCTGGCTGGGGATGACACCGGAGTTCTCATCCAATGATAGCCCATACGTGCTCAATGGAAGACAGATCTGGTGATCTCGGTAGTCAAGGTAACAGGTCGACACTCTGTAGAGCACGTTGCGTTACAGTAGCGGCATGAGGGCGCGTTGTCCTGTGGAAAAACGCCTCTTGAATGCTTTTCTTGAATGGCAGCACTACAGGTTGAATTACCGGACTGACTTACAAATTTGCAGTCAATGTGCTTGGGAGTCAGAGTGCTTCTGGTGTCATAGGAAATTGATTCTTAGACCATGATTTCAGATTGTAGATCCAATGTTTTTTAAGCCGCAGACAGTTTGATTGCAGGCGTTCCCCTGGCCTCCTTCTGACCAGCACACGGCCATCACTGGCACGAAGGCAGAACATGCTTTCATCAGAAAACACAACAGATCTCCACTCCATCCTCCAGTGAGCTCTGGCTTGACATCATTGGCGTCGCAAACGGCAATGGCTTAGAGTCAGTGGAATGCATGCCTTGCATCGAGCTGTCCTTGAAGTAACCGATTTCTAACAGTTCGTTGTGTCATTGTGGTACCAACTGCGGCTCAAATTTCTGTCGCAGGCACAATACGATGAGCCTCAGGCGTACGCCGAATACGACGGTCTTCCCTCTCAGTAGTGCCACGTGGTCACCCGGAACCTGGTCTTCTTGAGGCAATACCATCCCTTGACCATTGCTTCCTACAATCATGCACAGTGGATACATTCTGTCCAACTCTTTCTGCAAAATCGCGGGGAAAAAATCCACTTTCTCGTAGCCCTAATTTACGACCTCTTTCCAATTCGGGGAGCTGATGATAATAGCTTCTTCGTCTTCTTAAAGGCATTCGTGATCAACCTCAACTCAATTCGTCAAATTTTGAAGAGAAAAAATGCTCACGAACTTTACAGCACTCGTTTAAAGCAAACCTGACTTTAAAGTTGTGAGTGGCGCTACTAGCGCCACACTTATGCGTGAAGGCCGAAATTTGAATCAATGTCATCTTTCAGATGTATAAACACGCCTACAAAATTTCGTTTGGCTGACACAAGTCTTTCTTGGTGTTGGGATTTTTTTTTCCGTCAGTGTATATGTGCGTGTGTATATGTATATAAATGCAAAAAACTTTTGGAAGACTGATCCTCTGTGCATTAATATCATCACTCACAATATCTTACGAAGTAACTTTAGTAAACTGTGATATTCAAAATAAAAATCAAACTTTTATCTCTTTTTCGAGTATTGTGCTACAATAAAATACAGTAAATTGACGCTGTTTTTCAGATGGCGGATTCTAGGTATGCGTTTATATTTTTTTAAATAGTGGGATTAAAGAAAAAAAAGATAACTCAAATTAAAACATATTTTATTTTTCAAATTTCATTTACCTATTTTTTTACGACTAAATACAAGAGTCCATGAAATGTATCGCCCCGTTGCTAAATCAGCCATCACAAAAGTTTTAAATTTTGGAAAAAGCTGATTTTTTTGCCAAACTTATCCAAAATAAAATTGAAACTGAAACTTTTTCGTTTTTTAGTCATTGAGACAGTGTATTTAAAAAAGACGAAATAAGGTAGTAGGAGCACATGAAGGGACGGGGTTATTTAAGTCTTTGTTTTGGACTTGGCCACCTTTGCAACTTAATCCTTTCGCAGTTCAGCTGTTTTAAAGTTCTCTTCCTGAAAAACGATTTACTCAGACGATCTTTTGTGTCTCTGAAATGTTCAAGCTTTCCAATACTAGTGCTTTAGTTGTGTTTCGGAAGAAAGTGCTTCTCCCCCCTCTGCAATATTTGTAAGCAATCAATAATCTTTTGAGACCATTGTGTGTGTTTTGCAAGGAATTTTTCTCCCCATGACAGCTTGTTTTCCCACCCCCTGAAAACCTGAACTAATTCGTAATCCTCTTTAAAAGAAATTTTGCCTTGGAGGTGCAATCATTTTTAAAAACAGGTGATTCGCAGTGAAGTTAAAAAAAAAAAAAGATATAACATTTCCGTTTTGATTTAAAAGTTATCAAATAATTACTTATAAACTGTTTCGTAGATAACTTGCTTGATATAAATTAGATAGAACTAATACACGACCTAATAAGTTTTTATTTTTCATTCAAGGAAAGAGATTTCATGAAAACTTATTTACCATTTTTACTGATATAATTTAATTGATTAAAATATCATCACATGTAAATATAAGCTAAAAAAAATCACAATTTTTTAATATCACATAACATGCAGTTAAATTCCGATATCGTTTTTTTTAATTAACCAGAACTACAAGGAATAATTTTTTATACAAGATGTTTTAGATCGAAGGCTTTCTAAAGGAGGTAATTTTAAAAGACTAGAAAATACACAATTATAAAAAAGGAAGAAGCATGATTCCAAAACTATTTTATTAATACTTAAGATTGTAATAAATGAATTAAAATTTTTTAAGTATCTATTCAGATCTATTACAAACTTATAAGATAAAATGGATTTTTTTTACTTCATGTTTAAATAAAGATGCATTCACTTATTTTATTAAATCAAGCTTATAAAGGATAGATCTTTGAACTAGATCAGGTCCATAGATAGTAGATTTTCTAAAAAAATCTATGTTGAAAAAAAAAAAAAAACCTTTCTAAATTGGGTTATTTTTTAGAAAAATAACAAAAGAAGAATCTACAGTGCTTTGTTGATAAAAATATAAGAGGAAGAATGTATTAATGGAAGAAAAACATTAGATAATTAAATATAATAGTTTTTAAATTTCAAAATTTATAAACTGAAAGATGTATGAAATATCTGACATCACACGAAAAATCTTTACTATTTTAATTAACATTTACAATACATCAGATGTAATTAAGTTTGCATCTGAATGTAATGTTGTTCTCATGCAGAAGTTTGAAAGTTTATACTAAAATAATAGTAAATTTATTTTTAAAGTTATTATATCTTATAAAATAGAATTTTTTTATTTGTAAAATAATTTTTGAACAAATGATTGTCTTTTAATTACTTAAATTTCTTTCTTTTTTTTCTTTTCTTTTTCTTTTTCCTCCCCCCCCCTTTTTTTTCAACAATTTATTTTGCCGGAACAATATCTTTACGGATACCAATCTACACAAAACCTTATTAAATAAAAACCTAAAAATTTCATAAGCTATAGAAAAGGACTTCGTGATTCTACAGAAAAAATAAATAAAAGTCAAGTAAAACTGCTCCCTTCATCATCTGGAAAGAACCGAGGGCGCGGAAGGTGCGTTCACGTAAACAAAAATAAAGGAATTTAACAGAAACTCTATTCTTTCCATCTGATGAAGTATGTCGTTTTAATTGCTTTTGAAACTATATTCATGATTTTCTATTCTCAAATTCTCTTAAAGTAACAAGAAGTGCTATCATTTCTTTCTAAACATTTGCTGGAAATGTTCTATCAGAAAATTTGGATTATTAGAATACTTTGAATATAGAATTTTTCTTATCGCAATATATTACAAAAAATTACGTGTATAAATAATGTATATAAAAATGTTTTAAGAAAAGAATTTTCAAACTTTAAAATTGTTTTACTTTTAAAAATTATTTTTTTATTCACTAGGGAATTTATTAGACATTTAAATTCACTAACATTAAAACTAGTTCTGATCACACTAATATTTAAATGTCTATTAAGTAATTAAAGTATTTAATAATTGACAAAGTTAGAATATGTATTTTTACATTTATAAAAAATCAAACAGAATTGATAGCGTTCCTTTTACTAATTTAAACATTTCAGAAATATTTTTAAATTACAGAATTTTGCATACAGTAATGCAACCATGATTTTGTTTCAGGAAAGTGGGGAAGGTTGGGGCAGTGTCATCTGCGAGATATACTTACTTCCTCCTGCATTTAGCTGGATTAAAATTGTGAAATTTGAATTCATAAAAACTTTAAAATGGAAAAATTTGTGAAAATTTAAAAAAAAAAACATAGCAAAGTATGAAATTGTATCTTAAATTTAAAGAATGGAATTTTTACAATAAAATGAGTGATATAAAATGTTATTTTTCTCCATCAAATCAAGATGATATGTATGCATGAGTATATAATGGGGGGGGGTAAGGGAAGGTAGAAAATACAAAGTAAATGGAAAAATGTGACTGGAAGAAAAGTGACGGAAAAAAGGAGACAAGACTTGAGGGAAAAAAAATTGGTGGAGCTTTTACTAGTCCGGTATAATAGCATTATAACGCAACTAGGTGAATACAATCTTTTATTTTAAGTCAATGTCTGCTAATGCGAATATTGAAATAGGGTGCAAATGAATGTTTGCATATGGGAATGCGCTTTACGTAACTACTTGATTTTTGATTTACGCATTAAAGATGAGACGGGTTCTATTTTTATGTTAAACTTCGGGCCCAAGCATTCCCAGGCTCATTTTTTCTAAAGCCAGAAAATGTTATTGATTTATGTGTAGAAAAGATTGAAATACCTTTTTCCATTTAAAATTGCGTAATTATTCCTTTTCAAGTCATTTTAATTCTTTCTTACCAAAATTACGGGGGGATTGAATTAGAGGTCTACACGGCCCGGGATTGGCCCGCGGCTCGTACCGTGGCCGGGCCGGGCCGGGCCGAGCCGATAAAAAAATTTTCGGGCCTGCCGGCCCGTTTTGAAGATTTAAGCAGAAACGATAAAATACTAATTCAACGAAAATGGTTTTAACGAGAATAAATATAAATATGCGTCACGAGCCATACTAGTTTGACAACATCAATATAAAAATGTAACTTGTACAGTGTAGAGATAGGCATCGGTCAGTTACATTGTGTGTAACCCGTTTTAATATTTTTTTAGCTGACTCGTGTTGGGACGAGATAAAGCTTTCGTTATTTTTCTACATATAGACTTGTCAAACCGGAACAAAACTTAATTTTTCTCAAGATCTGTAGGGCAGACAACATGATTCGTAAAATTATTAACAGCTATAAAGAACTTATGTTAGTTTAAGGCCCCTGTCCTAGCTTGAGGAAACGCTCGCGAGCTAATGCTATTCCTATGGGGAAGCATTTTTCTAATAACTCTTTCGCATTTTGATATTTTTGAATAATTTTTTTTTTTTTTTTTTTTTTTTGCATTGGATAGCTAAGATGCATGCTGACAGCGCACCTTTTTTTACTTTTTCGATTTTGGTTGCAGATATTTTTTTAAAAGCATTTTCAGTTTCGAAACCGGTTTTGAAAGTGAAACTAACTTTGTAAAAAATATCTGCAACCAAAATCGAAAAAGTAAAAAAAGTGCACTGTCGGCATGCACCTCAGCTATCCAATGCAAAAAAAAAAAAAAAAAAATCAAAAATGTCAAAATGCGAAAGAGTTATTAGAAAAATGCTTCCCCATGGGAATAGCATTAGCTCGCGAGCGTTTCCTCGAGCGAGGACAGGGGCCTTAATCTTTGGATATATACTTCTTGATGGTTTTTAAATTAATTTCTCAATAACGCGAAAGTTTGATATGTTTTCAGTTTAATTTTTATTGTAAATATATAAAAGTGATAAGCCTGACTATTGAAGGGATTTAGATTCGAATAGTGTTTTTCATTTATGGTAAATAAAATACTTGTATAACCTTGTTGAGATACAATAGTTTTTCAAATGGTTACAGGTTTTTCTTCATTCCCATGCTATCGCTTCCGGAAATTGTATTCAAAACGCTAACTATCACAGTGCTTTATTTGCTTGCAGTACTCTTAAATTGCTTGTATCAAAAAATGGATAACGTCATTCGATTATATAGTTATGAATAAACACACTTGCTAATCTTATGCGTTTCTGAGAAAAAAAAAAAAAACGAATTTAGATATGTATCAGAAAGGAGCTTCTTTGAATTGAAGAATGAATTTGGATTTAAAATCTTTAATAAAATGATATAGAAATATTTTAAATCTTCTTTTATTAAACAGCTTCAAAAGTTACAATGTTTTTAACTTCCTTTCTTTTTTCTTTTATTCTCAGCCATATTGATATTTTAATGAATCTAAATTTTAATGTTGAAAGCCTAAGAATCTAAGTAATCATTAATGTTGCTAATGTGTATTTCCTGAAAAATATACTGTAAAATCATTCCATAGATATTTATGCAGTATTCTTTAAAGGAATTTTTATATATGGTAAAAATCTGACTTTTTTAGAAATCGTAAAAATTGTAACGGGTCAAAACGGGCTGGACCCGGGCCTGGAAATTCCGGGCCGTGAAGACCTCTAAACAGAATGCTTATTGATTTATTTTAGTAATTCATTGCTGTTTCAAATGAAAATTTTTGATAATTACAGATTTATGTCTACGGAATTTCCGGCGATGATTTATTTATATGGTGTCAATCAAAACAAACACAACAATGAATTTGCTTTTAGTTGGCTTTTTGTTAGCAGAATATAATTTTTAATGGGATCGTTTATTTATTTATTATATAGTTATATAACTCGAAGATAATATTTTCTTCTGTTTTTAGTAGACAAGAATTAGCTGGAGGTTTTCAAATTTATTTAATATTCGATTGTGCACGAATCCTATTCGTTTTTCTTATGAAAATAACTTTAGTGATTATTATATGCATTTGTCATCATGAATTCTGTTCATGCTGAGGATGCTGTTCCTTTTCGAAGTTACTTTTCTCCGTACGTAAATTTCATCACCATGTTATTCCATCAGAAAGCAATCGATCAGTGTTTCTTCTTTTCCTATAAAAGCATAGGACCTTTAAAAACTCAATGTAAGTTTATTTTTATTTATTTTTTTATTTTTTAATTTACGTTGATTTTCAGGTACCTGTCAATCATGGAAGATTGTTATGAGGAAAGAATTCGTTATAATTTGAAATTATATGCACATTATACAGAAAAATGACGAACTTTGTTCGATTCGCTAGCTGATAAATAGCAATAATTGCAAATTTTATGCATTTATTCATGAAACACATACTTGCTTATAAAATTTGCTTGTTAAAGGAGGAAAAAATATGAAAATCCTTTTAAGTATGAAGTATATTTTTATTTTATACGGATTTGATAGGATTAAATTTAAATTTTCATTTGAAAATTATACCTATGATGTAAGAAGTTTTTAAAATTAAGATATTACTTTTGAAACAATTTTTAAATACCATACAATTGTTTGTTGTATATTTTTGGTATCGGGCTCGGGCGCCCGCGGGCTCTGGTGATAAAAAAAAATCTTTCGGGCTCGGGCGGGCCCGGGCTCCGAAAAATGAGCCCGAACTCATCTCTATTACGCATGCATAAAATTAGTTATACATATATATTTTGTTTATTTTTTATTTATTTATTTATTTATTTATTTATTTATTTATATAATTAAAAAAAATTAATTAAAATAATAATGACGGATTTTTTAAAACTTAATGACATTTGAATTGTTTGTTTGTTAGCATAAAATTGTATTTTTAATAATAAAAATTTTTAGACTTCTTGAAATGAAATTTAAAATTTTCTATGTTCTTATCAGCAGCATTGATATTTTTAAATGCTAATTGAACAAACAAAAATGATAATAAGCAAGGGACAAGATCAGAGGCAGTAGTTAGAAGGGAATCATAGCGGGGGAGAGGGGGGGGGGCTCATATTTTCTCTTTCTCTCTCTCTATCTGAAGCAAAAAGTTATATTAGTGCATATTCACACTCTAGATACTGTGTTTCGCATTAAACTGTTGTAATAACTTCATTTTATGCTAAGTAAAATATAGAATGATGAAAAAATCGTGTTAATAACTAGTGCGAAATTAAACATCATGTTAATTTAATTGGATGAGCGAGTTTTGAAGCACTTATTTTAATTACAATTTAGTATTTCTGCAAAATTTTGAAAAGATTCAAAATTAAATTACGTTTTCCAGCAGAATTTCATTTGGGTTTTTGGAACAGAAATTCATTTAGTAACTTTGGAATTTTTTCCTGGAACAACTCAAAATATTTTAGGGGGGGGGGGGGCAGCTGGGCCGCCTCTAGCATCTTCTTAGTTACGGTCCTGAACAAAGTCTTTGTTAAATTAACACCTAAAATAAAGAAATTAGAAAAGTTTGTTATCTCCAATTCCTCTTCTTTTTTATGCGTTATAAAAGCAATTTATTGTAGTCATTTTTTTTTTTTTGGAATTTTTGGCTCCGGATCATGAAATTTAATAAATCCTAATAAATTTATAAATTTAATAGATCCTAAATATTAAAATATGAAATAAAATATACATTTCTATAAGATACTAGAATAATTGAAAAAAGTGCACCTTCCCCCTCCACACACACGCACTCCCAAAAAAGAGAAAATCTCATTCAGTTATTAGAATGCATAGCAGAAAAGATAAAGTTTTGCTTGTGGAATTTAAAATATGTAATAAGCATAGTACAGTTTAAGCCTATTTTCTAATGACATAAAGGCCATATTTAAAAATTAATTTATTTATTGCTGACTTGGTGCAAAAAATGACGCCTAAGAATTAATTTATTAATGTCACAAATTGAGTATTAATAATTATTATATTAATAAAAACGAGCATTCTCGTATGTGATTATTCAAACGATTTTAAAGAAATATTCATCTACCAAAATTATACAAATCAGATATTTGGTATTTCGTTACATCTTAGTACTTATTTACGAAAAAATTCAATATTTATCAATTTTTCACCTTTTTCTCCGTTTTTTTTTTTTTTTTTTTTTTTTTTTTTTTAAATAGACCAGAAGATATTATATTCAACCATTATTTTGTTTAAATGAGCAAAATCCAGGTCAAAAAAGGGCAGCTGATGGAAAATGGGCAGATGCTTTTAATGAAAACTATGAAGTCGAACATTTTTTTCCTTTTTTATATGTAAGTAGAATATTTTTCAGAGAATTCTGTCGAAGTTAATCCTTTGAAATAGGACTAAAAAAGAAAAAAAATAGCCACCCTGATGAAACAATCGTTTATTACTAAAGATTTAATTCATTTATCGATTAAAAAAAAAAATCAGCATTTATATTTGCAAATACCGTGGTATTATGTCTTTAAGTTTGTCCGTAATGTTCCAGAAAATTTTATGTTGTATTGCAAGCTTTTTTTTTTCGGGGGGGGGGGGGGGTGTTACTTTATAAACAGTCAAGAAAAAGCTATATCAAAGTTGTAATATGCTTTAACTCCAAGGCTCAAAGGAAAATTACTGCTTATGGTCATTTCTTTGGAAACTTATAGAGAAAAAGTTCTAAAAATGTTTCTTACATATAGGAGTAAAAGATATTTCATATTCGTATCATTGAACTTAGAAATGCCACTTCGCAATAAAACAATACCATAACACTTTATACCCCGACCCATTAAAAATACTGCTTATAAATTTCATTTAACGTATCGATTAGGACTAATGAAGTTTAGAATGAGTTATAGATACTTTACTTGATCTTATTTCGAAAGCATGTGGTTAAACAAAACAGAAATATTTTGGTGATTTAATTTCTTTTTTGCTTGCATCCCTTAATTTATTAAGGTTAACTGGCACAAGGGAGATCTTACAGAGGAATGCATTGGAAGACTTTTTAAGAGAATCTCTTCTTTTATTATATTGTGATATATATGGTTATATATATCATGTCTTTTGACTTTAAAAATGAAATAGCTATACAATTATGTTTGCTTTAAAATTGAATGTATTCATTTTTTGACAAATGATTTACGTCTTGAATAATAAGCGATTGTTTTCTCATATTGATCTTTATCAGACTATCGCGTGCAGAGACTCCATTCTAAATGATAATTCTAACAGCATTTGAAAAAGAATGCCGACGTTCATAAAAAAAATGGTAAAAACTATTGGACTTCATTGTTTCCGAACAAGAGCACCTGCCAATTCCATTATTAAAAAAACTGAATTCAGGAATATGTCGTATATTGATTGGTCGTATATTAATTAAAATATTTAAAAACATTTCTATTTAAACATTATATTTTGTGTGATATAGTTAAAAATTTTATTTGCAATGGAATTTTATTCATTTTCTTTTTCTGGTTCTCTCTTTTTCAAAATTAAAATGTATATTAATTATTATTTCCTTGAATAATTCTTATAATATCCTTTTCTGTATGCACTTAACAATTTTTCATTTCCCTGCTACTTTACTTTCCTCCCTCCGCTTTACTATAAACATTTTTTTTTCGTTTAACGTTGCGTTATAAGGAGAGAAACAGACTGAAATCTGTTTAACAGTTCAATTCATAGTTTGAACCAACCTCTAATGATAATCTGTTTATATCTATACTTTTTCTAATCCCTTAAAAACGGTATAGACAGGTTTCACAACATAATTTGAAACTTCACCATGATTTGAATAAAAATTGATCAATAGTAATAAATTAAAGAAAATATTTTTCGTTATCAGAAAACTCGTGACATTATTTTGGGTATTTGGTATTTTATGCATTTTTACGAAGCAAAAATAATACATAATAATAATAATAATAAAATGATAATAATAGCAGTTTTAAACATTTAATATTATAGTTAAATGAAAAATATCGAAATACTTTTAAAAAAAATTAAAAGAGATTAAAGCATGTATCCTTTCAAATAGTAAATTAAATGAATGCAATATGCAAATGTTTGAAAATATTAATATAATAAAAGTTATTTTAATATTTTGAAACATTTCATTATAATACTATTCAGAATATTATTATAATGATATATAATCTTATGGAAAAGAATAATAAAGTAAAATAAGTAAACATTAGTATTCTATGAATTTGTCATCTAAAGAAATTCATCTAAAGAAAGTCGTACATTAGTATCATCATTTAGTTTCACATTAGTATTTATTTTCAGTATAATGGCTATTCTTATCCATTTACAGAAAATGTCATTCCCTAAGCATTTTAGCATTCGACTACAATAAGCTTCTTGACAAATAATCTACCTAAGTAAGCCTATTGTGTGGTGGTAAGAAGGAGTGTTTGAAGAAACGCCTTCTTTAGCGTATGACAGGAACAACGGGGGAAAGCACAACCGCGTACAAGCGCTTATAACCATTTCAGTGTCAGAAAAGCAAACCGTCTAAACGCGCTTATAACCATTTAGAAGAGGAATACTTTGAGCGTTTGTAGACGCCCATAACCATTTAGAAAAAGAATATTCTGGGCGCGTGTGCGCGCTTATAACCACCAAAGGGTTAATTTGGAGTTGGCAAGTGTAGCAATAAACCAGAAATTAATTTTCGTTGCATGCAACGTAGCATTGGCTTTTAGGGGTAGCAAATACGCAAGAATGTTTTGTTCAAATAAATATTTTCAGAAGAAGAACTATCGGAAAGTAACTAACATAAAATGTCTTTTACACAATCTGACTGCTTACAGCTAAAACTAATTAGCTGTTAAAACTAACTTAAATGTTTGTAAACAAATAATTTTAATAATATAAGTACAAATAAATTATTAAATTTTGAAATCTTAAACAAAAATCATACAATTTACGTAACATTTCAAACTTTGGTCTTTCGCTTTCCATAGCCCCATTGTTTTCAACAGTCTTACAAATTTCGTTGCGATAGTTCATCGATACGTTTTCTTCAACCCTGTCTGCTTCATCATCACTGGTTTCTATTTTTTCGAGCAGCTGATCTGATGTCAAAATATCTTTGGAAAAAGATAACAGCTAGTCAGCATCCCAGTTTGGATCGAAATGTTTTGACAGTAAGTTTTCGGCATTCTGACGTTTTAAAGGTTTTACCACGGTACTTGGAGCCACGTCTTCAAGTTTGCTGTTCATGACTTTTTTAAATGTTACAATAGACTTTCTAACTCCTATTTCAGATTTTTTAAAACATCTCCCCTCGTACCAATACCTTATTTTTATCTTTTGTAACGATAGAAAATCTTTTCGTCGAGTTAAATTTTAAATGCCACTGTACAGGTGGTTTTGAGGAAGACATTGTTTGTCTTCTTCCAATCATGAATGGTGTAATTTCTTCGCGAATTGAAAACTGTTCAATTTTCAGATAAAATATATTTATACTTTGCACCATGAACGAGGCGCTCAATTTTCTTCAATTGTCTTTAAATTTCAGCAAAAACACAGTCTGGAGAGATAAAAAAATGTCCAAGAATGCGGAAAATAACCTCTATCTTAATTGCATGCTTAGAAGCATGCCGAGTAAACCAATATTGAAGCTTAAACATCAATGTAGTAACAGATGTAAATTTTTCAAGTGGATGAAAAAAATCCGGGCTAGAATTCGAACGAGGGATGTATTGGCTGAAGCCGGCAATGTTCTTCCAACTGAGCCTTCCTGGACGAATACTGGTAGACTAACTCACCCAAGTAACCTCAATTATCCGGACTTTTTTCACACACTTAGAAAATTTATATCTGCTATAATTCATTTTCTGTTTGAATAATCGTGTTATAAATTATTCCAAGCAATCTAATATTTTTGTTTCGGCTTCCATAGTCATCAGCTACACATATGAGAACAATAATATCAGTAACATCAGTATTTTGTGGTCTGAGAAATAATGCTAAAGCAGATTGATTTGAAACTTTTGGGTATTCATGCGCTAGTGATAGAAAGACCTTTTTCAATTTAAATTCGGTAAATGGTGCCACTAAAACACTAAGTAAATCAGTAAAACTGGAGGCTTTGCTCTTCAATATAAATTAATATAATTTTGAATTCATAGAACTAAAATATTCCCCTCTTTAAAAAAAAAAAAAAAAAAAAAAAAAAAAAAAAAAAAAAAGCTAAAAATTTAAGTGACACTTCCTTTCATAATATCTAACTGTACTAAATATAACATCTATAATAAGACGTTTTATAATTAACGCTTCGTTAAATTAATAAATTACAAACAGTTTTGTCTAAAAAAAAAAGGCATAAATTTAAACGGCCGCCATCTTTTTTTTTTTTTTTTTTTTTTTTTTTTTTTTTTTTTTTTAACTGGGCATGCGTGGTTTACTAATCTGCCATTTGAAGCTTGGTTGGGTTTTTCGACTCCGCGTTTGTTTTTACATTCCATTTTGACAGGTTGAGTAAACAGTGAATTGGAATTCATGATTCAGCTTCGAAATTCCAATTCGTAATGAGTCTTTGAGCGTTTTAAGTATTCTTATATTCAACACATCTCCTCAGGAAATTAATGTTTTTAATTTTTTTTCTGTATACTCATCTTCTAGGATGTCTTTCTTTTTCTTAGTTCTCAAAATATTTCAAAGATGTATCCTCAATGTTATATACCGTGTTAAAATCTTACTCACAGTTCGACATCTTTTTAAAACATAGAATATTTTATTAAGGATAGATTTTAAAAATATTTTGAGAATTAAGAAAAAAGACATCTATTAAGAAAGGAACACAAATAAAGGGTGTTAAAAACATTAGTTTCCTGAAAAGCATCAAGCGCTCATAGACTTAACATTACAAAGGAGAATTCGAAAGCTGAGTAATCAGCACCCTTTAACACATAAGTGACGCTGATGTTGACGGAGAATTATTAGGTAAGGTCAGCAACTTTTATTTTATTTCCATTTTCTTCAATTGCCGGATATTTTACCTTTTGTAACACAGTAAAAAAGAAATGGATATTCATTTATTAAAATAAATATCCTAGTAGCACTGCTGCCTGAACTCGTGACTTTAAAAAGAAATATTTTTGTGAGAATGTATATTACATTTTAGACGAAGTCTGGTAATTTAGAGAAATGTAAAATGAAAAAAGAAAGAAAGAATATATAGCTTGTCCCATTCTCTAAAAATTATATTTACATATTGGTTCAATTGAAAGTGGTAATATAAACGATAACTGTAAAAGATGTCGAAGTTAAAAAAACAATTAACCTGGAAAATAGTAAAAACGTACTTTTTAAAGTTTGATTTTACAATAATAATAGATAACCGCATTTGACAAAATTATCATTATTAAAAAATATTACATATTTATATAATTACAGAAAATGTTAAATCCTATCGAATACACAGAGCAAAAGTGTTATTTAACATTCTATATGTTTGTATAAAGAAAATACACGAAAATTTAAAAGGCATATTCCAAAATAACGATAGTTCAACAAACGTTATATAAAAGCATGTACATTTGACATTTTATTTTATAAATAAAAACGTAGGTTAAAAATATCCTTGCCTAAAATATATTTTATTTAAGCTTATGTTATGTAAGCTTATGTTATGACATGCTTTAAAAATAAAGTATAGGATTGTAAAAATTTCGAATTTCCTTAAAAATTTAAAGAAAAATTCCATGATAAATATTTGATGCATAAAGTCAACTCCAGAAAATATACATTATTTAATGAAATGCTATACGTTTCAGTTACTACATAAAAATACATTTAAATCTATTTTATAATGTAAAAAATAAACTTTCTGACAAAAAATGAAACATAATTTCTTTTTTTGACCATAAAAAGTTGTTTTAAATAGCTTGAAAACAAAATTATACGGTGATGTAATTTAAGGAGTTACTTCAGTCAAATGAAAAGTCCCGTTCACCAATGCTAATCCTATGTGAAAAAATCATAAAGACATCTCGATTGCATTTTAATATCTTTAATTTTTTTTTAAGCATTAGATAGCTGAGATTGATCTGAACGCAAGCAGTTTTTAACTTTTTCGATTTTGGTTGCAAATAATTTTTACGACAGTGCTTTCACTTTCCAAACCGATTCCAAAAATGAAAGCGTCTCGTAAAAAATATCTGTAAACAAAATCGAAAAAGTAAAAAATGACCTGCATGCAAATCGATCGAAAACAAACCTAATAAACTTGTATCTTCTTTATACATGCACTTGTATTTATAAAAACATTTTATTTACAAATATTTATAGTAATCATTATGCTTTATGTAAAAAAACTTACTTCTGTTTGTACATAAAATTAGACAAATAACTAATTTATATATTTTTCTAAATGGGTAAATATTGTCTTGTTTGTGCATATGAGACAATGTTAGAATGAGGTAATCAGAAATTATGCATTTTCTGCAAATTTCCTTTTTTCGCTAAGCCCATTATTACCAAGGTCCTTGTAGTGAAAGAGTATACAGAAAAGTACTGCAACCGCATTGTCAATAAATAATTTTTTTCTTACATTAAAATATCTCATTTGTTATGGCAGCGTGCGGATTGAGACTTGTAAATAAAGATTTATAAATTTCATTAAAAAATGCAGTAAATCATGTTGAATAAAGAAAGTTTAATAAGTAAATCTAAAAAAAGAATAGTTCTGTTAAACGGCTTCACGAAATTTCACTAACAAGCAAAACTTTTCGGTTATGTTACTCTAAAAATTTCATTATGTTATTTTTCAACAGACATGAGTTTTCATTTGTCTAGTTTCTGAAAGATATAAATGATGTTTTCATCTTTTTATAAAGAGTCGGTTAATAACAAATTCTAAGGAAATAAGTAGGCTATAAAATGTCTATGTTGTGCAAGAGAATTTCTGCAAGGAAAATGATATATATATATATATATGTATATATGTATATTTTATTTACAAATGAAGCTAATCATTTTATGTATTAAACATAAAATTGTGAGAGAATAAAAGTTATAATGTAATGGTTAAATAAAATTATGAATAAAACAATAGGGATTTATAGATATGATGTAACATAGACATTAGTTAATATTGTTAAAAAATTTCTGTACTATACAGGATAATTTCTGTAAAGGAAAATGATTTTTTTTTAAGTTTACCAATGAAGGTAATCATTTTATGAATTAAACATAACATTTTGAGAGATTAAAGACCATAATATAATGTCAAAATAAAATTATGACTAAAAAAACAGGAATTTATGAATATGATATAACATAGACATTAGTTAATGTAGTTAAAACAATTCTATATTATACAAGAAATTTTCTGAAAGGGAAAATTATTTTTTTAAGTTAACAAATGAAGCTAATCATTTTATGTATTAAAATTTTGAGAGAATAAAGGTCATAATGTGATGTTGAAATAAAATTTTGAATAAAACTATAGGAATTTATATATACGAGGTGGAACCCGTCAAAATTCGACAAAAGAAAATGTTTAAGAAGGAACTGCTTCATTGATTTGTAATAAATCTACAAAATTAGTTACATTAAAAAATACATCTATATATTGATCAGTCTACCTCTCAAACAAATGTTATAAAAGATACATTTTATATTGATCAGCCCAACTCTAGTACAAATATTATTTTAAGCTAAAATTAACAAAATACTATAAAACTCAGTTGTCCAAATTTTTAAAATTAAACTTTAATCGTATATAAAATCAGTAAAATATAATAAAGATTAGCTATTATGATGAATTTATCAATTGAGACTCTAAGGTTTAGAATAAATGAGAATGTAAAAAACAAAATTTATCCCAAATTGACATGATCATAGAATTTCCCGGGAAATTAAAACCCGTCATAATTTTTATCCTCTCAAAATTTAAACACGTTCTTCTCATATCTGTATTCACCATCTTTAAAGAAATGATATTTTAATTTGATCATTTTGAAATCATTTTAATTCAAAACTTGAAATTATTTAACTGATGAATAAAAACGAAATAAAACCGAAATTACGGAATTTTTTAACAGATGATATTTTTTGAAAAGTACACTCATTTCAATTTTTAATTTTTTAATCAATTTTAAGGGAAAATGGAGTGATTCTGTTGCCACAATTACAAAATTGGTACTAAAAACTATAAAAAAATAATATCTCAAAAAATAATTGAGATACAGCTTTCAATCAAATTGCATTTAAAAGTACACTTTTTTCACTATACTACAGTGTAAAAATCGGAAATATACTATGTTTAGAAGTATAAAATTTGCAGTAGTGAAAAATGCAAAACTGAAATTGCATGGGAAAGTGTTGCCATTCGCAAAATGACGTATACGTTACGCACAGATACGTTTGGCCTTTATTATATAGATAGATGATGTAACATATACATCAATTAATGTAATTCCAAAATGTATTTCAGATGTGTACTAGACGCATGCGCATGCAATTCTGGTGGTGATTGTGAATGCTTATGTGCTGTGGTGTCGGCTTATGCTCAAAAATGCTCAAGAAGAGGAGTAGTTATTCCTTGGAGATCTCAGGACTTATGCCGTAAGTTATTAAAATAAAAATCAAACACTTATTGATATTTTTTATGTAAGTTAGCAAGGAGTTCAGCTCTTAGTATTGTTTTACTATTACCAAAACAAATTAAGGGGTCATAGGACTTTTAAACTTTCAAAAATTTCGATTTTTTCAAAAAAATATATGTTCATGGATAAGCGGTTTTGAACATTATAAAACAAACCGCATTAAAAAATTCCTATAATTACTCAAGTTACAGCCTAAAACGTACGAAGCGCAAAATGATTTGTTTCGGTAAAATGAAACTTGAAAGTTATTTTTCTCAGATTGAGGTTTTCGAGCATAACGCACAGGATTACTTGAAAACTGTTCAATATTTTTTCATGAAATTTTCAGAAGATACATGTTATGTTAGTCTGTATAAACGGAACCTAAATTTAAATCTTTATTGTTAAAAAAAAAATTAGGTGGTTATAGTGTTGAAAATTTCAAAATTTTATATGAGCTAAATAAAATGTTTCATTAAAAATATAAAAATGCTTTAAATACACATTTATTTAGATTCAGAGTAATTATTATAATCTAGAGTATATTTGGAACCAAAGTTGTTGATCTAGAAGCAAAATTTATTTTGTAATCCTGCGCGTAAGTTGTCGTGGCAATTTTCTGCTCGTCGAATATCTGACAGTTTGAAGCCTTTTATAAATATTAATTCTGCATGTTGTAATTTTATAAATGTATGAAATGAAATAACATTCTTATACCTTTCATCACTCCAAAAATTGTGTTTTAAAGGCATATACATTTTAAGATATCAAATGTTGAAAGTAGTCATTTTTTTCATTTTTTCCAAATTTAAAAGTCCTATGACCCCTTAAAGAAATAAAGAAGACACTGAAGCATAAGCTTTTGCTTACCCATCATGTATAGTAAAAGGTAAATTTTACAATCATTTTAAAATTTTGAAAAAAATTGTTGGATTTCCACGTTTCAGACACTGCAGATTCCGCAAAATATATTTTTAGGAAAAAAAATTGCATCCGTCTATCTGCGTGTCTGTGTTACGTGTAACTGTAATCGTTCTATCTTCCGAACGAATTGAGATAGAGTCTTGAAGTTTAGTGTATACTTAGTATGTAATAATGTAAAGAAGCTTATTGGATATCAATAACTTCGTTTATGCGGAACTATTTTTTTCGAACTCTGGATATATTCGTTCTGATGAAAAGTATGTAAAATTTATCGAAATTGTTTTTAAGTTTGGAGTGGCTGTAAAATACAATAAAAGTAACACAATTTTTACAGGAAAAAAGAAATTAGTAGTATTATTTGTTACCAACATATTTGTAATCCTATTTTCACACTCTTTGATTTTTCATGACCCTGTATTTCATTCAAATTCCAGTTCAAAGGTATGTTTTAATTGGAAATGAGATGCTTAATCAGATGTAGTAAGCTATCAGTTAATATGATTTTTGAAGCTATAAGGATGTTTTCTTTTACACATTTTGGCACTGCTAGATTTCCCGTTGACAAAAAAACTATTGCCAAACTATAAGATTAAATGCCATTAATGGCTTATGGTAAATGTCACATTCATTTGACATTAAACACATTACACGTGTTTGTCGCGTCATCAATTGATTTTTGATTCGATGTTTTATTTTTATTTTTAGTAATATTTTACTAATTTATTTGTTTTATTGTTATTTAAATTAAAATTTTTGCCAATTTGTATAATTTACGAGTAGTTTGGTTATTTATGTAATTTGCTGAAATAGTTCGATGTTATAATCAGGTATAGTACCCGCAATTCAGTAATAGCATTACTATGTATTTAAAATGTTTAAAAATATGCTTAATTTTTTTAATTGCATGAATTTTATTACAGTTTACACATGTTCTAGTTTCCAAATTATATTATGCATATCCATGATGGATACGTACTACGGTGGCACCCACGACAAGTTTAGAATTACATTGAGTTTGGCAATACTTTAGCGTATATAAGCAGTAATAAAATGAAATGGTTCCAGCTACGCGTGAAATAATCTGGCGAATTGTCTAAATCAAATCAAATCATTCCAGTAAAATCGACTTGCATATGGGAAGCAATGCTCTTGTTGAAAAGTTTAATCTCATTGATATGCGCTGCCTAATTCTGAAAAATATGTGCTCTAAATAAACTTTGAAAATTATTTCTTATTGTCTGCTAAAATATGTGCAACGTATTTATGCATATCAATAAATCATATATTCATGGATATGTTTATAATCTGCCACACTTTTCTAGTTAAACAGGTTTTTAATCTCATTTATAAGTACGTTATTAGATTTTTTATTAGATAATATCATGATCAAGTTCATAAAAGTGTTCTAACGAAAGGGAGTCAAGTATAAAAAAGAATTGTGTTATTAAAACTTATAGCCATGTAATCATCAGCCGTTATCTAACTTAAAATATCTTTTTAATTACATAAGATCCATTTTCATGTTGTCATGATACGTTTTTATAGGCGGTAAAGGCGGCCATTATCTATCAAAATTATTTTTTTCGAATAAAACTACATAAAAGTTGTCATGATCGCAAAGAGTTCTTGGTACTTTTATGTTAGCCGGGTGAAAATCTCGCCTATAGCATAATTTTTTTAATCAGCAGTAAGCATTTATTTTCACGTTGTAAATCGATAGAATAAGACAATATATTGATGCTGAAATTATATTTCATGGTTTATGATAGTATTTATAATTATAGTTCTTTTTTTTTCAGAAATAAGTAAAATTTATGAATTTTAAATGTTTTAGTTTTAAATTAAAGTTGTGTATAAAAAAATTAGTAACAGTATTATATCTTAAATGAAAGTAAAAGAATTCGAAAAATTCTATGGTATCAATGTTTGGTGATTGATGCCCTGCTTTCAGCAAACATAAATATACCAAGTTTGTAATTTCTCTACCAAAATCTAAGGATTTAGAGAAACATTGACCAAATAAATTAAATTAAAAATTAAATTATCATGATTAAATGTTTAGCATTACATAAAGGAGACCAAACTCGTCATCAAGAGCGGCTACACTGTAAAAAAGAAATCTGTAACCCTACACATGTAAAGTTGCCGAAATCTGTATGCTTACTAACACTTTGTCTGTACACTGTACAAGAAAAGATGTAAATCTACAAAACTAATTTTTGCAAAGCTACAAAAATCTGTAACTTTACAAACGAATGCATTAAAATTACAGTTATCTTACTAAAACTTTAACAGTAACCTTAGCTGCAGTTAAATAAAAAATTCTAGTATCCCAGTTTCCTAAAAAAATTTTAGTAACTTTACAGATTTTTTTATTTTCAGTGCAAATCTGTATCTGTTACATATATATTTGCTGTTATCGTTATATAAAAAGTTTTAGGAATCTCAGTTTCTTAGAAAACTTTTAGTAACTTTACAGATTTTTTTTTTACAATGTAGTAGTATAGAAAAAAACAAATCTAAAATATCTAAAATCTAACTGAATCTTTCAGCTGTACAGTGTGAATCATGCGACCATTACAGTCCATGCATTTCACTTTGTGCCCCGCCTACATGCGACACCTATCTAGACAACTCTGAAACGGAACACTCGTGTACCAGACAACCTTGTGTGGACGGATGCGAGCCTAAACCTTGCGAAAATGGTCAAGTGCATAAAAGTGCAACAAATTTAACGTGTATTCCAGAACAGTTCTGCACTGAAAAACCTTGCACAGTAATAGATGGTGTGCCTTATAGAGAAGGCGAAAGAATAGAAAACAAGGATATTGGAGACGCCTGTCAATCATGGTATGATATTAATCCATTATCATGTGAATTATTAAGTAATAAATTATATATCTGTATCAGAGGTTTTGATCTGATATACATATCAGAATAAAACATCTCCAGAAGCACCATACACACACATACACTGTAAAAAAAAATCTGTAAAGGTACTAAACTTTTTCTTGGAAACTGGGATTCCTAGAGCTTTTCCTGTAACGGTAACAGCAAAAATTCAAGTTTTAGAATCGGTTACATGGGTTTTTCCTGTTACCGTTACAAGAAAAGTTCTTGGAATCCCACTTTCCTAGAAAATGTTTAGTACCTTTACAGAATTTTTTTTACAGTGTATATATATGTATGTTTAGTAAATCAAAACAATGTATGTATCCATCAGCTGATTATGATTATTTTTTTTAATCAGAATTTATGTTTTTAAATTATAGTTCAATTTCCGATTCAAAATTTTATAAAATTTGTTGCATTTCATTTTCGATAGTATGCTAAAAGAGTGATAAAAGAATAATGTAATGTACATATTTGATTTTTGACAATTTTCAGATCAAATACATAAATATCTATTATTATTTCCTCTTATATATATATATATATATATATATAATAAGTTAGAAATTGTTACAAGGCACTTTTTTCAATATTATTATTAACATTTCTACATATACCTCATATTTCAAGATTTTAAAAAATAATTCTGATTTTATCTATGTTAATAAATATTTAAAAATTGAAATAAAAACTCTGGTTAACTCAAAAAGAAAGACAAAAATAGAAATAGCAATAGTGAGTAAAACGAAACACGTGGTTTCGTTAAAATTCCATGAAAGTGTTACAGATAGCTTACAGATAATGAATACTGATATTTTACAACATATTTAACTGCGTAATTCTCGCACCCGAGACTTTTATGAGCAGTTTAAGCTTTTTTTAGTTAAAAAAAGTTAAACTGATCACTCAGGTTGCAATAGCTGTCAGTAGGACGTCATTTCTACAGACCAACATATTTTCAGTTTATAATGCTTATTAATATACGTAAGGCATTTTCTGCTGCAGTTGTATTTGTTTGCAACATTTTTGTTTATTTTTTGTGAACTCTGGTCCTCAATTATGTTTTGGTGAACGGGCATGTTTCACATTGGCTTTCCTATGTCATACGGACAAAATAAACTCAATTGTTTAAGTTCATCAAATTAGCTCGTACACTGTAAAAAAAAATCTGTAAAGGTACTATACTTTATCTAGGAAACTGGGATTCCAAGAACTTTTCCTGTAACGGTAACAGCAAAAATTCAAGTTTCAGAATCGGTTACATGGATTTTTCCTGTTATCGTTACATGAAAAGTTCTTGGAATCCCAGTTTCCTAGAAAATGTTTAGTACCTTTACAGATTTTTTTTTACAGTGTAGAATATTCTAGATGTTTTTTTTTCTTTTTTTTTTTTATCACAGATTGATAATATTGCGCAATTTTATACGATAATTAGCAGTGAAAATATATACAAATAAGAATTTTGATTTTTAACCGTCTGACCGCCAACTAAAAGGCTAAATTTTTCTCCCTGTAATTTATTAACAATATAGGTATCAGACAGCGCTATTGCGCAGTTTAGTTTTTATGTCGAGAAAACCCAGCATATTTCTAGCATTGTGGACAAGTGATGATGCGCGGTTGGTACTTACTGACGTAAAGTAGAAGTATTGCTTCGGTATTTTCTAAGTAAAAAAAGAAGAGCTATCGCGCTGCTTGGGACTTTTCGACAGTGTTTTTTTAAAACCCTTTCCAATTCAAAAGGTTAAAAAATGCTAAAAATCAACGTTTTTACCAACATCATAAAAGTTATTTTATTATGCATGTAATTCTTCAGGGTTTTTATCATAACTTACGTTTTCAAAACTGGTTTTTACCTGTAAAATTATAGTAATTTAAATAACATTTTAGCTGCAGTAAAACTGTCAGCTTAGTGGATGGATACATGAAAGCGGGTCGGTGAGAAGGTTAAATATAACTGACTTTTTACTATATAGGTTAACTCTTTATGTCCCAGAGCAGAGAAATTTTTATCTCCCTTAGAATCCCAGAAAAACGCCCGATATTTCACCCCCCAAGAAAGGTAAGGCGGCTCGCTTTAGCTATTCATACGAACGTGTATGGTTCAACCCTTTTCGTGTAGTACCTGCCCAAAGAAGAACCTATTGTTATATCTTTTGTTATCGATGTCCCCCTTGCCCTTAATCCCAATAACCATAAATCCAATAGCTTTGCTTTTTCGTTATCTTCGGCTAAGTGAAATGACATTTTATTTTTAGATTTAAGAGTATGTTTATGACATCTGTGCTGAATAATCATAAGATAAAGGATTTTTTTTCAGTTCTTTGTTTCAAAAACAAAACTTATACTTGTAAATGAAACATATATATTTGTATTAATACTTAAAAGCTATTTGTTTATTCAATGAAAAAAAGAAATATATATATATATTAAATTTAAAATTTATCCTTGCTACATTTTTTGGAAAAATAAAAGTATTTAATGCATTATTAAATCATTTATACAACATATTCTTACAGAATAATTTTTTTTTTTTTGAAATAAATTTACCGGGTGATCCAGAAGTTTCGGGAGTTTTGAAAAGTTAATAATTAGGAAACTATGTATAATACAAAGGTTCTGTTTTCAGATATATTTTCAGAAACATGTGGGATTTTTGTTTAAAATGAATTTTTTTAAATATATATAGTTACCATTTTTAGCAACAGGTGGCGCTGTTGTATAAGACTGAATGTACCTATACCATGCGTTATATAGACACATGAGTTCATTGCGAAACTTCTTTTCTATGATAGTGATGAGATTTCGTTCTAAGAGTGGTTTATGTTCAAACATTTTTTGTAAGGTAAATGAAATTGCATTGTAAGGGAAATTTGATACAAAATTTCATGAGCAACTGCAGTGTTTAGACATTGTCTAGACTATGTTTAGACACATCTTTGCATGTCGCGTTGTTTTTATATCGTACAATACGTCAAGTTAAAACTGCAAAAGAATCGATGGTCATTGCAAATGTGAAATGCTATGGTAAGCAAGGTTTGAGAAAAAGGCTCTTTGGAAGATCGTAATAGAAACAAGAGATCCCAAATGTCTGTTACAATCGTAAATTAGGTAGGATTCTATGCCAATACTCTGTAGAAATCACCAGTTCAGGGTGAGTGCTGTAAACTTGTGATATCACGATGAACTGAAATTTCTTTCCGCTCTGAGGATACTGTGCACGCTGTTTTGCATCGGCTCACGGCGGTACTTATAAGCCATGAGTGTCATGATTAAACTTTGTAACCCTTGGACACTAATTCGTTCTTTTAAATGAGCTGTATCATACTATAAAAACAATACTATCAATTTTAGCGCCACCTGCTGCCAAAAAGTGCAACTAACATAATATGTTTTTTTCATCGAAAAAACAAATCCCACAAGTTTCTCAGCATTTCTGTGAAAACCGCATACTTCTATTGTTTATGGTTTTCTAATTATTAGCATTTCAAAAGTCCCGGGACTTCTGGATCACCCGGTATATGCTGAATTTTTTTTTAATAATGAAACATTTTTACATTAATTTAATTTATGAGATAAATTATTGTATAAATATTCATACGTTTGAATTTTTTCCCTTTATTGATGCAATTATTTCTAGGTAACTTTCCTTCCTATAACAATGGATACACTAAATTTAATATTTTTTTCACTCAATTAAATAAGTAAATTTAAAAAAAAAGCAATGTAAAAAAACAATCATTATTTTAAAATATTCGTCTGCTTGTTATTTTTATTAGTGGAGGTAATTGAAAAGGTCGTTCTTCAGTTGGGAACCGTTGAAGTATTATGTAGGGAATATGAAAAACGGGAGGGGGTGGGGGTTCATGATCTGCTTGTTTCCGAAATGGGGGAGGGAGAGTTACAATAATTATTATTTAAGCTTTTGATAATGAAGCAACTATAATGCTACAATCATAAACAAACAAATCTTGTTGGGAAAACAGCGTTTTAATTACATTGATTAATCTTTATTTACCATACATTAAAACTTTTTTCAGTATCACAATCTAAGATATGGCTATTCATAAAACTTTTTAGAATTAATAATGTAATTTATTGGTAATTGATATTTTCTTGGAAAAAATGTTATGTACAAAATATTATAAAATCTTACATAATCAAAAGAAGAAAAAGGCATGAATTTGTTTGTTTTTCTTTTCTTCTTTTAAGGAGGAGAGATACAAAATGAATAAAAAGGACAATGACGGAAAATGCTTATGCAATACTTGAAAAGCCGTTTGATTAATTCATAAATTTAAGAATTTAGATAATTTCTATTTCAAAATATATAATAAGATATAATCATCAAAATATATAAAAATTAAAAGAGGTTTTCTAAGGATTATAGATGGTTGTATTAAAACAGATTATCAAAGTTTTTTGCGTCCATAACAACATTTATGATTTAATCGCTGCATTTAATAAATTTCCGTGGAAAAAAAAGGAATGTTAAAAATTTAAATAATAAAAAATTGTAAGAATTAAACTGTTAAATGTTTTTTTCCTTCCTGAGATTCGATATTATTAATTGATTTGATAATAAGACTTTAATAATTTTACGCTTTCTTACTTGAATATTAAAAAGTGGGGGGGGGGGATTATATAAGAAGCACAGCATGGAAGAAAATATTTTCACTACTTAGAAGTGAATACTTTAGTAATTAGAAATGAATACTTTCATATTTGGAGCCGATTAATAAAAATCAAACTATACTTTTACATATATAAAAAAAAAAAAAAAAAAGGGAAAACCATAATCAAAATGATTATTAAAACTTTTATCTCTCAATAGCTAACACCTCCGAATAGCGGTCAAATTCACCGCTCCTGAGGTATCCGCTATTCAGAGATTTCACTGTACATGACATATATCTTGATGATACTAATTAAATAAATTTTTGGAATTTAATCGTAATATTTAAAAATATCATTTTATCAAAGCAAAAAACATTATTTTTTTGTAAAATAAAAAACATTATTATGCTTTTTTATATTTTATTGTAAATTTTTCATTATTTAGTTTTTTATAAATAAATAAAATAAGGACAAAATAAAAACTAATCACTAAAAACAAATGGGAAAGAATTGACAAATATTAAAGTAATGACTTTCGAAACCATGTTTTGACTACTCGTCTGACAGTCTTCCTACCTAAAGTAAACCTATTGTATTTGTATATGTTGAGCGGCTCCTATTCCCATTGTGTTCCTATCTACTGTCCATTAAGCGGAATAAGCAGTCACGCCCAATCCATGTTCAACAACTTACTCTTCACAAAAGAGAGGGGAGAAATAGTCAGGCCGTTTCTCGGGCGTTATGGGATCTTAGCGACTCAGGCGTTGCCGGCCGTTATGGGATCTAAAGGGTTAAATATAACTGTAATTACTTTTTATTGTATTTCCATCCCCAAACAATTTTTTATCCTTTTTTTTCCAGTTATTGCAGAAAGGGCAAAGTAGAATGCATCGGAGTGCCATGTACCAGCACAACACCCAAACCAACAATTGGACTGAAATTGGAAGCCTGCGAGTTCACAGGGTGGAGTGATTGGATAAATACATTTGATCCTGCAGATTACGTAATAAATTTCTCACTTTATTCATTACAACTAAAGCATTATTACATCCTACATTTATTTATTCCTTTAATAATCTTACTAGCTGCATATACAGTGTGTTATTAGTACACCATGAGTGCAAGAAAAGTTCCATTGCTCCATTTCTCAAATCTCTTGAATACAACTACAGTGAAACTTCCATTTAAGTCTCATCGTTCCACTTGAGCACTTCGCTATGAAGAAATTCGTTAAATGGAAATCAACTTAAGTTCTTGAAATCCGTATAATAAAATACGCATTCATGAAATGAAAAATACACCTAAAATGGGAATGTTGGAAAAATGTATTTTAATTTCTCTAGAATCTATTTATATGGTAATGGGTGACATGGAAAAAAAATAATCAGAATAAGCTCAAAAAAAAAAAAAAAAAAAAAAAAATTAGAGATGTAAGGAAAAACTGAAATGTAGTATACCTAGTTTTTTCAGTATATTAAATCCTTAACTAAAATTTCTGTAATATTGCTTTGTGCCGGTTTGTTATAAAAATAAACTGTTCCTAAAAATTTTAACTCTTTTGTAAGCATCCGTACACTTCATTTATAGCATTTTTGTGAAACTCGAATTCCCTTTCTGATGCATTGAAATATTTTTGCATTTCTCCTTTTGAAGGTCTTTCAATTTCCACTTTATTACCATCTTAATTCCTCTCTATCGTTTTTCTTCATCACAATCGTCAGTAGAATATAATCAGTTGTCATAAATGGTTCAGTTGGGATAAGTGGAATAAACTTCGTTTTACAGAACATATTCTTCGTAATATGGAGATTAATTTCCATACTAAGGATATTCAAGGTCAAGATTCAACAAAAAATTTCTTTAAACAGAAAACTTCTTTAAATAGGGACTTCGTTAAAGGTAGGTTCCACTATAATTGTTTATTGTAATCTTCGCTTTCTTAATGATAGAAATTTTCAGATTAAATACGCTGAATACTTTTGAAACAAGTGGTGTTTTTCGCATATTTTTTAGTTTATTCTGTCAAAAAAGCATTTTTTTTTTATAAGAACTCAATATTTATCTGAAAAATCACACTTAATATCATCAGTTCGATTCACATTGTTCCAAAAAACTCTCCATTGCAATATGCCAATTTGGCGCGGTACTAAATATGGAACATATATCGCTTTGATTTACGATTGGTAGAAAACTCAAAATAGTAAATTTATAATAAAAATTTTACTTTTTGTGCTCTGATTCTTTTTTAAAGTATGGCAAACAGACAAGAAGCTTTATTTAAACTATCTGTTGAGGATGACGAAATTGTTTCCTCATAATTTGATAAATAAAAAACTACACTGCAAAAAGAATCACTAAAGTTACTTAAATTTTTCTAGGAAACTTAAATTTTTCTTTTGGATTCCTGGAACTTGTTATTTATCGGTAACAGCAAAAATTCATCTAATGGATTCTGTTACTTGAATTTTTGCTGTTATCGTTGCTTAAAATTCTTGGAATCCCAGTTTCCAAAAAAAAATTAAGTAACTTAAAAGATTTTTTTTTACAGTGTTACTTGAAAAAGGCATGTTTTAAAAATATACTGTTCTTTGCCATTTATTGTTTATTAATATTTATTTTATTATTATTTTTTTTTGTTGTTGTTTAAAATATTTTATACTTGCACTTTTACAGCCAATTAGAAGATTTGGTACTACTCTGTTATTCCGTCGACCAAAATACTTTCGCCAAATTACAAGATTAAATGCAATAAATCGTGAATGTCATGTTCGAATGACATTAAATACGATACACGTGTTTAAAACGTCATTAAATGATTTTTATTTCGACTTTTTATTTGTATTTTTATTAATATTCTACTAATTTGTTTTTTTATTATTTAAAATAAAAATTACGTCAATGTGTATAATTTGGTTATTAGTTTCGCGATTTCTATAATTTGGTGACATCCGTCGACTGGATAACAGAGTAGTACCTAAGATTTTAGCATGCATAGTTTGCTTTATAATTAACTTTATTTTTGCAAATAGTAAAATAGTTTTAGCAATGAACAATATTTGACAATTGATCATGAGCGCACAGTTAGTGAAAAATACGTTTTAAATTAAATTATAAATTTATAATTAGTTTTAGATGGTTTGTTGAAATCAGGAACGCATTTATGTAGAAATTTTTTTAACCCTTTATCTACCGATGGAACTTATAAGTACCATTAAAATTACTTATTATAAAATTCTTTTAATACTCAAATTAGTTGTAATACCGTTTAAAACGAGTTACAGATACATTAATTTATCTTGTTCCAAAAGCATTATTGGTTACACAAAATAAAAAATATTTTCGAAAGAATGATTTATTTTGCCTTTGCATCTTTTCAGCTTTCTTGGCGCTGAAGGAGGAGGATGGGGATTTTTCAATTCGGAAATATTTCTATATTTATAGCGTAAAAACATCATATTTGTCCATTTTATAATTCTAAAAATACTAAGAAAATAATGTAAAATAAAAGATTTGAGTAGGGTTATAAATATTGCACAAAATCCCTGTGAATTCAAATTTAATTAATCCTTCTAAATCCTTCAATTCTTCTAAAATCTTTCAAAAATGTATTAAATAATTATGTAAATATTTTAATTTAGTCTAAAAAATTTACGTAAAATGCTTTAGAATGTAAATTTTTCATGAATTCATAATTCGGTAGATAAAGGGTTAAATTCAATCATATCATGAATTAAAGAAAAAAAACTTTACAAAACATCGTTACATACGTGAAGCATGTCAAGTTAAATAAAAGGGTATAAAAAATGAAAGAACTTTTAAGGGATTAATATTAAAAATAGAAATAAATAGAATATACCGAGAAATAAACTGTTAAATCTTTAACTGTTATATTCTTTTTAAGAACATAAATAAAAAAAGGGGATCTAACCTTCATTTTTCCCACACTAAAATGAATATTTTTAACCGAAAAATATGTGAAAACCAATAAAAATATATTTTCAGTTACAAAATAATAGTATGAAAAACCATTTAGAAATGAAACAAGCAGCGTGTTCTTGCCCGAATGTACTTCAGGCAACAAAAAAAGTTGAAGGGGTTAAAGAAGAAAATGCTTGCTTGAATTTCATAATGGAACTAATGTTAATTTTTAGATACTTAACGCAATAGTGAAAAACGCGATGTTAAATTTAATGAGAAATGCAAAATTTCCCAAAATTCTTCATAACTTTTATTTCAATTTCACAACCTCGTCAGTGTGTTATATATTTTTATGGAAATTGTAAATTTATCATTCACACAAACGATTTGTCCAATATTTACATTATGTAATGTACTATTGAAAATCAATTTAATTAATATATTATACATAAATAAGACATATAATAACCTTATATATAACTATGGTTGCATAAAATCCCCATGAAAGATTAGAAACGCTTTCATTCGGAGCCTTTTATTTTCATCAGTGTTTATAATATTTGGCGAGAAATCACACTTCCTAAAGATTGATTCATGTTAGTGCTAAAAAGTGCATATTTAGTCAAATGTAGTCACAAAAATTAAACAAAATAGGTACATAATAAACTTTAAACAGAACCAAAGAATTAATCAAATATCGCTTACCTGCTTCGGTAATATTCCATACACCACTACCAAAGCAAAAATTACAAAACTTTTGTTGATAAAGAAAACAAACCAATAACTACCAAAACTACCAATGCAAAAATTACAAAACTTTTGTTGATAAATGAAACAAACCAATAACTACCAAAACTACCAATGCAAAAATTACAAAACTTTTGTTGATAAATAAAACAAACCAATAACTACCAAAACTACCAATGCAAAAATTACAAAACTTTGTTGTCGCAGAATTTAACAAAATTATCTTTACAACTTTGGTGCTCCATAGAACTTTGTAGCCAGTTAGATGCAGGTTGTTTCAAGATCCTGTGTATCATTGTTTGCAACAACCCCAAGTATCTAGACGCCGCGCCGGCGCCGTGCAAATGAACGCCGTGGAAAGTTAGCAAGGAGTTCAGCTCTTACAAGGAAGGTCTCCGTACTGGGCATACTCAAAATTAAAAAAAAAAAATACTGATTAAACTACTCATGTATGTAATGAAGGATCAGTCGAATTTAGCGGCGGAATTACAAAAGAAACTCAGTTAAAAGAATAAAATATTTTCGAGCATTTGGGGCAAAAAGACGAAAGCGTCACGCGATTTGGCGAGCAGTATTTTCCCTCGCCAAAAGCAAACGATTTTAATGCACCTGAAAATTTATCATCAATTAAATTTTAGAATTCGTGTAAAAGTATTTAATAAATTTAAATTTGCCATGACATATAGATGTATTTTGTATTGCATATTTCTGCCGCTTTTGCTGCAGTTCTTTAATTTTATCACTTTAAAAATAATTTCATGTGTAAAAAATACTTTCATTTTGAAAAATATTTTTTCTCACATTTAAGCGTATGACAAAATAAAGGCCAGATGGAGAATGCTGCAGTAACGCCTTTCAATATCGGAGAAGTTTTTGTTTCTATAGCAACAAAATTCAAGCGACAGAGCTCAATTAGATTGAAGTTAATTTTGAGATTAAAACAATTTAATTAATTTAAATTTTGTTTCAATTCATAAAATTTCACAGTTAATTTTCATTATTAATACATTATGACAAAAATATAGTTAAAATAAACTAAAGCTGACAAAACTAACGTTATATAAATAAAATTTCTTTAAACAAGTTCAACATGGAACATTTTTATGTTAAAAAGAATTTGGCATAAAAAAAGTATTTTTTGAAATTTTATTTTATCGCTAACCAATGATAAATCGCCAAATAAAAGAAACGTTCATTATTTTTTTACAAACGTTCTATCAGGGCTCCGTCAACATTTTTTTTTTTTTTTTTTTTTTACAAAACTTATGTCCTTATGAGAAGAGCATTCTGTAATTTTTTTCAGAATTTACTGATTATGCCCGTATGGAGACCTTCCTTGCTAGTCGAACACGATCCGTATCAAATTAACTTGCGAATGGCCAACCTGCAACCTTCTAATGAAATACACTACAAGTCGCCATCAACATCTCCAACACAACCTCTCGTATTGAGTGTCTGGATGGTGCGTTATTTCAGTATTTTATTCGTAAACTCCTTTAAATTAACTACCCACACCATTCGTCTCAATGAGTCAGAAGAAACAGTTCGCCTTTTCAGTGCCTGTAACAAACAATCTTTGTTAGCATACACAAAACTTCATTAGTTTAAAACAGAATATAAAACCGAACATCGTATCTTATTTCATTTAGGTTTTGTGGAGGGTCAAACATGTAAAGAACATCTTGGAACAGCTGTATAATTTAGAATCTGAATAGGATAGATTTAGCGACCAACAGAATTGCAGGTAATTGAAAGACTGATAAATAGGCGATATGTAAAATTAATACTGGAAAAGAAAACGGTAATTAGAGAAATAGGTTTATTGATTAACAGAATTTCAGAAAAATAGAGGGATCCGTAAATACAAACAATGCGTATAAAAAAAGAAACTTTATGTACTGCGGGTTTTTTCTCCTCTAAACGTTTTTATATTAACTGATTACTACAATTTCCAGCAGTTCTAACGATTAATATACCTTTTTATTCAGTCTTCTTCTGAATTGCATATTTAAGTAAATTTATATATTATTTTTTACACTGATGGAATACGTTTAATGCTATTGAACCGGTATTCAATATTTGATTAATTCTGCGCTATTCTTAAGCTTTTTTTATTAATCTGTGCTGCATAACAAAGGTCTTATCTGCGTTTTTAAGTTAGAGAGAAGTTGTTATTCAAAAAATTAATTAATTAAAACGTTTGTTAGCCTAACGTTTATTAAATTAAGTTTATGAACTATACTACAAATTTTAATATCTATTTCAAAGGTGTACAGAAATAGAAAGACGTTATTTTGAGAATTCTGAACTGTAGTAGTCATAGAAAAATACCATTCTCATTCATGAAAGAAAAATCTCTTTTCTTTACCATACTATATAAAAGGAAATTGCGTAGTTTTTCTTCATTTCCTATGTCTCAATTGAAATCTACAATGATAAATATTTCAAGCAAAACACTTTATACTTTTAAGTTCAGTAATTTCACTCTTTGAGTGTTATGTAATCGCTTACTTCCAAAAATATTCAAAAGATTTTAAGAGGAAATCTTTTGCTTTATTTTTCACTTTCTCCTTTTATATTATGCTGAAATTTGAATTTACAGAAACCTCTTCTTTGTGATTTAGCAGAAAATGAAAGATAAAAGATAAATTCATATAGCGTTGCTTCCAATTTTAACATCTTAAGAATAAGAAAATTGAAGCAATTTTTATCGATTCAGATGCAATTTTTCTTTCTTGTCTGATATGGGAGATTGCATACTTAAAAAGTTAGTTATTGTAAGTTACGCATGCATATTTTTAAAAACTATAATGGATACCATTGTTGCTTTCTTAGTAAACCATTTTTCTTGTAAGTATGTATTGTCATTTAGCTTGTTATTGGAATTTATATGAAGTATTGAAAGAAACAGCCTATTTTCCTAGTATTTTAAAGAAATATTTTATTTATTTTACATATTTAAGTTGTTGGTTTAAAAATAACAACAGTTATTTTTATTTAAAATAACTGCCTAAGGCATAGCAGAAATTCATTTATACTATGTTAGTTAGGTATACTACTATTCATGCAAGTACTCGAAGTGATTTTTAATAATAGAAAGTTTGTTTTTGCTAATGCTGGTACTTCGGATATTTTTCTTTTCAGTGCGTGAGTTTTGAAACTTTGTTATAGTAAAGCCTTAATAAAAAATAAGTTACTTCATAGAGCATCCACTTTTTTCTTAAACTTCAAAATGAGAGATAAAAGAATGGATTACAAGTTGAAGAAACATGATTTATAAAAGTACACAAATGCAAGTTGATAGTTTTTCGTCGTTTCAAGAAAAATGATTTTGCCAAGTGTTTGCTTAAAGGCAAAAGCTTCCATACGGGTACTTTCAGTATGAAAACCGAACGAAAGTTTTTATCACAAGAAATAGAAGAGAATGAAGTAAAAAAGACAACGAGGAAGTTTCTTTGTCGGTGTCTTAGATAAACGTAAATTTAAAACGAAAAGAAACCATTTTATTTGAAGTTAGCACTGCAGTGCTAAAAAAAGAATATGAGTGATATTTTCAACTTTAAAATCTTAAAATAAAACTTGCTGGATCAATGCTTCTCATTTAGGTATTTTTTACATGTGTTTTTTTAAAACAAATATTTAAAATTTATGTTTCATTTGTTTAATTCTAAAAATCGCAGTATGGATACAATTTTTTCTGTTCAAAATTAGTCACTGTTTATTCATTGCTTAATTACCAGAAGATGAAAGAAAATGGTTATGAAGATAGTACTTTTCTAAGTCCGATAAAATTTAAAATTGTTGAAAAGAAATAAATAAGGGGACCATAGACCTTCACTTGGACGCAAATCGACTGAAAAATAGCTTTCTTTTTATTTATTTCTATTAATATGCTACAACCTTAACAGCATCAATTTCAAAAAGTGCATGCAATTTCAAAATTTCTTAGTAAAGTTTTTTAAATTTGTAAGCCGTATTTGAGTTACACTAAAATAGAAGTTTAAATCTTACTTTTTAAAAATGAGACTTTTTTGTTACGTTAGTACATTAAAAATGATCCATGCGTCTAATTATTTTATCCAATTTTCGCAATATTATGCATTATTGCTTGCAATATGCAATTTTTCATTTTATGCAATTTTTTTGTTTTAAAAAACCGGTGGTCAATGGTTAAGAATCAATCAACGGACCCTAATCCAAACAGTTTCAGAAACCCCCCCCCCCCCCCCCGTTGCTTCACTTAGGGATTGAATTTCTTATAAAATCAATGTCCAATTCCTGTATTGCTCCCAAGTATACATACATTTTCCAAATTTCAAAGCTCTTTGTCAAGAGGAAATTTGTGAAAAATGGGCACACATGTCATACTCACGCCAGGTTACTTAATTGGGGTTAAAATGGCTATATTTTTCCTGAAATAGTAACCAGGCTATTATTTTTTACTTATTAATGAAATATTTATTTATTTTCATTTTTTTTAATTACAAAAATTTTTTGTTTCTATAGTTAATATTTTTTTTATTTATTTACTGTAAATATCTTTTTAAAATAATAGAAAATAATTAAAAAATGTACATGCAAAAGGAGGTTTTTGCCAAAATGGCGTTAAAAAAATGCGCCAAATCTTTTACACATGTAACATTTGTGCTGAAATATGAGTTACAAAAATTAAGTTCCACACAAAAAAGAAAACGTAAGTGTAAGTTGAAGCATGTAATAAATAAAATAAGATAACAAGAAGTAATGCCGCAAATTGAAATATTATATTAAAACATAATTGTTTCTAATTTTCACGCGCGATGCATAAAATATTTTTTTGACGATGGAAAAATGCTATTGAGAGATTATCACAAAATCTTAAAATTTTTATGACAATCGTAAAGTATAATCTAAAAATCCTCAGATCAGAGATTTCTTTTCCTATTTCGTTAAATTTTAATATGTTTTACTGCACTTCAATATTTCGGTGTGCGTGATTTTTTTTTCTATTTACTCCATGTACTCTAAATTCGTTGCCTTCGAAAACATCCAGCCTGTGAAAGTGACGCAAACCAAATTTCTATGACATGTACAAATAAATTGTGCCATTTTATCAGTTTTTTAATATAATTTTAATAAAAATATTTGGAACTAATTTTTCAAAGCGTGGTCTAAAAGTAAGTGTAAACTAAGTTTAAACTAAATCCAGTAGGTTAACCTCTTAGGAAACTTCTGGTACAATCAGAATCGAAATCCGACAAATATTTTTTGAGATTTGCTTGAGGAAAGAATTATGCTTGACTTTTAATATCGTTTCCGTCCTCTTTTCGTCCAGAAAGTAATACTGTTTATCAGCCTTCGCTTCGCTCAGACAATTAATATTAGGTATCTGTACATTTTTACTTCATGTTTCAAATGTAAGGTCGGGGCTCCAGTTAGGCCATAATTTTTTTAAGAACAGGATAACTAGGCTATGGCTTCAGGGTAACTGGACCATGTAGGATCCAGTTACCCCAACAGTTATAAATACATTTTTGGAGTTTTACTTATGACGGCTAATTAATTTCTCCATTATTTTTTTATGGCAATAAAAGAAATTATACAATATATTATTGAATTTACATAACAAAAACTTTTAAAAAGCATGTCAGAGGATATTAAACCAAATTTTTTACGTGGTATATCTAAATCAAAATTTTACGATATAGATGAAAAAAGGTACATAAGACATTAGAAAAGTAACGAAACCAATAAAAAATAGTTTTGTTTGATATTGAAACATCATTTGCCCCAGATTTATTAGAGTTATATCGAACATTCACTAAAGTAAATAAAAAATAGAATGATACACTAAGGTATTTACGTACCCGTTTGATTATAGAATTTATCTTGTTTATTTTTCCCTAAAATACCCATGTAACTTTTATAGTTTTTGTCTATACTAAATTACATGTGTATTAATTTAATTCTTATGTTTTTTCTATAAAGAAATCTAATAGTTTTACGCTTGGTGCTCTTTTTTAAACATCTTGGTAGCAGAGATTTCCCATACATCGCTCTTTATTTGACATATAATTTAAATGATTTACCTGATTTAAATTTTTTAAAGCTCTTTACACTTTTTTAAACAATACCTGATACCCTATATGTAAGAAAAAGTGGTTCCATTATGGAATACAGACCCGTCTCATCCTGTTGTCCCATTTTTATGGAGAACTGGATCCATGAAAAAAGAGAGATGAAATGTGAATATATTTTATTTTTAAATATTCATATGTAATTTTGAAAGTATTTGTTTGCATAAGTGGGCCTAGCAGAACAGTTTTACAGAGAATCAGACGTTACAGACGTTAAATAAATTTAATTTCAGCTTTTGGAAACTAAATTGCCAGAATCTCCAGAGTTGCATTGTAAAATCATCAACCAGTTGCCCCATGTAACCTTACAACCTAAAAAAATTATTTTTAGTTAACATTCTTGATTAGTAATGTTCAATTAACGAAAGTATCTTACAAATTCCTTATTCAACACTTATGTTAACTCAAAATTCCATAAAATATTCTTATTCAGTCATTGATATTTAATAATTCTATTACGAAATTAAATATCTATCAATTATCTTTGTACATTTAAGGCTTAATTTAATTTAAATATATAATTTCTTCTTAATTTTAACATCTATCTTCTAAATAAATATTTGTCTTTGAAAAAACTAAAAGTAAATTAAATATTGTAAAGATATCAATCAAATTACCACGAAAACATCAAACTTAGTTAAAGTTGAAACTATCAATTTTTTATCAATTCGAATTTTTTGGAACTTTACTTGTTTAAATACATCTCAACAATACTTTTGATGAATTAAAAAATGAATTGCATATAATTTAAATTTTTCAAACAGTTTCAATATTTTTTTATGATCCACTTGACAATAACTGAAAAAAATCACCTATTTTTTACCTAAAAAATATTTATGTTGTATCATTCATCTCCATCTATAGAATTTACCATTTTTCGTTCATTTTAAAAATAATTCTTTTACAGTATATTTGTGCTCTATTTTTCTCGGACGGTATAATCCTTTAAAATGATGTTACTTTTATTCTTATGAAATCTTTTTTTCTTTACCATTTATCTCGATCTGAAAAAGAACATTTAGACACACCGTTTTGCTCTTAAAGTGCATCAGGAGTCAATCATACGATAACATTCTTTTTATATACATTTAGTAAAAAAAGCTTTTTACTTCGAAAGAAAAAACTGTAGAAAATACCAGACAGCTTGAAGGAAAAAAAAAATTCATTTGCTATTTATTCCTATGCAGTATCAAAAAATATTCAACAGGGAGACATTTAAAACGACTATTGGAAAAAAAGATAAGTGGTTTATGAAAAGAAAACATAATTCACCAGGTATCTAACACTTGTTAATACGATTTTTTTATACAATTTTAATAAGCTGGATAGAAAATCGGCATTTCCTGCAGAGGTCTTTTTGACTGTTTTTTGGTCTGACTTTAGTCAGACTTTTGATCTGTTTCTTATTTTCGTTCTGTATCAAATAAAGCAATATTTTGTTAGTTTTAAATTATCAATATTCTAAGTTTTCAGAATATGTGTGTGTTTTTAATGCAAATTTTAAATGTTTACTATTAGATATATAACATTTAAAATTTGAAACAATTTCCATATATAAAAGGCAATATCCCACTCAGTGACTCATCATCGCTAAGTCCTACTGAACCTAGAATCATGCAAATTGGGAGAAACATACTACTTATGACATAAATGAGTAGTAAGACAGGATTTTTGAAATTTTCACTCCTAAGAGGCTAAAAAGGAAGGTCTAAAATTTTAGAGCATGTGACCATATCTCAAAAACCGTTTTAAAAAGGAATGTGAAATTCCAGAAAATAAAACTACTAAAAAAATAGTTAAACACCTGTTTTAGTGACATTAGAAATTCAACTTTTAAGAGGGTTAAAGGGCGGTGGGGGGGTAGGAGGTTGAACATTTTTGTGCCCTTGGCATAGCTCGGTAGCCATTTTAAGTAGGAGTATGAAATTCCAGGTAATAAATCTACTAAAAGAAAAGTTAAACATGCGTTTCAGTCATTTTAGAAATTTACCTACCCAAATTCAGGATAACAAACTACAAAATATGCTGTTCAATACCCACTTTTATGATTTTAGAGCTATTATATCGGCAAGATCTCTATAGTTTTCCTATAAGAGCTCTAAAATACATCCTGAACATAATTCATTCTTTCGTTTTGACTTTTTTTTTTCATATACAAAAAGATAATTGGATGCTTTTTTATGAGCTTTTATACTTTCTATAGATTTTCTAAATATGCAAACCATTTATTATATATATATTTAAAATATATGTTACATGTTTACCAATAGATTGTTCATGATTTTTAAGGATATTTGCGGCTTTAAATACAGCGAGTCTACTTCTTAGAAAAGGATCGCCCGTCCCTGCACTGTTAAAAAACATCTGAAATTCACAGAAGACTCTTTTCACAACAAAAGGGCATTTTCCGTTAAAAATCAGAAAACTCCGCCATATTTTCTGAAAATAACGAAACGGATGGAAATAGAAAGGAAAAAACGGAGACTCTCCTTTTTCTGGTGGTCTCCATGGCCAAGTGGTCAAGGCGCCACTCCACTAATCGCATGCGAGCACAGATTTTGAGTTCATAGATTGTTCGCACTGACGCCATGAAATAATGAAATCATAAAAAATCGCTTTAAAATTACTTATTTTCAGTTTATTTTCCTCTTATTTCTTATTAAAGAAATCTTTTAACTAATTAGCCCCAATAAATAAATAAATAGCGTGCGACAGTTCCAAAAAATTGTCTATAACAATATTTTTGTAAAAGATGAATAAAAGAAATTTTTCATTCATACATCATAAAAAAAACAATGACTTTCAACAGTGATTTTTTAATTAAACTAGTTGATTTAAATTGATTTTTAAAAATAATAAGTATTATGCATCGGGCTAAATTGAAATAAAATAAACCGTTTAAAATTATCCTAACGAATATATTTCAAAGGAAATGTTTCAAAAGAACAACTGATTTTCCCACTGACTCATAAAGGACATACTTTCTATAAACGGGTATCAATAGCTTTGGCTCAATCAGTAAGGATTTATTCTGCTGACAAAAGACCTCGAGTTCGATCCTGGGGACGGGTTGATTATACGAAAAAATTAAATTAAATAGTTGCTCAAAATCACTCGGAAAGTTCGACGATATATCGATTCGTTAATTCTAAAAAATTAATTAAATTTTTATCATTAAAAATCAAATCTTGTAACGGAAATTTACCACTTTTTCAAATAGAGTTTTCCTTTCATTTTTTTTTTTCCCCTCAAAACAGAAAATCTACTAACGGAACGGTAAATGTCTGGCAACTTTGCTATCAGTAGTTTTACCTTGAATTCACATAGTTTCTTTTCTTTTCTTTTTTAGCAGTGTAGCTGTTTTTTAATAAAAGCTCGGAGATACACCATGTCCGTTCTTTTCTATTTTAGCAGTTTAGCGGTTTTTTAATAAAAGGTCGGAGATACACCATGTCCGTAGTTCTTTCTTTTGTTTTGTATCTTTTCGCATATATAATATATTTTGTAACTTTGTTCAAAACTGGTTGCGGACTTTATATAAAAGCGCCTCAAGATTTTGCTAAAATTCCAAACATTTGTAGTCAAAAACAAGTATTTTTATTATGATTTGCTTTATTTAAACTAAAGGTGTCAGCTTATGAAACATCTTTAAAAATTCTACGGGTTTTAGTGTCCAACTAATTTCTGAAACATTTGGTTGTAGAAGATTCTTATTCAAAACTAGTGCTATATGAAAACTTCTATTACTCTAGTATCAATTAAGCATTGGATAATTCTGTTACTACACAGAACACCATGTAGGAGCTTTTATATACATAAATTAATTTTAATTTACAAATTCATTCTCAATGACAGAATTTTTTGGTTGTTTCAACTAAAAATCCCTGAAGTAGATCGAAGATATCCTCAAAAACCTACTGCGGTTTTTGACTTTTCTGCATGTTGGCGTTATCCCATGTTTTATTTTAAGTATTCGGAATTCACTGCATTAGGAGCAATTTAAAGCATCCTTACAATTTTTTTAAGTAAATGTGCAATTTTTAAATCTGCCATTCAATGTTTTAATTTGCTTAAGCAAATTGAAATTAGTTTAAGCTTCAATGTTTTAATTTGAACTATACGTCATCAATGGAAAAACCAAAAGAATAAAACAACCAATAATCTCAAACTGTTTAGCTTGAAATTTATTATTATTCTCTCATTTGTCTCAATCTTTCATATTTGAAAACATTAATTACGAAAACATCACTGTAGTTACTACAAAAATTTGCCGCCACTGAAACTGTTTAAACGACTAGAGTTTCTTACAGTGTTAGTGACTTAAATACCTTCCAACAATGTTTTTAAAATTAATAACCCACCATTTAGCATTGTCAGACTATTTGACATTTTTTTCATGACTTACACAATCGGAATGCTACAATCAAAAGAAAAAAAAAATTCCCAATTCTTTCACTCAAAAAAATCTTCATATTTTACCATTCTTCGTTATCGATGTATTGTATCATTTTTTAGTTCATTTTATAAGAAATCTTTTATATTATCCTTCTACCTTATTCCTCTCTGGCGAGATAATCCTTTAAAATGATGTTATTTTTATCCTTATGAAATCTTTTTTTCTGTATCTTTTTTATTTTTATTTTTATTTTTATTTTTATTTATTTATTTATTTATTTTTTTTTGTCGATTTGAGAAATATATAGACTCACCATTTTGCTTTTAAAGTGCATCATGAGTCAATCATAGGGGAACTTTCGTTTTTATGTACATTTAGAGAAAAAAAGCTTTTCACTTTAAATGAATGAACTACAGAAAATAAACTAGACGGCTTGAAAGAAAAGAAATCGTTTGATATTTATTCTTATGAATGCAAAAGACATTTATTTAACATGAAAGTATTTGGGAATATCATTAAATAAAAAATGATAAGAGATTAATGTAAAAAAAAAACTACTCAAATGGTAATGAAAAAGTTTTAAACGTGAAATTTTACTTTTACACTTAAATAATACGGCATTACTTAAAAAATATATATAACATGGAAGAATAGGCTTAAAATTTAGTTTTTTCTCAAAATTTTATTCGCTAGAATGCACAATATATCTAAACAAAGTACACCAAATTATACTCAGCAAAGTTATTGTTAATAAATTTTGTACTACCGAGTATAATTAACAGAATTTACATTAAAATAATATGATATGTGAAAATTTAATAGAAAGACCAAAACAAGAAATAGTCTCAAATTGTTTAGCTGGAATTTTTTTTATTATTCGGTCATTTGTCTCCATCTAAATAATTGCTATTATTATGTCAATTAGTGCATCTTTAGAATCCTAAAATATTAATTAAACAAGTAAGAATCATGAGTTAAGCATAGATTACGAAGCACTTTCCAACGCTTCATGAAATCTTTAACAAAACTTCGTTATTTAGGTAAATAAGGATATAAAGCCAAATATGCATTCCAGTACGATTGAACAGCCCTAGATTTGATCTGTCAGCTAATATACATACTATAAATTGGGAAAATTTAGTTTAGCAAAAAATGCCCTGTAGCTTGAAATTTCTCTTTCAGCAATTTATACTAATAGATGGAAACATACTCGTATATTTTTTTCATCCTTATAGTTTGTCTGATACCTTTATTACACATCAGTGTTAAGATAATTTTTTTTAACTAAAACACTCTTAAAACAACTGAAATCACTTTCTCAGAAATTTTCATTCATAGGATCCATGTAACCAATTCTTTGTGTGGCCCTGTGTATCATTTCATGTATATTCTGCAAACATTTCTCAGTAAATTTAATGCAGTTCAGCATAAAAATCATAATTTATATAAGAATCAACTTTTAGTAATTTATGCTCATATTCAGTATCGTTGGCAAGCTCTTTTGGGTAGCCCTGTATATTAACCATAGCATTTATACACACCATATAATATGCATAAATTTAATGAAACTTAAGCGCACATATCATGATTAAAATGCATTTCATCCATCCATTAGTTATCATCGGATAATTATACAGTACTTCGGAAAGAATGTACTATTTGAAATCTTTTGTGTGTGTCCCTGTAAATACTATATACTTTATATTAGAAAGGCAGTATCGTATAATTTATACTAAGCCTCATAGACATACATCAATTTTATTATTCACGAAACAGTTTAA
Source organism: Maratus speculifer (assembly GCA_964019185.1). Lineage (NCBI taxonomy): Eukaryota > Metazoa > Arthropoda > Arachnida > Araneae > Salticidae > Maratus > Maratus speculifer. The sequence goes on along the minus strand of OZ025289.1, from coordinate 84,374,386 downwards.
CGTATTAAAAATGTGTCGCACACAATTCCCCCTTTTACCATTATCTAATGGAATTCTTTTTTGCGGCCCTGTAAATGAATAATAGCTACATTTTCACCTTATACTTTACAGAATGCATATTTTAATGCATCTCGTAAAAGCATATAAATTTTAATATGTTTGACAGGGTATAACATCCTTAGAATTCCTTTGAAACGATTTTCCCCATAGGCGATAATGTAATGGGAAACTTTTGATTTTCCATGTAGATAAACTAATCATGGTAGAAACTTCCTTTTCAATAGGGTTCGTGCTAGGGTAAACGTCAATAACGTCTTAAAATTTCATGGCAATCCGAATATATTTAGGTGAGTTAGAGCGCAGACATTCGACCAGACGGACAGACAAATCAAATGCGTAAGCACTTTTCGACTTTGTTGGAAAGTGCTAAAAAGACACCACTATGGTTACCACAAAAAAAAATGTTGCCACTAATGAAACTTTTTGAAAAACTCGAATTTCCTACAATGTTAGCAGTTTAAGTACCTTCTGACAATGATTTAAAAAAAAAAAAAAAAAACGCGTCATTTAACATTATCGAAAAAATTCACTATTTTTTTCATTACTTACACGATCTCAATGCTACAATAAAAAGAAAAAAAACAATTCTTTTACTTAAAAAATGTTCATATTCTATCATTCATCTTTATCGATGTAATAGATCATTTTTTAGTTTATTTTAAAAGAAATCTTTTATATTGTGCGTATTTCTCTCGCGCGAGATAATCCTTTAAAATGATGCTACTTTTATCCTTATGAAATCTTTTTTATATATCCTTTTTGTCGATCTGAGAAATAAGTAGACACACCATTTTGCTTTTAAAGGGCATCATGAGTCAATCATATAGGGGAACTTTCCTTTTTATGTACTTTTAGAGAAAAAAGCTATTCACTTTAAATGAATAAACTGCAATAATAAAAAAAAAAAGACGGCTTGGAGGAAAAGAAATCGTTGGATACTTATTCTTATGAATACAAAAGACATTTATTTAACATGAAAGTATTTGGGACTATCATTAAATAAAAATGATAAATGGTTAAAGAATAAAAAAAAACCCAGGCGGTAACGAAAAAGTTTTAAATGCGAGTTTTCACTTTTACATTTTAAAAATATGGTAATACTTTAAAAAATGGCATGGAAGAATAGTTATATATTTTTTTTTCTCAAAAATGTTATCAGCTCATGCAGAATATGTCATTCTTAATATGTCCATACAAAGTACGCCCAAGTACGCTTAGCAAGGTTATTGTTAATAAATTTCGTACTACCGGTTATATGTAACAGAATTTACATCAAAATAACATAAGATGTGCAAAATTAATCGAAAGAACAAAACAAGAAATAATCTCGAATGTCTTATCTGGATTTTTCTTTCATTATTATTCGGCCATTTGTCTCCATCTACAATAATTGAGACTACTAAGAATTGGGTATCTCAAAAATGACTAATGGATTTTAAAATTCAATAACTTGCAAACGGTGACAGCTATTTAAAAAATTTTTGCAGGAAGGTTAAGTATAATGTCAGGAGTTTTTTTTACCGTAATTTTTTATTTTAGTTCGCATCTCAAACAATAGGTGGCGCTGACGGCGATCGAAGGCCAGGTGATCAGTGCTGAGGGAAGCGTCGACCTGGCCTTCAATTGCCGTCAGCGCCACCTATTGTTTGAGATGCGAACTAAAATAAAAAATTACGGTAAAAAAAAACTGACATTATGCATAACCCTCCTGCAAATTTTTTAAATAGCTATCACCGTTTCCAAGTTATTGAATTTTAAAATCCATCAGTCATTTTTGGGACACCCGGTATATAATTGCTATTATTATGTCAATTAGTGCATCTTTAGAATTCTAAAATATTAATTAAAGAAATATCACTAGAGTTACTACAAAATGTTGCCGCAAATGAAATTTTTTGAATAACTCGAATTTTCTACAATGTTAGCAATTTAAATACCTCCCAACAATGTTCTAAAAAATAAGTAATCCATTATTTAACATTATCAAACAATTTCACTATGTTTTCTCATTACCTACACGATATCAATGCTACAATGAAAAGAGAAAAAAATTCCCAATTCGTTTCTCAAAAAATATTCATATTCTATCATTCATCTTTATCGATGTAATTTGTTATTTTTTTAGTTTATTTTAAAAGAAATCTTTATATTATGATTCTACCTTATTTCTCTCGGGCAAGATAATCCTTTAAAATGATTTTACGTTTATTCTTATGAAATCTTTTTTTTTTTTTTTTTTTTGTATCTTTTTTGTCGATCTGAGAAATATACAGACACACCATTTTGCTTTTAAAGTGCATGATGAGTCAATCATAAGGGAACTTTCCTTTTTATGTACATTTAGAGGAAAAAGCTTTTCACTTTAAATGAATGAAATGCAGAAAAAAACAGACTGCTTGAAGGAAAAGAAATCGTTTGATATTTATTCTTATGAATGCAAAAGACATTTATTTAACATAAAATTATTTTGGACTATCATTAAATAAAAATTATAAGTGGTTAATTAAGGGGAAAAAATAACTAAGACGGTAACGAAATAGATTTAAGTATGAGTTTTTACTTTTACATTTAAATGATATGGCAGTACATTAAAAAAGTGTTTCGTGGAGGAATAGTTATAAATTTCTATCATTTCTCAAAATGTAATCAGCTAGAATGTGCACAATATATCTATACAAAGTACTCACAATTACGCTTAGCAAGGCTATTGTTAATAAATTTCGTACTACCAATTATAATTAACTGAATTTAAATAAAAATAATATAAGATGTGCAAAATTAATCGAAAGAAGCAAATGAGAAATAATCTCGAATTATTTACCTCGAATTTTTTTTTTACTATTCAGTCATTTGTCTCCATCTATATAATTGCTATTATAATGTCAATTAGTGCTCTTTAGAATATTAACATAGTAATTACAAAAGAAATCACTATAGTTACTACAAAAAAAAGTTGCTGTTAAAGAAACTTTTTGAAAAACTCTTATTTCGCACAATGTTAACATTTGAATACCCCCAACAATATTTAAAAAAATAAATAACGCATCATTTAGCATTATCAAACAATTTCATTATTTTTTCATGACCTGCACGATCTCAATGCGACAACTGAAAGAAAAAAAATATCAATTCTTTTACTCAAAAAATGTTCGTATTCTATCATTCATCATTTTTTAGTTCATTTTAAAAGAAATCTTTTACATTGTGCTTCTACTTCATTTCTCTCGGGCGAGATAATCCAATAAGGAATGTTACTTTTATCCTTATGAAATTTTTTTTTCTATATCCTTTTTTGTCGATCTCAGAAATATACAGACACACCATTTTGCTTTAAAAGTGCATCATGGGTCAATCATAGGGGAACTTTCCTTTTTATGTACATTTAGAGAAAAAAACTTTTCACTTTAAATGAATGAACTGCAGAAAAAAACAAGACGGCTTGAAGGAAAAGAAACCGTTTGATATTTATTCTTTTGAATGCAAAAGACATTTATTTAACATGAAATTATTTTGGACTATCATTAAATAAAAATGATAAGTGATTAATGAAAGAAAAAATAACCCAGACGGTAGCGAAAAGTTTTAAATGTGAGTTTTTACTTTTACATTTAAATGATATGGCACTACTTTAAAAATGTGTTTCGTGGAGGAATAGTTATAAATTTTTATCATTTCTCAAAATGTAATTAGCTAGAATGTGCACAATATATCTATACTAAGTACTCCCAAATACGCTTAGCCAGGTTATTGTTAATAAATTTTGTACTACCAATTATAATTAACAGAATTTAAATTAAAATAATATAAGATGTGCAAAATTAATCGAAAGAACAAAACAAGAAATAATTTCGAATTATTTAGCTCGAATTTTTTTTTTACTATTCGGTCATTTGTCTCCATCTATATAATTGCTGTTATTATCTCAATTAATGCTCTTTAGAATATTAACACAGTAATTACAAAAGAAATCACTATAGTTACTACAAAAAGTTGCCGTTAAAGAAACTTTTTGATAAACTCTTATTTCTTATATTGATAACATTTAAATACCACCACACAATGTTTAAAAAATAAATAACGCATCATTTAATATTATCAAACAATTTTTTTTTTTTTTTTTTTTTTTTTTTTTTTTTTTTTTTTTTTTTGTTTGTTTGTTTCATGACCTACACGATCTCAATGCTACAATCAAAAGAAAACAAAATCCCAATTCTTTTACTCAAAAAACGTTCGTATTCTATCATTCATCATTTTTTAGTTCATTTTAAAAGAAATCTTTTGTATTATGCTTCAACCTTATTTCTCTCTGTCAAGATAATCCTTTGAAATGATGTTACTTTTATCCTTATGAAATCCTTTTTTTTTTCTATATCCTTTTTTGTCGATCTGAGAAATGTATAGACATACCATTTTTCTTTTAAAGTGCACCATAAGTCAATCATAGGGGAACTTTCCTTTTTATGTACATTTAGAGAAAAAAAGCTTTTCACTTTAAATGAATAAAATGCAGAAAAAAAAACAGACGGTTTGAAGGAAAAGAAACCGTCTGATATTTTTTCTTATGAATGCAAAAGACATTTATTTAATATGAAAGAATTTCGGACATCATTATATAAAAATGATAAGAGGTCAATAAAAGAAAAAACAACCCAGACGACAACGAAAACGTTTTAATACGAATTTTTACATTTATATTTAAAAAAATATGGCATTACTTAAAAAATATATGGAGGAATAGTTATAGATTTTTGTTTTTACTCGAAATATTATCATCTATAACGCAGATTATATCTATACGAAGTACGCCTGAGCACGCTTATCAAGGGTTTTGTTAATAAATTTTGTACCGCCGATTATAACTAACATAATTTACGTCAAAATAATATAAGATGTGCAAATTCAATCGAAAGTACAAAACAAGAAATGGTCTCAAATTGTTTAGCTGGATTTTTTTTTCTATCATTTATCTCCATCTATATAATTGTAATTATTATGTCAATTAGCGCATCTTTGAGATCTTAAAATATTAATTACAAAATATTAATTATAATCACTATAGTTACTACAAAAAAAAAATGTTGCCATCAATGACATTTTTTGATTAAATGGAATTTCCTTCAATGTTAGCAGTTTACATACCTCCCAACAACATCTTTTAAAGTAAATAGCACATCATTTAACATTATTAAACGATTTCACGGTTTATTTCATGACCTACATGATCTCAATGCGACAATTGAAAGAAAAAAATACCAATTCTTTTAATCAGAATATGTTTATATTCTATCATTCACTTTTATCGATGTAATTTATCATTTTTTAGTTCGTTTTAAAAGAAATACTTTATATTCTGCTTCAACCTTATTTCTCTCTGTCAAGATAATCCTTTGAAATGATGTTACTTTTATCCTTATGAAATCTTTTTTTTCTATATCCTTTTTTCGATCTGAGAAATATATAGACACACCCTTTTACTTTAAAATAAATTTAATTTAATTTAAAATAATTTACTTTTAATATAATTAATAAATTATTTTAATTTACAAATTCATTCTGAATGACAGAATCTTTTTTCAACTAAAAATCCCTGGAGTATATCCAAGGTATCCCCAAAAACCTAGTGCGATTTTTGACTTTTCTGCATGTTGGCGTTATCCCAATTTTTATTTTAAGTATTCGGAATTCACTGCATTAGGAGCAATTTAAAGCATCCTCACAATTTTTTTAAGTAAATGTGCAATTTTTAAATCTGCCAGATAGCTTCAATGTTTTAATTTGTACTATATGTCATCGGTGGAAAAATCAAAAGAATAAAACAACCAATAATCTCAAATTGTTTAGCTTGAAATTTTATTATTATTCAGTCATTTGTCTCCATCTATCAAATTTTAAATTATTAATTACAAAAACATCACTGAAGTTACTACAAAAATTTGTCGCCACTGAAACTTTTTGAACGACTAGTTTCTTACAGTGTTAGTGATTTAATACCTTCCAACAATGTTTTTAAAATTAATAACTCATCATTTAACATTGTCAGACTATTTGATTATTTTTTTCATGACCTACACGATCTGAATGCTACAATCAAAAGAAGAAGAAAAAATTCCCAATTCTTTTACTCAAAAAAATCTTCATATTTTACCATTCATTGTTATCGATGTACTGTATCATTTTTTAGTTCATTTTATAAGAAATCTTTTATATTATCCTTCTACCTTATTTCTCTAGGGCGAGATAATCCTTTAAAATGATGTTACTTTTATTCTTTTGATATCTTTTTTTTCTATATCCTTTTTCTGTCGATCTGAGAAATATATAGACACACCATTTTGCTTTTAAAGTGCATCATAAGTCAATCATAGGGGAACTTTCCTTTTTATGTACATTTAGAGAAAAGAAGCTATTCACTTTACATGAATAAACTACAGAATAAAAAACTAGGCGGCTTGAAGAAAAAGAAATCGTTTGATATTTATTCTTATGAATGCAAAAGACATTTATTTAACATGAAAGTATTTGGGACGATCATTAAATAAAAATGATAAATGGTTAATAAAAGAAAAAAAATAACTCGAGCGGTAACGAAAAAGTTTTAAAAATGAGTTTTTACTTTTACATTTAAATAATATGGCACTACTTTAAAAACGTGTTTCATGGAGGAATAGTTATAAATTTTTATCATTTCTCAGAATGTAATTAGCTAGAATGTGCACAATATATCTATACAAAATACTCCCAAATACGCTTAGCAAGGTTATTGTTAATAAATGTTGTACTACCAATTATAATTAACAGAATTTACATTAAAATAATAAAGGGTGTGCAAAATTAATCGAAAGAACAAAACACGAATTAATCTCGAATTATTTAGCTTAAATTTTTCTTACTATTCGGTCATTTGTCTCCATCTATATGATTGCTGTCATTATCTCAATTAGTGCTCTTTAGAATATTATTTAAGTAATTACAAAAAACAAATCAGTATAGTTGCTATTAAAAAAATGTTGCCGCTAAAGAAACTTTTTGAAAAACTCGAATTTTGTACATCTTTAACATTTAAATACCTCCCAACAATGTTTTAAAAAATAAATAACGCATCATTTAACATTATTAAACAATTTCGCTATTTTTTCATCACCTACAAGATCCCAATGCTACGTTCATAAGAAAAAAATCCTACCAAAAATGTTCATATTCTATTATTAATCTTTATCGATGCAATTCATCCTTTTTAGTTCATTTAAAAAAATCCTTTAAATCATGTTTCAACCTTATTTCTCTCGGTCAAGATAATCCTTTGAAATGATGTTACTTTCATCCTTATGAAATCCTTTTTTTCTATATCTTTTTGTCGATCTGAGAAATATATAGACACACTCTTTTACTTTTAAAGTGCATCAGGAGTCAATCATAGGAGAACTTTCCTTTTTTTTTCTTGTTTATTTAGAGAAAAAATCTTTTCACTTTAAATGAATAAACAGTAGGGGGGAAAACTAGACGGCTTGAAGGAAAAGAAATCGTTTGATATTTATTCTTATGAGTGCAAAAGATAACATGAAATAATTAACATGAAATAATTGAAATAATTAACATGAAATAATTAACATGAAATAATTTAGAACGATCATTAGATAAAAATGATAATTGGTTAATGAAAGAAAAATAACCCAGACGGTAACGAAAAAGTTTTAAATGTGAGTTTTTACTTTTACTATTAAAAAAATAGCATAGAGGAAAATTTTTTAATTTTTGTTTTTCACGAAATGTTATCAGATATAATTCCCAATATATATATACAAAAATGTACATACAAATAATATGCAGAAATACAAACAATAATTACGATAAACCCAACTGGTTTCAAAAATTAGTCAGGACCACATTTATACGACTATTTGCAATCTTGACTTATCCCATAAGAGGGAAGTTGAAAAAGTACGACATGACAGGAGATTTTTTTTAAGACTCAGGATTTTCAGACTACAGGATGTACTGTCCCAAAAAACATATCTTTCGATGGATCCAGTAAAACTTCCTTATTTAAATACCAGCGACTGAACTCGGCTTTGCCCAAAAAAGTACCATCTAACCATGTTGTATATATATATTCATCAGTGCTGAAGTTTTAGGGAAAGTGGGGAATATGAAAATGATCAAATAATCTTTTAATGGTAAAAAATAAGATTTTTTCTAAATTAAAGATACCATTAATAGAAGAAAACTACCTTCTATCAGTGACTGTTTTTTCTTTTGTTATTGATTTTATTGTTATATTTCTATTCCGACTATTTTCGATGGCACTGTAAAACTGCAAAAAAAAAAAAAAAAAAAAAAAAAAAAAAAAAAAAAAAACAGGAAACGTCAAAACGACCTCGATAGATTTTCCTTCTGTTAAAATAGTAAATATTCCTATTTTGTAATAAAAGATATTATCGGTATCATGACAGTACTGACAACAATATGCATTTTTTTTTATAATTTCACCCATGATCCGTGAAAATATACAAACACTGAAAGTTTGAAAACGACTTCCAGAAAGTAACATTTTAAAATAATAAATCTCCGTTTTATTTGGCGAAGGGTACTTTTAGTACCAAGAAGGTACCTTTAAATGTAAGTCTTTATATGTATATGTGTGTGTGAGTATGCATTTTATAACTCTGTCCAGCTTACAGTAATCGCGACTTTAAAATGCAAAAAAGAAGAAGAAAAAGTAAACGGAATGTTTGCCTCTTATCTCGCAGTTACTTTTTAAAAATATCACATTTCCTCGTAAAAAAAATTCATGTAACGCTTTTCATCTGAAGAAAACTGAAGTTTATTCTTTATGATTCGATGAAGGTTATTAATATCTTGGTTATTTGTCGAAAAATATTAAATATCTGGCAGTTAAGAGCACTGAAACCTGTCATCAACTATAATTATCTAAATATTTAGACCTCTTTGTGCAGAGGATTTCTCTAACCATAGACAACAAAGGAACGCACGTACAAATCAACTTATATTTTTTTTAACTTAAATTAGTATGAGATTGTACACATGAGTAATTTGAACCTTCAACATATAACAGAAAACAGAACAAAAATAAGCTAACCATTTTAAAGAAATACACTTTCTTATAGTTAACACATAAACTACACACAGTTTACACATAGCCCCTAACAAGAATGACGTATAATACCTGATATCATTAAAAATATTACTAGCTTTAGCCAACACAGTGCTGTGTCAGAGTCGATGCCTCTCCTGTTACAGGTTCTATCGTAAAAATAATGATTGATCGTTTTCTTTAACACTTAATTGTTTAGGATTTTAAAGTTTCTGCTACGGGCTCGACCAAAAAATTGGTATTTTCATCTACTTTCTACTCTATTGATGTCTTCTTAAACGCATTTTGTTCATTGTAAAAAAAAAAAAAATAAATAAAAATAAATTAAAAAAATAAAAAAGTAACGTTTTTCCATAGAGTTAATAGAAACTTTTCAACCTCCATTTTATGGAGAATTTCAACCAATATAACTGGCGTTACATTACACCTTAATAATGTGAAGATTCTAATATTTTCACATTAGAATGAGGTAATGCTACATAAATTATAACATTTAAAGTTTCTGAAGTTATTCAGTTAAATTACTCCATAGAACTGGGGGTAGCATGCTGCAACTATTTGTAAGGAGTAACGTTATATCATTTTTTATAGTGCCTTTACGCATTTTCAATATAAATATCTACATTATACTTGCTCACTTTACACTTTTCTGTTATCACTATTTTTAATTAATTAAGTTCATCTTATTTAATTGCACAAGTCTGTAATTAAATTAGGTGAAGTTTAATATTTAAAAAATATTGTTAAAAAATAAAAAGTAATAAAATAAAATAAAATAAAAGCTATTTTACATTAGATTCTCGGAAAACAAATTTTGTATCATTAAATGTACCGAAAAAAAAGATTCGCGGTAAATTATCTTTACAAGGGAATTAAGCATTATCTGGTGCATTTTAATGTCCTACAGTGCGTTAACACAGTTTTAGACCACTAACGAATTGGTGCACTTCAGAAGAAGAAGACACACTATAAAAATTTTTGACGTATGTATTTAAAATTGAACGCAAAACATTTTCTGTTATAACTGCTACATTAAAATTTAAGATGCATTTTATTAATTTTATTTTTTTTAAACGTTATACGACGTAATTGAGGTGACTGAAGAGAATTATTAAGAAATTATACGACCACCTGAAGAAATTAGCATATTATGAGTCATATCAGTATCATTATAAAACGTACAGGTTTGTATATCATAAAAGTATTTCCGAAAAGCAAGGTTGCAGGTTTAGATAATGCAATTCACGATACATTTGAAGATGCCGCGATGTAAATAATTGCCTGTGACCAAAATAAGTAAAATTTCGTTTCATGAAATTTTGTTTGAAAATTATTTTTTTCAATTCTATGATCACTGATCACGCATTGAGAATAACAGATTTATAGTTCACACAGAGAATGACTATTTTTCTTCACACATGGAGAGTACCTTTTTTTTTATCGCGCATGGAGAATAACAACAGTATTTCATCTGTTCACGGTAAATCTTTTACTGTTTTAATCCTTTCGCGATCATCCTTTACAGAATTTTTAATTCTATAATTATAGGTTTATAAAAATCGAAAATTTTGTCTTATTTAATCGCAGAAATACTTTCAAGACAAAATGTTCATTTAAAAATTATTGGTATGAATAATCAATAATTCGGGGAATATGCACGATCCCCGTAACTAAACGAGTTAAATCATTGTTTTGATAAGAAAGAAAAATGTGTGTTTCGTATTTATATACATCTTATTTCTGGAGTTGAATTGATATGTTTCTCTCCGTGGAGGGTGAAGATATTATATGTTGTTCCGAGAAATGGGATGTTAACAAACCGGCTGAACGGGCGCCATGAAATGTAACACTAGGACGGGCATAGGGTGTTAGCACACCCCAACCATATTAAATGGCATAAATAAGAAATAAATCTTTAAAATTCGATCAGTTAATTAAACTCATGATAATTACTCTTCATCATAAAAAATAATAATTTAATAATGTTCAATTTTCGTCAAATTTAAAAATTAATAAAAAATAAATTAAAAACACTCATTTTTATTGTCTTTATACGAAAACCATTATTTTTTCCATGTAGCAATCGACAAATTTTATTATAATAAAAACATACATTATTTTGGATAAAAATACTGAGATTTATGAATTTTTATAAAAATCAAGGGGTTCATGGATCAGAAACTTTCGATTTTTTGAATATCTCTACATTCAAAATCGTTCTATAAGACTACACAAGTAATAAAAATCAAGCATTAAGCATATATTATGAAACACTTTTCAATGTTTTCTGATACCTTTAACAAAAGTTTGTTATCCAGGGAAATAAGGTATAACTGTCCATAGCTAAATATGTATTTCAATGCTTTTAAACAGCTCTGTATTTGATCTGTCGGTTGATATATAAACTATATAATGGGGAAATTTAGTTTAGCAAGAAAACGCCTAAATGGTTGAAATTTTCCTTTCTGTAATTTATACTAATAGATGGAATCATACTTGAATACTTTTGTTCAGCCCTTTAGATTACCTAGTACTTTTAACACACATTTTGCTAAAATTTAATTTTAAAAATACTCTTTAAACTACTTAAATCACATTTACAGATATTATCATCCAAAGTCGACCATGTACCCTGTTCTTTACGTGACTCTGTATATCATTTTATCTATATTCTACAAACATTTCTTACTACCTGAATGCAATTCAATGCATAAAATGCATAACTTATTTCAAAACCACCTTTAAGTAAATTACGTTCATATTCAGTAAACTTTTATGTAACCTTTCACTAACCTTTCATGTTCAGATCTTTTATGTAACCCTGTATACCTAAATTGTGTAATTATTAGCATTTATACCCACCATATAATATGCATACATTTAGTGAAACTTAATAGCGTATATCATAATTAAAAATGCATTTCATCCATCCAACAGCTATCTTCCATAATTTACAATATTTCAGATAAAATATACAATTTCAAAATTTTTGTGTGTCCCTGTAAATGCTATACACTTCTTATTATGCTTGAAATATCTCATATTAAGCCTCAGTGACGTATATCAATTTCATTATACATTAAATCGCATACCATAATTAAAATATGTCGCAAACAATTCCTCCATCATTATTATTATAAGATGGAATTCTTTGCCTGGCTGTGAAAATGAATAATAACATTTCCTTTCACTGCATACTTTACAAAACGCATATTTTAGTACATTTCGTGGATGTATATAAATTGGAATATGTTTGACCGGGAGTAACATCTTTAAAATTATTTTGAAACGATTTTTCCCCACATGACGCAATTTAATGGAAAATTTTGACGGTTTCTGTAAATAAACTAATCATGGTGGAAACAATTTTCAATAGGGTTCGTGCTAGGGTAAACATGAATAACGCCCAAAAATTTTATAGCAATCCGAGTATATTTACGAGAGTTAGAGCTCGGCCAGACCGCCAGATATATGTATAAACACTTAACTTTGTTGGAAGTGTTAAAAAGAATCTGAATTCGCTTTTTTCATACTCTACGCACGGAAAGTAACATTGACAGTAGGTACTCCTGGACCTGGCCACTTCGGTTTATAAAAAGCTAATGAATATTTTCAGGCACGGGTTGTCAAAATACCTCGCGCCATCCTGCCGGGATAAATATAAAATTTCAAATATTCTGTGGGGAAGGGGAGTTTCCCCACCAGGGTACCAATTGAACTTATCACTGCTTATAGGTGTTGATTTCATTTACATAGTAGCTACTGATATGATTAAACTCAATAAGAAGTTCTATCTGAAAAAAAAATGCATGCTTAAAGTTTGAATATAACTCATTGTTTAAAGTTCGTATTATTGAATGAAGTTTCTTTCTTTTAAATTTGAACGTTTTAAAAAATAGTAATAGCTATTTTTCCTATTTTAACACAGCGTAAAATACATTAATTCGCAAAACAGAATTAATGACTTTATGTTTTCAAATTTGTAAAAAATCCTTTTAACCTTATTCTTTTTCTTTAATGGAACTTCCTTCAACAAAGTAAAAAAGTAAATTTATTATCAACAGCTGTTAACACATCATGAATAACATCCAAAAGTTATTCGAGTAGAACATTAGAACAAAAGGTTTAATAATTATTTTCTGCATCCTTAAAGTTTTAGTACAGCTCATTAAGCGATTAAAAATTTGAGCCATTCTTTTTCTTTGAAATGTTTCCTTTTAAAAATTAAATGGCAGAGTTCTGTAAAATACAGTTTTGTAAATGTTTTTTCTGTTGGAATAGAACACTTAATAGTTAAAGTTTTCAAAAAGAATTTACAAATTTTCATTTCGGAATGGAAACTTTGTTTTTAAATTTATGCTTATAATAAAATGCTTCGTTTTTTTTTTTATCTTGTTAATAATTTTCTTCGGGTTATTTGTTGGCATTTTGAATGGATAAAAATGCAGGCTATCGATTAATTAATGCCAAAGTTTTCATATCTCATAACATTTGATTTAAGAAGATGAAGGGAAAAATTATTAAATATTCCATAAAGTACAACTAAATAAGTCATTTTTATAATATAAACACAGCTACATATGCGTAAAGTCATAATTCAAAACATCATTAAGCACAAAATGATTATACTCAAATTATAACAATTAATGAGGCCAAAGTTAGAGACACAAAAACATAATTCATTAATTTTTTTTTAATATGAATTATATTTTGGAAAATGCTTAATAAACAATACCCGCTTGACCTATTTTTCAAAAATTCAGTTTTCGCCCCTCCGCGAGTTAAAAATTTTCTTTCCCCTTTATCCTCGAAGCGTGTTAAAATAACTTTATTTTTGAGGGGTTCATCGAATTCTTATTTCTAGAGCCAAATTAAAGTTCTTCAAAATTTCGCTTCATAGCAATCAGTTGTTTTAAAAAAACCCAACTTTACCTGTACTAGAAGGCAAGATATGAATTATATGTTTCTTTCAATTCAGAATTGAAAAATACATAATAAAAATACTCGCTTGACCTACTTAAAAAAATTCTCGGTTTTCGCCACTCTGCGAATTAAAAATTTCCTATCCCCTTTGCCTTTGAAAATATGTTAAAGCAACTTCATTTTTGAGAGACTCATCGGATCTTTATTTCCAGAGTCAAACAAAAATTCTTCGAAATTTTTCTCCATGTTAATCTGTCGTTAACCCCCTCCCCCCTATTGTAGAAGGAAAGATATGAATTATAAATATCATTCAATTCAGAATTGAAAAATACATAATAAACAATACCCATTTGACTTCGTTTTAAAAAATTTCGGTTTTCGCCCTTCATTGATTTAAAAATTTCCTACCCCCTTTGCACTCAAAAATACGATAAAAAAAAAATACCAAAAAAAAAACTTTATTTTTAAGGATCTCATCAATTATGCATTTCCAGAGCCAAAACGAAGTTTTTCGAAGTTTTGCTCCATGGTAATCTGTTGTTTAAAAAAACTAATTTACCTGTATTAGAAGGCAAGGTCATAAAAAATTAATGCGATACATTTAATACAAATTACTGATGCGCATAAATATACATCAATATATACAATCAGTATATATTAATATTTATGTATATATTAAATATTTCAATATTACTCCCATTGATTTATAAAAATAGAAATTTTCCACATTAAACTTTTCCACAAATTGTCCATCTTGATAACAGGGAGATTCAGAAACGGTAATTTTATTAAATAACGCATAGAGGATAGCTTCGTTGCCAGAACATTTTTCCTTTTTTTCAAGGAATTTCTTTTTTCAGTGTCTATAAGCAGTTAGAAGTTTTTTTTTTTTCTTCTAAAAAGAGTTGTTTTTGGTATCAAAGTCGTGACTCTGTAATCATGCTATTTTTTTAATATAAAAATCTCTAAATGAAATCTTGGAAAATTAATATGATCCGAAATCCATTAACATGTGTACTTGAATAGATACTTTTTCATATAGCTTGGAAAATCTTCAGAAAGAAGAAGAAAAATCGAAACAATACAATTATATAAAAATACATCTTATGAAGTCCAAAAGATAATCTTGAATATCGTAATTAGTTGCTAGATAATGAATAAAAGAAAGAAAAAAAATTAATATTGGTACATAAAATTAATTTTTTTGGTCTCTGAAAAAGCTGAAGTTTCTAATTCTTTCTTGTGCTTTTTGTTTCCTTTTTTGTTAAAGTAATATTTCGTTTTATTTTTTTAATGCTAATATGAATATAATAAGACTTCAAACAAAAATTTACTTTACCATTTTACTTTTTGTAACATATTTTTAGAAAATTACTTCCGTTTAATATATTCTTGGATCTATCTTTTCTTCATTTTTCTTTATTATCCCTTTGAGAAAGGGGAAAACATTTCTCTTCTTAAAATGCTGAAATGATTGAAAGACACCAGAATTTAAAAACAAATTTATTTCAAAATAGATACAAGTGTTTCTTTGCGCGCTTCATAAAATAAAAATTTTCATTCCAAAATTCTGGTGTCAATGTAACATTTAGCAATTAAAATTAAGTTGGGTATATTTTATCCCACTGCCCTTCAAGAGGTTAAAGGGGTGAGCACGTATTGGATGGATTTTATCCTGTCAACTGATTTTGATAGAGTTTTTCTCTTTATTTAAATTGCTTTTGAACGTTTTGTTGCACCTGTAAAATAGTGAATGTTAACTTTCAGAATGGCGATGACAGTGGAAAAATGGAAGAGTTAGCAGCCTTGCAAATGTTACCATGCCCTCTTTCCAACATCACCGCTATTGGATGTAGGATTGCTTCAACCCAAGAACCAGCTGATTGCCTAGAGTGTAAAGAGGGTGAAAAGTGTGAAGATCAAGAAGTGCGTGTATATTGCCAGTGTCATGAAGAAGGTGAGAACACTTTTGCATTATATATGTCAATATATGACGGAAAATTGTCAAAAAAATCGCATTTAAAAATGTATGTTTCGATTAATCCTCGAATACAAAGATCAAAATATTATTTAAATGCCTAAAATTTAAAAAGGAACAGCCACATAGGTAAATAATGCCTCCAATTTTTCACCATAGATATTTATAATGTTTATACTACACGAAAATTCATTTTGTTAAATAATGAAGGATACATAAGAGCACGAAATTACAAAATGAGGCACTCGTTTGCATGGTAGTTCTGTACCCCTATGACGTGCATTTGGAAGGATGACGAAAATTATCTTTCTTTCTCGTGAAATGTGATAAAATGATTTTCATTTATTCCCTAACTGCTTAGAAGGGGTCAATGTCCCCCATTCGTAATTCCTACAAATAAACAAAGAAAGTAACTGTGCGAATGCTCCTAGGTAGACTAAATTGTGAAAGAGACCTTTACAAGATAATTTCTACAAATTTTAGCATACATACCCTAACTTTCTAAAAATGAAAACTGCTGGATATCCAGATGGGGTCAAATTGTCCCACCTTTTTGCTGAAAGGGTTAATCTTGAATGTTCTTATAAATTGTGTCTAGTTAAATATTGTATGAAAAACAATAAACGAAGAATCTTGCAAATATTTTCAGTGAAATGGACTACATCTTTAACTGAACTAAAAATACCTCTAAGTCTACTTTTATACATTAATTTAGCATTCTATAGATATTTCATGTATATAAATAAAAATAATAATAACAATAATAACTGCGACTTCGCTATACCTTATTGTCATAGTATTGAAAATATAATATATAAAAACATATTTTTCTTAATATTTACCAGCATTTTTCCACATTGCCGATTCCTTTTTTTATATAAAATTTTCTATTGGTCGTTGCTTGTAATTTTCTGCAATTGTATTGGTCCTATCCTTGTTAATGGCTTCTTTACTATAGGTATCGACGAAATTTCACCATTCTTTGCCATGACGGTGTTGCAGTGCATACTTTCGATAATAGTTTTGTCATTAGTTAAAAATTCTGATGCTTAAAACGTTGCTTTATCTGTCTATACATCCTGTCCACTTACAATGGTGTCCTATGGCTCATTCCTAAACGGTTAGGCATTGATCTATAGTTTCAACTGAAAAACTCTTTTAAATAAGATTGGCACAGATATCATATAAGCATCACATTTGAACGATCTTTTTTCCACCGCCAATTTGGCATTGCTGATCTGTGCCAAGGAGAAGATCCGTTGAATAAGTTTATAACAACTAAGAATGTATTTGTTAAAAATACAAGTTTATTACAATTGTTAGGAAAATAAAATGGAAAAAGTTAAAGATTTCAGTAAAATGTTCTGATAAAATAATATAACTGCATGCATTCAATATGGCTATAAGCATTTCTTATATGATTTATTGTGAAAATTATATTTACTGTTTTGTTGCTTATTAAATTTATTATTTACAATTGTTTATTTATTTTTTATTTTTTTATTAAATGTATGTTTATTTACTGTTATTTGTATTTTTATTTTTTAAATTATTTTTATTACATACTATATCAATAATTATTTATATCAAACTGTCATATTTATTTACTTTTATTATATTCTTTCTTAAAATGCTAGAATCTCTTTCATTTTTTCACATTATTTATTTTTATATTGCAATAAAAAATCACGTACTGTTATTGCATGTAATTTGTAATTTATATTAAAAAAAAAAATCGCCAAAAAAGCACGTGCAAATATGGTGCGTATATGATATCTGTGCCATAAGATTAAGCAGTATTTTAAAAGCGATTTCAGTCAATAAAAATATTTCTTTAAAAAAAAATAAGAAATTTAGTTTTCGGACCCCCCCCCCCCCCGCCCATATTGTAAAAATGTCTATTACACTAAGAAGAGAGACGTAAAAATTCCTATTCTTCAGAGATTAAAATTGGCCGAGTAATAGCTGTTTAAAGTTGAAATATCCTTTTTAATATGAAATATACGGTTCTTTACAAATTCACTAAAAATATAAATAAACGTCTGACATAAAATAAAATGATAGTTGAGAGTAAAATTATAATCAAAATGCAGTTTTGAATTCCGTTTTCATTCGGATATATTAAAGGAAAAAAACAACTTTTACTAAAACTATAAGTTTAAAAATAATAGAATTCTTGTTAAATAAAATTATGAAAGTCAGTAGTCATAATTCGTTACAAAATGATACAGATTTTAAAAAGCGTATTTTAAATTGATTATCCAACCTAAAGCTTAGTTAATAAAATTTAAATTTTTCGTAAAATTTCCTGGAAATGACTCCCTCCGGCTGCAATTCATAAATGTACACGCAAAATAAATCTTTCTAATGCAATAGGCACATTTTGAAGTTTTCTAACTCGGCCTATTTTAATGTTAGATAATGCAATTTTTTCCCCTTGTTATGGTATGGAGAAAGTGCTTACTAAATATCATTTATTCGATCTAGGAAGTCATATTAAAATTAATTTTGTAGTTTTTTATGAAACGTTTTCATTGATAAAACTGACTTTTAAAATACTTCTTTAGCTCGTTTAAAATATTTTTGTAATTATACTATTAGTCTATGACTAACTATTTGGGAATTAGTTATTTGACACCGTTGAGAGTGCACATCATGTAGATATAAAAACTGCTGTTGTTAAGTGTATTTTTACGCAACGTGTAACAAGAGTTATCGATGATTTCGTGAAAAATATTATTCTAAGCAATTATAAAGGTTACAATAGCTTTTTATGTCTAATTGAATAAATTTAAAAGATTCCTTTTATCCTTCTAATGACTTATTTTTCTATATTTATATTATTTTCTTCTTCAGACTAACATCTCCTGTTACTGTTTGCTATTTGCCAAAATAATTTACACAAATTAGCTATGATAAAAACTATTTACTTTTCTTTAGCAAAGCAAATATAAAAGATAAATAAATTCCAAATACCGGAAGCAACAAAATGGAAGTAAACACTTTACTAAATGTGACAAAATTGTTTTTATAAGAAGTTTTAAAATATGGTTTTTGAAGTGCGCATTTATTATTATTATTATTACTATCATCGTTATTTCTGAAATGACAGAAATTAGCTTTATTATTGGATAAATAATTAGTAATAAAAATTAGTAAATAAGTTGTATTAATAACTGTTTGTCTCTTATAAATATTTAATGTTTTTCAATTATATTAGAGAAATAAAGAAACCGAAATATTAAATCGAGTCATTATTTCAACTATTGAAATTTGAGTGTGATTTTCTAAAAAACTAATAATTTTTAAAGATTCAAAAGATCACTTTAAATGTGAGAATATGAAATTTAAAAATGAAGCTGCTTCATATCGATTTTGAATGGAAAAATAAACATTCCTATTCTTTAAAAAATTAACATTTCCCTTCTGTTTCGTTCGATAAAGATATAAAGCGAAGAAAGAAAAGACGAGGATTACGAAAACAATTTTAAGGAAAGATCCTATTTCTTTTCCTCTTTTAAGTGTATTTCAATACGGAATTTTCATTTTTTTAATTAAAACACTCGTTTAAATGAATACAAAAATTTTTCACGTTTATGATCTTCAATTTAAAAAAATGTATGTATTAACGAATTACATGAAATTTATAAGTTACATTGAAGTTGCTCATGTTAAACTACGAAAGTATTTTCAATTCTTCTTGGTAAAGTAGTTTCGACTCTGATCGGTCAAAAAAAATGTCAGATTTATTTGAAGAATTCATTTGCTTTAAGGGAGTTCGGGACACAAAATCTCTAAAAATTTTTTAAATATTTTTTTACATTACAAATTTATTTATTTATTTATTTATTTATTTATTTTTATTTTTGTTTTTTTTTTGTTTTTTTTTTATTATTTTTTTTATTTTTAAAATGACATTTAAAATTACGTTTCTATCTTTATTAGAAGGAGAAATATTTTTTTCTTTTTGGTTTGTTTTCAAAATCTCGCTTTCAAGCAATGGTTGTCATGGAAATGACTTCTTGTGAAAATGCGTTTTTCTTCATGATGGCTTTTTTTCACAATTTCATCGACTTAATTTGTTATAACTCAAGAGCCACTAAAGATAAATGCTTTAAACTTGGAACATGTCCTTTTTTAATATATACCTTTTATTTTGAAAGGGCAAAAAAGGCACCCCTTAAAGTTTATCTAGAACATTAATTGCTGATTTGAAATATTGGAAAAGGGAAATTCTCTTCATTAACAGGAGATAATTCTTTAATATCAGACGCAGTAACGAGAGACCTCTGTATTATTATCCGTAATATGTTAACTCTTATAATCACTGATTGAAAAGGTATACTTCTCTGTTGGGCTTCACTACAAAATGATAATAATCAGTTTTTGTGATAGCACGCTTGCCATTTCTAAATGCTAAGAAATTGTCCCTTGTTTTAATAATTGTTGAATATATAAACACTTATTCAATAACTTAAAGTTTTAAACAATTAGAAAAATAAAAAAGTAGTTTTTTGTACCATGAAAATTAGGATTACTCTATTTAATAAATTCTTTGAATTGTTTGTAATCAATTTGTTATGCATATGCTAAGCATTTGCTTATCAGTGTAACATCCTTTATTATTTTTTTATGATTCAATAAGAGAGTAGAATAAATTATGCAAATAAACTATTATAAGGTATGGTTATTCATCTAAATTAATAAAACTCTTATAATGAAAATTTTCAGAATAAATAAAAATCAAATGCCGAAAGCAAAAATACGAAAGTAAATATTTAACTAGAAGCGTTGATTTTTCTTAATACAAAATATTTAATAAGTGGATTTTAAGAAATATATATGTCTGATGATTTTTATTTTAATTTCTAGAATGATAGAAATTGGTTTTATTAGCAGAAAAAAAAGTATGAAAATAAATTAAATGAATAAATTAGTTTTATTCACAAATATTTGCCTTTTGTAAATATTTGGTGCCTTTCATCTGGAGAAATAAATACACGAAATTATTAAAGGGTGACATTTCATTGTAAAGTGCATTTTTACATTAAAAACAGTGTTTGATTTGCTTTAATTGATGATTTCAGCTTTTCAAGTTTCGATTAAATTATTCACTAAAATAATATTTTAAAAAAAAAATCAAAGAAGCTTTTCAATTGTAAAAATGAAGCTATATTCATTCATCGAATTGTAAATGTAAAAAATGCTTCTATTCTTTAAAATTTAAAAAATTTAACCTATATTTTATAAGATAAAACGATGAATAAAAAAATAAAAGGAACACAAAGTTTTTAGAAAATTTTCTATTTCTTTCACGCTTTTAAATACATTTCCAAGTAACATTTGTACTTTTTAATTAGGGTACTTACATTTATAGATGTGTTTAAAAAAATTTCTTTCCATTTGTGATTTTGGTTTTTAGGAAAAAAAAAAAGAAAAAAAATCACAATAGAAAAGTAAACGAAATTGCAATGATTAATTTTATAATCTTATATCACTTCAATGTTAATTAATTTATTTTTCTAAACGCATTACAGAAAACATCAAAGCATTAGCCGATCAAAAACTTTAAACTTTTTTAAATAATAAATTTAGTAGTATTTAAATTTTTATTAAAAACATTATTTTATTTTGATAATTAAAAGACAGTATGAGATGTAAAAACATAGAAGTAATTAGATAACGAAATCCATTAACAGTTAAATATCTTTTTACAGATTTTGTTTCTTTATTTATCATTTTTTATTTATTGCTTTTATCTACCCATATCTATATATACATATATATATATGTATATATATATATTAAAAGAGTCCTTCAAGTACAAGAATTTGAAAGAATGAATGAAAATATCACATGTCGATTTCCAAATAAGAAAAAAAATTAAAAAAAAAAAAAAAAATAAATGAAAACATTAATCATTTTAAATAGATGATAAAACTTTGTTTGAATCGGCATAACACAAAAAAGCATACAGGACGCGTTTCAGGTTGGAAATTTTAATAATCCGTCCTCACGTCTCCTTAAAGAAACAAGTACACAAATAAACAACAAGGGCAAAGAGCAAAGCTTACATTGAGTGCGACACGTGGCGCTAGCTGAAAGGTGCACCCCAATCACAGAGGATGGCATACAGAAGTGTTGCCAAAATGACAGAAAAAAGAGCAAAGGAAATAAAAAGAAATAAACAAATTTAAATAAAAATGATTAAAATAATAAAATATAGAAGTAAATTTAAAAAATAAAAAATAAACAAAAGAGAAAATGCAAGAAAAAGAAAAGAAGTAAAAAAACTATTATATATATATATATATATATATATATATATATATATATATATATATATATATATATATATATATATACACGCACACAAATTTCAAAGAAGATAATATGTCAAAAATCAATTTAATGAATTACTTGAATGACAGTGCTTTGAAATAGCATCGCATTAAAGTTTAACATAACTTCATATAGATGATTTTAGTTAGCGTTTCCTTAAATATATTACATTTGACGCCTATATGACACAACACATTTGACATTACCGTGGTCTAACCATGTCATCTAACCATGACATTTCAATTTCGATGCTTCATAAAAAATAATGGACTGCTTCTTTTCTCATTTTTGAAAATCTCCAGCTCTTGTGCTCGTTAATGTTCATAACACGTGCTTTCAAATCATGGATAATGTAAAATACGATAGGGTGAGTTAATTTGGCGATCACGCACGTCATATGGAAAATAAATTCTGTTTAAATTCAAATCCTACATATAATCATTATATAATACTACAAATCGACATCCATCTCGAATACTATTCATGTATGTATATACAGGGTGTTTCAAAAATGGCCGGTATATTTGAAAAATCAATAAAAACTAAACTAGCATCGATAGAAATACACCGTTTGTTGCAATATGCTTGGGACAACAGTAAATTTTCAGACAGACAAGCTTTCAATATTAGTTATACTTTTCAACAACAGATGCCGCTGCAGTCTGGAAAAATCTAAATTACGATATTTTCCACATATCCACCATGCGCAGCAATAATATGGCATAGTCACCAGAAACTTTATAAACGTGTCAGGCGGGATGGCTTCACATGCGAAAGAGATGTACTGCTTCAGTTTTTCAATTGTTTCTGGATTGTGAATTTACACCTGGTCTTTCAAATCGAAAATCCTCTGTTCTAAGGAATAAACCATTTTTTCACAGAAAGCTTGCAATCTGTGAACAGCACACACTTACAGCACAGCAGAAAGAAGACTTACAGAATGCTAATAGCAAACTCACAGACTGCATTTTCTTATATAGCTTTTAAATCGCCTGCAGCGTCATCTTTTATTGAAATTTTAAACTAATTTCGAAGTTTATCTGCGGAAAAATTACTGTTGCTCCAAGCATATTGCAACAAATCTATCGCTGTGTTTCTATCGCTGCCCGTTTAATTTTTATTGATTTTTCAAATATATCGGTCATTCTTGAAACACCCTGTATATATATTCTGTTTTAAGTTTATTAAAACACAGATTTTTTTTTTAGTATTGGTATTTGAATAAAAATTCTTGCGAAATTCTTTCAATTCATAGTTTGATTAATTAAAAAAAATTTCATAAAATTAAATGATAAAGATATCTTTATAAAATTAAATTTTTTATTATTAATATAATTATATCACTTCGTTTAATATTAAAAAATACATTTTTTTTCTAAAGTTATTGCATAAAGCTTCAAATCTTGAACGAGTTATTTTGAATAGCAAATTAAATATTTCTTATGCATTTAAATTATGCAATTAAGATAAATAAAAGCCAGGAAGTAACAATACAGGAATTAACAATATAAAAGTAATTACATAAAGAAATGCATAAAAAAAATATGCAGATTTTTATTTCTGTTATTATTTACTAAATTAAACATTATTCATCAATTAAATTTCAGTTTAAAATGTCACATAATTGTTTTTCATTAACTATTAAGAAAAGTAATCAAACCATGGTATAGTTAAGAAACAAAAGTTATTGGAAAATAAAAGAAAATTACATATAAATTAACTTGATATATTTTTTAAACTGTCAGATAGTACATATGCTAACGAATAGAATCCGTCAAACAATATTCAATTCTTTTCTCCGTTTTATTTCTCCTTTAATATGAGAATCTTTTGCATATGATCATCGATGAATTCATTACATGTGAGCACTTATTTGAACTACTTAATCCGCCAAAAATAATTTATTTTTAAAAATCAAAGGAATACTTGAATTATGAGGATTTGAAATAGAGAAATTGAGCAGCCAAATATCGATTTCCAAAGTGAACATTCTTTAAAACATTTAAACACTCACCGCATGCTTCTGAAGATAAAAGGATAAAAAGAAAAATCAAAAAAATGAGGATTATGAAAACAATTTCTAGTGCAGCTATGCTTCTTTTCCCCTTTTAAATATATTTCAAAACATTTTTCTTTCTTTCTTTTTTAAATAGGGGTATTTAAATAAAAGTACATGCGAAAATGAACTCTATTTGTGATTTTCGAAAAGACGGAAAACTTCATAAGTTAAAAAAGTAATTAAAAAGCCGAAATTGCAATAATTCATTTAAATTCTTATTGTTTCATCTTTTTAAACTAATATTTCAAAACATCAATTAATAATTTGATTTAAAAAAAAATGAACTTCCGAAATGCTGCAGCAAATTAATACTTTGTTATTGTTAATCAATTTGTCTCATACATTTAATTTTTCGTTTATAAAACGGAATTTTTTAACACTACTTATTGAGAAAAAGTATGAACAAATGAACAAATTAAAACTTTGCAAACCAAGAGTGTACAGGAAAAAAGAACATGTTTAGAAACAGTTTTTTACATAATAACGTAAACAAATCTATCCAGTATAAAAAAGATTACATGTTTTTAAACAAAATATCTGCTTAAGATATTTTTTGTTGAAATATTTATTATGACTTGAATAATTCTCATCAAATGTCCTCCGGATATTAAGAAAGCATAAGTTTAAAAAATCTTCATCTAATAAACAATGAGAAAAAAATAATAAATTTAAAGAAAGACCATCCAAATGGAAAACTTTTTTTAACATGAGAAATTATATTTACAGACATCTATTCCAAAACATTTTGAAATAAAATGATATAAATTCTAATGCGTTATTGATATATTCTTGTTATCTCGAGTTTTCAACACGAATTTTTCAAATGTATCATAGTTTGTTCAAATTTAAATAATTTGAAAATCATTTATTTACAACTAACTTTAACTTTCATTACACAAAATTGAATCTGGGCCAAACTATATTTTGCAAGTGTAATAAAATTGGAATGAGGTAATCTCGCAAGAAAAAAGAGCGTCAGAAAGTTTTTTAGAATTTAAAAAAATGGTACAAACAGATTATTTTAATAGAATTCATATCAGCATAAAAAATTGAAAAATGACAGAAACAAATAATTATTACGAAAATGTTTTTAGAATAATTTTTTGAAAGGAAATAACTCTATATTTATATAATTAATTAATAATGTACTTTAAATCACAAGATATTTCAGTACTAAATAAACAACGATATTTAATTTACACGTAAGAACAAACGCACATCACCGTTCACATGACATGACAAAATAGGATGTGCCATGAAATTATGGTATTGTCAAAAATTTTGATATTGTCATGTATACCTTATAAATGGGAACATAAAAGATGACAGATGTCCTGCTTTTTATATTTAGAGTCTATCAGGAGCTCTGCGTGTAAATATTGTACCGAAAGAATGTCGCATGATCTTATATTTGCAATGGAGTGTATTGAATCCAAAATAAATAAACTTTTTTTTTTTTAATTCATATTATCCCGAAACATTTCCTGTTTCTGTTGAAAAGTTTTTGATTTGTTTGTGAATATTTTATTCTACGTGCACATTTTTAAATAAACTATCGATTTCAGTGACCTGTCCACCTGGTCAAGAATGGAATACTTGTGCATTCGACTGCAATAACTTGTGCCATTCCATGGAGACTTACATGGAGGATGAAGATGCTTGTGTATTGAATCAAAATTGTGTACCAGGTTGTGTCAAAGAGGTCTGTCAGCTCCCAAAATACGCAAGAGATGCCGAGACTTGCGTCACTCCTGATATGTGCACTTGTCGTTTGAGTTCTGGTTATGTGATTGCGGTGAGTTAAGGCATTTAATTACATTTTCATATTAAATTGGAAAGTACGTGTAATGCAGATAATTTTCACTACCCTAAGCAAAAATATTTGTATTGAAATATAAAATTTAGAAGATAGAGGTTGGTGCGAAAAATCTTGCACGTTCTTAAATTGTGCAGGAAAGACCCTAAGAAAAAGTTTTTCTTTGATCATATGCTTTCTAAAATGGCGGTTCTATATGATAGAAAACTATGTTTAGATGTTTCAATATAACTGTTTCTGTATCATATAATATTTTCTATTCATGTACAGGGTATCCAGTAAATAACTAACCCATTTTGAAATTAAATAACTAAAGAACGGTTTGAGATAAAAATGCGCGGTTTGCTGCATTGTTATTAGAAAATCAATAAATTTTTAGATATACACTTTCTTGAAATAGTTCGAAATTCGGCCAACAGATAGCGCTGACGGCGGCAACAGGCTGTTGAAATACAGGTACTCTAGGTTTTATACGCATATTTCGCATATTACGCATATTTTTTTATTTTTTTATTTTATTTATTTATTTATTTTTTTGCATGCATATAACATCATTATCTATAGAATAAATTAAAGACATAAAAAAAATATTAAAAAATCTTTCAAATTTGAAAATTTAAAAAACCCCTAAAAGTGCAAATTTTTTTTCATTAAAAATACTCAAAATATTAAACTCAAAATATATTAATTCATTCTATATATAATGATGTTATTTGCTTGCAAAAAAAATTAAGCTATTCCATCAAATAGTTTTTTTTTTAATCTTGGTGTTAGTCGTCAAAAATCAAGTTTTAAGAAAACGCGACTCAAAGTTAAAATTATATGGGTGCGGCTATGAAAGTGTTGATACATAAATGCTCATAACTCCGTTAAAAATGAAAATATTTTTATGCGATTTTTTGCATTGAGTTAAGAATTAATTGAATAATCAAACTAGATCATTAAAAAAAAAAAAAAAAAAAAAAAAAAAAAAACGGACGGAAATATTACTGGCAATCTGGACGCCAGTACAGTTTACTGTTTTTTAACGGAAAAATTTCCGTAAATTCCGAAAAATATTTTGTTTTTTCGAGATTTTTATCGAATTTACGGAATTTTTTTCCCTTAAAAAGCAGTATATTGTACTGACGTCCAGATTACCGGCAATATTTCCTTAAAATCGTCCGTTTTTTTATTTTTATTTTTATTTTTATTTTATTATTTTTTATTTTTTTACAGTGTATGGAAATACCTGTAGAAGTTTAACCTTCCGTCTACCAGACGGGTCCATTGGACCCGACAGCAATATTCCTGGTGTCAATGGTAAAATGAGAAATTGTCGATTGACACAGGAATTTATAAAGGACTTGTCTAGATATTACGAATTCCTTAATTTAAGCTTTCATTGTAAAAGCAAAATTATATTAAAATATTACTGGTGCCGTTTGCAAGTTTGGAATTAAAATTAGGTGTTGCCGTAGATAAATGGGTGTTTTGTCTGGTAGACGGAAGGTTAATAGAAATGTCCAGAGTTGAATTCCCGGAGTAATGAAATGCTCCCCCCCCCCCCCCGGGAAATTTGAGATATTGCATTTTCAATAGTCAAAAATTGCAAATTTTCTCCCGGAACTCTATCATATCTTCCTTAGAGCCAGAGAAGTCCCTCTAGAAGAAAAGTGTCTAAATTCAACAGAGGAAATGTCTGTAGAGAGAAAGGGTTAAATAGACGCTCAATAGAAATTTCTGCTCTACAGACATTTCTATAGATTTTAAACTAGTTTATAGAAAAACGGGCCACAATTCTATAGGATTCTATGAAAGTTTTTCTATAGAATTCTAAAAGCTTTTTTCTTAAGAGTTTCTAGGAAACTAGGGTTCCTAGAATTTTTCATGTAACGGCAACAGCAAAAATTCAGGCAAACGATTCTGTTCCATTAATTTTTACTTTTACCGTTACATAAAAAGTTCTAGGAATCCCAGTTTCCTAGAAAAAGTCTATTAACTTTATATATATATTTTTTTAAGTGTACTAAAAATAGACAATCTGTATTTTTTTTTCACATTCATCTACAGATTTATTTTATATAAGTTTGTAAAATATAATCACTTAATAGTACGAGATATTCAAATGAACATGAGCCCTGTATTCAAATGAGCCCTGTATATGTCATGAGATTTGATAATAATATTAATTATATACACATGCAAATGAATTCAAAAAGCTATTGCGTACGAAACACGCTTCATCTTCATAAACTTTTATGCTACCAATTTCTTCTTAATTGAGCATATTCATCACCATGGCAAAAATATTTATAGAATTTCTTTTCATTCATCAATCTCTATTTTCAGAGACTATTATGGGTTCTGGAATAAGCAAAAAAATACTTGATTGATGATCACATATATCCCCTATTATTAATAGAGAAAATCCGTTCTAAATCTGCGATAAAAATATGTTTAATTATGAAACGACAACAGAAATTTCTTGCATAATTACTGATGGAACACTTAATCTCGCTGAGAAAAATATTTCCAAAAAAGAGTGGTGGATTTCATTATTTATTATTAATGTTTTGTTGACAGCCTGGGAAAAATATAACACATAATTATCAAAAATGTCAATTATTATCATTATCAATATTTTTTAACACTTTCTTATTGTTTTGATTTATACTTAGCAACTGATTATATGAATTACAAGTAATATCTAACATTTAGATACACAAGTTACAATGAGAAGTATAAATCAGCATAATTTTACACATTGGATATTAAAGTGATTTTTTTCCTAAAATTTTGTCTGTTTAAAAGACAAGATAAATACACTGTTTTTGCTTTTAAAGTATTCTTTTCAGTCTAACAAACAAGCAAATAATAATTAAAAGTCATAAATCTATAATGATAAGATGTATCACCTAGTTAGAAGAGAACTTCAAATCTAAATTCGTATAGTATAAAGCTGCGACAATATAATTTTCTTACATGAAATTTTAATTGTGAACTCGTAAAAATCTTAACCGTGTTTTTAAAAAAAAATTGAAGAGAATTATCTGTTTTCAATATTTAGTTTTAATATTTTGTTGACCGCTTGGAAAAGTAATAACAAATAGCTGTCAAAGGTTTCAATTATTATTATCATCAAAACATTTTATTTATAATGTTTTTAAAGCTTTCTTATTGTTTTAATATCTATTTAATAGCTAATTAAATGAATTAAAAGTAATATCTAGTATGTATTTACACGGATTGCAAGCAGAAACAAAAAAAATTTTTTTTTTCATTTTCGTTTTTTTCAGCTTAACAAATCGTCACCTGAGAATAATAAGGTTCTAACTGTGTTTTTGAAAAAATTGACTTACCGATATAGAAAGGTTCCATTTGTATCTATGAAGGCATTTTTGCATCAAAATGATGTTATATATAATTTACATATGGTACAACGATTATCTTATTACATTATTTTTATCCAGAAATGCCTTTATTGATACAAATAGAGCATTTCTGTATCGATGAGTCAATTTTTTTCAAAAACACAGTTAGAACCATATTATTCTCAGGTGACGAAATATACAAATATCGCTAAAACGTGATAAATTGTAATGATAAGAAATCTCGTTTATTATTAAAAGAGAACGACTATTCTAAATAGGAGGTTAAAAAAAACTGCGACAATATAATTTTATTGTACAATCACACTGTAAAAAAAAAAAAAAAAAAAAAAATTGTAAATTTACTAAATTTTTTCTCGGAAACTGGGATTCCTAGAACTTTTCATATAACGATAGCAGCAAAAATTCTTGTAACAGGAACTGTTACATGAATTTTTATTCTTCTCGTTTCATGAAACTTTCTAGAAATCCCAGTTTCCGAGAAAAAGTTTAGTAATTTTTGAGATTTTTTTAAAATGTACTCATAGAAATTTTAATCGTGTTCATAAAAGTATTTTTAAAAGAAATGCTTGCTTTCATTATTTATTTTTATTTTTAATATTTTGTCGACAGCCAGGAGAAGTGATAACAGATGGTTGTCAGAAATGTCAATGCCTCAATAATTCTCTTATATGTTCAACAATTCTCGAATGTATGGAAGAATTACCACCACCTATTCCCCGAGAAGACCAAAAATGTAAGTGCAATTTCAATTACTGTTTTAAAAAATTTATCAGAAATACGTCAGAAACTTTTTTTTCCAGGTGTCAATAGTTACACGCAAAAAATCCTTAACTAACTGTGTTTTATACAGAATGTGCGGAAAGGACGTGTACAATCTTCAAGTGATTACAAAACGCACGTAAACGCTTTTTGCATAGAAAAAGCATTCATTACTTACCCATCATACGTAGTATAGGGTAAGTCTTGCAATCGTTTTGAAAATAGAAAAAAAAAATTTGACGGATTTACACGTTTTAAACATTGGAGATTTCGAAAAACATATTTTCAGAAAAAAAAAAATTTGCTCTCCGTCTGTCTGTCTGTCTGTAAACGCTCTATCTCACGAACAAATTGAGATAGGGATTTGAAATTTTGTATGTACTTAGTATGTAAGAATGGGACGAAGCCTATTGAATATCAGCAACCTCGATTATCCGAAACTATTTTTTTCGGATTCTCGAAAAATTCGTTCTGATGAAAGGTACATAAAAATTTTCGAATTTTTTTATTTTAAGGAATGCATGTAAAAGGCAATAAAAAACACAAATTTTGCATAAAGAACGAAGTCAATCGGATTATTAGTTGTCGAGATATTTGTAATCCTGTTTTCCACATTCTTCGATTTCTCATGATACTGTATTTCATTCAAATTGCAATTCAGAGGTATATTTTAATTGAAAATGAGACGCTTAATCCGACGCAGCAAACTGATAGTTAATATGATTATTATTTTTTGGAGTTACAAGGATGTTTCTTTTACGTAGTTTGGTACTTTTTGAGTAGTTTGGCGTTTTATATAATTTGTTGAAATTGGTGCATCAGCAATTTATTAATAGAGTATTACTATGTGTATTAACAACATTTAAATTTAGTTTTTGAATTGAAATACATTGTATAAATAGTTTTCACATATTTTATTTTCATATGCATATAAATGATGGGTAAGTATTGCGGTGGCCTCCAACGACTAGTTTATTTTGTATTAAATACTAAGTGTCTTATTCAATAAAAAAAAAAACCCAAATTTTTTTCATAACTTTGAAAATAATTTTCTCGTAGTAAAGTAACTCATTTTCAACAGATTCATACAATGAAACCTTCATTGCAGTGTAAAAATGTGCTGTAAAATAAAATGTAACACAAAAATTTGCATCTAATTTTACTGCAATATTTACAGCAAAAGCTGCTGGCAACATTGCTGCCAGCAATTTTTGCCGTAAATTTAACGGATTTTTTATTTTTTTTTTCTTTTATGAAATAAATACCACTTTTTTCGGGTCATCTGAAGAAAATTTTATTGGGGAAATGATTCCAGAGAGAGAATTATTCATCAAATTTCTAAACTAATTTTAGATTTTTTTTCCCTTAGTATTCCAGTAACTTTTAAGCATTTAATCCCTTTTGCGCATTTTTAGGCAATGAATTTCACTCTAATGACACTCTAATAAGTCAATGAACCCTCCTGCCAAATTCTGTAATGGAACTCTCAAAGCAATAGATAAAGTAATGAAATTGTCATTATTTGTTCCTGTCCAAAAGAATTGCACTTATTTACTTAACTTCGAATGCACTTGGAAAGAAAATTTATAAAAGTTAAAACCAAACAATCATAGCAATGTATTCATTTTTTTTAATCTATAGTAATTAACTTGAGTAATTTCCTTTTTTTATCGACTTCAACAATTTTATATATTTTACTAATAAGATAAAAGTTGAAAGTATAGGTAACAAAATAATAAAAATGTAAGTAATAAGCAGTAAGAAATTATAATGATATCATATAAATGAACAATGAAAAATATAAAAAATAATATTGTATGAAAGTATTTCATAGTACACTTAAATGCTAATAGTTTTTTTTTCCTTTCTAGCCAAGTTAAACAAAACTATAATTGTAAGAATATACAGGGTGTTGTCTAATTCCAACGACAAATTCAGAGTGGTTATAGTAGGCATAAAAAGGGCATAAAATTGCCATAAAAATTGTGTTGCAAATCACTTATTTAGTCTTAAATGCAGGATGTTTCATCCTAACTGAATTTGAGTTCACGGGAATCATTTTGAGAAAAATAAAAAAAGAATTTCACAAATAATGCGTTGATATGTACCGAGTTTTGTGTGAAATGTTATAGCATCACGATATGTTCTGTAGAAATAAGTGGATAAGTTTAATCGCAGATCTCACAGAAAGTTTCATTTAATATTACTTTCAAAAATGCTAATCTTTTAATTGATAAACTCAAATTGTTAATTCATATTTATTATATTCTTATATAGATGGTAGCACCAAAACATTTAGTTTTAAAATAATTATAAAAGCAAATTATTCATTTCAATCAAATTTAAAATGTTCAAATCCAATTATTAAACTAGTCGTTGGGGGCCACCGTAATACTTACCCATCATGGATATGTATATGAAAATAAAACATGTGAAAACCATTTATACAATGCATTGCAATTCATAAACAAAATTTAAATATTGTTAATATACATAGTAATGCTTTATATTAAAAAACTGCTGATGTACCAATTTCGAAAAATTATATAAAACGCCAAACTACTCAAGTAGTACCGAACTGCGTAAAAGAAACATCCTTATAACTCCAAAAATAATAATTATATTAACTAACAATTAACTGCGTCGGATTAAACGTCTCATTTTCAATTAAAATATACCTCTGAATTGAAATTTGAATGAAATACAGGATCATGAAAAATCGAAGAATGTGGAAAACAGGATTACAAATATCTCGGCAACTAATAATCCGATCGACTTCGTTCTATATGCAAAATGTGTGTTATTTTATTGCCTTTTACCTCCATTCCTTAGAACAAAAAAATTCGAAAAATTTTATGTACCTTTTATCAAAACCAGTTTTTCGAGAGTCCGAAAAAAATAGTTTCGGATAATCGAGGTTACTGATATTAAATAGGCTTCGTCCCATTCTTACATACTAACTACATACAAAATTTCAAGTCTCTATCTCAATTTGTTCGGGAGATAGAGCGTTTACAGACAAACAGACTGACAGACAGACAGATAGACAGACAGACAGACAGACGGACGGCAAAAATTTTTTTGTAAAAATATGTTTTTCGGAATCTCCACTATCTAAAACAATAATAAATCCGCCAAAAAAAAATTTCGATTTTCAAAACGATTGCAAGACTTACATTATACTACGTATAATGGGTAAGTAATAAAATGAAAAACTCAAAAAACTAAAATGAAAAATCCCAAATTAAAATAAAACAAATAAAAAGCGCAGACATAAATAAGATTTTTAATTTATAAAAATGAAAAAAAAATGTTTAAATGAAGTTTAAAATGTTGAATCATTAAAAAAAATCCCAATAGTTTTTAAAATAGAAAGAAAATTGAATTCCAAAAAATATTATGAATGTCAGTAATAAAACAACTAATATAACCCCTAAAAGCGGCCCAAAATACGAAATTTCTTTTAATTAAATCCGTCTTAGTATGAATATTTCAAGTTCCAATACCGGGGTTTGAACTAAGAACCTTCTATTTACTAGCGAAATGTTTTACCTCCAAGCTAAGATGTCTACACGAAAAATGCTTAAATTAAGCTTCTCTTTTAAAATTTAATTCATAAAAATTATTGTGCAGCATTGATAAAACTAATTTATTAAAATAATAGCCCTTTCCAAAATTTTATGATTTGTCGTATGACACGAGGTATTCAGCTGTAAGTAGACGAAATTTTAAGCCTCTGACTTATACAGTTTTTGTGTATGGATTCTGTGACGCACAGACAGACAAAGGGCTGGGACAAATAGGATTTCGTCAGATGAACGAAAGCTATGTAAGATGCTCAAGCAATCGGTGATAACATATAAACTAGCAATAGAAGTCCAGAATGTAGGACGTGAATGCATACTGCTGCCGCATATAATGAATATTTCTACAACTTTTTTTTTCTTTGTAGTATCAATTTTTTAACTAAGGAAAAGAATGTCTATTAAAAATTTTAACAGAAAATACTTCTATTTTCTGAAAGTTATTACTGTCAACACAAATTGCAATACACTGTAAGAAGAAATCTGGAGAAAAAGTTACTACTGTTTTTCTAAAATTTTAAGTGTCCTCACACATAATTTTCATGTATGTTTAAAAATTCATAAAATAGATTCTATGAAACGTAATTGTAAAAGTATTTTAAGCGTCCGGACGTGATTTTCATGCATGTTTAACAATTCATGAAACAATTTCTGTGAAAAGTATTTGTATCAGATTTTGTATTGAATAACCTTACATATTTATTTGCATTACCACTTCAAAAAATTGACATTAAAATCAGTTTTTGAATTCAAAAGCCATGTGTCGGATGAATACGGATTCAGAGCAGTGAACTCGGAAATCGAGTTCTAGAAACTCGAATTCCTAGAAGTTTTTATACAACGACAACAAAAAAGCCTAAAAAAAAATGTGATATTGCTAAGAATTTTATAGAAAACTGAGATGCCTAGAAGTTTTTATATAGCTGCAACACGGGTTACAGATAAAATTTTAAGATTACTGTAATTTTAGTAAATTCTTTTGTAAAGACATATAGGGTAACACCCCCAGTAATTGGCATGCACCAGTGATTGGCACATTTTACAAACATGTCCTAAAAAAGATTTATATCCAGTCTTTTAAAAATTCAAGATCATATATCAGTTATATGCTCATTTACGTTAAAGATTATAACTTTGATTTATTTTACAAGATGACAATAGAGCCTAGGAAAGAGAAACAAATCTGGCTTGTATCAAATTAGCCATTTTGTTGCAAATGCTTCTTCTTTGGCTTAAGGAAGGCATGCTTTTCAATTCATTATTATCTGATTTATAATATATTTTAAATTTTAATTGACAACATTTTTGTTTAGTTAAAAAGGGTTACTTTAATTGTGTAAAAGTATTTTCGACACAAATATTTGGATTTCTGAATTAATGGTAGTTGCCAATTAATGGTGCTTCAATTTTGCTAGTTCCTAGTAATTGGCACCTATTCCAACTACAAGGAATTCGCAAGGAATTTGAGATTAAACCATTTATTTTGGAAGTACTTTTAAAATTATAGACTAATTTTGTTTATCATTTGTTTTTATTTGAAAATATAAATTTTATCCGTAATTGGAATCCATTAAAGCTTCATATGACAATTACTGGGGACAGCATGACAATTACTGGGTATTAATGTAAATATATTGTATTGTTTTAAAGTGTTCACATTTCAGACTAATATGCTGATTTCTTGCTCTCAAAAACCTGAAATATGGCATCTTCATCTACAGTAAATTAATTTAAAGCGATTAAACCCAATGCAAAATGTAAAGTTTTTTCTTTATATAAACATATGCCAATTACTGGATCACAAGGTGTCATACATTGGTGCTCTAGGTGCCAATTACTGGTGATTTCAGCAACTTTTTATAAATATATTTTTATAAAAATACTTTTTAATTTTATTTTGCTTTTAGTCGGCAAAATAAATGCATAGATATGCATTCTTTGATTTAAAAATATTTCCAAGTAAATATCTTATTTCTTTGTAATGAAAATTGAAGTAAGTTTAAAGACAAATTCTTAAAGTGCCAATTACTGGGGATGTCACCCTATATCTGTCGCTTAGCAAAAACTACTTTTGTAAATTTATATCTTTTTTTCTGTACAGTGCACAAATAAAATTTTAGTAAACATGCAGATTTTCGTAGCGTCTGTAAAATAACTTTTTTTTTTTTTTTTTTTTTTTTTTTTTTTTTTTTACAGTGTTGGGTTAAACACATATCTATAAAATGATTCTTTTTTAGAGCGTTGGGTTGAACACTATATGTTTTGCAACCCTCCTACTTCTGTGAGAATTTTTCACCCATTTTATGCTTACTATCACTACTCTGAATTCGTTGGTCGAATTTAGCAACACCCTGTATAATATCACTTTAACTTAAACGCTTTAATTTATAAATGTCAATTCTTAACTTTTTTTTCTATATTTTACCTGTTACATTTTGTAATATAATTCTTTTAATAAATAAGAAAACTGACACAGTGTTACTTTTTTTTCTTTTTTAAAATTTCTAATTTAAATTCTGAGCATTATTGAACGTTATTGATATTTACACTCAACCATCACAAAGTCCTTGAAACCATTTTAGTTCTGTCCTTCAAGGCACCTTGAGAATATCGTTATTCTAAAGTACAGAATGTTTAAAATTATTGATCTTCTTCGGAAAAAGATCTCGCGCTTCTTTTCTTCTACAAACTTATGATAAGTTTCGAAAAGATTTTTTTTCAATCTTTGAATAAAGGACTCTGAGAAATGTGATACCTGTTCGTGTGTATTTTTTGCGTTTAAGATTGGAAAAAGACGCAGTTTTATTTAAAATATTTTTATCGTCTGTTATAATTGAATTTTTCGAATATATTTATGCAGTTAAAATATTTTTCCGAATGAATTTAGTTACTTATTTATATTAGATTTAGGTCTGTTGCGCATTTATAATGGATTGATAATTTTCATGTTTATACCACGAGTACGCCAATAAGTAACAGGAGATGTCTAGTCTACACACCGACTGTGTGCAGAATTTCAGTGGACCCCTATGCAATCCCCTCCACACACACACAAAAAAAAAAAGAATATTTTATAAAAACTTATGAGCGTATTCAAATATTATGCGATATGTATTCATTACTAGTTTGTTGAAAGAAAAAATAAGCCGCGAAAACAATGTGCTAAAAAGAAGCACAAAAAAGTAACTAAAATAATAAATATTTCTATTATCTGTAAATAAAATTTACGAATTTTACCTTATGTAATTTTTAATTTACATTTTTGGTAATTTAATAGTTTTAACAAAAGAAAAATATTGCATTATAAAAAATAAAGGGTAATTCAAAAGTAATTAGACAAGCATTAAGGTGTGGTAAAACACACTACAACTAACAATTTTTTAATATTAAACAATTATATTTGATAAGTTATATGCATTGTGTCTCACGGTAACCCACACATAACAATTTTCCATAATTTTAATAACATTAGAGATATTTTCAATAGATTTACCTTGTTTTATGTGAAATGCAAAAATATCACAAAAAAATCTTCGAAGAGTGTAGTATTTCTGTCAATGAAACTATATACGTGATGTCAGCTGTACTCAGAAAAAGTGAGCAATTTTTGGATATGAATGGAGGCTACTTTTACCACTCCTCATTATAAAATTACATTTCAAACAACGAAAAGTCATTTCTAAAGTTCTGTTAAACTATTTTCATCTTTTTAAAATTTATATACAATCTGGTTTTAGACTGCAGTGAGACACCCTGTATTTTTTGACTGAATGCATTAGATCACTATTTTTTTTATAAAACAAAAGCTGTTTCATGTAGTATATTCTACCACACCAAGTTTGCCTGAAGACTTTTGAGTCACCCTGTGCTTTATGTAAAAATAAATTTTTATGTCATTTTTACTGCTCAGTAGTATATACAGTAGAACCCCGATCCATCATTTTTCAAGGGATGCGGTAAAAAAACGATGAATGCGGATTACCTTCAAAATGCGAAAAAAACACAATGTTTATGCATTACTAATGCATGCAATTTATACAGCATACTAATAATTACGAATCTGTTGCTGATGAAACTATAAACAAAATAAATTGAAGTTATAGAAAATTGATATTTATTTTTAAAAATAACTTTGCTTTCGTTTTCGTTCTTTTTTTTAATAAAAAAAATATATATTACCTTTTTCTGATCATTTTCTATAATTTTAC
Source organism: Maratus speculifer (assembly GCA_964019185.1). Taxonomy (NCBI): domain Eukaryota; kingdom Metazoa; phylum Arthropoda; class Arachnida; order Araneae; family Salticidae; genus Maratus; species Maratus speculifer. Next base: position 84,336,171 of record OZ025289.1, on the reverse strand, counting down.
ATGCATATAAAAGAGTCATACACTTTCAAATGCCGTAATTGCATCAGACAGAGTTGGCACTGGGGGCTCAGCTTCATCGGCACGAATATTATCCTATATTCACCATTATTTTACTTTTTTGCATATCACACATTTCTCTTCTATTTAGGACGCAACACCTTGATCAGTGGAAACAATCGCATCCTCTGCTATATACAACCACTCTTCATCAGCATTGTCGCCATCATCAACACAAATAGCACAAATGAGTTATTTTAGGATAAAAGAAGTAATTCCAGTTTGTATGTCATAAGGATTCTCGTGGCTTTCAATTTCTTTTCTGTGAGAAAAAATTTTCTACAGCGATGAATGCGGGAAAACGATTTTTTGAAGAACGATGCTTGCGGGTTCGGTTAACATTATTTAAATATAATTTGTGCAGGGACCGTAGAAATAAAACGATCAATGCGGGAAAACGGTGGATGCGGGAACGATAGATCGGGGTTTCACTGTAGTATTAGTAAGAGACAGATAAACTAGCAAACATACTCGTATAAAAATATTAACATTATAAATTTGTATGCAAAAAAGAGGCAATGAATGCTTGGTTAGAAATAAAAATCATTTAGTGGCTAGAGATTTTTTTCGCATTCCTTAATAAAAATTCTCGAATAATATCATGTATATCATGTACTTTTTATCCAACGTATCCGAATCTATCTTGATATAGTGGAATGGCAAGATCTAAAAACCTGGCTTTTACTATTATGGAGTGTTAAGTAGTTTTAATAATTTTAAACTGAGAAAATGAACCATTCCGCAGGCGTTACAACTGGCATAAGAATCTAATGAATAACTGTAAAATTTTCAATAGGCTGTTTTAAAGTCGTTTAAGTTTTCTAGAAGCTAATTTTCATTTTTAAATAGAAATAAGCTGGTGACAATTTAACACTTTATCTGAATCAATGCCTGTTTAATTTTGATGAGTTAGTTTCTTTTTGCATCAAATTAATGAAAATTTTCTTTATTTTTTGATGTAGTTAACAAATTCAAAATTTTAAATTAATTCGTACGCATGAAATGATGTATTTCTTCAATTTGTTATTCTTGCTGCTTCTTTAATACTTTTTGGAAATATCTACCATTGTTATAACTTCGGAATTTACCATATTGGAATTTAGTTGATATGTAATTAAACATGGGGGCTTTATTTATAGGATATCATGTTTATGTGTACTACATAATTTATTTATCTGATTGCACTACGAATCTTGGTAGGATTTGGGTAATGGTTTTATTGGGTAATTTTAGTATATATATCCTTCTTTTTAAGGAATATTATATTATTGTTATTTTGTCATATTGATTTTATTTTCTTCAATGAGTATCTTTCTACTAATTTGTCATGTGAATAGCTTCCAGCCAGTCGGGTGTATTGTGAGTCGAATTCTTAGCTTTCAGCACGACTCATAACAGAAATTGGTTGGATATTTTTGCTTTTTTGTTAAACTATACACCTTTTGAAGAAGTAGTTTAATAGAAAAGCCTTCTACTGTCTTTTATCCATTTATCTTTCATTATTTTGGTAATCTGTCTTCTATTTCACTTCAAACTTCAACTGTTTTTAAGATGATTATAAAAATACTGGTTTCATTGGTTTATTGCATGGTAATATATGAATTACTCTGGTTATATAATGTTCATTTATCCATATATTTCTTAGTAATTTGGTAATCTGCCTTCTATTTCTCTTCAAACTTCAACTGTTTTTAATAATATGATTGTAAAAATACTGGTTTCATTGGATTATTTAATGGTATTGTCTGAATAACTTTGGATGTATTTATAAAAGTATGTATATATACGTATATGTATATATATATAGTAAAATTTTCTCTTAAAGAAGTTAACCGTTGATGAATTATTTAAAAATAAAAGTTGGATGTCCATGATCTACTAATCTTCATGCGCTACTTTTTTATATGATCTAGAATAGTATGATAAAAAATAATAGTTTATCCGTCATTTTTTAATTAATTTTAGTGCATATATAACGTTATCACTTGAAAGGAAGTGAGGGCATAGCACTTGATAACGTAAGATATCTCCAGGTTGAAGAAGAGATTGATTTTTGAAATCGTTGTCATTTTTTATTCAACCATTTTTTTTCTTTTTTGTAATTTTTATTTACATTAAAATATTTTGTATTTTTTTCTCAATTGTACATTTTTGCGAAAACACAAAGTTATTATAAAAATCACTAATTGATTTTATACTTACTTCATTTCAAAATACGAAATACCCGAACGTTTGGCATTCTCACTCTTTTGCCATATGTGAATATAATCCATCTTTAGAGAAATCAAATAAGAATCTGTTTGATGTTACACTTGCTGTGCCAATTTTTCTTGTGTCTAGAGCCTATAAGAAAACTTCCACAGCAGCGCTAAACGTGCTATGTGGAATAATGCCGCTTGCAATTCAACTCAGTACATTATCAACATTAGGCCAAGTGCTACGTTTAGGAATCCCTAAGGATGAATATCAGTCGCATTTCTTTCAACCAAAAATATCTTCCTTATTAACTGCACCATATGTTAATTATCTACACATATTAGAAGGGAATCCAGACACCACCTCAACGCTCATCTTTACAGATGGTTCTAAATCTGACCAAGGAACTGCCTATGCCTTCTGTTCATATAAAAATAAAAAATGCATTCACACACATCAGGTTAAACTACAGCATAATAACTCAATCTTTCAAGCTGAGCAGTTAGCTATACTAGATGCCATAGAATGGGCAGATTCCTCAATAATGGAGAAATATATCATCTTCACTGATAATCAATCAAGCCTGCACCTAATGGAAGATATTTTCACAACAGATTTCATAAACTCACAAATAATTAAAAAGCTTCAAGAAACAAAGAAAAATATTCAATTCCAGTGGATAAAAGGTCATTCGGGATCATATGGCAACGATCATGCGGATGCACTAGCAAAGAACGCAATAACACAAGAAGGTGTGCAAGAGAAATATCATCCACTCCCAGCTTCTTTTCTTAAAAAAATATTAAAGCAGAAAGCACTTTCCCAATGGCAAATGGACTGGGACTATTGCAATGTAGGGAGATACACATATGACCTTCAGCCAAAAGTAAATTTAAACACTATATTACCTCATAGAAATCTTTATATATTTGCAACCAATCATGGACCTTTTCCAACATATCTTCATAAAATTAAAAAAGCTCCAACTCCATTCTGCACATGTGGCAAATTAGGTACTTCAATTCATTATCTAACTGAATGCACATTAACTTCCTTATTTCATATTCGAAAATCCAGAACCATACAACTACAGCAGTGGTTCAACATTGTGCAAAAAACTCCATCTCTCTACTCCAAAATAATAGGATGTGTCAAGATTATAGAAATTAATGAACATATTTTTCAAAGTACAAACAATAATTATGAGGACTCTGATCCCGAACCATAGCTACGGTAATCTGTACAAAAATTTCTACAACTCTCTCTTGTCTTATAAAAGCAACTCTCAACAAATTACGTGTAAATAGAACATTTAACAACTATTATATAGACTTGTAAATAGAACATTCAATAACTCAGCTATAGAGTTGAAAATAGTCTTTTTTTAACAACGTTAAAAACTGTAAACATTATTGTCATATTGTTAAAAAGATTATGCCATCTTTAAACATTGTTAAATAATGTAATTTTTTTTTTTTTTTTTTTTAATAAAGTTGCAACGCGGGATCTGGAAGCCTATGCCGATTAGTGGGTTATCCCGCGCTGCTGAATCTGAATCTGTTGTGCCAATTAGGAAAAAAATGCCTATTTTGTTGCTAAGTAGTTGCACTTACCCTCTTTCCATCTGGGGGCCAATTACAATATACAAAAAGACAGTATTACCGCTAAATGTAATAATTACGAAAAATCTTCTATTAAATATTTTTAAAAAGTAACTATCTCGTTTAAATTTCTATTGATATGTTGTTATTTCATTTATAAGAAGGATATTTTATTGACCCCATCTTATTTGATTTAGTATAGTATGCGAATAATAGATGTATGACCATATTTGTATATGACGCTCCAAATGAAACTGCAAAGAAAGAAAAATCTCATAAAAATAAAAAGCTTTTTATACACTGTTAACGATTATCATTAGGGGACTGGGGTAAAGTTAGAGGATTCGAAAAATGATAACGAATGAAATCCTAATGGGCTCTGGTATCTTAAATCACCATAATTTTGATACTACTCAGCTACGAATAGCACCTACTTTACAACTCCTTTCAAAAAATGCCATCTTATGTTCGAAAACTAACTTAGTTCAGTTAATGTTATACATTCATAAATGACGACTGAAACCGTCTTATTGGGAAAGTTCACTTTGTACAAAATATCCCATTAAATTCTGATACAAAAAATAAATATATGTTTGCACTTTTTTCGGCTAGTCATTTTCCCTCATATCTGGATTGTTCCTCTAGTTTTGAAGAATCTTTACGCTTTTCAAATAAAACTTTATACATTTTAAGTAAATAATTATCGAATTTTTATGGCATAAATTTTATACGGACACTACACTGCTAAAAATCTGCTACATTTTGTTGCAACGCACTCCCCTGCTTGTATAGAAAATGATTACTTGGCCGTGAAATGGAGCTTTCTCATTGGTTGGAATAGAGATATCATATACAAGTGGTGGAGTGCATTGCAACAAAATGCAGCAGATTTTTAACAGTGTATATTTTAAATAGGAACTTTAATTTTAAAACTAGTATGCATTGCATAATTTTTTTTCAGGCATCTTCGTCGTTCCAAGCCCAAGCTCGCACTCTGATTGGTTGTAGCTCTTTTCACTTGGCGTAGCGATAGATGCTTCCGTCGAGAAGTTTGATTTCCTTCCGAACCGAGTACAAAGTAACTTTTCTCTTGCAGCTTTGGATTGGATGGAACGTGTCTTACTGAAAGCTGTACTCTTTAAAAGTTTTTACACACAAGACCACGAGGATAAGAATGAAGGAAGAATAAGAATGAGTAGGTTAGGTTTTAGGTTTACTCGTTCACTTACGAGCGAAATATTTTTCGCCAAGTATGGTTATTGCCAAGTTCCGTGAAAACAGTGCCGAGAGCAACAACCAATCAGAATGCGAGCTTGGGCTTGGAACGACGAAGGTGCTTGGGAAAAAAAAATTTCGCGTATGCATTAAGGCAAATTCCCCCGCCGCGGTGGTATAAAGTCTGAAGAACCAAAATATGACACGACTGAATTCAGCCACTATGATGCCGTGAGGGACCTGTTGCTAGCCAAGGAATATCACCACCCTCGCGCTAAAATCTCTTTATCTTAAAACACTATTGGATCACTCTATACAAAATGAGCAAATCAGGTATGGCTGTCATGTCACAGATTTTATTGAAAATCATCATATAAGTAGATCACAATCATTTACGAGGAAATGCAAAGTAATAGGTTTCAGACTTGTTTTATTTCAGTACAAAAATTTACATTGAGGTTGATACGAAATCGAGATCTTGTGTACATGCTCGAAATTTCAAGTTTGATTATTAACCTCAGGAATGGAAAGACTGTATTACAAATTATTTACACGTAAGAATGAACTATAAGTAACAGATTAGCGTAATTTAGTAACTGTGTTTTTATTCCGTAATTTAAAAATAAATAAATAATAATAGTAAAAATTGTGGAAAAAATGAAATATTTCGGTTATTTCTTTTAAAAAGAAGGACACTTATTACACATTCAAACATTTTTTGACGTTATAGCTAATGTTTAATACATCTAAAATTTAATCCTTGCCTTTTTTATTCCTCAATGAGAAAAAAAATGAAACAGCAAAAACTGTTGATTAAAAATTCAAAGTTTTTATCATTTGTTTGTCTTTTAATAAAAACTTTCAAAACTTTAAACTCTTTGATATTATAGATAAAAGTGTGTATTTTAAATATACGAAGTTTTTATTCTTGCTTTCAATTTATTTTTGCCTCAAGAATATTTTAAATTTGAGTAAAAAAAGGACACTCTTCAATAAATAATTGTATTTTAAACATAAAATCAAATAACAAATGTAGATGGCAGTACATATTCTTTTTTAAACAAGAATCTTGCAAAAAGCGCGTGGTTTCAAAGAAAGATATTTTCAGAATGTCTCAAATATTAGCTTTTTGAAACCATTTTTACTATACTAGGAATCCAAAAGGCACTATTGAAATTTTTTGAGTGTATCCTGGACTTTTTTATCCTTATGGCTGTACAATATTATTATTGTCGAACCTTTCCTTTATTTATTTTGTGCGGATAAATAAGAGGAATTTTGTAACTTTTTTTTAAGTTTCTACGTTTTTTTTAATATGAAGGAAATAAATAACAACTTTCAAACTTAGACAACTCAATTTTCATATGTTAAGATACACCAGGAATCAATTTCACGGATGTTTTTTAAAATTCTTTAAATTTTATAACGTTTGTAATTTTTCAAAAATTTACAAATTTTCAATATTTACAACCAATTTAAGATTAATTATGATATCATAAGATTATTTTTACTCAATAAATATAAAGATTGCTTTTCAGAGATTACAATATTGTAAAAAAAAAAATTCATTTTTGTTAAATAGTTTTCAAGATACAGAACTTCAAACTTGGAACTTTGGACGATTGCGCGTATGCCGTTCTAAATCACAAGTTTTTTAAAGGTCGAAAACAGCTAAAAAAAGTTATTTTTCCTCGAGATATTTTGTCGAGCATCATTTGAATATAAAATGAACATGTGTATAAAATTTTATTAAAATCGGCTGCTATGCAGCCACGGCTTTTTGTACATTTTTGCTCATTTTACATGGAATGACCCTATTGGAAATCATGGTCGTTACGACAGCAACCCGTGTACTCAAGGATTAAGTTGTGAGATTTGAGATTACACTTCTGAGTCCCTCAGAATCCTCGGATGTACCAGCCACTCACAAGAATATCGGGGCCACCGACATTAATCTCGGGTTTTCTGGAAATGATATTGCTTAAAAAAAAATAAAAAACGCACATGAACTGGCGCATTTGAAAACTTAGTTTCAACTCCATTCCCGTTATGTGCTCTTGGAAGATTAATTAATGCTGTCTCGTTGGGGTAGTACTATACGTGATATCCCGATATAACCCCGATATACGTAACATCCCGTATATCGGGAGATTACATATTTCTTTTCGTTGGTGTTATTTCTTAATCCTTTCTAAATAGCAAGTAAAAGTGGTTCTATAATGATGAATTCATACCAGAGTTTTCGAAAAAAAAATCTTTAAAAACATGAAAAGCAATTTTACAACCTCTTTCTTAACCAAAGTTATAAAAGTAAAATTTAATTAAAAGATTCTGGTGCAAACCTTGCTTAAAATTAGGTAAGATATAAGATACCCCACCGTCTCTCAAGGGGTCAAATTAATCTTTATTATCATATTAATTTTTCAGTTGATTGCAGTAGTGTTTTCTTCATTTTTTCTTTGAATTGTTTAATTTATATGTTTACATTTCATTTTTTTTATATTTAATATTGACAAATGATTTTTCTTTTGAAGAATTTTATATATAAATTTGATTTTTTCATGCATTCGAGTTCCATAATACAAAGTATTTTATAAAAGGTGGACAAAATTTTAAGAGCAATAATATACATTCAAAAAACAAGTTTCGTCAGAAAACGCATGGTCAGAAATAAAACGCAAAAGGACAAGCACATTTGAAAACTTTATTCATGCGAACGTTTAAGTTCCATTCCTGTTTAGTAGTATCAGGAGATTAAGAAAGACATTAATATCACGTAGATATGATATGGGGAAGAATACGAACGCGTATGCAAAATTTCGCCTCAATTAACCTTTAAAACCACTGATTCGAGTGTTCAACTGTCAATAGCAATAAAAACATATCGAAAACTGTTGCCCTTCACCAATAGGGGAAAGGCTCATTTGTATTTTATGTAGAGAAATGCAAATGGAAATGGCTCAGAGGCTCAAAGGTTGTACGGATACTTGTTCATAACCTTGTTTTTGTCACATAATCATTCTTTGTGTGTTCTTTTAACAACATCACCTTCAGTGTTCTCTGGCAAGTTTGCGTTTTAGTTCCGACAACGTATTATTTGATGAAAGTTTTTTGTTTGGATGTGTACTATCACCTTTTAAAGTTTTGCCCATCTTTCACAAAACACCCTGTAAATATTTATAGTGTATCCTATAAAACCTAAAATTTACTAACTATTTTCTATTTTTGTTTATTATTGTTTGTTATTCCTTTTATTTTATTTTATTGTCGTTATAGTTCTGTAACACTAAATTCTCAAAAAAATACTTCACGCAGATATTTACGAAACTATTCCTCCTGAAGTTGGATGCATCACAGGCTGGAGTGGGTGGCAAAACCTTCATCTGCCCGATCGGAAAGGGGAGAGAGAATCGTTGGAGGATATAGCCCAAGAAGAATTGATATCATGTGCACTTGACCAAGTCACACAAGTGCAGTGCAGGGAAGTGAAAACTTCAAAAGTCGTAAAGCATTCGGGAGAAAACAACATATACTGTGACCTGAAGCATGGTGGATTAAAATGCAGCAATAGAAATATGCCTACTGGCCAAACATGCGAAGACTATGAAATAAGAGCTTATTGCGATTGTGAAATGGTTAGAAAAGAGATTGCAATTGTTACTTTAGCTCCTCCTCGTAAGTTTATCTATTGCATTTTTATTTATGTTTGCAAGTAATCTCACAGTAGTCGTTAGATTATATTTTATACTATTTTTTTTTTCTTTTTGGTTATAAGATTTTGTAAAATTACTAATCTATTCATAACTGATTAATTTAAACACAAGAAAAACTAATTTGAGGAAAAAGTCTACTTCTTAGTGTTAAAATATTACAACTGTTATTTTTTTTTTTCATTTTTTTCTTTTTCCTTCTCTCTTTTTTTCATTTCTTTTCTTTTTTCTGCGAAGTTTGTAGGTCGTTTACTTAAAGCTATTCCGCCATATTCCAATTGCTTTACAATCTCTTTTGTTCGTTAAACTATTATAAAATACTATTATGACATTTTATACTTGTTTTCACAAAATCTTGTTTTTAAAACTATTTATTTTCAAGAGTTAAGACAGAAATCGCTTACACTTTAAAAAAATGAAGATAATCATTTTTATTACAACTTACACCATCGAACAATATAATTTTCATTGATTAGGAGCCATACATATCTAGCGTTATCAACTTTTTGTGATTTTTGGGACCCCCTCCTTCCCCCCCCCTTTCAATATTATCCGTTATCATTTCTCGACCTCTGCCCCCGGTAATGATATCGTTATCAGTGACTAAAAATTAGATTCTCACTTTTAGATCTTTTTTTTCTTTTCTTTGTAGCAATAATACACAGATATTATTAGGCATTTATTATTTGCACACTTAATTGATTCAAATGAAGAAAACCCAATAAAATATTATTTTGCATAACAAAAAACTTTACATTAAATAGAACTTTAAAAAAAATAGCTACTATTTAAAATTATCTAATAACTGCTTTTTGTTAAGCAATCAATTCAAAAGTACTTATATGCCACACGCACAGAGTCTGATGGGACAGGCAGAACATCTATTTAATTGAACATGTGGAACACGTTATTTCTCATTTATTTACCAGTAAACACAAAAAGTATCATTTCAAGCATACTTCGCGGTTTTCGAACGCACAGATTTTTTTTTCGTACAGCAAATTACTATATAATCAAACGCATATGACAAAATAGTAGAGTAGTACGAATAGTAATGCCAAACTTTCTGGTATTCCACATTTGGAATTAAATAATTTTATAATAATTTAATGATCAATTTATTTTTAAATGCTTTAAGTGATCTATTAGAAATAACAAAAAATACCTTACACTGTTAAAAATCTGCTGCATTTGCTGCATACACACTCCGCCGCTTATATAGAAAACGATTACTTGACTGTATTATGGAGCAATTTCATTGGTCGGAATATAGATATTATATACAACCGGCGGAGTGATTATGCAGAAAATGCTGCAGATTTTTAACAGTGTATAGTTTTACATGTTTCATTGCTCTTACGGCAACTTTTTCAAAAACAAATAAATGATAAAATATCATTTATTTATCATTTATTTGTTTTTGAAAAATTTGCCGTAAGAGCAATGAAACATGTAAAACTATAAGGTATTTGTGGTATTTTTAATAGATCACTTAAAGCATTTAAAAATAAATTGATATTTGAAAGTGATGTTTTATATGTATTATATGTAATTTAATGATTTTAATAATAACTTTTTATTTCAATAAAAATAGAGAATGCATTAAAAATATATAACAGAGTTTTTGTTGTAATGAACAAGTTACAAATACTACTAGAAATTTTCGATTGGATAAAAAATGATAACGATATCAAAAGATAATCCTATCCTCTTCCAAGAGATATCATTCCATATCATTTGCCAAATCCCTCTTCCCCCTAACATGACAACGATATATATGCATATCCCCTTACTTCTTATTTTAAACTCGTAAAAAAAAAAAAAAAAAAAAAAAAAAAAAAAAAAAAAAAAAAAAAAAAAAAAGCGACAACATTATATTTTTGCTTCAAATGACCGCCACTTTATTAAATTTATTTTTTTAACTAAATGTTTGCATAAACTGAAAGTAATTTAATGCCCTTTCATAATTTGGTAAACAATTTAAATATTTCTTTTAAAAAATGCTGGAATTTTTAATTAGTTGCTTTTAAATTAATTATTAAAAACATCGCTTCAATATATAAGCAATTCTTATAGATCTAAGAAAATAGATGGCGAAGACAAATGTTGCTGTCAGTTTAAAATACTCAATGAAGAGAAAAAAATAAGTTTGTAGTTTATAACAAATTATGCTTGCCTTTTATCAAAAGTATAACTAAAAATATTGAGTAGAACATTTATGCTGCTACTAGAGCATCATTTTTTTAATAACAATTTCTAGTATTTTCTGATCTTTTCTATTCAACGACGTGAAGCTTTTTCATTAACTTTACTTTTATCAGCCCCATTCTAAAATCTTAAACATTAAACTTGATGTTAAAAGCAAAAAAAAAAAAAAAAAAAAAAATTGGCATACTTTTTAATTACTCGAAATTTATTTTGCATTACATTATTTAATTATTATACTTATTTAATAATTAATATAACATTATTTAGTTATTATTATGCTTTACATTCTTTAATTTTTAAAGCGTGGAACATTAAAGTAATTTCTTTTATCATTATGTAAATATTTTTCTTCGTTTATTATTATTATTATTATTTGTTTGTTTGTTTACAGAAAAGAATGACAAACTTTTCTTCGTAGAGACACACAGATATATATTCTTGCTATTGGTCAGAAAATATAGGAAAAGATTTATTCGATTTATTCAATTCATAATTGTATGAAAAATATTTTCAATTAACTCTTTTGAAATTAATCTTAGTAATTAAAAATAAAAATTATTGGGTGTTACAGTTTATTGAATTGTAAAAAAATTTTAATAAATAACTAAAATAAATTCAACCTACTTAACTTCTTCTCTTGAAATAAAATACCACATTATTGAAACGCATTATCAGTAAAAATATTAATAAAATCATTCTGTCGACTAGGAGGATCAAACGTGTGTTCTCTGTACAGATTCACAGCTTTAAACTGGCGACTTAAACCACTGGACTAACCGGATCTCGTATTTATCTAAAACTAAACAGGCTACAGATTTAATTTCAGGCATGCTCAGTTATGTCTATTTTCCACTAAACTGAAAAGTTACTTCAGCATCTCTATATAATAAAACACAGTGTAACGAATCCGGGGCGAACCCATCCAACCTCTTACTAGTCTCCAATAAGATGGAGCCACTTTAACCTTTATTTCGATTTTAGATGCGCATAAGAAAACTTTTCTGCCTAAATATAAATATTTTCTATCTGAAATCCCTTCTATTCAACATAATTTTCTTTAAATATTCAAAATTTCAATAATATACGCAGTTGTTTGAGCAAAAAATATTTCAGAAATCCAATTGAAAACAAACATAAACATAAATCGTATACAAGAGGCTGAGGAAGAGAATATTTCATTTTGTGTTTCATTCAAAATAAATAAATAAACCATGGAGCTATGAAGATTAAAAGAGACGACACAAATGACGTCACTCGAAGCTGTCCTATCCTTGCTTATTTGTGTAACGTCAGCCACGGCTAATGAAAAGAAAAATACCAATAGACGGGAAGAACATTTTAACAATGCTTACCTTCGTTTATTAAACATTCTTTTACGGGGGTGGGGTGGGAAGATATACAACATGGACTTCTAATGAAACTAGACACAGAGCAAAAATGGTAAGCTTTTCCTGAAGCAGATAACCATCCTACCATCAGCTGACGGTAGGAGAATAGAGCGCCAACCAAGCAGGTTTTTCCGCCAAAAGCATTCTTAGGAATTCATGCTCCTACCGATACAGGTATGTCGTCTGCGAGCATCCGAAGTTTGTCAACAGAAATAGAAATTTGGCAAAAAAGGGATCACCATCAGAAAATAACAATAAAAAGAGGGAAAGTTTAACGACAAAAATCCAATTTCAAAGTGTAAAAAAATAGTATTAATTATTAGTATTATTTCAATAGTTGCAGCAGACTCTTTAAATTACGCAGTTTTTTTGCATATTTGTTAAGTTTTTGTTTTATTAAGAAATCTTAATTTTGTCATGGCATATTAGCCTGAAAGCCTAGTTTACCCAGAAGTATTGTTAAAGCTAATAGTTTGCTTATTAGAAGATAAACTAGCCAAAATTTGCTCATCTAAACTCCTCCATAGTGTCGATTTTTTTTAATCAATCATTTGATTTGAAATGCCAATTGAAGTATTGGACACTTAAATTTACATACGTTCAATTAAAAATTTATTAATTGCTCGTTTACAAAATCTGACGATTTAAAATTCGAGTAATAATATTAAATTATTTCTCTAAAGGCGTCATATTATCAAAAACTTTTTGCATATGTTATATTATACTCGAAAGCTTCACAATTTAATGACAAGAAAAAGAAAACAAACAAAGTTTTTAATGATTTCAAAAGAAAATTTTCAGAGTAATGATAAACATATCTTGAAGTTAAGAAAAACATAAATGCATCAGATCGATCACGAACGAGAAAAAAAATACATTAAAGATGAAAATTAAACGCTTTTTAATGCGTCGGAAATATATTTGCATTTGAATACACCGTAAGGGAACTTAGAGCATGAATAAATTCAAGTGAAATTTTTTAGATCTAACTTACTTTCTTATTTTTATACAAATACAATTTATTCCGATATTTAAATCTCGGCATCATCATTTTTCCATTATTGAGGTTTTTACTAGACTTAAAGTCAAATTTTAATGTTCCACATAAATATTTAAATCGCCTTTTATAAATGGAATTTGTTAAGTTTTTATAGATAAAGCGTATATATTTTGATTATTTTACAGCAAATAAAAAAATTCGTTGTGTTTTCGAATTTATTTGATGTTTTTTTTTTTTTTTTTTTTTAATTGAAACTCATTTTGCATTTCGCTTTTTTTCTGCGAAGTAAAAATTAATATCAAGCTTTTTAAGGTGACGTAATTAATTTGGATAAAATAGTTTTTAAGGAAATCACTGTCTTTTATCAACATTATCACGAGCCTGATTTTAAAATTTCTATAAGGATATTAAAATTAACGTATAGCTCGATTATTGTTGATTTGTCTTATATTTACACGTGGTTCAAAGAACACTGCATCTCTTGCGTTTCAACTTTGTGAACGGAGGCCCTAAGTCATACTTGACGAATCTTTTTATTGCCTCATGTCAAATTTATTCAAAAAATGTTTTGAATATATACATATATATGCATCAAAAAATATGACCATGACGGGACAACTAAAAACCAAATTTAGTAAATGAGAGAAAGCAAAAAATAAATTGCTAAATTAAAAAAAAATAATAACATTATAAAATATAAGTGAAATAAATGTAAGTAATTTAATAACAGGAACACTGAAATAATTATAGAAACAAACATATTTTAGCGATTCACAATAATAATAATAATAATGTTATTAAATGAAAATTCTATTGTTGCATCGTAGTTAAAAAATAATTAATGCCTTAATTTTTGCAGAATAAAAACTGGCATGTCTCAAAATAGTTTTATATTTGAGTTTTTATATTATTCATTTGCAAAACCAAAATTACTCGAAGGTATACATAGGTAGACGGAAAAATTATTAAAATAAAATTAAAATCCAAGTGAACATAATTTTAATATCGAAATTTTTATTAATTTATCTTGAGTTAAAGCAATCAGTGCCGTGCCAAAATTATTCTTTTGCGTTCGAAAAGTGGCCCACAGCCATAAGTTCTTTGTCCATGCCTTGAGTCAGAGGTAAGAACCAACCATTATTAGAGAGCATCCACTCTTCAGTCAGGAGAAAGACCCGGGGAAGAAAATTTCTGTCATAATATTCACGACAAATGCTTGCATACTTGCAAAAAACAGCATATACAATTATCTATACATTTAAAAAACAAGGCTGTTTTTTTTTATATATTATCAGCTCTAAGTTTTCTACTGCCCCGATTTTCATAATTATTTTTTAATGAAAGCTGTTCATATGTAGATGTGCCCATTAGAGGTCTGCACGGGCCGGAATTTCCAGGCCCGAGACAAGCCCGAAAGTTAAAATTTCGGCCCGGCCCGAACGAAAAAAATATTGGCCCGGTCTGGCCTCGCCCGAAAGTTAAAATTTCGGCCTGAGTCCGACCAGGCCCGAACGAAAAAATATTGGCCCGACCCGTCCCGGCCTGAAAGTAAAAATTTCGGCTCGAGCTCGGCCCGACCCGGAAAAAAGTTTAAAATTCGGCCCGAACCTGGCCCGGCTCAACTGAATTTCAACAAAACATAGATCTTTACTCTTACGGAAGAGTTTGACAGAAAAAACTTACCTTAGTCTTTTTTTTTTTACTTTTTCATTTTTATAATCTCCATTTATGCAGAAGTGCCGTAGGCTGCGATATTTGCGCTTTTAGTGAACCTTTGTTTGTTGTATGAAAATGTTTCAGTTATCATCAGTATTACTAATTCATATTCCATGTAATGGAAACAAAAAAATCTAAAAAATGGTATATGCTAAAAGTAAAGTGTTCTAAGACGGAATTTCATTAGAAAGAAAAAAATATGTCACTTCTTAGCAGATGCAAATATTTAATTTTTTTTTTCTCGCGTATAGTTGTATTCATTTTCCATTGATGAACAGTTTAAAAGAAATTTGCAGTTTTCAGTTTAAAAGAAAATTCCGTCACAATCATGTTATTTTGAATGTGTTTAAGTCTATTTTAAAGCGCCTAGTAATCTATGATTCTTTTAAAAGAATTAATTCTAATGTTTAATTGTTGAATATTGAAGACTTAAAAGTATATGCCTTTTTTGCAAAAATTTTTGGACCAAGCCAAATTTTACTGATCTATGAACAGACTGAGCGACGACGTCGAGAAAAGGATTTTCATACGGGATGATTCAACAAGAAATGAATATTTTGGTCCGTGAAGATTAAAAAGAATGAAATCAGACTCGGCTTCGTACGGAAAAAATACGTCAGACCCGGCCCGATACTCCAGAAAAAAAAAATTAAGGCCCGAGTCCGGCTCGAAAAGATTAGTAACAAGG
This sequence comes from Maratus speculifer, assembly GCA_964019185.1. Lineage (NCBI taxonomy): Eukaryota > Metazoa > Arthropoda > Arachnida > Araneae > Salticidae > Maratus > Maratus speculifer. The sequence continues at coordinate 84,320,392 of OZ025289.1, read as the reverse complement.
CCCGGCCCGACTCGACCCGAGTCTTCAGAAGTAAGACCCGAGCCCGGCCCGGCCCGAATGCCGTTATTGGAAATCGACCCGAAATCGGCCCGCAGGCCGGGCCGAGTTCGGGCTTCGGGACGAAGCCCGGCCCGTGCAGATCGCTAGTACCCATTCTAGCAATTTTTTTTTATTTATATTTATTTTAATACTTTATTTTTAATTTAAATTTTTTTTATGAAATTTCCTCAAAACAGTGACAACCGGATTACTTCCATTGTTGCAGAGAAAAGAAAAATAATGAAAACTATTCAGATACATGGCTTTTGATTATGTTTTTTTAATTTGTGAGTTAAATTTCGATAAAAAAAATATTTATACACGTGTACTTTATTTTGATACGCGAGTAAAAATTAATATTTATTCTGACGTCACAAGAATATTGCTTATTGGATTTATTTTATCTTTATACATTTTAATTTTATTGATGCGTTTTTTTTTCATTACAATGAAAAAAAATACTATTTTTATTTTAATACATGCTGGTTAAGCATGTATTAAAATTTGAAAACTAAACTTAAAAAAAATTAACTTTAGGATGACATTTATTTGAAAACTTATTCTCAATTTAGCGGCATTTTAAATTATTTTCAAACATGAATTATTTTTCAAACCAACTTAAAGAGTAAAGGGGGGGGGGGAAGATAAACCATAAAATCAGATTATCCAGAGAATGCAACATTTTCTCAAAAACCTTAAATCTGCTGACAAAAAAGACAGATATTCAGTTTATTTAGAACGTAAAATTAATATCATGTCAAATTACTTGAAATATGTTTTGAATCATATTATGATTGGAATTATATTTCATTATTTTATAAGGATCCATTGGATGTGTTACTTTATAACAAGAAAAGTATATTTTTTAGTAGAATTTGCGGAAATGGGGTAGCTATTTAAAATATGCAAAAGTAGCGAGGAACCCATATAAAGTATCAATCGAAAGCATTAAAATTCTATTTTATCTGCAAATCGTACTAATATTATTGAAAAACATTTTCACCGTTTTTACTTGAAAATTAATTAGATTAAACAATGAATCCGTTACAGAAGAAATGAAAAATGAAACGAAGAATGATTGATAAGGGCATTTTGGCATTTATTTTTAATGTCGAATTTCAAAGGGTTCCATCTTGTTATTTAGATTTTTGTTTTTATAATACTGAGCATAGTCATTTAAAAAAAAATCAAAATTCCTATCACAAATAATAAAATTTTCGAAAGAAAAAGCTGACGAAAGCCAAATGGAAAGTTTTAAGGTACAAGGGAGAATGCGAAAGCACTTTGTCGCCAGTATATTTTCGGTTTTTTGGCGTAATTTTATTATTATTATTATTATTTTATTATTATTATTTTTTTAATTTTTACAGCGTGACTCTTACCTCTAACGCTGTTTATGTTCATTCAAAATTTTAATGTCAGTTGTTAATCAATCGCTCTTTTATAAAACCTGTTATAAAATCTTTTATAAAATCTTTTATAAATCTTTTATAAAAAGTTTTTCCATGAAAACACCATTTGTTCAAAAACTTTTAGTAATTGTTGTATTATGCTGGAAAGGATTGCGTAATTTATGGCTAAACAAAAATAATTTAAAATTTTTTGCAAAGATAATTTTAGAATAATGGCAAATGGAGCTCACGAAAATAGTAAAATGAAAATTAAACGCTTTTTAATGCGCTTTCGGGAGATTTGCATTTCAGTACATGGTAGGATAATTTAAAACATGAATAAATCCAAATGTTTTTAGATATCATTTGCTTTCTTATTTTTATAAATATGAAATTAATTTCGATATTTATATTCCAACATCATCATTTTCTCATTACTACGTTATTATAAAATTTAAAATCTGACTTTAAAAGTTAACAACAATTTTTAAGATGGAATTACTTAAATTTGAGAAATAAAGCTTAAGTATTTTGTTTATTTAAAGCAATTAATAAAATTCGTTCTAGTTTCTAATTTATTTATTTTTAAAGCTTTTGAACTCAATATAATTGAAAAGTGTTTATGATCCTTCGGTTTTTCTGGCTATCTGCCCGTTAGTCTGACTATCTGTCTGATCGTTCGACCATTTCGTCTCATTGTCAAATGATCTGATTATGGGTCTGTCGTCTCTACCTCCCGTAACTATGCTTAAATTACTGTCAGCTTTATATATGTTAGTAAGGATTACTATAGAACTTTTCTTGTAGAAAATGGAATACGTAGTATTTATAGTTTGTTTATAGATACACGCAAACTATTTCGGTTACTTTATGTTCTACGGATTAAAAGAAAAAAAAAAGTTTACCACGTGTTTTAATAAAATTGCACAATCTCAGAAGTTCTGAAGTTGACATACATTGTTGCGGTACAATACAACAACCATTATATATAAAATGTAGCGCGTGTCATTTATCATTCATTTACAGGACTCACAAAATATTTCAGTTACTTTTTTTTTTTTTTTTTTTTTTTGCAAAATATTGTTAAAATGGTACACTACTTCAAACTTTTATCAGATGTATGCACATCTCTGAAGTGCACTACTTGAGAGTTTTTTTAGAATATGAATTATACAGCATTTATTATTCATTTAAAGAGACAAAAATAAAATAATTCGGTTAGCGTTCATAAACTATAATCGCTGCAAGTACGATTTCACTTGCATATATCGCCTAAACTTATAATTCAGTATATAAGTATACTACCTCTGACAATAACGTTCGTTGAATAGTCCTATAACATTAATGTAGATTAAATATTAACGAAAGTTACCATACCATCCTTTCAAATAGTCATCGCTTATAACTATCCACCGCTGAGATCTGCTGTACATATCTTGAAAACTTCGCAATAAGTCTTTGTTTGGGATGGAGTTCAAAAGCTTCGTCAAGTTTTGTTGGATGTCAGCAATATGGTCAAATCTCTTTCAAAGAGAGTTTGAGTGGTGAGAATAGGAAGAAGTCTGGAGGATTGAGATCTGGTGGATGTTCAATTTGCACCACTCCTCATGAATTTCTTTCGGTGTCTTGCAAAGCTTAAAAACTAAATTCAAACTGATATTTTGTTCGTTAATATCCTGTTCTCAGTTAAGAACCAATACACTGAACAAACACTTAGTAAAGTTCGTCTTACACAGAACATAAACGACGTTCAACTGAACAACGGTGGGAGAAGATGGCCAATACTTGCCTCTATGCAGGTGCAGCGCTTTGTTTCCCCAGTGTTGCCGGATCGGCCTTTCTGAATTCATTCACCGAACTTTTTTGTCAGAGGTAGTATTTGAAGTTTAGGTATGTACTTTTAATAACAATGGACCTTATGAGCCTGACGTCAATGAACGGAGAATAAGGTGAAAACCGGTGTCATTACATGAGCTATATGTTTCGCGCGTAGAATATGTTTGATACAGAGGATCTTGTTAATCTTCCCTAAAAATCTTACAATCTTTTTATTTTCATTTTCATTTAACCTCTTCGCTACTGGCGATTATTACAGTATTTTTAATTATTACTGAATTATTTCTTCTCTCGTTTGACTTCAGAGCAAGATTTTTGTTTTACTTTCATTAGCTCGAATCTTAGAATTCGAAACATATTATTCTTATGTCGAAATTTCATTTATATTTGAGTATCATTAATAAAATGGGACAAAACTGATGTACCCATTTGGGTACTCAGGGACTGAAGAGGTTAAGTAAGTGATAAAATGTTACATTACCCAGCTAACACAAATTTGTCGGAAAAGTCACGATCGGATGTCAGAATTATCATGTTTGTCAAGTACATCGATTTTCAAGTATCATTGCGGCATGTTTTAATGACAAAAGAAAGTTATATCATACAAATTGTGCCAATATTATTACAGAAAGACGATAGTAAATCGTAGTCCTGTAAAAGCGTTAAATGCTTGTTATCTATCAATTATCCTATACATGACAGTAGTTTAATATGTCACTTATGTATGTGTTTTACGGTATCACCTTTAATACCATGTATATGATAATTTTCTTCGCGACACTGATTTGGTATCGATATTCTGCCATATTATTCGTGTAAGTTTGTCATAATGAGAAAGAAGAGTGGCAACATTGACGAGGCGAGGCTTGATTTCGATTAAAATAATGGCGGCTTCCGCTGTGATTTGTGTTTGTGTGTTGAATAGCGGCGCGTGAGATATCTGAATTCAACGTTTCCTTGTGGATTTTTTTTATGTAAAAGGTAAGTGCTTTGCTAAATATTCTTTATACACTAATTATTTAATACTTATAACTGAGTAAAAATTTTAAATATTGTAGGGTAGGTGACTTGCAAACATCAGTACACGTTTTCTTAATGTAAAGATACAAGCATTTCTTTAAACATTATTTACCTAACTTTATGAGCAATCGATACATTTTTTTTTTTTTTCTTAGGACCCATTTTATAAAAAGTAAAAGTTCTTTTTTAGATTTGTATCATATCTTTATACTTTTTTTTTGTGTGTAAGAAACATTTTCCCCAAAAATGAAATACAGTTTCTCAAAATAACAACAAATGTTTATTAATGATTACTTCTTTAAATCCTTCTGCTAAAGTTTTTCTTTATGGTAAGTTAAATTTGTTAAAATATTAAAATTTTAATAAAAATAATCAATGAAAGTATATTTTTATCGAATGGAACTTTGAGAAGAGACCTGTTTTATTGAAAGAAATTTTGAGAATGGGCCTGTTTTATTGAGATTATTACGAGTACAAAACTGCGAAGGAATTTTGTTTTGAAATATCAATTTAGTTTTAAGCGTTACCACCATATTTGTTTATCGCTGAGTTTGACTTGCAATAATTTTCAAAAATTGCATTTTGGCATGTTTAGGGGAAAAAAAAAAAAAAATCGGCGACTTTATTTTGAAGACTCAAAACACATTTGTTTATATAATTTGATAAAGTGCAGGGTATGCCCAGTCTTGTATATTTATTGAGCCGTTAAATGATTGCCAAAAACTGTTATCAATTGTTTATTTTGTTTATCATTGCTAATTTCCAATCATGTTAAAAACAATTTTTTAATGTATGCATTTATGAAATCATTATGTATATTTATATTAACATTTACTGCTGTTTGTCCACTAGAATGAATATAAGTAATCAGATTTAATGTTTTACCTGGGTAGGGTCACCTGCAGGGTCGTAGCTATTGCCAGGGCACTACCCCAAGGCCTCCATACCTGGGGGGCCCCCAAATTGATGGTTAAAAAACACTATTGATTTTAGTTTCTTGTCTAACTTCCTATAAAATGCCCAGCACCTAGCTAAAAGTTAGTAATTAAATAAATCAAAGCACTAGAATAAATGTTTTTGCATGTCTGTCGATATACTCTGTACACTTCACATGCAAAATCAGCTCTAGAGCAGACAGCAAAATGTCGAGTCGAATGTGTCATGTTGTGTTTGATATACTCTGTACACTTCACATGCAAAATCAGCTCTAGAGCAGACAGCAAAATGTCGAGTCGAATGTGTCATGTTGTGTTTGCCGATCACACCGAAGCTAGTATAAGAAAGAAAATATGAGTTTTTGATCACTTGAATGATACAAAACGTGTCTAAAAAATTCTAGAAAATCTCTCTTCGATAAAATCGAAAAAAAAAAAATTATCAAAACTTATCTTTCAAAAGGTTTTTAAGCAGAATCAGGAACAGGTGTACTTATGTATTAACAACGCCGCAGCAGAGGTTATGCTAATGTGCAAATAAAGAGCAATTTTGTTGTTCTTATGTGCATGTAGTTATGTTTTGGATTCCTTGTTGCCTCGTTGTTTGCTCATTTCTGACGGCATCTTAAATGTACATGCGAACAAGAATGTTCTTTATTATTCTTCTGCTTATTCTTATTCTTCACCTGGTGTTAATACTTAAGTACCCAGAAACATATGATTAAATTGCATAAACAAAAATGAACCTAAGCAAAACACTCTTCAAAGTATTCAACCAATCAGAAGTCTGTATTTTTTCCCCTATGCTAGTTTTAGTGGGATCAACAAAAATTTTGTCGGCGCCAAGTACCTGCCCAATTCTATGTTTTTAAGCCATTTTTTGATTTATCATACTGCGTAATATTTAAACAGCAGTGTGCGAGGAAAAAACTGCACCTGGGGCCTCTAAGTTTATAGTTACGGCCCTGGTCACCTGAGGTAATTCCTGATCAAAAGTCAGCATCTAATTATTATGAAAACTGTTAAAGGTATTGTTCTTAATTTTTTGTGGAATAAACCCCCCATGATGGTTATATAATAAAAAATCTTAATTAAATATATATATGCACATAATTGAAATTTGAAATAACTTTTAAGTGACCAAGAATTGTTCTGGAAATGGGGTAATTCTCTGTCTTTCTGGGGTAATTATTGGTCAGAATCCTTTTTGACGTAAAGAATGTATATTGATAGTTAATTTTTTAAAACTGAGTAAAAGTAAATATAATCAATCTTGTAAAAGTTTTATTCATCTCATAATTGTTTAATAATAAACCATAATTTGTTTTGGTATAGATACAAAATTATTTCATATACAAAAGACTTGTATAGTTTACAAAGCATGAACTAGCCAAAGAATTTTTGTAGCATTTATTAGCAGTATTTATTACTTTTTTATCCACTGTAAATAGATTAATCCTTACAAATTTATTGGTTAATCTATATATATATAAGAAAGTCTGGATTTTGTATTAATCACAGCACAAAAAAATCTGCCGAAACTAAAATCTTGAAAATTGGGGTAAAAATACTTCTGATAACATCGGGTGCCGCAAAGAAGGAATTTTCGAAAATTCCACCCCTAAAGGGGTTAAAAAAAGGAACAAATTTTAAAGAAATACTTAAAAAATCGGCTTTTGAAGTTATTTTTCAACTGATAACATATTTTAGTGCATTTTTTCATGCTGAATGAAATGGTACCAAGCAATTCTTTTAAGTTTAGTAATTTGCAAGATGTTTCACATTTTCCTGATTTGGCAGTGTCTTTGGCGCAAAAACCTGAAATTTTCAATCCTTATCTATATATATAAAAGAAGGTCTGGATTTCGTATTAATCGCATCACAAAAAAACTGCCAAACCTAAAATCTTGAAAATTGGGGTAAAAATACTTCTGATAACATCAAGTGCCGCTAAGAAGGGATTTTTGAAAATTCCACCCCTAAAGGGTTTAAAAACAGGGACGAACTTTAAAAAAATTCCTAAAAAATCGGCTTTTGTAGTTATTTTTCAACTGATAACATATTTTAGTGCATTTTTTCATGCTGAATTGAATGGTACCAAGCAATTTTTAAGTTCAGTAGTTCTTGAGATACTTCACATTTTCCTGATTTGGCGGTGTCTTCAGCGCAAAAACCTGAAATTTTCAATCCTTATCTATATAAATAAAAGAAAGTTTGGATTTCGTATTAATCACAGCACAAAAAAATCTATTCAACCTATAATTTTGAAAGAGAGTTCTATAATTAGGTTAACATGATTATGTAAGCTATATTTAACTATCTCAATATATATAAAACGCAAAGTGAAATTTCATTGTGGCCGCTTATAACTTAAGTTCTACAAGATAGATTTTAATGGATTTTACATTGTTAGTTAGATAATTTTTCAGAAATTTTGTAACAAATGAAATATAGCATTCTAGTTTAATTGAATACTTAGGAAATGTTTTTTTATCAGATGAATTCAATTACAAAAGTTTGGCTTTATTTTAAATGTTCCGCTGAATGAATTTTCATGTGGTTAAAATTGTTAATATGTTGAGCGCTGCGTCATTCATTGGTGACTAACATTGAACTTTCCGTTTAGATGACTGATTTCACACCGATGACAGACAGTCTAAAGTACGATATAAAACTGAAAATTACTATGATATAAAAATTTCGTTTGATTCAAAGTTTCTTAAAAAACTGACCAGCGTAGCGGGCGAAGGCTGCTAGTAAAATATATAACTAAATGTTTATTTTTTCAGTTTTATGACCGAAGTTTCTGGATCCTTTTTCAAGAAATTTTACATAAACTTCAATATGGATCTTTAACACTCGGCATAACATTTGGATGTTTGTATTGCCTATATATATGTTTATGCATGATTTCAGCATTTTGCAAGAAGAGAGTTTTTCTACTTAGTTCTTCTGTCATAGGGTGTGTCTTATCTTACCGTTAGAGCACTTACTGTTTTTGCATTTACAGTTATATTTTTAAGGAGGCTTTAAACTTGCGATTAAAAAAAGTTGCAAGACAATAGTTTTTAGGGTGTACACTTATAATAGATAAAATATCATATATAAATATAATAAAATTATATTATTAAGCAATAACCAGGAATTGCCTCACAAATATGGGACAAGTTAAGATTGTAGAAAAATAATGAATTCTGTTTAAAGACAGGAAAAAAAATATGTGAATTTTGCTGAAAAATTGCAGATAATATGTGCCTTTTACCGAAGGATTACAGAAAATATGCAAATTTTGTTGAAGAATCGCAGAAAATATGCAAATTTTTGCTAAAAGGGCTGTAAAAAACTGAATTTTGCTAAAGGATCATGGATAAATGCCAAATTCTTTGAAAAGACCATGGAAAAAAGTGCGATTATCGTCAAATGGTCGTGAAAAACACATTTTGTCAAAATACTTAAAAAAAAAAAATGCGAATTTTGTCAGAAGTCTGAGTTTCACTTAATTAAAATAATGCATACTTTGTGACGATCAGCCATTAGCATCCCCCTATCACCACCATCCATAGATATGTACTACAATTTTAATATGTAAATGCTTCCCTCTTATTTTATGATTTTTCTTCACATTTGATTGGGGTAAGGGGCAGATTAATAGGACTTTGTTTTTTACGATATGAATTAAAAATGGAAGTTTAAATTAGGTTGATAAGGTGTGCAAAATCTCAAATTTTGCTTATAGGAAATAGAAAAATCATGAATTTTGCCAATGAGGTGTAGAAAAAATATCGAATTTCAAAGGTCAGGCACGGAAAAATCACAAGTTTTGTCAATCAAGCTTGGAAAAATCACAAATTTTTTCTATCAGATGCATAAAATTGCACATTTCAATGATCGCACAAGTAAAGATCATCAGCTTTCTTGATGATGCGTCAAAAATTGCATATTTTCTTCATCGGCTGTACTAAAAAACAAATAATTTGTCTATTTATCGCTCCAACAACAAAAAAAAAGGAACGCTGTTTGATGCAGAAAAAAAGAAATATCGTTGATCAGGCATGAAAAGATTGCAAGTTTTGTAGATCAGGCACAGAAAAAATCACAAATTTTATCCTTCAGTGCATATAAAAGTTACAAATTTTGTCGATGAGGTGCTGTAAAGTTGGAAATTTTGTTCATTGGCTGCATACAATCTCAAGTTTCATCAATGAAAAACATGAGAAAAAAATCACAACTTCATCAATTTGTCGGGGGTGGGGGGGGGTGGGGGTGCAGTTTTCATCAGTCATTTAACAATCTCAAATTTCATTTATCGGGTGCTGAAAAAACCGTACTTTGTCAATGGTTTGTGGAAAAATCTCAAATTTTATCGACATGGGTGCAAGACCTTCAGTCTTGAAGAGATTTTTGGCTAATTCTAAATTCTACTTTATATACTTAAATAATAGTAGTTTTACTGTCAAGAACATTTAATCACTTTCGTTGGAAAGATGCTATTTCCGTCGAAGAATCGCTAGAAAGATGCTATTTCCGTCGAAGAATCGCTAGAAAGATGCTATTTCCGTCGAAGAATTGCGAAAAAGATGCTATTTCCGTCGAAGAATTGCAGAAAATATGCTATTTCCGTCGAAGAATCATGGAAAAGATGCGATTTCCGTAGAAAAATCACGAAAAAGATGCTATTTCCAGTCAAAGAATACTGAATAGATGCAATTTTTGTCAAAGGATCACAAAAAAGTGCAAAATCGCATGAGTTTAATCAAAGGATCGTGGAAAAGACGTGAATTTTGTCAAAGGATCGTGGAAAAGTCGCGAATTTTGTCAAAGGATCGAGAAAAAGAGATTTCCATCAAATGATTGCAAAAAATTCCACGATTTTCATCAAATGATTGCAGTAAAAACTAGGGATGCACCGAATAGTGATTTTGGCCGAATGCCGAATATTCGGCCGACAGCTGAGCCGAATACCGAATATTCGGCTAGCCGAATAGTAATTGTTAGGCTGAATACCGAATATTCGGCCAGCGGAATAGTAGCTATTCAGCCGAATACTGAATATTTGGCTTCCCAAATACTTTTTATATTTCAAAGTTTAAAGGTATTAAAATGTTACTTTTTAAAACAATTTTACATAATATTTAATAAAAGAGACATATATTTTGATAAACAAGAACTTTTTATAAGAACATTCAGTATTGAAAAAAAATCTGCCTTTTTTTTATTTAAGAAGCATAATTATGAGACTTTTTCAATTAATAAAATCTTAAATATCATGATTTTTTCTACGAATTAAAACAAACATTTTGAAATCAAAGAGAAATAATGAAAAAATAGTTGAAAAAAAACTATACAGTCTCATATTTGTTCTTTTTAAATAACTCAAGACAGATTTTTTCAATATAAATACTTTCAACTTAATTCTGAATAAAGGAATGCCTAGCTCATAGTTCTTTACCTATGAATAAGGGCATTTTCCATCCTTCTCATCATATCATATTTTACAGAAATCAAAGCATGTGAGTTGAAAATATAGTTATGGTATCTTCTTCATTGTTAATGCAACAAACGAAAATACAAGTTTTCTTAAGTTAAACTTTACAAACAGCAAATAATGTAAAAACATTCTATTTTATTTAAATATGATTTTATTTCTAATTATTTTAAAGATATTTATAAATTGACAGTTAAAAGCAGTAATTGTGAAAAGTTTTTTAAAATGTGTTTTAAAAGGCTTTATTAAGCATTCGATTCGGCTGAATACTTTGATATTCGGCCAAACTGAATATTCGGCCTAATCGAATATTCGGTAACATGGCCGAATACCGAATAGATACCGAATATTCGGTACATCTCTAGTAAAAACGCGATTTTTGTTAAAGGATCGTGAAAAAAAATGCGAACTTTGCCAAAGCATCATGGAAAGATGCGATTTCTGTTGAAGGATCGCGTAAAAGACATTATTTCTGTCGAATAATCGCAGAAAAGATGCTATTTCCGTCGAAGAATCATGGAAGAGATGCAATTTCCGTAGAAAAATCACGAAAAAGATGCTATTTCCAGTCAAAGAATACTGAATAGATGCAATTTTTGTCAAAGGATCGCAAAAAAGTGCAAAATCGCATGAATTTAATCAAAGGATTGTGGAAAAGACGTGAATTTTGTCAAAGGATCGTGGAAAAATCGCGAATTTTGTCAAAGAATCGAGAAAAAGAGATTTTCATCAAATGACTGCAAAAAATTCCACGATTTTCATCAAATGATTGCAGTAAAACTGCGATTTTTGTTAAAGGATCGTGAAAAAAAATGCAAACTTTGCCAAAGCATCATGGAAAGATGCGATTTCTGTTAAAGGATCGCTTAAAAGACACTATTTCTGTCGAATAATCGCAAAAAAAGACGCTATTTCCGGTCAAAGAATACAAAATAAGTATGCTTTTTTTTGTCAAAGGATCGCAAAAATGTGAATTTAAATGAAGGATCAGGGAAAAGGTGCAAATTTTGCCAAAAGATCGAGAAAAAGCGTGATTTCTGTGAAATGATTGCCAAAAACACAAGAATTTCATCAAATGATAACAGAGAAAATGAAACTTTTTGTTGAAGGATAGCAAAAAAGGACGCAAATTTCATCAAAAGATTGTATGAAATACTTGGATTTCAGCGAAAAAATGCAGATTTCTGCTGAAAACTAGAAAAATCGCAAATTTCAGTGGAAAATCGCAAGTTTCCGTTTAAAATCGTAAAGAAATCACAAATTTCAGCAAAATATTGTAGAAAAGTTGAAAATTTTGTCGAAAGATCGGGGGAAGAAACTTATTTCATCATATGGTCATGGAAGAAAACTCGAGTTACGTGCTTATGTTCTCATTGAGTGGGAGGGTGAAGTGTCAAAATATTTTCAATCTTGGCAAAATTTCAAACTTGCACCCATGCTTAGAAATCTTCTAACCCCTTTTCATTTAGTTACTTCTAATGCTCAGAAAAGATTCCACAGATAGACTTCTTGTACTTATGTTTGTCGATAGACTTCGTACGAATGTTGAAGTTTCTCGATAGACTTCGTATGAATGTCGAAGTTTCTCGATAGACTTCGTACGAATGTCGAAGTTTCTCGATAGACTTCGTACGAATGTCGAAGTTTCTCGATAGGCTTCGTACGAATGTCGAAGTTTCTCGATAGGCTTCTTACGAATCTCGAAGTTTCTCGATAGGCTTCTTACGAATCTCGAAGTTTCTCGATAGACTTCTTACGAATCTCGAAGTTTCTCGATAGACTTCTTACGAATCTCGAAGTTTCTCGATAGACTTCTTACGAATGTCGAAGTTTCTCGATAGACTTCGTACGAATGTCGAAGTTTCTCGATAGACTTCGTACGAATGTCGAAGTTTCTCGATAGACTTCGTACGAATGTCGAAGTTTCTCGATAGACTTCGTACGAATGTCGAAGTTTCTCGATAGACTTCGTACGAATGTCGAAGTTTCTCGATAGGCTTCTTACGAATCTCGAAGTTTCTCGATAGGCTTCTTACGAATCTCGAAGTTTCTCGATAGGCTTCTTACGAATCTCGAAGTTTCTCGATAGACTTCTTACGAATCTCGAAGTTTCTCGATAGACTTCTTACGAATCTCGAAGTTTCTCGATAGACTTCTTACGAATGTCGAAGTTTCTCGATAGACTTCGTACGAATCTCGAAGTTTCTCGGTAGACTTCTTACGAATCTCGAAGTTTCTCTATAGACTTCTTACGAATCTCGAAGTTTCTCGATAGACTTCTTACGAATGTCGAAGTTTCTCGATAGACTTCTTACGAATGTCGAAGTTTCTCGATAGACTTCGTACGAATGTCGAAGTTTCTCGATAGACTTCGTACGAATCTCGAAGTTTCTCGATAGACTTCGTACGAATCTCGAAGTTTCTCGGTAGACTTCTTACGAATCTCGAAGTTTCTCGATAGACTTCTTACGAATCTCGAAGTTTCTCGATAGACTTCTTACGAATCTCGAAGTTTCTCGATAGACTTCTTACGAATCTCGAAGTTTCTCGATAGACTTCTTACAAATCTCGAAGGACTTCTTACGAATCTCGAAGTTTCTCGATAGACTTCTTACAAATCTCGAAGGACTTCTTACGAATCTCGAAGTTTCTCGATAGACTTCTTACAAATCTCGAAGGACTTCTTACGAATCTCGAAGTTTCTCGATAGACTTCGTACGAATCTCGAAGTTTCTCGATAGACTTCGTACGAATCTCTAATTTTCTCAATCAGGCGTGAAAAAATTGCAAATTTTGTTGATTGGTCACAAAAAAGCACATTGTGTCATTAGGAGAAAAAAAAATCGCACAATAGATTGATACGAAATGGAAAAATCGCTGATGTTGTCTTTGATGAATGGAAAAATTTTAAATTTCGTTTATCGGCAGGGTTTGAAAAAACCCGGGTTTTTTTTAAAAAAGCCCAACCCACTGGGCCCACTAGTCTAAAACCCGGGTTTTTCTGTAAGAACCTGGGCTTTTTCAGGTTTTATCGAATTTTTTTTAAAGACTTAAAATTTCTAATTTTCATATATATAACAGCTAAACTGTTCATGTATCAGTGAAACCTGGGTATAATTTTGCATTAAAAATAAATCAACAAAATGTATATATTGAAAAACCTAGTTAATTTAAAAGGTAGATTTGTGTCTGATATGACTAGTTTCTTGCATTGATATATTAAGCCAGCTGTAAATGAATTTTTTGAGTTAACGAAGAACATTCAAAATGTTTGAAAAAAAAATGTACTTACTACTACTAAACACAATTTGAAGTAATTACAAAAATATATAAATACAATGACGATCAAAATTACTTTTTGCTTTTACAAAAATTGATTACCAGTAATAATTTTGCGAATGAAATTATCATTAAAATACTGTATTAATACTAATGCTAAATCAGAATTAGTATTTTTTTTTATTATAACTAATTAACAGAATAAACTAAATCTTACATAGCTACTTCAATAAATTAGGATTCCCAGCATATGTGGTATTTTGTTACGAGTTTCAATATTGTAGGGGAAACAAGGGAGGTTTGACCATAGGGGAGGTTTGACCCACCCTATACTTTTCATATTTAAAAATTTGTTTAGCTGATAAGTGCCAGATGACAGCATGGTAGCAAGCAGAATAACACATTTTTTTTGTCTGTTAGCCATTTGCAGGAAGAATAAAGGAGGAATCACATGTGATATCATTTTCTGGAAGAAATTTTTTTGTTGTTGTTGCAAGCTGTTCTCTCCTGTGCCATCAGTCATTAACATATATAAAAATAAGTTGAATTGTTTGTGTACTTAGATTAATATACTAAAAGGCAGTATACTAATATTTTATTTTTACTTTTTATTTTAATGTGTTTTTTACATTTTTTTCCAAAATGGCTATTAAGGGAGGTTTGACCCATGTCAATTCTGGGAGGTTTGGCCCGGGTCAAACCTCTCCATTTTGTTTAATTTGATGTTTTAACACATTTAAACTGTACTATAGAGAATTTCTAATAGAAATATTGTTCTTAATCAAATCAAATGTTCTTAATTCAAATCAAATAAACATTGTTCTTAATTCCAAATATACTGAATATAATAAAATTCAATTGAAACACTTCTTGTTTAAGCATTACTTTTATAAGTTTAAATATAAGTGAAATCTGCTTTTTTTTTTTTTTTGCTTTGTTAGGTACAACCCATGCTTTAAATTCTTCATTTACAAGTTATCTTGTAACTTTTATTTTATATTTATATTATGAAAATTCAATAAAGTTAAACAAGAAAAAGTGTCAGGTAGGGGTAAAATAAGCAGATTTTAAAAAATAAATACATAAAGATTTGTAATTTTTGCAATTATTGCTATGAAAGGAGAGAAGCAAGTATCTCAAGTCACTTCTGCAGAACGTGGAACTTTAGTCACAATGTGCTGTGGTATCTCTGCAATTGGAACATCAATTCCACCATTTTTAGTATTTCCACGAGTTCACGTAAAAGAAATAATGACAAGGGGTGGACTTCCAGGAATGCAAGCTGCCGCTCATTCCAGTGGATGGATGACAGCAGAGAACTTTCAGTTATACCTCCATCATTTTATAAAATATAGCAAATGCAACAAAAATAACGAGGTATTGATTATTCTCGACAACCATGAGTCACACATATCTGTTGAGGGTTTGCAGCTTTGTAAAGATAATGGGATAACTTTGCTAACTTTACCACTCCATACAAGTCAAGTTGCAGCCACTTGATAGATCTGTTTTTAGTCCCTTCAAGATATTTTATAATTCTACTGCCAGTAATTTTATGGTCACGAATCCAGGTAAACCTATCACAATATACGACATTCCAGATTTGGTTCGCAGATCATTTTCAAAGGCTTTTACTCCTGAAAACATACAAAGTGGATTTGCATGTACTGGAATCTGGCCATTCAATTCAGATATTTTTCCTGAATCTGATTTTTTTCTTCTAATGTGACAGACAGACCAAATCCGGATGTTACAAGTATGCCTTCAGCTACATCTTCTAATCCATCTACCAGTGTATTGAATCTACCATCGACATCTGCAAGTTTCACAAATCTTTCTTTTTACTCCAATTCTAGTATTCCATCTACAAGTTCAATGAATTCACATTTTCCAGTGCAATTAGTAACACCTGAGCAGCTTCGTCCATTTCCTAAAGCAGGACCTAGAAAAGGCAGAGGTGGTAGAAATCGTACAAAGTCAAGGATTTTGACAGATACCCCTGTGAAAGCAGAAATCGAGAAAAAGCACAACTTGAAAAAAACAAAGAAAACTTCACAAAATAATAAGAAGGTTAAGAAGCAAACAAAAAAGCGTATATTAGATTTGTCTTCAGACAGTGAAACTGAACTAGAAAACTTTCATCTTTCAAGTGATGAAGATGCAGTTGATGATTTTGAAGATTCTCGAACCAACATTGAAAATGGAGATTTTGTTTTGGCAAAATTTACAACCAAATCTAGTTTACTGCATTTTATTGATCATGTCATTGAAGAAAATGGCAATGATTTTTCGATTAATTTTCTGAAAAGGTCTGATGCATGTAGTTTCTGTTTTATTTACCCTGAAAAAGAAGATATTGCCACAGTATCAAGAAGCGATCTCACTAAGCTACCTCATCCTATGATTAGTGGAGGCACTGAAAGAGTTGCATTGAAAATAAAATTTAACTGTGATTTTTCAAAATATCAGAATCTTTACTGATTGTATCTAAATTCCTTTAATGATTTTTGTCCAGATTACTTGCTGTTTCGAATCATAAAATAAATATTTGTTGATTTCTATTCATAATTATTGCCTGTAGTTTGTAATAGTATATTTTGAACATTTAATTATTGCTGTGCAATTTTTAATAACACTCCATTCCTGTGGTGGGTCAAACCTCCCTTAAGTAGGGAGGTTTGACCCGGTTTTTGAGATCTTAAAAAATCATTAATCAGAAAGATAGTTTATAATTTAAATAGAAAAAAATAGTTTAAAATGATGTCAAACATTATAAGCTATCAAATAATGTCAACATGGAAATTTTATTATGTTAAAAAAAAATAGAAAAATGTTTTTGTAAAAAGTGGGTCAAACCTCCCATGTTTCCCCTATAACATAACATAGAATAAATTATTTTTTTATGGGAAAAAGTTTGTTTTTGTGTTTCTGATATATAAAAAATTAAATTACAATTATTTCTTTTTAAAATTTTCATTGGTAGAATTAAGATATTTCTTCCTCTTGGTGGTGAGAGAGAAACTTTACGAGTGGTGTATTGCTATTAAGAAATATATCTTAATATCATTATTAAGATCTTAATGACAATTTTAAGAAATTAACCTTAGGCAATTTAAAGTTGAAATTTTGAAAAAAAAAAAAGTTGGTTTTTTGAGTTGGGCAAAATTATAACAACCCTGCTTTAAGTTAAATATGCTAAATTTATATAATGTCTTTCATTAATTTCAAATAAGAAATCAGTTAAATTGTGCAATGATACAGTTGTAAAATCCTGCAAAAATTTGAAAAAACCCGAGCGGGTTTTTTTGGGCTGGGACCACTTGGGGGAACCCTGTTAATCGGGGGCATAACAATTGTGAGTTTCATCAGTTTATTGCAAGAAAAAGCTGTGAACTTCATCAATTTGCAGCAAAGTAAAAAAAAAATAAATAATAATAATGCATCAGAGGGTCATTCCATGGTTACTTATGTTACATTTACAGCAATTTACTGCAATAATTTTAGTAATATAACACTAAAAAACATTCAAGTGTGAAATTAACTTAATTTGACAATGAAACCTATGTGAGGGTCAATTTGGATAAATTACCTAAAAAATTATAATGAAATTGCACTTTATATATGATAACATATTCCTTTTTCAGTAATGGCAGTTACCGAGTAAATAAAACTAACAAAATTTATGAAATAACATTAAAATTATGTAATTTTAGTATAAATTGGGCTTTGAATAACTTTAATTAGCAAACCATGTCTAATAAATTTATATATATATTTTCTTTTTTGTTACATTACTAAAATTACTGAAAATAGTTCAAAACGTAACATAAGTTACCATGGAGCGACCCTACAATCAGTTAAGAATCCGAAATATCACTAATTTGTCGATGGCATACTGAACAATCACAAATTTCTATAATTAGGTGCAAAAAAAAAATGCAAATTTTGTTGATCAAACTCAGAGAAAAATCACAAATTTCCTTGATCATGTGGGAGGAAATCATGAGTTTTGTCGATCGACTTTATAAAAAACATGAATTTTGTCAATCGGGTGCAGAAAAACTTCATATTTTCCCGATCATTTTTGTAAAAATCGCAAATTTTGTTGATCAGTTCATAAAGTGCAAATCGCCATGATTGCTTAACCATGAAAAAATTGCACATTTTGATGATCAGGCATGGAAAAATCTTGATTGACTTCTTTTCTTTCCTTCATTCATAACATTCATATTTTTTTCTGCACTAGTTACTATGCTTATTTTTTAGCACTTTAAAACAAAATTTACACTCCCGTATAAAGTCAAGGAATATTATTACATCTTGAAAATAATCTTACTATATCTAATCTATTACATATACAATTATTTGGCAAAATTTGTGTTTTTGTGAAGCTTAGTTAATTTGCATTTTTCGCAACTGTTTAACAAAATCTGCTTTTTTTTGTGATTTTTATTTACAGACTGACAAATTTCCAAGCCTAAAGAAATAATAGCAGTAAAACAAACTCTAAAAATTTAAAAATAAATAAAGCATAAGGGGTTGTCTACTGTATTCCACTCTCCCCTATACAAAAATATGCAGCAAATAATAATAATAATAAAAACTTTTAATTATTCTTATACAGACATGTAATTTTAGCAAGTCTGATCATCTACTACACTGTTGGTCCCATAATTGGTATTGGTGGATAATCACACGTTTACAGTGTACCTATAATGTATTTATAGAAAAGCATTCATTTTGAATAAACACTACATTTTCGAATAATTACATTTTGCTTTAAAAAATCATACATCTTAAGGAATGCTCGATAAGATAATGGCAAATAAGTTTTTGACTTCATATAGATGTTAATAGAAATTTAAATTTTTTGCATATATGCCTGTTGTATTATTTTTTAATTTCTGTTTTTAGATGGTGTTTAGAAATTCAGGAAGACCTTCTTTCACATATCAAATATATATTGGAGTATGAGGATATTTCCAAACATGTAAGTTATTTTTTATTTTTTTAATACAATTCAAACTTTTATAAATAAAATAGACTTAGAATGTGTTATCTTTCAAAGTTCTCTTTTAAATTTTCTAGCTAATAATTCTAAACTATTCTTTTTTTCTGTCTGAAATAATTATCATTAAAAATTATTTATACTTTAAAAAACTGAAACCATTTATGGTGCATATTACACACTGCCCATGTCTTTAAAGGTTAAATTTTAAACATGGAAACTCATAATGAAGTATGAGGGAGGGGAAATTTTTTCTGGTGACTAAAATTTAGAAAAATTCTAGGCTACATTTACAGAAACATTTCTGAAAACAGAATTGTCCTAGATTTTTTAAAAAAGCAGAGTGTTACTTGTAGGTAGAAGGCACTGTTATTTAATTCTTAAGATTCAATAACTATATGTTGAAAGCCTGATTTCTGGCTGCACAAGTTTTATGCAAACTTTCATCCTTACAGTGTGGATAATTACCTAGTTATATTACAACTGAATACTGGGGGTTCCCACTTATGGGTAACATCATGATCAGGATAGATGCTGTAGAGCACTTCGCTGTTCAGGGTAAAGTAAATAAGATTACCGTATATACTCGCGTATAAGTCGAGAAATTTTAGACAAAAAAAGAACTTTAAAGGAGGGGGGGAGGGGTCGACCTATACGTGAAACTAAAAAAAAAAAAAAAAAAAATCTAATAATAAAATATCAGAAAATAGTTTGCTAGTGAATCATTGCTGCAGCACTCCATTGTGTTTGTAGAGTACAAAATCCAAAATCCGGAATCCTTCCAACCTCGACTATTCCGAATTCAAGATCATTTTTTGTTTAATTTTCAAAAAAATAATCTACCCAACCCTGTTGCAAAGAACAACAACAAAAAAGTGCCATTAAGATGGCTCTCAAAAGGGAATTGTTTAAAAAGATTCATGGAGTTGTTCGATGTTCTTGGTGAATTTTTAAATGAAAAGCCTGACATTAAGGCCCTACAAACCGTTGATGGAAAAGCATATGTTAGTTATTTAGCAGATATCTTTGAAAAGTTTAATACATTAAATAAACAATTTCAAGGAGAAAACAAAACACTTGTTGATGCAAAAGTGAAAATATTTGGGTTTTTTTGCGTCTGCTGAGGTTTGACAAAAACATATTTCAGAGAGAAAGTTTGACCTATTTTTCTGGTTAAAAAAATGCGAGGTAACAGACACCGCTATAACTGCCATTGTCAATCATCTGAAAATGTTGGCCTCTGATATGAATGATAGATTCGTTGATTTAAAGCAAATGGATTTTCCATCATGGGTCATGCAGCCAATGTTAGTTGATTTATCTAATGTTTCAACACCATACAGAGAAGAAATTGCTGAAATTAAAAACGATGAGTCAATTAAAACTCTATTCAACATAAAAGGCAATATGGTGTGGCTTTGTGCTGAGACTGAAACTAAATAGCCTAATTCAACACAATTTGCAAGAAAAATATTGTTACCCTTCCCATCTTCATACCTTGCTGAATGTGGCTTGAGTGCGGTAAACGATTTACTACTAAAATAAAGAAATCGACTAGACATCACTAAACGAGGGATTTGAGATAAAAGCTGACAAAATTAGTGCCTAATATAAAATCTCTTTGCAGCCAACATCAAGCACAAAAATCTCATTAATTTTATTCTATTCATCTTAAATGTTATAATTTGAATTTTATTATATATTTTATTTATTTACTTTTACTATCAGCAATTAAAATGACAGATACATAATCAAGAAACATCCAGTTAAAGTTATTTTTGTGTATCAAAGTTCACTATTAAATATTTGAAGATCTATTTTTTTTTTTTTTTTTTCATTGCTGCATATTATTATTATTACTTTTATTAGATCTAGAAGCGGCTGCACAAACCATCACCTTATCGAGTTGATGACTGAAATTCATGAGCTAGTTAAAACTTGATTCGCATATCAAAATGCAACTGGTCTACCAAGTCATATCTTAACAAACTTTATTTTAGTGGTTGACTAGTAGATTTACCATTTGTTTTCTTGCTAGCAGTCCTCTACATTTTCATACTTTTGACTGCAGTAAAGCACTTACCGATCAATCATTAAAATCAGGTCTTTAGCGATTTCCACCAAGATATGATTTGGCAGACCAGTTGCATTTTAATATACAAATCAAGTTTTGTCTAATGCTGAAACTTCAACAATCAATTCTATGAGGTGATGGTTTGTGCAGCCGCTTCCTGGTCTATATTATTAACGATTGCTTCCTGAACACATTTCTTTCGTTTATGTTCATTTTTTCATGACCTTTCTTTTACTTGTTTATGTTTTCTTTTCCATTCCATTTTTAAATGGCTATTTTTTTTTAAACTTCTTTAAATGGAATAACAGCTCAATTTTTATATAATAAGAATTATTTTTCAGAGAGAGGGGAGGGGGGCCATCAGGGTTTTAGATATGATTTGGTGGGGCATGGCCTGAAAAAGGTTGAGAAACACTGGTATAGTTAATTATTTAGTTTAATTCTTAAGGGCTCTTTTGGTTTATGTATGATTTTGATTCTTTCAAATGTCATGTCATAATATTTTATGGGAAAGTATTGATTGTGCTGTTGTGTTGATTTCTATTCTTTTGAAAAATGTTGAATAAATCCTAATTCTCCAGTAGAGAGGGGCACTTAACATCCAGTTACAGAGATATGGGAAATTAATGTGTAATCTGATGTAAATGTGTCTGCTTTTTGTAACAAACTGGATTTTTTTTTTTTTGGGGGGGGGGGGAGATATTACAAATGAAGTATTTATTCATTTTCGAACAATACATGACTGTAAGAATTCCGAAATACACACTGTAGTGTTCTTAAATTTTTATGACAGTTTGTAAAGGAATTTTGAAGCAAGATTCCAAAACTTTCCAGAGATAATTAAGTTGTCTCAATTCTTTGTCACCATAGTTATTCCAGCTGCAAAATAGATGGTTGTGAAGTTGTTCAATCATGAAAAACTTCAAATGAAAATAATTGTCTTGCAAGAAAATATTTCCCTACCAGTGTATAAAAATACATCCTCTTAAGAGTTTTGGGGTAAAAATGTTTCAGTATTGTATGAAAATTGTAAAAAACTTAGCTATTTACCTGGTTACTGTTTTTGACTCTTCATGTCTTCATATGTATGTAAAAAATCTTTGTTCAAAATTAATTTTTTGATAAACAAATATCGTTTTGAGATTGATGGATGCCCACCTTCAAGATACTTTTTCCATTATTTATTCACCACATGAACAAAACTGTAAAAATCTGGCTCAAGAAAGCAAGTGTAATTCTTCGCATTAATTTTTCAACAGATGCCTTAAGAATGCCTTTTCTATTTCGTGATGAGAACATTTTTAAACCTTATACCTATGTATCTAGTAATTGTTCAGAACTAATGCATGACTTTTCTATTACATGTGTGTATATCTATAATAATAATAAAATATAAGTAGGTAGTACTTATGAAATGTGTTTTGTTCTTTAGTTCTCAATAAAAATTTTCTGAACCCATTTAAAAATACTTGTCAATCTCTGCATTAGAATTTTAATAAACAGCTGATTCTCTTCTATACAATGAAAATGTAATCCATGGAAAATGATGTCTAATGATTAAATCGCATAAAAATAAGTTAGTCTTAAATAAAAATTCTAGTATAAAATATTTTTATATATATTGAATAAAATTCCTTATATATTTAGTGTTAATGCTATGTATGTGTAATTTAATTGTTCTCAAGGTGTGAAAGTCAATTATTTTATTATATTTCTACATTTTTAATAATCTGATTTTGTGTCTACCATTAACAATTTTTGATCCTTTTAAAATGTTATTTTATGTTGTTTAAATAGGTGGAGAAATTATCAGATACTTGGAGCACCCAACTTGGAAGGAATCTGGGTTTGAAGTATACCAGTATTGAGAATAAAGGATTGAGGACTTCTGAGCCAGTTTCTGAATTTTGAAGAAAATGTATTATGAAAGAGCATGATAACTGTCGATATGAAATATTGTATTGCTAAATCTCATCTTTTAAAAAAATAAAAGGAAAATCTTTGTTAAAAATATTAAATATATAATTTGTATTTTGTAAGCAAAAATTGTAGTTAATAAATATTGTAGCACTAACACTTGCATTGTTCTATATTGTCTGTGTTTATTTATTTCAGCTATCTTAACATGGTAGGTATTTTCAGATGAAACATAGACAAGAATTGACAGATGATTTGAAAAAGACTCATAAGGTTTACAGCAAACAAGAAGGGGGGGGGGTGAAGGAATTTATTTATTTTTATTTATTTATTTTTTTTGTCTTACCTATGATTTGAGATAAAATGTATTTGGTGTGTGTATGCATTATTATTAGTATTCTATTTGAAATAGTTTGTACATTCTTAATTTAATTATATTTCATACAAAATTTTCAGTTGTACTCTCTCAATATGAAAGTTTATGAAGCATAAATTATTCCATTTATCCCCACCCCCCTTCATTACAAAATTTGTATTGTTGAAATTTTATTTATATATTTTTTTTACTATTTAAATGGTTTACGCATCCCAAAGACAAAATGTTGTTAATTTAATTAGTCACTGAAACTTTTTTGGAGTCCAAAAATATTGAATGTGATTGAAAAAAAAAAAAAATAATAATAAAATGGAAGTTTTTAAATGAAAAAATGTTATCTCAAAAGTACTTTCTTGCTCGTGTGTGTGTGGAGAGAGGGGGGGGGGGATTGGGATATGTGTTAACACCTGATAATATTTAAGTTAGTAATAAGAAATTTTTTTATACTTCTATTATGTAGGGATTACTGCGAGACAATAATGCCATAAGAGGAAAAAACAATAAAATATCTAATAAGTAAAAATAAACTTTTTATTTAATGCTAATTTCCCCACTAATAATAATAATTTGTATTAATTATAAATCTTTTACTTATAGACAAAAGCAATTTAGCCATTGAATAAAAATTTGAATATATTTTATGAGGGGTGCAGAAAATCTAAGCGCCGTTGGGCAGTCTCTCACCACTAAATTGATTTATTAATATTTTGTGCAAAATTCTTGCTAGAATGTTATTAAATTTTCAGCAAGGAAATTTTTTTAATAATTTTAGTGGCGAGAGACAATCCACTTATGCCTAGATTTTTGCACCCCTTTTTATGCTTCATGATTAGTTAGAAAAGTTAAGAGAAAATCCCTCCCCCCCTTCATGCATATGCATTTATATTACAAAAATGTTTGCTTCTTTGAAGCAATATTTGATTTTTTTTTTCAATGTACTACACTTGGAACTTAATTGAAATGCTATTGTAAAAGGCGGGGGGGGGGGGGGGGGGATGAAACATTTTTTATTGTAAAAAAGGTGCTATTGAATAGTTGAGCAAAAATTAGAACATTTTTTTATCCTTCATAATTAAGACAGTTAAAGGACTTTAAAAAAACTTTTAAAAAATATTTTTTTCTTTGGAATGTTTTTTTCTTTTCTCTAAATTGGAATTTCAGGCAAATGTACAATAAAAAGATGAAGGATAACATCCGTAATATATGAAAAAAAAAGAAAAAAAAAACTATTGTATTATGTGTGCTAGTTAGATGCATTTTTTCCTGATCAGTTAAGAGTGGATTTTAGAAAAGTTTTTTAATACGATCAATAGTATGAAACTTCATAAAAATAAAATACACGTATGAAACTGAGTAAAGAAAATGTTTATGTTAAAAGATTCTCTAAGCAGTACACAGAGCTTCTGTATAAAATTTAAGTGAAGTTAAATACAGCGTTACAAAATGTGCTAATAGCAAAATATAGTAGAAGAAATTCTTCAGTCCTAATTTTCCACAATAAAACAACGCAAGCTTGATTTCCTTATTATAAAATTTAGAGAAAATCTTGCAACAATTTATGATTTTGAAACTTGAAAAAAGGTCTTAAAAATAACTTTGATTGTATCAAGGTTTTTTTTTTTTTTTTTATCATTTTCCAATTATATAACTGGAATATTTTTTTTTACTCTTTCAAAGGCGGTTGTATATTTATGGAACTAATTAATTTTAATTTCCAAATGTTACCAGAATTTTGATTAAAAAAATAGTTTGATGTATGTAAAATTTAGTTTTTTCTTCTTTACAAATATACATGTAAGATTCCAGTGTCATTCATTTCAACATATTAGCAATGGAAGTGATTTAGCCCTCAAAGGATTAAAATAGTATAGATACTACCAAAAAAAAATATCTGTATATATATATATATATATATTAAAAGTATCCGCCGACATGTGAATAAAGTGTCATTAGATTGGCACAAAATGTTATCATATGGGCATTAAAAAAAACGTTCAAAATGATTCTCATTGGATATCAACAATATCAAATTTGTGCCCTTATTTTATCATTTTTATGCCAGAAGTGTCGGAATTCCTACGTATTTGTATCAAACACGTATCATCTACATCGCCGATTTTCGTCGTGGTGTCATATTTCTGGCGCCATCATGACAACGCATGAGAGTATCGCCAAAGATATCGAAGGAAAGGACAGAATCGATACTTTTAGGTTACGATTCACTGTTATCGAAATAACACATCTAGTACTTGTCGAAAGATATAATTTTTGTACCATTCTGTTAGTTCTGTGTTTGCTGGGTAATTTGCTTGAACAGTTTAAATTGTTTTAAATTTGTTGTTTTGATTGCTATATGCCATTACGATTGCAGGACTCTAGCAGAAGTTTATAAATCTGTTTGATCCGCAGACCAACAATAGAAAAACATATTTTTTCACGCTATGAATAAAAATCGTTTAATCGTTTATACGCTTAAACATCTTGGTAAGTTCTGCATATTCGATGTATGGTATGTACTGTTCCGTATAACATATAACGCATTCGCTGTGTCATATGTAGCCAAAATCTGTACTCCGTATAATACGTGTTATTCGTATGCAGGGTGATCGTAAGAAAACTTCCTCGATATATGCACCCCTATAGCGATCTAACCATTCAACCAATTGAAAGGAAATTTAGATTGTATATTTAGATAATTGAAGATATGCGTTCGAGATCATAATGATTTAAAACAATAAAGAACTATCCCGGTTACTGTTACAGTGAAAAAATTTCCAAATGCTTGAATGGCCACACCTTTTTTTAATTTCGCAAATTCAACAGCGTATTGAAAATGACATTAGAGCAATATGCCATTATGTATGACATATACATATAAATACCATTAGAACGATACACGTATGATTAAAATTACATGTGTAAAATTCGGCACTCAACCCTAATCAGTTCCTGTATAATGTAATATGCAGCACTCTAAAATAAATTATCAAATTTTTATTTTCACTATGTGCACACAAACACAACTCAAAAACGCATTCTAAAACAAATCTTGTGTCATTACTCAGTTCATTAGTGAAACAAGTGAGAAAAATCATGCGTTGAGCATAGATTATGAAACATTTTCCTACACTTCCTGAAACCTTTAACAAAACTTCGTTATTTAAGAAAATAAGGTTGCTATATATTGCCAAATAAGGAGTTCTGAATAGCCCTGTATTTGACCTGTCAATTGATATTTATGCTTTATGATGGGAAAATTTACTTTAGCAAGGAAATGCCTAGCAGGTTGAAATTTCTCTTTCAGCATTTTATACTAATACATGGAAACATACTTGAATACTTTTGCTCAGCCCTGTAATTTACCAAGTACCTTTATTACACACCACTATTTATCAAAAATTTATTTTAAACTAAAACACTCATAAAACTACTGAAATCACATTCTGATAAACCATCATTCATAGGCGTCCATGTATCCAATTCTTTGCGTGACCCTGCATATCATTTTATCTATATTCCATAAACATTTCTTAGAAAACGGAATGCATATCAGTGTAAAAATACATGACTTATTTAAAAACCACCTTTAACCCTTAAATGCATAGGATAGAACGCGTTCCAAAAAAATGCGCAACTCAAAGAATCAGAATTCATACCAGAAAAATCTAAATAGTAAATTTTTCGTTATTTAATTACGAATGGTCTGTCATTAAGTAAAGTGAAAATTGCTCTTTTAAATTTCTGATGAGAATACGGAATATGTGAATAAAAACCCCAATAAATCGGGAACACTTGTGGTATCGAAAATGATACAATATGCATTTAAGGGTTAAATAATTTATGGTCATATTCAGTAACGTTGCGAGCTTTTTAGTGTAATACTGTATATCAGCTATAGGATTTACAAACACCATATAATATGCATAAATTTAGGGAAACTTAAATGCGCATATCATAATTAAAATACGTTGCATCAATCCAACAGCCATCATCGGATACATATACAGTATTTCGGAAAGAATATACAATTTGAAATCTTTTGTGTGTCGTGTAAATACTATGCACTTCGTATTATATATGATTATATCTTGTAACTTATATTAAGCCTCACAGACGTATATCAGTTTTATTATATATGAAATAGTTTAATGTAATTAAAAATTGTCACATACAATTCCCTTCTTTACCATCATGTAATGGAATTCGTTTGTGTAGCCCAGTTAATGAAAAATAACTATCATTTTCACCGCATATTTTACAGATAAATATTATTTTAGTGAACTTCGCAATTGAATATAAATAGGTTTGTCACTGTGTAACTTATTTAAATTCGTTTGAAACGATTTTTCACCATAGACCGTAATGTAACGGTAAATTTTTGACTGTCCCAGTACATAAACTAATCCTGCTACAAACGTCATTTGAAATAGGTTTCGTGCAAGAGTAAACGTCAATAACATCCAAAAATTTCAGGACAATCCGAATATAATTACGGAAGTTAGAGGACAGACAGTCAGACTGTGAAATGTAATTATTTTGTGTGGCTCTGTAAATGAATAACAACTATTATTTTCACTGCTTATTTTAGTGATTTTCGCAAATCTATATTATAAAGGCCAAACGTATCTGTGCGCAACGCATACGTCGTTTTACGAATGGCAACACTTTCCCATGTAATTCGGTTTTTCAGTTTTCGCTACTGCATGTTTTATACTTCTACGCATCACACATTTTCAATTTTTACACCGTCCTTTATAGGAAAAAAATGTACTTTTAAATGCAATTTGTTTGAAAGCTGTATCACAATTTATTTTTCAAATATTAATAGGCCAAACGTATCTGTGCGTAACGCATACGTCATTTTACGAATGGCAACACTTTCCCATGTAATTCGGTTTTTCAGTTTTCGCTACTGCATGTTTTATACTTCTACGCATCACACATTTTCAATTTTTACACCGTCCTTTATAGGAAAAAAATGTACTTTTAAATGCAATTTGTTTGAAAGCTGTATCACAATTTATTTTTCAAATATTAATAGGCCAAACGTATCTGTGCGTAACGCATACGTCATTTTACGAATGGCAACACTTTCCCATGTAATTCGGTTTTTCAGTTTTCGCTACTGCATGTTTTATACTTCTACGCATCACACATTTTCAATTTTTACACCGTCCTTTATAGGAAAAAAATGTACTTTTAAATGCAATTTGTTTGAAAGCTGTATCACAATTTATTTTTCAAATATTAATAGGCCAAACGTATCTGTGCGTAACGCATACGTCATTTTACGAATGGCAACACTTTCCCATGTAATTCGGTTTTTCAGTTTTCGCTACTGCATGTTTTATACTTCTACGCATCACACATTTTCAATTTTTACACCGTCCTTTATAGGAAAAAAATGTACTTTTAAATGCAATTTGTTTGAAAGCTGTATCACAATTTATTTTTCAAATATTAATAGGCCAAACGTATCTGTGCGTAACGCATACGTCATTTTACGAATGGCAACACTTTCCCATGTAATTCGGTTTTTCAGTTTTCGCTACTGCATGTTTTATACTTCTACGCATCACACATTTTCAATTTTTACACCGTCCTTTATAGAGAACAAAATGTACTTTTAAATGCAATTTGTTTGAAAGCTGTATCACAATTTATTTTTGAAATATTAATTTTTTTGTAGTTTTAGTACGAATTTTCTAATCGTGGCAACAGAAATACACCATTTTCTCTTAAAATTGAAAAAAAAAATGAAATGAAAATACTATTTTAACCCTCCAAGCGTCTTGGAAATGGGTAAATTTGTAATGTTGTTTTCTCTGCATTCTGTCTTAATTGCTTATAAAATATGATTCTTTCAATATTACATAAAAAATCTTATTTAGGAATATAAATGTAATCCTTGACAATCTTAATCATTCTTCAATGCTTTGAAAATTCATTAAATTTATAGAATTATAATATCTTAAACATTGCTTATATTGCAGTGAAACCTGGAGCTTAGTGTACAGAATATTACGGGCTAAACGCTTAGGGGGTTAAGAAAATCGTCTGTTATAAAATCAGGTGAATTTCGGCTTTCTATTTCTTTCTTTCTCACCAATTAAATGTTTTTTAGTTTATTGCAAAGTTACTTATCAAAGGATGCAGATAACTTCATCATAAAAACTGATCTTTATTACATTTTATTGATTACATATGCAATTAAAGGTTTAATTTTAAGAATTTGGACGACTGAGTTTTATAAAAATAGCATTTTGTTAATTTCAGCTTAAAATAATATTTGTTTGAGAGTTAGACTGATCAATATAAGATGTATTTTTTACTGTAGCTAATTTTGTAGCTTTATTATAAATCAATGAAACAGTTTTTTCTTAAACATTTTTCTATCGTCGAAATTCGACGGGTTCCACCTCGTGCATATAAATTTGAAAATGTTTGACAGGGTTTAAAACCTTTAAAATTCATTTGAAATGAATTTATCCCTTAGGCTGCAATGCAATTTGAAAATTTGACTGTCCCTCTAAATAAATTTATCATGCTAGAAACTTTATTTGAAATAGGGTTCGTGAAAAGGTAAACGTCAATAACGTCCAAAATTTTCAGGGAAATCGGAGCATATTTACAGGAGTTAGTACGCGGACAGACGAACAGAGAAACCGAAATTATAAACATTTTTCAACTTTGTTGAAAGTGTTAAAAATGCATTTCATCCATCCAATAGCCATTATCCATAGTATACAATACTCCGGATAGAATATACTATTTGAAATCTTTTGTATCCCTGTAAATGCTATGCACTTCGTATCATGCAAGAAATAATCCATATTAAGCCTCAGTGACGCATAACAATTTGATTTTACATGAAAGCGTTTAACATAATTAAAATATGTCGCAACCAATTCCCCCTTCCCCCCATTAATATTATGAAATGGAATTCTTTTGTGTGGTCCTGTAAATGAATAATAACTATTCATTCCACTGCCTATTTTACAGAATGCATATTTTAGTGCGCTTCGCAAGTGCATATAAATTTTAATATCTTTGACCAGGTGTAACGTCTTTAAAATTCATTTGAAACGATTTTTCCTCACAGGCCGTAATGAAAGGGAAAACTTTTGACTGTCTCTGTAAATAAACTAATCATGGTAGAAACTTCATCTTCAGTAGGGTTTGAGCTAGGGTAAACATCAATAACGTCCAAAAATTCCATGTCAATCCGAATATATTTACGAGAGTTAGAGCGCGGACAGACAGTTAGACGGAAAAACAGTCGACAGAAAGCGTAAACACTTTTCATCTTTGTTGGAAAGTGTTAAAAACAAAATTGGCTATTAAAAAACAAGTCTCATAGCCACTCCTTCTTTCCTCGCAATGCTCTTTTTTGTGTTTAGCTTCAGCAATTTTCATCGTATGTGCATCATTTTAACGCCATTTATAGTTTTTCAATGCGCTGATGAGTTTGGACATGAGAAAAATGGATGTTGCAATTCAAAATTTCGAAATGCTTTCACTGTAACCGTAACCTGAGATCTCTATTGTTTTAAAATCATTATTATCTCGAGCGCATACCTTCAAATAAATATATCTAAAATTTCTTTTCAGTTGGTTGAGTGGTTAGGCCGCTAGGTGTTCAAATATCAGATTTATTATTATTGTTATTACCATCCTGTACTTGCACAAACGTTTAATAAGAATCATTTGGTTTAAATTTAATCATTTTTTACTTACCCATCAAACGTAGTATAGGGTAAGTCTTGCAATCGTTTTGAAAATCGAAAAAAAAATTTTGACGGATTTACACGTTTTAGATAGTGGAGATTCCGAAAAACATATTTTTAGAAAAAAAATTTGCCGTCCGTTTGTCTGTCTGTCTGTCTGTCTGTAAACGCTCTATCTCCCGAACAAATTGAGATAGAGACTTGAAATTTTGTATGTAGTTATTATGTAAGAATGGGACGAACCCTATTTAATATCAGCAACCTCGATTATCCGGAACTATTTTTTTCGGACTCTCGAAAAATTCGTTCTGATGAAAGGTATATAAAAATTTTCGAATTTTTTTGTTCTAAGGAATGGACGTAAAAAGCAATAAAATAACACACATTTTGCATATAGAACGAAATCGATCGGATTATTAGTTGTCGATATATTTATAATCTTGTTTTCCACATTCGTCGATTTTTCATGACCCTATATTTCATTCAAATTTCAATTCAGAAGTATATTTTAATTGGAAATGAGACGCTTAATCCGACACAGTAAACTGTTAGTTTATATTATTATTATTTTTGGAGTTATAAGGATGTTTCTTTTACGCAGTTCGGTACTACTTGAATAGTTTGGCGTTTTATATAATTTGTCGATATTGGTACATCAGCAGTTCTTTAACATAGCATTAATATGTATATTAACAATATTTAAATTTTGTTTATGAATTGCAATGCATTGTATAAATAGTTTCACATGTTTTATTTTCATATACATATCCATGATGGGTAAGTATTACGGTAGCCCCCAACGACTAGTTTTTTTTTTTTTTTTTTTTTTTTTTTTTTTTTTTTTTTTTTACCAACGTGTTAAGATCGATGTCCCCTGCATTTTCTTTTATTCGGAATTTACGCCAATAAATCCAACTCTACAAACCTATTAACCGCAGGAATGATTAGAAAACTTCCACTGTGTTACCTAATAATTGCAGATGTATCAGTTCAATATGAATTTGTCTTTTTTTCTGTAAAAGCTGGATTTTTAAATGGAGCTAAGATCTTTAGGTTTAAAATGCCACTCTAATCATAACGATCTGAATATGTAACTAAATCCTTTACGATAAATTACATAAGTTCATTGTAAAATTTAATGTCACTTGTTCTTGCTCGTTAATAAAATCAGAAACTTTAAAAAAAAAAAGGCTTACAAGTTTTTCCATCAAGGTGTTGCTTGCCCAAATTATTTATGTAATGTGATATATAATATATATATATATATATATATAATATGTATATATATATTATTATATTATTATATATATATTATTTGTTTATATATATATTATATATATAAATAAATATTATTATTATATTATATTACTATTATTATATATATTATTTGTTTCCTTTAAAAAATTCAGAAGAATGATAAAAATTTCTACCATTTAATAAAAAATGCATTTGATCGATCATGAGTATGAAAAAATGTATTAAAAATGAAAAATAAACTACTTTCTAATGTTCTGAAAGAGATTTGAATTTAAATGCGCATTTGGAAAACTTAAACTATACATAAAATGCAAATGAAATTTTTTAGATCCCATTTGCCTCCTATTTTCGTAAAAAAAAAAAAAAAAAAAAAAAAAAAAAAAAAAAAAAAAAAAAAAATCTTTAAAACTGATTTAGGTCAATCTGTTAAATAAAATTTATGCATTTTGCTTTTGTTTTTTTATTTAATTTAATAACGTTTGTTCTAGTTACTAATTAATTGAAAGTGTAGAAGTTTGTTATTTTTGTTTGCTTGTTTTTTTACGTATATTTTCTATCGCACACTTTTTTTATTAGTTCAAAAAAGAAGTAATTCCAAACTATTTAATATGACACCATTTGTTTCAGTGATTAAATATTTTCTTAGGAAATCAGTTTGTTTTATATACATTACCAAAGATTGTTGTGAATATTTAAGTTACTTTTTAGCTCACAGGCTATCAAAGCTTGGGAGCTTGTGTGCCCGTCCGTTCTGTATGTACGTATGTGCGTAACGCGATAACTCATGATAAAAATATCGGATTCACTTGAAATTTTGGATACATGTATATTCTGATAAGGCGCTTCCCTGATTAGTTTTTGGAGTTATTTCGATATGTAGAAGAGGGGGAACGGGATCTAATGCCCCTCCCGGGTTCTTTCTGATAAGGCGAATCTCTGAATAGTTTTCGAAATTTAATGATTAAGTATAAAAGAGGGGATAACTCCTCTTAAATTATATAAATGGGTTTTTATTAAGAATTTTCTAATTTGCTCTAAATTTTTGACATAGATTTTTATATGATAAAGCATATCTCTTATTAGTTTAAGGGGTTCAATGATTAAGTAGAAAACGGGGAAATGGAGAGAGCTGCTACCCCCCCCCCTTAATTCGTTTTTCAAACGAAATTAACAATGAAAATATAAAGGCTGTAATGGGCAATTAGTATGCGTAGCCTGTGAGCCCAATGCCATCAGTTTAACTGGGAAATATTCTTTTTATTTCTTCTTAATTCAATAATAATCCATGTTAGTACAAAGTCCTGTAAGAATATTGCTACACGCAGACATACACTTCTCTTTAGTATAATGCTCTCCAACAAATCAGCTCGGCTGGAATATTATTGATCTACTTGATTAACTATTTAAAAAATGGTTGTTGTTCACGGTTGAGAATAAATATATATGAGGCATATCTGAATCCTTGTGAGTTCGCATTTTGGTATACTTCTGTTGCCACGATGACCAAAAAAATGTATTTAAAACAACAAAAAAGTTAATAACTCAAAAGCAAATTAAGATACAGCTCTGATTTGAATTGCATTTACAAAAATTCCCTATACGATGGTGTAAAAATTGAAAATGTGCGATGTTTAGAAGCTTAAAAATTCGCGGTACAGAAAATTGCAAAACTGATATTTTATTTGAAATTTGAAGTTTTGCCACTCGCAGAAGGACATTGAATAAATTCAGGAACGAAGAAACACTATCACTTCTTTAATTTGTTTGAAAAAAATTAATAAATCCTTTAGCAGCAAAATAACTATATAAATGATAATCTCTTCCAGTTATTTCACCTTTATTTAACTTTAACTATAAAATAAACATGTATTGTTAACAAAAAATGTGGAAAATATTTTTTTATATATAGAAAGAATTTATTTATAAGACTTGAATTTTAATTTTTGAAAAAATCATTTTCCAAATGGTTGGTGCCATCTGTAAATTACTATTATTTTTTAACTTCATTTTTTTTTTTTTTCTGAGAGGAATATGTAAGGTTTTTTTAAATTAAATATGATCTATAGAATTTTATGTACAGCATTATGTACAGCATTAAAATTTAATTAATTTATGAAACGCGCAACAGGCAGTATAAAAATTTATTTGTATTGTTACTAAGCTTTTTCTAGGAAACTGGGATTCCTAGAACATTTTATGTAACGGTAACAGCAAAAATTCGTGTAAGCATAGAAAGTTCTAGAAATCCCAGTTTCATAGCAAAATTTTAATAATTTAGCAGATTTTTTTTTCTCTTTTTTTACTATGCAAATTACCACATATGAAAACGCAATTGTGGCATAACAACAATACACTAAACGTATTCTTCACATTCATTTTTGCCACAATAACAATAAACTGACACTGTAAAAATAGAAAAGAATAATTTAGATAAACTTTTTCATTGAATTTCTGAAATAGAAGAAATTAGTATATCAGAAGAAAATGAATATTATAAATTTAATTCCATTTAAAAATTTGTCATAAAATAATCTATATATATAATAGTCTAACGTATGCGGCACAAAAATCACGATTATTTATTAATTGTTCAATGGCAACATCTGATTAAAACGCAAATCATCGGTTATTGTGTTAAATTTAGAAGGATATACACAAAGTTAAATCTGATTTATTTAACTTTTTCTCTTTTGCTGCAATTATGGAGTTTTTAAATGTTATTATTTTTAGTTTTCTGTTACTCAAAAAAAACAACAAAAAATACGCGTCATGAATTTTAAACATTTCAGTTTAAAATTAAAGTTATGCATTATAAATAAAATGAGTGTGTACACTGTAAAAAAAAAGGGTCGATCTACTAAAACATTTTTAGTGATCATTGTAATTACTAAAAATTTTTTTATAATCTTACTCGGTTACAAGGAATCTGTAAGAATTACTAGAAAAAAGCTAGCAACGAATAGAGTTAATAGTTTTACATTTTTAATAGCCATTATTAAAACTCACTTTGTGTGGCCGTGACAGCCTAGTGGTCATAGCACCGAACTCCAGGCTTCAAGTACCCGGGTTCGAGGCTGGACGCCACCAAATAAGAACCGAATGTATGCAATGTAAGTCCTCGTTAAATAAAGGGATTATGAAAATCCTGTCGCAGCAGTTACTATAAGTAATTATCTCTGGACTTTCCCTCCCCTTTAGAAACATGTCAAAATAGAGCAGGTAGCAATGTTTGGTGCTGCCGTCTATTGCGGCTTTGCCGAAAATCTTCCGCTTCAGATGTCTGTCTTTTTACCCACTGGATGCAGCTCGAAGGGAGCTACTGCCCTTCGGGCACATGTAATGGTTACTAAAAATAATTTTGGAGCTATTACTAAAATTTGCTTGGTGGCTCATACTAAAAAGTTTTAAGTTAGTAATACAAAAAATTCTTTTGTTCAGTTTATAAAAAAAAAATATTTGTTTCACATGCAAAAAAAAAAAGTTTGTAATGGTTACTAAAAAATTCTGTGGAATACAAATTTACTAAAATATTTTTAGTAACCTCTTGAATTTTTTTTTTTACAGTGTACTAGCCGGTATTGCGCTATTTTTATTTACAGTATTTCAAGTAATTAATGAAAATCATTCTATTTTACATACTATCAAAAATTAATTGAAATCATTTCACTCTATTAAGTTATTTGTAAAAGAAAAATAAATAGAACGCTTTTTGCATATTAACAACAAACACAAAAATTTATTCTTTTCAA
Organism: Maratus speculifer; assembly: GCA_964019185.1. Lineage (NCBI taxonomy): Eukaryota > Metazoa > Arthropoda > Arachnida > Araneae > Salticidae > Maratus > Maratus speculifer. The sequence goes on along the minus strand of OZ025289.1, from coordinate 84,284,299 downwards.
TAACAAAAATATCGTTTGGCTTTTCGTTGCCAAAACAATAAAAATATTTTTGACTAGTTCATGGAGGCTACAAGTGAACGATTATATTTTAAATGAAATTAAAGAAATACGAAAAAATGCCACGGCAAGATTCTTTGACGAACTGTCACCTGTGCCCAGTCAGTATAAAAATACCGAGCTTTTGAATTTTCTAGCAGAATTTTCTGATTTGGCACACAATTGAGCTGGTAAAATTTAATTATGAATAAACGTATTATGATGTAATGTTTCGTATAAATTTAAAAGAGAACAAACCGGTCGCCAAGGGCGGCTAGTCCTTTAATTTTTTTTAATTTTTACTCGTTACATAATACCATGCTTTGAAAAAAAATATACTGTAACTAAAACCTTGTAAAAATATTTTTAAAACTTGGGCTTTTCAAACATTTAAGTGCAAAGTAATTTAGGTGAAAAAAGGTCAGAAAACATTCCCATGGATTCAGCGAGTTATGTTGTATTCACTGGAGTTCTCATTTTTCTATAGGCACTAAATTTCTGCCATTCGATTTAGGATCATTAACTTGGAAATTCGAAACATTGTATATTCTTTGCTGAATGACGATGTTTTTCCTGTTTTATTTTTAGTGTTTCGTTCATCTGACTAAACACTATTCGTCCTTGTCCTCTGCCTGTCCATCTGTCACAGTTTCCGTACACAAAAACCGCATAAATCTGAGATTTCAAATTTTGTATACTTACAGCTGAATGTCTCGTGTCACACGATAAATCATAAAGTTTTGAAAAAGTATATTATTTTAATTAAATTAATTTTATAAATGTCATATTTTCATTTTTGCGATTTACAATTTAAAGAGAACCTTAATGTGAACGTTTCGCGTATAGACATCATGGCTTGTGAGGTATATAGCATTTCGCTACAGTTTGATTACCGATGCTGCAACTTGAAATTTTCATGTTAAGATAGACTCAATAAAAAGAAACTTCGTATTTTTGGCCAGTTTAAGGATTTATATTACTAGGTATCCTTCATCTGACATATATAATATTTTTTAATTCAATTTCCCTTCTATTTAAAAAAGAAAAATTATATTTATTAATGATTCAGCATTTTAAATTTTATTTAAACAATTATTTTAGGGATGAGAGTGTTCCGCGTTTTTACATACCAATATAATATTAGAGAAAATATTGTTCTGTTAAATCGCAGCATTTTTCGTTTGAGTAAAATAACATTTTCTCTAAAATTATAATGGTGGGAAAAAACGCGGAAAACCGCGGAAAATTCTCATCCCTATTATTTTCGGTTTTTAGAAATTTATAATTTTGTTTATATCTCTGCTATTTTTTATTTATTTATTTATTTATTTTATTTTATTTATTTATTTATTTATTTATTTATTTATTTATTTGAATTTTCAAAAAAAATAGAATTTTGGATTTATTTTAATAATTTTTGAACATTTTTAATTTGATTAAAATAAATAACTTCCTTTTATAATTATTTTAAATAATTATATTTATAGTTATATTAAAATTAGATTTAATGATTATACCATCTATGTTAGAATTTAGTTATTATAAATTAACAATTTAGATTTATTAATTAAAGAATAAGTTGTTTTGAAATAAATATTAAAAGAAACCCTCTGTGCGATCTGCGATCACACTCACCCACTTGTTTCATTAATGCTGTTCTCAAGTGCATCGTTCAGCAAACCCGAAACATTTTGACACATTTATAAATTCATTTTTAAATATAAAAGAACAAAATTGGCAGAGCTCAGTATTGAAGCAATTTGGAATCGAAAGGAGTTTCCTCTTCTTCGATATATAAATTAATACTAGCGAGCTGCGCCCGCTAGCTGGGCCACTTTTTCCAAACGAATCTCGATATTAAGCAGTAGGGGGAACTGGGGTACATTGATACAGTTTTTTTCTAAGATTTTTTTTTTGGTGTGAAAAAAGTAGAAAATTCAAGTTTCTTTTCCATGAGGTGACAGCAAAACTTGTGTAGTATGTTATAAAAATGTACAATCATTGTTTTATATAGTATTTTTGCATGTAATTTAAAAAAAAAAATCAAAAAAAGTCATTTGTATCAATGTGCCCCATCCCAGGGGCAGATTGATACGTTTGAGAAAAATGACGACAAAATAATACCAATGCATATTTTTCATAGAAAATCATTTTATATTTATTTATAAAAATTCAAATCACCCACAATTTATTTTTAAGCAATATTAAAGCAATCAAAATTAAATATATTATGACCTGATGTTCTGGCTGTTTCTTGTCTGATTGTTGGCTGTGGTAATTTTGTCATATCTAGCACTTCAACCCCAGCATTATCTTTTTTCTTATGAAAGATGAAAAAATTACCAGTTTTTCTGTTTATAAATAGGTTCATAAACAGAAAATAAAGGATAATTATATTAAAAATTCTGTTTATAATATAAGTATCATTTTCTGTTCTGCAGTTTGTTTCTCTTACTTAACATTTCTCATGTCTAAAATACTTTTTTCTCTGGAGAATCGATATAAATTCGAGATTTGCCAGAATTCCGACCTTTTCTTTTATTAGTTCTACTAGCACTAGATGCTGGGTAACTTCCTACGCCTTCTGTTTTCAAAAATACTATAAAATGTTCTAATATAAAGAAATTAGAGCTATTTCACTTCAATAAAAACTAATATTAGAAATTTTTCGCGAAAACAAAGTTGGATTAAGGAGTGTATGGTAAAAAAAATAATAAAAGATAATGAAAAAATGAACTATTAAAGGATTTAGGCTGTATCAATGTGCCCCGTCATAGACTGTATCAATGTGCCCCATACAGCGATTTTGAATAAAATGAGTCTCAAATCCAACACTTCACAATATATCTAACAATAAATAATGAGGAACTGATAAAGAATAGCTGTACTTGCCAGGGAGAGTATTCATTTTGGTTGAAAATACTGGAACAGTTGTATAATAGCATTTCAATTGTACAACTCAAATTTACTTTTGAACAACAAAAACAATAAATCACCCGTCCCATTTCACCAAACTACTGAATCATTCCAAGATTTTCTGTATGTAGTTGAATACACTAGCATCACCTTTTGGAGCTGTTGAGAAACTTCCTGTAATGACCCTGTGAGCGGTAGAGGGGGTGTATCAATGTGCCCCATGTATCAATGTACCCCAGTTCCCCCTATATAATAAGCAAAAAAAATCATTTAATAAGCAAGTCTTGGAGTTCGAATCCTCAAGCACAAAAAAAGTAAATTAAAGAGCTATGGTTGTTATGCACCCATTATCCCGTTAAAAATATGTGATTTCGCACAGTGGGCGCTACGCGCCCACCGTGCAAAGGCGGCCCACCGGCCTACCAACCACCGGCGCTACGCGCCATGGTCGCCATCGTCCACGTTAAAAATATTTGGTTTTGCGCGGTTGGCGCTGCGCGCCCATAAGACATTTTCTCGTATTTTTTGGTTCATCAGAAGCAGACTTTTACGCAGATTCTGAATATGTAATCAGTTTTATCTTCTTTAAAAACTGTCTGTATGAGGGTTTAAGAAAAAACGCGCAAAAAAAAGTTTCGGTATTAAAAACTGCAAAAGACTGCTATTAAAAAAAAATAAGTAATTTTATTAATATCACAAACAACATAACTAACAAATAATTTTGGCAGCTCGTTTTCCGTTTGTACTAACAAAAATTAGTATTAATCGCGTACATCTTAGGTTACACAATATTCGTGTATGCTACCAAAAAGAAAAAATATGAAAATAAACCGTGTTTAACATTTTTTACCAATTAGTTCTTTTTCAAAGAACCGAAACTAAAGAAAAAGTCGTTTTCCCGGCAGAAAAAAGAGGTTTTCGTTCACCGCAAGGTGGCGCAGTGTTCTGCTTCAGAACTCCGTTTGAGCTCCGTTTGGGAAATTAGACGTTTTCCGTTCCGATTCCCGACCGGTTTTTAATTCATAACTTTTTTAATTTTGGTCCCACGGTCTCGAAAATGCCCGAAATGACTTTCCCGGAATTTTTCGAATCGAAAGACACCTCTCGCGACTTCCAACTCGCCCGCGTTGTGAACTGTAATCGGCTTCAAGCAGACAAACAGACAGAGGCGCACGGATTTTATTAGTATAGATAGTGTTACAATCGATTTTGTGTTATGTTTTTCTCCTCTCTATAGCTACTTTTTTTCCATTCGTCCGAAAATTGCATTCAAAAGGTCAATTTTGACGGTATTTCCTGAAAGATCTTTTATGCTCCCCCCCCCCCAAAAAAAAAAAAAAATGGAAACAGTCTTTCGGTTACCTGGTTTCTGAATCACAACTCTTTGCCAATTTCATGCTTTTTCAAACAAAAGTGAATTCAAACTTATGTCATAAAGTTATCCTTTTTTATTTGAAAATAGCTTTAAGGATACAGTGGTCTTTCAAAATCGCAAAAAATCATCAAATTGTCGAATTTTCATTTTTAGCATAATAACAGTATATGCACACCCTGCTATTGAGGGCAAAAAGAATTTTTCAATTTCGACTATTTTTACTGTAGTTACAAGCATTTTTATCCAATCAGCTGATTCTTTTACGCCCTTTTGTTTACTTTTTCGGCTATTCCTAGCTGTAAAACTTAGTTTAGCTTTTCTCATTGTTATTATTTTGCACTAAATACTTATTAATTTTGTGATCTCGCAAAACAATACTTTAACTGTAACATTTAACTGTTTTTTAGCGTTTGTTTATAATGTATTTAGAGGAGTTGATTTTTGTCTCCAATCTTTTTAGCGTAAAATAATAAAAAAAATGTCAACAACTATTTAATATATCTAACAAAAATTTTTACAATAAGACGTATTTATACCATGACGTATACCATGAATATTTCCAGATAAATAAAAATAATTCATTAGAAAATAAAAAAGTTAGTTTTGAGAAGATTTTTTAAAATTCAGATATTTTACGTCCTTTGCATGAATTACGGTCGAAGCCACACATTTTATGTGAATTTGCCATAAAAACATAAAACACTTACATATAAGCTAGAAATGATATTATATCATTTATATATAACTGAAACTGTAACAATAGGAAAATATTAAGTAATTATAACCAATGTAGTTACTAAAACCTGCTTTTCTCAGAATAAATGTTTTCGTCGTTTTCATGATTTCAAAATGTTCCATGCGAAATTTTTTAAGCCCAATTTTTCTGATTTTTTAAAAATGCTCTCTATATATGTGTTAACAAATGTTACTAGAAATAAACTTGCTTAGACGCATTTAACTTTTTTAAATTTCAGTTATATGGAATTTTTAATGATTTTTTAACTAAATATAGCAAAAAATTAAGTTAAAATCATTTTTTTTATGTTTTACAAGTAATATTCTAAAAATGCTTAGTAAAATTTATTTATATGTATAAAAGGCTTATTATGGAAAAATTTTGAACAAATATGTGAAAATTGGTTTCGCATGGAACATTTTGAAATATTGCCACTTTTCGTTAATTTTTTTAAAAAGTCTGTATCTCAAAAACTATTGAATATATATTTTTAAAAAAATTGTGAAATAAGAGATATATATATGTAACAACTATTTCCAGAAAATTAAAAAAAAATCATTGAAAATTTAAAAAAAACTAGTTTTGAATGTCCACTGTATCCTTAAGGAACATGTAGGAAAATATAGAAGAAAAGTATAGATGTGCGCTAATTTTTATTGTTATTAATTGTTATTATGAAAGAAAAAAATTATTTCTTTCACTACCGACTTTTCTATTATTATCGAAAAATTGAATTCGTTTAGGATATTTGACAAAATCTAGTTCCTATTTTTGGAAATATATAATGACCATCAATATATTTTTCTTTTTATCACGCTTATAACATGGTAAAATCTTGAAATTTTTTTTATGCATATATCACCAAATCAGATAAATTTGTACCTAAATTTGTTTAAAAACTGTATCTCAACTTAGTAACATTTTGCAATTTTATAAATAATTTTCAAACACCATTTTTTTAGCTATATCAGCACACAGCATTTTTTTTTTTTTTTTTTTTTAAATAATGTAAAGTATATACCGGCATGATTACCGCAAATCTTAATTGAATGTTCAGAGCAAATTATACTTTAATTATATTATGACGAATTTTTTGCATAATTCTGTCTTTTTCGCTGGCAACATACAAAACATTTATCACTTCAAACTTTTTTTTAACCCGGGAGAACGCGCGCTTACCCAGGGTATGAATAATTTTAACTTTGCCACCAAGAAAATCAAATTACAACAGTCACTTTATTAAGACGGAGACAATTCTTACAAATTTTGCGATAAAATAAGTTGAAGATTACTTTAAAAAAATTAGTGGTTACAATTGTAAAAACTTTACGCACTCCGGGTCTTTTAGGCCCTGCGCACGTCTTCCTGGGTTAAGCAAGTATCTATTGGATACTAAATTTTAATAATCTAAAATGCGTTATATTTATTTTTATGCTTGTTTTACAATTCATGTTATACCATAAAAATAAGTTTTACATTCTAAAACAAAATAGAATTTGCTATACATCGCATATTTTATTCATAAATTTGCAAATGTTGTAAAAATAAAACCAAACGAATAAAATAAAATTCAATGTTTCGGTTTAATCTTCAAAGCTATCTTCAGGAGTAAAATTTTCCAAAAACATAAATTAGCAAGAAAGAATCTGCATGCTATACATTGTCTAAAATTATATTCTAGCAAAACGACTTGCATTAAGTAGCATTCAAGACGATGTAGCAAATAGATTCTTTCCTGCCGATTTGTGCTTTTGGAAAATGTTACATTCTTTTGAAGATTAAATCAACGGAAACGTTGAGTTTTATTTTAATGATTATTTTTATTTTTACATCATCCTTAAATTTATGGATAAAGTATATGTTGAATAGCAACCTCTATTTTATTTAGTATTTATAAAGTCCTTAATTATTAAAGTTTTAAATTTCAAAATTTCACGAATCTGACTAAATGACACTTCATAGGCATTGAAGCTTTCCTCATTGACTACTATTCCTGCAATATAATTACCATTTATAATTAAAAATATTTTTTTGAGCAAATATTCTTTAAAAACTAATAAATAAAAACTTTAATTTGCCCCCCCCCCCCCCGCAAAAAAAATGTACGTACTTTACAAGATCACCAAATTTTGTTGCACTTCTACTTTACTTTTATTTTTATTGGAGCATACAAATATGTGAACATATCATGCAGAGAAAAAAAAAGATTTAAATTGTCAACTTGTTTATAAAAATTTAAAAAATAATAACACTGTTATATTTTTTATAATCTGTTCCTTTAAATTCTTGTTGTATTTACTAATAGCTTTTATTAAATGCATCTAACATCAATATACCTAATTCACGTTAAATTTAATGTTTAAAATCATTTATATGAACTAAATAAATACTATTAACACACAATGACTTTCGAATTTGTATAGGTACGGTTTAAGTTTTTAATAATTTGTGGTAATTTTTATTTTCAGCTGTGGTAACGGCAGTCGTTACGTTAACACCGAAATCAACGGTCACTGAGACACCATCAATCGGCATTGTAAGCACTACTCCTAGTTGTTCGTATTGGTCTGATTGGATTAATAAAGGAAAACCTCGGAAAGGAAGAAAGCACGGGGACAGAGAGGATACAAGACCATACATTTTAAAACAGACAGAAGCGTTTTGTTTGGAGGTATAAAATACATTTTTTCATATTTTTTAAATTAATATTGTGGGGAATTTGGTATATTTCTTAAAGTTAGTAAAAACAATGAGTAGGTGTACGTGGCCTGTAGTGGTCATCACACCGTGCTCTGGTCGGGGCCGCTACGGAGCTCTATGAGCCCTACTTTGGCCGTCTACCAGATCTGTACATTTGCAGAAGTCCACGGACCATGAGAGGCGATGCACAAGCCACCGGATCTCTTCAACAAGGGGTCGCTACTTCCCCTAGAGTTACTGACGATGTCAGGTTTCATCGAGTTACAGTAGATCAACCTCAGATTATGAGTCCCTACCTGCTCATTGTCAATGTAGAACTTCTACGGGGGAACTGACATCTGGCCCTGCTTTTGATCTTAATTACCATCACCACTTGGCACATTCAACTCCACTGCCGTGCCGCTCGTGTTCCTAGGTATAAAGATGATATAAAATCTCGTGAGCAAGAAGGCCTGCCAAACCCCGTCGACCCCACCCTCAACATTGGGCTATTCCCCTGTCAATAAATACATCACACACATTGTTATAAAACTACCGTTATTAATATAGCTATACAGAGAACTATTGATATGGGTGGAACCTCACGGGTGCGGTTTTACATCTAGATTAATATGGTGTCGTCACACTGGTATATGCATGTTAGACTATAAGGAAATAATAATAATAATGAAAATATGCACACAATTTACAAGGTACTTGCCCTCTTTTGCCAACACTTAAATCATTCCTGTGAGCACCGATCATCCCCAACATACGACCATTTAAAATGCGAAAAATTCATAGATGATTTTATCACAAACTACATAATACCTATAACGAAACTTTGAGGAATCTTTTTAATTTAATGTAAAAAAATGTAGAAAAATTGTTATTCTTAAACTCTCATCAAAAAGGAAATTTTGAACAAAGACTAATAATATGTACCACTAATAAAAATCTTAGAAGTCATCTTTTAAATTCCAAAATAAATTACACAATTTTGCAGATAGGTATTATCACTAATGTTATAATTTAAGTGACAAATTAAGAGTTACCTCATACATGAGAAAATTCCATCGAAACATAAACTTGTCTTTCAAAGCTTTTAATCCGGAGGCAAACAAATTACAACCTGTTATGGCAAAATAAAACTGATGACTGACATTTTAGTACTCTAGAGGCAGGATTAGCAGCGAACTACTGCAATTCAATTTTAAATTCCCAATTACTTTTTATAAAAAAAATTTCTCATTAAATTTCTGTTGATAAGTAAACTGACTAGTACTATACAAAACAAAAGGTACTCAAAACTCAGTATAGGTATTTCCAACGGAGTTATGAATAACGAAGTGGAGACGTATAGTGTAATGTCTAGCAGTTGCGAGTGAGGTAACTGTGATGCTTGTCACAAGATGACGGCTGTCTCTTTTAATTTTATTAACAAATTCTGAAAACTGCTGGTGTAAACTTCCACCAGTAAACTGGAGTAAAAAATTTTGCCGAATCAATGTGCTTTATACATAGCAAATTTCACTCACAAATATGGGGAAAAAATGTCTGTTTCTTTTTATTGGTGTCAATTTGCAAAAGTATTATAACCTTTTCAATGATATGGACAATAGGTTATCTTGGTTGTCACAATGTGGCAGGATTACTACTGTCAAATTAAATATTTACCACTAAAAAAATGTCAGTTTTTGGCATCCATTTCTGGATTGATATTTTATACTAAACTGGTTTTTAAATAAAGAGAAATTTTCAACTTAAATTTACTGGTGGGAGTTTTTTTCGATGGTAATGAATCCCTACGGAAGTGGTTGCTGTTGAATCTTCAGTATTTTAAAGATATCTCAGTTCATTTTACTTAATATAGTTCCATGGTATTTCCGTAGCAACCTTGATTAGAAAGTGCATTGATTCAAAAATAGAAACGTACACCGATTGCATCACAATATATTTTTTCAGTTGCTTATCTGCATTAATATATGCGAGAGTATAAAATTAATATTAATGTTAATGCTAATATTAACGCTGTTCATGTATCACGTTCCTCGGTAAAAATGGTAGTTGAACACCAAAATATTTACTTGAGAATGGTAAATATTTTAATAAAAATAATATTGCCCAGTTAAACTGATGGCATTGAGTTCACAGTCTACGCATACCAATTGTACATTACAGCCTTATATTTTCAAGGGTTAATTCCGTACGAAAAACAAATTAAAGGGCGAGGGGGACAGTTCCTTTTATTTCCCCGTTTTATACTTAATCATTGAACCCCTTAAACTAATCAGAGATATGCTTTATCATATAAAAAATCTGTATCCAAAATTCAGAGCAAATCGGAAAATTCACAATAAAAACCCATTTTTATAATTTAAGAGGAGTTATCCCCCCTTTCATACTTAACCATTAAACTTCCAAAATTATTCAGATTCGCCATATCAGAAAGAACCTGGGAGGGAGCCTCCGTTCCCCCTCTTATACATATCGAATGAACTCCAAAAACTATTCAGGGAAGCGCCTTATCAGTATATACATATATCCAAAATTTCAAGTGAATCGGATATTTTTATAATGAGTTATCGCGTTACGCACATACAGAATGGACGGGCACATAAGCTCCTAGACTTTAATAGCCTGTGAGCTAAAAAAGAATCATACCAGGTTATATAAGACAATTAACACACTATAAAAACTACTCGGAAACGTTACCGAAAATCAGTAGTAGGAAAATAAACTTTTATTTTAGAAATATTTCTTTGATCCTCAAAAATAAATTGAGTTTTGAGTCTTCCAAAGATAAAGACCGCTTTTTAAAATCGTTTGTAATTTGGAAGTCATTTATTTGTGGTTCTATTATATTTTCCTATATTGAGAAACTTTTTTGGGGGTGCGTTCGTAATTCTACAAATATGTAGCATCTATAGACTACAATTAGTCAGTTCATCTGTCCGTCAGCATATAACAGCGTAAAAGCTACATAACGGAATAAGTTTAAAATTAATATATCAACCTTCCCATAATTTTGTCGAGTCATTTCAAATTTTATGAAAATTTAATCAAAACTAAAAATGATTTTAATAAGTTTTCTTACTTTTATTATATCCTATCATACCAAGTTAATTCAATGATATCCCTTGATCACTAATGAATCTAAGTTATCATGTGATTACATTTTATTGAGGATGGACTCATAATAATTCCGCATTATCGATGTTAATGTACATAATTATAATAAATTTTATATTCATGCATTTTGCATCAGAGTGCAACAGCTATTACACGAAGATCTGATTATTTATATAAAAAAAATAGCAATATTATAAACGCACCTTATTTGCACGATTCGTGCGATTTCCGACAAGTTTCACTAGTTATCTGTACAAAATTAATTTTGATTTTCTTGCAATATTTGGAATTAAACTGTAGATAATTTCAAAGAAAAACCAATAAAATGATACTTTTATAGTTATAAGGAAGTTTTTACTTGCTTTTAGGACTTCAATTTACTTCTAATATTTGTTTGTAAAAGAGAGTCATCATTTAAATATGTCGAAGCAGTTTCAATTTTAAATCTAATCAATTAATTCTCTAAGTGTTTGGAACGTAATATCCCGTTCAATAAGGTCCAGGTTTTACGCAATATAAGCAATATTTAAGATAATATAATTCTACAGGGTGATTAAAAAAAACGTGGAAAAATTGATATGACAAATCAAGCATACAACAAGGATAAAAAATCACATAGGAACATAGGGTCGCAAACTACTTATTGAGTCACAAATACAGGGTGTTTCATTCTAGCTACACCCGGTTTGAAAGTAATAATTCCGAGGAAAATAACAATATTGTAAAGAAAATGCAACGATATGTACCTTATTTTGTGTGAAATGTGATAACGTTACAAAAAGATCTGGAAAAACATATTGCTCAAGCAATCAATGGTACCTTATAAACTGATTATCACAGTCCAAAATGTGAGTTGCCAAGTGCATACTGCTGGTGCGCATAATGCAAACTACTACCCCTTTTGTTTGGTGTTATCACATTTAAAACAAAGGTGAGAATGTCTGTCAAATGTTTTATTATAATATTCTTCAGTTTTCTGAAATTTATCACCGTGAACCCAAATTGAGTTAGGATGAAACACCCTGTATTTGTGACTCAATAAGTGGTTTGCGGCCCTATGTTCCTATGTGATTTTTTTTATCCTTGTCGTATGCCTGATTTGTCATATAAATTTGTCCACGTTTTTTTTATTCACCCTGTATAGATTTAATGAATTTTCAATGCATTGAAGAATGATTAATACCCCTAACGATTACATTCATATTTGTAACTCTTTTTTATATATAATTTTGAAATAATCATAATTTTTTAATGTTTAAACAAAATTCAGAGAAAAACACATTACAATTTTACCCATTTGCAAGACGTTCAGAGGATTAAAGTAGTTCTTTAAAAATTGTATTTTCATTCCGCTTCTTAAACATTATTTTTCATAGAATAATGTCCATTGAAAAATAAAAATAAAATAAAATAACTGCTCAAAGTAATAAACCTTGTTTTTTAAGACAACAATCGTCTCCACAGTTATGAGGTTTATAAAGCACCATCACATAATGTAAATTGTCGTGTTTTGCTCCTTACTCTAATGAACTCAGATACTGGTGTTTTCACAGGCTGTAAAACACTTAGCTAAGGCCTCTTTACGACCATGTCATAAAAGTAACTTGGTGGTAGTTTACTGCATAATAAACAATGAAAATAGTCTGTAACAAATGCGTAGAAACTCCATTTAAGAATTAAAACTGCTTAGAATAAGGGGTTTTGGACGAAAACGACACTGTATCCTTTTCTTCAGCGACAAATAAAACGCAAACAATAAAATCTTCTCTCATTCATACGAGGTTGTATTTTATGAGATATGAAAATATATGTTGTGGTTTTCTTGAAATACATAAAAGAAATTAGTCCTAAAACTGCGAAAAAAATTGTTTAGCGGCTGAAAATAAATATTTATTGACTTCTTTATGTACTGCAGTTTGTCGGTGATGTATATAATATCTATAAAATTTCTTTATTATATTTTCTCATTGAAAAATATAAAAGAAATTTCATTAATCAACAACTTAATTATACGCTTTTTAATTGTATTTATATATAAATTTACTAACATGCCCTTTAATTAATTAACTGGCTGATTTTCTGAATAATTACACATTAATATGAATATTCAATTTTACAGCACAAAAAATTAGTATGTCGCAAAATTTTCTCATAGTTCCATCTGATATATTAATTTAAATAGTAAATAATGAATATAAAATCTAAAAATACTTAGATTATCCCGTATTAACACAAATAACATCGAGAAAAATACAACTCTTACTGTTATAAATGTCGTCATTTGGCTTTGAAAATTTGACGTATTCAAGTAGCCACGAAATCAATATGCCTGATTTTGTGATTAGTTGCAAATTAATAAATTTGTTGGTGGATAGGAAGAGGATATTCCGTATTTTTATTTGTGGTCATAGTAGAATTCCCTAGATTTAACAATATTTGTCTTTTTTAACAATGTTCACTATATAAAAACTGCCTTAATTTTAATGCAATATTTGGTATTAAAATGTAGATATTTTTAAGAAAAACCAATTAAATAATACCGGCAGAAAAAGGAAGAAGATTTGGTTTTAAAGGACTTAATTTGCATCTAATATATTTTTAATGTATTTATAAAAGATTGCATTTATTTAAACATGTCGAAGCAACTTCTATTTCCGTTCTAATCGATTAAAAAATAACATTCTTTTTCTTAGAAAAATTACTAAAATGTTAAAATAAAATAAAGCAATTATTCAGAATAATAAAACTTACTTTTAAGTACAATACTCGTCTTCGCAATTATGAGGTTTATAAAGCACCATCATATAATGTAAATTGTCGCGTTTTGCTAATGAACTCGGATACTGCTGTTTTCACAGGTTGTAAAACACTTAGCTAAGACCTCCTTACGACCAAGTCATAAAAGTAACATGGTGGAAAATTACGGCGTAATAAACATTGAAATATTCTTGAACAAAAGCGTTGCAACTAAATTTGAGAAATAATACTGCTTAATATAAGGGGTTTTGGACGAAAACGACACCGTATCATTTTTTTCAGTGACAAATAAAACACATACAATAAAATCTTCTTTTATTCATAGCAGGTTGTATTTTATGAGATATGAAAATATATGTTATGATTTTCTTGAGCTTAAAAAAATTCGACCTGAAATTAAAAAAAAAAAAAATTAGCATCAGAAAATACATATTTATTTTCTTCTATATGTACTGCAGTTTGTCGGTGATACATATAATCACTATACAGGCTGCGAGTGGTCAGAGAAAAGCATAGCAAAAAAATTGTTAAATATTAATATTATGTTAAAAAGAAATTCGTTTTTTTAATATCTTTATACTACTCGAAATTTTTTCCATAAAGTAATACTGATAGATTATTCTTTTTTAGGCTGTTTTTCCCTGACCCTTCGCCACCCTGTTATAAAATTATTTTATTATATTTTCTCATAAAAAAATACAAAAGAAATTGGGATAATCAACTAATTACCTATACACATTTAATTGTGTTCAATTATAAATTTATTAACTACTCCCTTAATTAACTGTCTGATTTTCTAAATATATCCATGTTAATAAGAATATCTAATTTTAGAGCAAAAAAAAAATTATATGGTAAAATTTTCTTATAGTCAATCTAATCTATCTATCTCTATCTATATTATAAAGACCAAACGTATCTGTGTGTAACCCATACGTTATTTTACGAATGGCAACACTTTCAAAATTGAAATGAAATTTCAGTTTTGCAATTTTTGCTACTGCAAATTTTTACACTTATAAAGATCCCACATTTTCATTTTTTATACCATTATGTAGGAAAAAAATCTGGTTTTAAATGCAATTTGTTTGAAAACTATTCCTTAACTTATCTTTGAGACATTATCATTATTTTTTGTAGTTTTTAATATCGTTTTTATAATTGTGGCAACAAAAGCACTTCATTTCAATTAAAACTCAGGAGAAAAAATATTATTGAAACTTTTCGTTGTCATTTTCTTATAAAAAGTGAAAAAAAAAATTTAATTAAAGTGTGTGCTATGTAAAAAACACGACTGTTATAAAACCCGGAGAATTTTGGTTTTATTTCGTTTTTATTTATCAATAAAGGGGATTTTTAGTTTATTACAAACTTACTTTATATTGGATACAACACTTTTTCTTTGGAAATACGCATTTTAAAGAATAATTGTGTAAATTATTTTCTCCGTTTTTATTTAATTCATGTAAAACAACTAAAAGAATGCAAATTTATTAATCTTTTTCCAAAATTTCAAGAAATATCAATGAATAATTTCCAATAAAACATGGAGCTATTAAAAGCAAACAAATGAAGGCATATGAATCATTAGATACCTAAGTTGCTTTTTGAATGACGATATTTTTTTTTTTTCTTTTGCTGGGTTTCTGGGTTTCTTTAAGCGATAATGAAGCGATCTATATAACTTTCTATAGACGCTTAATGCTTAGATCGTAAAACAAAGATGTTTTATCGAATTCAAATGATGTTATTTAAAAAAAGGCTAATATTTTAATTCTTAAGATTGAAGCCCCACCAGTGGCCGAGAGGTTCTGACCTCTCAACTGGTAGGCGGCAGGTGCTGGGTTCGAACCCAATCGCGGCCGTCGGCCTAACCGTTCGGAGTTTTCGTGGTTTTCTTCGAAAACCACGAACTGCGTAAATACGGGTTAGGTTCTCTTATAAAGACCCCCACGATGGACACTCCTCCCCCTAGGCCTATATCCCTCAAGTAGATAATCGACCGACACAAAATAAACCAAAAACAAATAAATGTATGATTGAAATATGTTTTCTAGAAGTGCGTCATTTCGACCCTCACTGCTTTACACTTACGATAATAATGTACAATCGAAATCACACGATAAAAGAAACGCAATGCTTTACAGAAATTTAGGGTATCTTCATAGAAAGCCGTGACATACAGTGTGTATGGTGTGATCGGAGATCTTTGTCCAAAAAACAGCTATTTGTGTTACAGAACTTGATGTTTCTCGACTGGATGAATTCATTTCGCCAAGTTAGACAATCAGATAAGGAAGTTCGTTGCAATAATTCGAGTTCAGGACAGTAAAAATCGTCATTATACCTTTTGTGACGTCACAGGACTATTGTCTATCGTATTTATTGTATGCATCAAAAATTTTCATTTACACTTATTTTTAGATGGTGAAAATGATATCGGGTTTAGATTTCACGGGGAAAAAATCTATGATTGAGTCAAAGTGAATAAATTTTGATGTTCTTTTATTTTGGAATACCAAGCGTAATAATTTGTAATTGATAATTTTGTCATAACAACAAATCTTTATTATATTTAACTACTTACATTACGAATATGTTAACTTTTTCTAATTTCTAAAACTGTGTTTTATGGAAACGCTATCTTGTTAACATTAGTTTAAATATCATTTGTTTAAGAGTTATATTTAACAATATAAAGTGTTCTTTGTGTTGTAACTGTTTTGTAAACTTCTTACAAACCAATCAAACAAGTTCTTCTCAAATCTTTTCTCTCGTCGAAATTTGACGGGTTCTACCTTGTTAATTTAAATAGCGAATAATGAACTGTAAAAGCAATGTGAATATCGCATATTATCACAAATAATGGGAAAGCACTTCTATTAAAATTCAACTGTTATTGTTGTCAGTATCGTCACGTGGTTTTGAAAATGTGTCGTATTCAAGTCGCAATGAAATCCATATGCATCATTTTTAAATTAGTTGCAAGTTAATATATTTTTTCGTAACGGAGAAGAGGTTATTATATATTTTTATTTGTGGTTTTAGTAGAATTTCCCAGATTAAGAAACATTTGTCTTTTTTAACAGTGTTCACTATATAAAAATTGACTTAATTTTGGTGCAATCTTTGGCACTAAAGTGTAGTTATTTTATATGAAAAACCAATGAAATAATACCGGTACAAAAAAGAAGCAGATTTGGTTTTAAAAGACATTAGTTTGCATCTAATATATATTTGTAAAAGATTGCATTTATTTAAATATGCCGAAACAACTTCTATTTTAGTTCTAATCAATTAAAATAAACATTCTTGTTCTGAGAAAAAAGACCATTGAAAAGTTAAAATAAAATAAAGTAATTACTCAGAAGAATAGAGCTTACTTTTAAGGACATCACTCGTCTCCACAATTATGAGGTTTACAAAGCACCATCATATAATGCAAATTGCGGTGTTTAGCTCCTAATTCTGATAAACCCGTATACTGTTGTTTTCACAAGTTGTAAAACACTTAGCTAAGACCTCTTTACGACCAAGTCATAAAAATATTATGGTAGTAATTTACTGCATAATAAACAATGCAAATAGTCTAGAAAAAATGATTGCAACCGCTTTTGAGAATTCAAAATGCTTAGAATAAGGGGTTTTGGACGAAAACAACACCATACCTTTTGCTTCAACAACAAACAATGAAATGCAAACAATAAAATCTTCTTTCATTCATACAAGCTTACATTTTATAAGATATGAAAATATGTATTATGGTTTTCTTGAGCTACATAAAAGAAATCCCTCGTAAAGCTGTGAAAAAAATTGTCTAGCATCTGAATATAAATATTTATTTGCTTCTTTATGCGGTTTGTCGGGGATACATATGATACATATAAAATTACTTTATTATATTTTCTCATTGAATCAGCTAATTAATCAGCTAATTAATTATAAGTTTTATAATTGTATTCAAATATGGATTTATTAACCGCCCCTTTAATTAATTATCTGTCTGATTTTCTAAATATATCCACATTAATAGGAATATCTAATTTTACTGCACAAAAAAATTACATGTCACAAACTTTTCTAATAGTCCACCTAATATATTAATTAAAGAGTAAATAATGAATATAAAATCTCAAAGCTCTGAGAATATCACATATTATCAGAAATAATGTGAAAGCATTTCAATAAAACTCTTATTGTTATCAGTGTCGTCAAGTTTCTGTCAAAATGTGTCGTATTCAATTCATCATGAAATCGATATGTCTCATTTTTATCATTTTGTGATTTGTTGCAAATTAATAAATTTGTTGGTGAACCGGAAGTGGTTATTATATGTTTTATTCCTAGTTATCTTAAAATTTTCTAAATTAGGATTTTTTTTTTTCGGGGTTCATTATATAAAAAAAAACTGTCCTTATTTTGGTGCAATATTTGGCACTAAACTGTGGATATTTTCTATGCAATAATATCAGCAAAAAAAGTGAAACAGATTTGACTTTGATAACCTTTAGTTTGCATCTTAAATGTTTTTGTAAAAAATTGTATTTATTTAAATATGCCGAAACAACTTCTATTTTAGCTGTAATCAATTAAAATAATGGTTATTTTTCTTCAAAAAATGACCATTGAAAAGTAAAAATAAAGCAAAGTGATTACTCAGAATAATAAAGGTTACTTTTACGGACAAGATTCGTCCCCGCAATTATGAGGTTTATAACATACCATCAGAAATGTAAATTGTCGTGTTTTGCTTCTATCTCTAATGAACTCAGATACCGCTGTTTTCACTGGTTGTAAAACACTTAGCTAAGACCTCTTTACGACCATGTCATAAAAGTAACATGGAGGTAATTTACGGCATAATAAAATTAAAAATATTCTTGAAGAAATGAGTAGGCACTCAATCTAAGGTTTTGGTCGAAAATGACAACGTATCCATTTCTTCAGCGGCATATAAAACGCAAACAATAAAATCTTCTTTCATTCATACTAGGTTTTATTTTATGAGATATGAAAATATATGTTATAGTTTTCTTTAAATACATAAAAGAAATTAGTCCAAAAACTGCAAAAAAAATTGTTTGGCATCTGAACATATTTGCTTCTTTATATGCTGCAGATTGTTGGTGATACATATAGTATTACTTATAAAATTACTTTAGTGTATGTCTTCATTGAAAAAATACAAAAGTAATTGTGTTAATCAACTAATTAATACTACGATTTTTAATTGTATTCAAATATAAATGTATTAGCCGCTCTTTTAATTAATTAACTGTATTATTTTCTAAGTATATCCACTTTAATAGGAATATCTATTTTCATTGAGAAAAAGTTATAAGTCGCAAAACTTTAAAATAATCATGTCAATATTCAAAACTTCTTATATTCAGCCTAATATATTAATGCAAATAGAAGAACAAAATGATTACTTAATATAATACAACTTATTCGTCCCTGCAATTATGAAGTTTATAAAGCACCATAATATAATGTAAATTGCTGTGTTTTGCTCTTAATTCTAATGAACTAGAATACTGCTGTTTTAACAGGTTGTAAAACAGTTTGCTAAGGCCGTTTTACGACCAAAATATAAGAGTTACATGGTGGTAATTTACTGCTTATTAAATAAGGAAAATTGTCTAGATCAAATGCTTTTGAGAATTAAAACTGCTTAGGATAAGAAGTCTTGGACGAAACAGACATTGTATCCTTTTCTCAGCGCTTAATAAAACGCAAGCAATAAAATCTTCTTTCATTCATACTAGCTTGTATTTTATGAGGTATGAAAATATATGTTATGGTTTTCTTGAACTACATAAAAGTAATTCATCGTAAAAACTGTGAAAAAAATTTTTTTTTAACATTAGAACATAAATTTTTATTTTCTTCTTTATGCTTCAATTTGTCTGTGATACCTGTAATACATACAAAATTACTTTATAATATTTTCACTTTAAAAATAAAAACGAGGTGGAACCCGTCGAAGTTCGAGGAAAGAAACGCTTTTAGAAACAACTATTTCACTGACGTATAATAAATCTACAGATTTAGTTACAATAAAAAATACAATTTATGTTGGTCAGTCTAACTCTCAAGCAAATATTATTTTAAGCTAAAATTAATAAAATACTATAAAGCTCAATTATCCAAATTATTAAACGAACTAAAATCGAAATTCACCAGATTTTATAACAGACGATATTTTAAAAATAGTATAAGCATTTTAATTTTAATTTTTTTTTTCGATTTTAAGAGAAAATGGAGTGATTATGTTGCCACAATTACAAAATTAATACTAAAAATTATATTTAAAAAAAATATATATAACTCAAAAATAAAATTGAAATACAGTTTTGAAACAAAGTGCATTTAAAAGTACATTTCTTTCTCGATACAACGGTGTAAAATTTTAAAATGTTCGATATTTAGAAGTGTAAAATTTGTTGTAACGAAAATTGCAAAACCGAAATTGCATGAAAAAGTGTTGCGCATTTTAATTTCCTTATCTTTTCTTTTTCAATTTTAAGCGAAATGGAGTGATTCTGTTGCCACAATTACAAAACTGGTACTAAAAACTATAAAAAAATTAATATCTCAAAAATAAATTGAGAAACAGTTTTTAAACAAATTGCATTTAAAAGTACATTTTTTTCTCTATAAGACGGTGTAAAACTTAAAAATGTTCGATGTTTAGAAGTGTAAAATTTGTTGTAGCAAAAACTGCAAAACCGAAATTGCAGAGGAAATTGTTGCCATTCGCAAAATGACGCATGCGTTACGCACAGATACGTTTGGCCTTTATAATATAGATAAAGCGGAATTGAATTAATCAACTATTTACTTAAACGCCTTTTTATTCAAACATAAAGTTATAAACCACTTGAATGATTTGCCGTCATACGGGAAATGTGTCTTTCCATTCATGTTTTTACCATACTACGTACGGAATTTATACCGTATTTATGTAGGTATTAAAATCATAGTTTATTATTCTCACCAGTAAATTTTTATTGTAAATTTTGAGCTATTTAATCACAACATTTTTCCGAATTCATTTAAACATAATTTTCTGTTTTAAAAAATCGGTGACATGAAAAAAATAGGCGTTATTTGAAAGTTTAAAAAAATATATTGATCAGTTAAGTTGTTAACGCCCATTTGATTGATTATTTAAATATATGAATGCATGGTCACAGTGACGTCATAGTGACGTCACTGTAAGTCACTTTCGTCACATCACATCTGTGACCAAAATGCAACCACTCAGTGACGTCACATTATGACTGAGATGTGACTTTCTTAAAAATCTTTTGAAATTTATAAATATCCTTCAAAACATGTTATTTACTTTAAAAAACATGTTTCTGGCAATTTAAATATCGTCGCTTTTGTCACAGTTTCGTTACAATGTTAATGTCAAATTAGTCACAAATGACACATTTGTCACAAATTTGCCGCATTGTGACCACTTTGTGAAACGTCAAAAAAGAGTTCTAAAACAGCCATAACGACTTCACAATCGATGTCACGTGACGTCACATCGACAATCGATGGTCACAAAGTCACAATGTGACTTAACAACGACGTTGCAGTGACGTCACCATGCTTTACGGGTAGGAATATACATTTTTACAGCATGAAATCATACTTGTATGTCACGATGATTTCTTCGATTTTATCTAATTATTAAATTAAAAAGTGAGTAAAGAATGTGAACTCTAACAGCACCGTGATCACATTTTCACAAATAATATGAAAGAACCTCGATCAAAATGTAACACTTATTGTTGTCAATTTCATCAGGTGGTGTTAAAAATGAGTCGTATTCAAATCGCCGTAAAATCAATCTGTCTCATTTTGAGATTAGATGCAAGTTTATAAAATGTTTAGCAAATCGAAAGAACTTATTATGTATTTTCATTTGTAGTTACAATGTAATTTCCTAGATTAATAAATATTAATTTTTTAAAACAGTTTTGACAATGAACTGCCTTAATTTTGGAACAATATTTAGTACTGAACTGTAACTAAAATGGTCTTAAAAGAAAACATCAATGAAATAATACCGGCATAAAAATTAAGCAGTTTGGATAATTTAAAGGACTTTAGTTTGCATCTAATACTAATATCTGTAAAAAATTGTATTTATTTAAGTAGGCCGAAACAACTTATATTTTAGTTTTTATCAATTAAAATAAACATTCTTTTTCTTAGAAAAATGAATGTTGAAAAGTAAACATAAAACAAAATAATTACTTACAATAATAACACTTTATTTTTAAGGGCAAAAATCGTTTTCGCAATTATGTGGTTTGAAAAGCATCATCACATAACGTATATTGTCGTGTTGTGCTCTTAATTCAAATGAACTCGGATAGTGCTGTTTTCACAGGCTGTAAAAAACTTAGTTAAGGCTCTTTACGACCAAGTCATAAAAGTAACATGATGGTAATTTACTGCATAAATAACAATGGAAATAGTTTAGAACAAATGCGTTGCAATTCCATTTTAGAATTAAAACTTCTTAGAATAAGAGGTTTTGGACGAAAACGACATTGTATCATGTTCTTCAGTGACAAATAAAACCCAAAAATAAAATCTTCTTTCTTTCATACTAGCTTCTATTTTATGAAATATGAAAATATATGTTATGGTTTTCTTGAACTACATAATAGAAATTCATCGTAAAGCTGTGAAAAATTTGTTTAGTATCTGAATATAGAAATTTATTAGCTTCTTTAAGTTTTTCGTAGGTGTTATATGTAACACATATACAATTATTTTATTATATCTTCTTTTTGAAGAAATACAGTATGAATTACGTTAATCAACTAATTAATTATACACTTTTTATTTATTTTATTTTTTTAATTATAAATTTACTAACCACTTTCTTAAGTAATTAACTATCCAAATTTAGCGCACAGACTATCAAAGCTTGAGAACGAAAGTGTCCGCCCCTTCTATACGTATGTACGTATGTTCGTGCGTAACGCGATACCTCATGATAAAAATATTTGATCCACTTGAAATTTTGTATATAGGTATATTCTGATAATTCGCTTCCCTGGTTAGTTTTTGGACTTCATTTGATATGTATAAGAGGGAAAACGGGGGACTCATACCTCTTCTCTTAATTAATATAAATGGGTTTTTCATGCAGAATTATCAGTTTTCGTTCAAAATTTAGATATAGGATCATTCTGATGAGGCGTTTTCATGTTTAATATTAGGTTCTCATTGGATAAGTATAAAGAAGTGGAACGGAGGGCTAATGCTTCTCCTCTTGATTTGTATAAATGTGCTTTTCATGCAGAATTTACCAGATTTCATTCAAATTTTAGACATAGGATCTCATTCTGATGAGGGAACCGCCGTGATTAGTTTTGGGAAATCAATGAATAAATATAATTATTTATCCATTATTATCCAATAATTATCCATTGTCCTTTTTATTAAGAAATTTTGGATTTGCTCTGAATTTTGGATATACATTTTTCATATGGTAAAGCGAGTCCCTGATTAGTTTAGTGGGTTCAATTTTGAAGTATAAAAATGGGAAATGGAGGCAGCTGTTTCCCCTCCTTAATTTTTTTTCGAACGGAATTAACACTTGAAAATATAAGGCTGTAATTTACAATTAGTATGCGTAGCCTGTGAGATCAATGCCATCAGTTTAACTGGACAATATTTTTTTAATTTAAATTAATTCCCGTTAACAGGTTTATGCAATTTTACAGCATAAAAAATATTTTTCTTAGCAAAACTTTTTTTTTCATCGAATATATTAATTTAAATAGTGAATAATGAATAATGAGTATAAACTCTAACAGCACCGTGACCACATCATCACATGTAATGTGAAAGCACCGCGATCAAAATGCCACTCTTTTTGCTGTGTTGCCACATTGCGTTGAAAATAAATCATATCCAAGTCACTTTGAATTCGACATGTCTCATTTTACAACTCCATACCAATCAATAAAAAGTTTATCGCGATGCCTTCACAGTAAAGTTACGAAGTGATGACTACCTGAAAACTATAATAAGACGAAATATAAGTTGGCATAGGGTCACTGCTGTGGCCAAAATAGTCTGGATAAATATGATGTCACACTAACGTTGCAGCCTCTAGCTGCGATATGGGAAAATATGATTTGCGTATTTAACAGATTGTAATTCGGGTTATAGTATCACTTTTAAAATTAAAATAAAAATCTTGGGAAAAAGTTCTCAGATACTCGGGTTAAAAGGCAAAATCAGAACAATATGTGTATGTTTAGAAATATAATATTTGGTGCTCTTCTTCTAAATATGAGATACTGCTGTAATGTTCATCGAAAAAAAAAAAAAAGCATAGCAGTACTCCCTGTTGAGTAATTAAAATCAATTTTGAGTCAACATAATTTTTTATGGTAAGCATCTTATTTATTAAATTTACTGCAAATAAATCCAATGCTACTGGGATATAATTATTATGTGTATAGTTACTGGAACTACATATCAACGCCATCCGTTAGTAGTTACACACCAAAATGTAATTTTCATCGATGTGTGTCATGATGCAATTCAATAGAAAGTTTTATGAAATTTCAAGTATTAATATTGGAGTAGGAATGCTCACAAAATGTGTATGCATTTAAGACGCTAAATAGCTTCTGTAAAAATGGTTGAGTCAATGCTGACTGAATGTGAAGTCCGTTTGTACAAAATATCCCTTATGTTAGACTATTAGCTAACGAAGTACAAACCAATAGATCCCGATTGTGGCCCAAATATTAACTGCTTAGACATTCGTGTAATTCAATGTGACCTAACGGAACTAATTTTAACTGCCCGATCATTGAAAAATTACAAGGCTCTGTGGTCGCTTATTATTAGCATATCAACCTATACCATTTCCCAAACTGTCAACGATGAACCCATCACTTGTGCTACTGAGTCAATTAATATTCAAAACTTTACAAAATATCTATTAAAATCTTTATTAAAATTCAAAAAGTTTCAATTTCGACTACTTTTTACCATTAAAATTTAATTGAAATTTATTGTTTTGTTCCATCGTTAGAAAAGGTCATATTTCGATAGTTTTGTTTTAGGTAAATTTTACTATTAAATATTAATGGAGACAAAAATCCGCATAAGTTGGCAGCTATGCTATAATGGTGGTTCTAAGTTATTTTTCATACATTCATATGTAAAATTACCCGTTTTCATGTTTTTATGAGCAATTGTTTCTCCAAGATAAGTAGAGAAAGTGAAAAATACATAATAGCGACAATAATGGCAGTGGTGCGTTAGTAACTTATGTTTAGAATAGGGAATCCCTTTTAACTATCTGGTTGCGCCAGAATTTTATGAAAGAATAATCAGTTTTTAATTTATTGCTTAGGGATACGTGTCTGCTATCGAATGCCAAGAAGCCAGCACAGGTAAAGACTACACTGAGACGAGAGAAGAAAAATTGATATGCGATTTAAAGAGAGGCTTTCACTGTCAAAACAAACACCAACCAGATGGTCGTTGCCAAGACTACAAAATTAGATACTTCTGTACCTGTGGTAAGTATTTTTCTAAATCTCTTTTTGATTCAACAAAATAAATTAAAGAATGTTACGATTTTGAAAGACTGTATATATGATTTTATCTAATCCCATAGATTGTGTTTATTGATAAATTACAAGTTTAAAGATAAATTAAATGTTGTGTATTAACTACACTTTACGCTTTTCTGCAAAAATAATCCAAGCATATTGAAATTATTTGGTTTTAAATACATAATAAGGAAATTTTGTAAAGTTTTTATGAAAATATTTATAACATTAATAATACTTTTAATATATTATCCTCTTCAGACCTGAGGTACACAAATGAGTACCTCCATTCTTTTCCTCATAAAATCTAAAATTTTCGAATTTTCTGCATTTTTACTTTACTTCTATACAGCTGAATGTCTTTTGCTTTAGAGCAAAACCAATAAATGTCAGCACTGATGAATATTACCTCATAAAATAAAAAAATAAATTCAGGATACTGTGGCCAAAAAAGTAAGAAATATTCATGATTATTTAACTTAAATGCTTTACAATAAAAAAAATTGAGGATTTGCTGATCGTTTACTTGTTTAAAGACCTTAATTTTGTTATTGCGTAAATTTATAATACTGATAGTTAAACTGATGTTTTAAGGGGATTAGTACGTTTATATCCATATTTGTAAACCTAAATTATAATTCACCTAAAGTACTGATTTCATAAAAATGATTCTTTCTGTCATCTATGGTGTCATTTCGATTATGTAAAAGCAATAAATATATATTTGTAAAGTTATTTTATGCTCAGGTCTGAAGAGGTTAAGTAATATGTAAACACAGAAAAATATTCTTGTCGAAAATTTTTAATGCTTTATATATTTTATTATTATTATTATTATTTAAATTGTCATAATAATTGTAATTGTTTAATTTTTATTATAGGAGAAGAGAAACCGGAAACACCTCTTTTGATAAGAACGACGCCTACAGCTTATATATGTAAGTTAATTACTGCTAAATATGTTTTATTTACTTAAAATATCTCCGGTAATAACAAAATACGTATCGCAAGGCAGATTGGTGTAAGTTGAATCCCTTTTTATAATACTTCATTTATGAAGCCTTATACAAAGATTTTGAAACAGTTTCATTTAAACTCATCAACCTATTTTATTTTTCAAGTGGCATTTCTTTGTAAACAAGTTCCGTTACGATAGGTTTTTCTAAATAAATAAATAAATGAGATAGATATATGAGAGAAAAATATCTCTGAACATTCAAAATAATGCATAAAAAACACTATAATTAAGTTAGTTATTATATAAAATGTATCAAGTCTTCCTTGTAAACAATATTTCGAAAGATATTTTACAGTGATTTTTTTAAAATGTGCTTATACGGTTTTTTCAAATTATACACAATATATCTCTTAAATTACATAAGATTTTTCATAAAATTTCCTCACATTATAAATTGCAGCTATCTTTTTTATGGCAGTGTTTTTTTTAATTGTACACAATAATTCTCTTGAACTACTTGACATTTTACATGAAATTTTCTAAGGCATTTTTAAACAAAGTCTGAATTTATTTCTTTTAAAATATTTTCTAATTTTGCGAAAAAAAAAAGCTTTCATATATATTTTTTAGAGTGGAAAAATTAAACGAATTTAGATACAATCTTAAATTACAGATGTAAGCTATAAACTGAAAATTTTCATGTGCATTAGTTATGTAATTCATGCATGCACATTTTTCAAAAAACACATATCGTGTAGATCACTTTAAAGATTTTTTTTATCCTACTTTTAATCCTAATTAACGCAACCAGGGTTTTCGAAGTTTTATTTCACCAATTCGATAGCTTTATCGCTTGAAGTATATAAGAAAACAATTCAGTTTTGGCCTTAAAAATGGAACAAATCTAAACGAACTTTTAAATATTTCAAAATGTCTCTGTATTTTTAAGTTAAAACTTATGTACTAAACTTAATGTACAAAAATTTTAACTTTACATTTTCAATAAAATCAACTGTTTTATCATTATAACAAAAAGAATGCATTAGTTCGGAATTTTTATATTTTGTATTCTTAATATCCAACTCACAGTAGATCCAAAGAATCAATGCGAGGGATAGAATGTAATATAAGAGAAAATACTTAAAAACTTCCTGAGAAGAACTAACACTTTTTGTACAGATTGAAATCTTTATTGATTCAAGAAAAAAATAATGATGTACCTAACAGTTGCTTTTTAATACTCATGAGTCTAATATTCATCTAGTTGCTTTAGAAAAAAAAAGGCACTTGACAAAATTTCTTTAAAAATTCCGATATTCTTTTTTTTTTTTCTTCAGAAAACGTTGTTTTATTTTCCCATTTACTTTTGATAATACAGAATTTCGTTTTCCTGTATTTTACTCTTTTATTGTATTTTTTTTCTAGAGTTTTACCACTTAGATAAAGAAAACTAATGTTACAAAAATATTTTTTGTAAAGCTTGTAATAGATTTAACATTTAATATTGTTACACACATTTACATTTTCTTTAAAAAAAAACTGCTTTGAACACCATATATTCCATGGTGGTTTAAAATTTAGCTTCTACTAAAGAAAATTTTCTATCATAAAATTTACTCAGGAGCTGCTAAAACTGATTAGAAGAATCTGGGTTACTTGCAAGATAGAAGTAATAAAATTTTCAATCATATATACACTAAAATATTTTATGATATATGCATATTTTTTTACTTACCTCTTGTTTCAGCTGTAAAATCTTGTGTTTCCAATGTATGCTGGTCCAAAGATGCAGTAATGTTTCACAATAATAATAAATCTAAAAATTTTCTTTTTTCAGAATTATGTTTATTACTAAATATCAAACATTTTCTTTTTCAATTTCACATATATCTTTCAATATCTCAATGAATTAACGCTTTTTTTTCGAGATATGAAGCCTGTTTATTTCAAGATTCGTTATTTTGGAAGTTATTATTTACCATTGTTGTTTTATCATTGTAACAATGAGAATGTGTTTGTTCGGAATTTTTATATATATATATTTTTTCTTGCTATCCACCTTACAGCAGATCCAAAGAATCAATGTGAAAGATAAAATGCAATATAAAAGAAAATACTTAAAAACATTCTGAGAAGAAGTAAAACTTTTAGTACAGAAAAGGAATTTTTATTCATTCAGGAAAAAAATAAAGATGCACCTAACAGTTGCTTTTTAATACTCATGAGTCTAGTTTTCATATACTTGCTTTAGAAATAGAAGACACTTGACAAAATTACTTTAAAAATTCGGATCTTCTTTTTTCTTTTTGTTTAGAAAACGTTGTTTTATTTTCCCATTTACTACGATAATACAGAACTTTTTTCCTGTTTTCTACACTTTTCTTTTCTTTCCTTGGTTTTGATTTTTGGTCTTTTTTGTTTGAAGATTTTCTATTTAGATAAAAAAAAAAAAAAAAAAAAAAAAAAACTAATGCTTCAAAAATCTTTTTGTAAATCTTGAAATTTAATTAATTTTTTAATATAGTTACATGCATTTATATTTATTTTTAAAAAAACATTTTGAACGTTATGTACTCCATGGTCGTTTGAAATTTAATTCCTACTAAAAAAAATTCTATCATAAATTTTTTTACTACATATTCAGTGAAGCTGTCGTATTTATTAAATACTCCTTTTATTTTTGAATGATAGAATCAAATAAAAATATTTAAACAATTTTTTTTAATCTAAAATCGTTCTAGAAATTATGTACTAACAAAATTTTAAATTTCCGATCCCGATAAAAGCAACTGTTTTATCATTGTAACAATGAGAATGCATTTGTTCGAAATTTTTATGTATTTCTTTACTTACTATCCACCTTATAGCAGATTCAAAGAATCAATGCGAGAGATAGAATGTAATATAAGAGAAAATACTAAAACACTTTCTGAGAAGAAGTAAAAATTTTAGTACAGAAAAGAAATTTTTATTCAATCAAGAACAAAATAAGGGAGTATCTAGCAGTTGCTTTTTAATACTCTTGAGTCTAATCTTCGTCTATTTGCTTTAGAAATAGAAAACACCTAAAAAATTTTTTTTTTAAATTCAGACATTCTTTTTTTTTTTTTCTTTAGAAAACGTTGTTTTCTTTTCTTATTTAGTATGATAATACAGATTTTTTCCAATGTTTTTTACTCTTTTATTGTATTTTTTTTTCGTTTTATTTTTTTTTTCTACAGTTTTAACATTTATATAAAGAAAATAATTTTTCAAAAATATTTACAATACACCATGTATTCCATGGTGGTTTGAAATTTAATTCATACTAAAGAAAATTTTCCATCATATAATTTGCTCTGGAGCTGCTACAATTGATTAATTGAATCTGGGTTACTTACAAGATAAAAGTAATAAAATGTTCACTCATATACACACTAAAATGCTTTATAATATATATGTTACAGGCCAAACCCGATTTTAGGCCAAACTAGGTTGACCTAGGCAAAACTAGTCTATCCTAACGCCCATCGGATAAACTAGTTTTTCCTAGGCCAAACCGGTCTATCCTAACACCCACCGGATAAACCAAGGCCAAACCGGTTTATCCTAACGCCCATCGGATTTTTTCCAATGTTTTTTACTCTTTTATTGCATTTTTTTTTTCGTTTTATTTTTTTTCTATAGTTCTACCATTTAGATAAGGAAAACTAATGTTTCAAAAATATTTCTTGTAAAGTTTTGAAAGGAATTAACATTTAATATCGTTACATACATTTAGCTTTTCTTTAGAACAACTGTTTTCAAACCATGTATTCCATGGTGGTTTCAAATTTAATGGCTACTAAAGAAAATTTTCCATCATATAATCTGCTAATAGATATTCAATAGAGCTGCTGCACCTGATTAGTAGAATCTGGGTTACTTACACTATAAAAGTAAAAAAAAAATTCAATCATATATACACTCAAATACTTTATAATATATACATATTTTTTACTTGTCTCTTGTTTCAGTCGTAGAATCTTGTGTTTCCAGCGTATACCGGTCCAAAGATGCATTAATAATAATTTACAATAATTAATCTAAAGATTGTCTTTTTTCAGACGTATGTTTGTTACTAAGTATCAAACATTTTCTTTTTCAATTTCACATATATCTTTCAACATCTCAATGAATTAACACTTTTTTTTTTAGGTATGAAGTTATTTCAAGATTCGTTATAGTGGAATTTGTTACTTACCATTGTTGTTTTATCATAGCAAAAATGAGAATAATAATATTTGTTCGGAATTTTTATGTAATTTTTCTAATTATCCACCTTAAAGCCGATCCAAAAAATCAATGTGAGACACAGAATGTAATATAAGAGAAAATACGCAAAAACTTTCTGAGAGGAAGTAAAACTTTTAGTACAGAGAAGAAATTTTTATTCATTCAAGAACAAAGTATTGATGTACCTAACAGTTGCTTTTTTATACTCGTGAGTCTAATCTTCATCTACTTGCTTTAGAAATGTAATACACTTGACAAAAATTTTTTAAAAATTCAGATTATTTTTTATTTCTTTAAAAAACATTGTCTTATTTTCTTATTTACTATGATAATACATATTTTTTTTCTGTTTTTTACTCTTTTCTTGTATTGTTTTTTTTTTCTTTAGGACTTTTTCAGTCTACAGTTTTTCCATTTATATAAAGAAGACTAATGCTTTAAAAATCTTCTTGTAAAGTTTGGAAATTAATAACATTTAATATTGTTACATACATTTACATTTGCTTTAGAAAAACTGTTTTGAACAGCATGTACTCCATGGTGGCTTAAAATTTAATCCTTACTAAAAAAAATTCTATCATAAAATTTGCTAATACATATTCAGAGGAGCTGTTGCACAATTAACAGAATCTGTGTTTTTGCATTTAGATAACAAAAAAATTAATGCTTCAAAAATATTTTTGTAAAGCTTGAAATTTAATTAACATTTAATATCGCTACATGCATTTCATTTCCTTAAACTCTTTTAGACGATATATAATCCACGGTGGCTTGAAATTTAATCCCTAGTAAAAAAAATTCTATCGTGAAATTTGCTAATACATATTCAGTAGAGCTGTCGCACGTGATTAGTAGAATCTGGGTTACTTACACTATAAAAGTAATCAAATGTGCAAGCAAATATCCACTGCAAAACTTTATAATATATGCGTATTTTTTACTTGCCTCCTGTTTCAGTTGAAAGTCTTCTAGTGTATACTGCTCAAAAGGTACATTATTAATTCACAATAATAATTAATGTAAATATTTTCTTTTATCAGAATATATTTATTACTAAATATCAACCCTTTTTTTTCACATATATTGTTCAAAATCTAAATGAATCAAAACTTTTTAAGTGCTTTCGTAATTATATAAATTCTTAGCAACTATAGTCGTTGTTCAGACCTTCCAACCATCTTAAGATTATCTGAAGAAATCGCCCCTTTCTTCAACTATGCTACAGAAATTTAAAGAAAGTTTTCTGATTTAGCTTTATCTTAAAAATATCTGCAGAATGGGTCAAATACCGATGGATTTCCAACAGATTTTGGGCCAAATACCTATAGCTTATCTGTAAATTATTTTTAGTGGGGGTCTGTCCACATATAACAGAGTAAAAACTACCCAAACGAATTATTTGAAATTTAAAATATATAACTGTTGCATAATTTTGTTGAGACATTTCGAATGTTATAAAAATCGGCTATTAATTATCCGATAAATTAATAGAATTGATATGCATCTGTGAAGTATATACTAAAAAATACATTCTACACAATCCGTGGTGTAAAGAATATTTGTTAATAATTTATAGGACATACAAAATATTCCATTAAACAATTGTATAGGAAGAAACACTGATTGAAGCGCGTTTTAATTTATTAAACTATTTCACGTTTTATGAAATTGGTATACGTTTTTGCGTTTTACTGCAAGCTACTTCCTGCATAATAGAAAGTAGATAGTATTTACAGAAACGCACAAAAGATTTCGGCCACTATACTATATCCGATGTACTGTATACTGTTATACATCAAGATGTGAATATTTTTAAATCTTTGTGATCGTACTAACGCACCTCATTTGCTACATTTGAGGTGCGATTTCCATTTTTTTTTTCTTTTTTTTTTCGAGATAAGAAGTTTGTTTATTTCAAGATTCGTTATAATGGAATTTATTACTTAACAGTTTTTTAGACATTAAAATCTAAATTTGTGTTTTTTAACACAATTTAAACATCCAAAGTATGCAGCATAGATAAATTTTGTAAAGTTTTATGCATGTATGTTCATTTATCTAAAATTTAGCCAAAACATGCAAATTGTAGAATTAATTTATATTTTAGAAATATTAGCAGACATATATACAGTTTTTCGATGTAAAGACTTCAGAGTTTATATGAAATAATTCTTTTTGTTTTGTTTTTGAAAGAAAAAAATATAAAAAAAAAGGGGAAGAAAAAAAAGTTGTATACATAGTTTTATCTTATTTTATTTTAAAAAATATCGCAAAAGATACTCTACTATTTAATGAATAAAAATGTTTTATTTTTATTTTTTATAAAAAGCATTAAACGGACAATTTCAATAAAAAGAAAATTCCATTAAAAAAATACACTGCTTTCTTTAAAAAAGAATCGTATGAGTAATAAATCTTTATTTGTATTTATTTTTTATTGCCCTGTTTAGGTTTAAGTAAATGAGATTTCTATCTTAGGGTTTATCAGTATGCCACTAAAGGAATTAAATAAGTATGTATAAATATCGATAATAAGTAATGATGTTGAAGACGGAGTGTTTGTTTTTATATGAAACAATTTCTGTTTTTAAATTTTAGATTTAGAAGATGAAAAATGATCAGTCAGGATTATTATCACATAAATTTTTATCAAATTTAAATTAAACTACCTGAGCAATATGAGACAAAAACTGTCCTCAGTTGATGTAGTCAAACAGAAAGATAAAGAAAATTGTGAAACCCATAACTGCCAATATGTTCGGATTTTTCCCACCACTAAAACTAAAAAGAAATTTTTGTCCTGTTTCCTCGTTGAAATTGTTAGATTTTGGCAATTGTTTTGAATAATTTTTTTGTATCATCTATATACTTTGTATTTTGTCTTTTGCGTAGGAAAAACTCGTACAAGTTGGCAGCTATAGAATCCGGCTATACTTGAAAGTATAATCATACAAAAAATTTCTTTTAGAATTCTACAAAAAGAGTTTTATAGAATCCAACAGAATTATGCCCCGTTTTTCTATAATCTAGTTTAAAAGCTATAGAAATGTCTGTAGAATTTTAATACGAGGGCTGAAAATTAAGTAATGGCAACATAGGAATAAATCAATTTTTAATGAACTTACAAGTACAATCGCATTACATACCTTCTATGTAATCACCAGCAAAGCTTGTAACCTTTCGCCAAATGCCAAGAAGCCGTTGTAGACCATTCGCAAAGTGTTGATTGTTTGTGTGAGCGACCGAGTGCCCTACTACGTGGAGTACAAATGAAACGTCATGAAATCGGTGACTTCGGAGGGGTTCCTTCAACTTCGGAAACAGATCGAAGTCACAAGGACTCATGTCGGGAGAGTAGGGAGGGTGTTGAGAAATAGAGTGTCAACCTGTGTGTTGCAAATCCACAGTGTCATTCCGACCCGAACGAAATGCTTGAACCCATCGTGCTACTGTCCTATGCGGTAAAGCATTTGTGACACAGACTTCCACTAATCCTCGCAAGCATTCTGTTGCATTTTTGCCATGGGCAACCTCAATTTTAAGCCACGACCGCTGAACACCTTTTGAAAACACGCTTTAGAGCGATAGAAATGAAAATCCTCACTTTAACACTACACAACAACTACCCTTCCAAGCAGATCGACTGTTTTTTGCACTCTACACATCGAAGACAGCGCTACCTCACTGCTCCCATATCCTATTTGCGAATGCCCACCCTTCTGCGAGTTTCAAGGTTAAGGTTGCCACTATCTAATTTACAACCCTCGTAGAATTGTCTGTAGGGAGAAATTGCTTAATAGATATATCTGCTGTACAGTCGTTTCTATTGAACTTCTACAGATATTTCTATAACTTTTAAACTAGCTTACAGAAAAAATAGTCCATAGTTCTATAACATTTTATAAAACGTTTTTTAAAGAATTCTAAAAGATGATTTTGTAACGGAAAAGTATAAATCAATATACCAGTTATACTGAAATAAAACTAAGAACGACTTTAGATATTTGTATCTTAGCATTAATCGAGCTTTCTCTTTTTGAAGATCTCAGATAGGAAGTAAACTGTAAAATTTAAAATATTTATTTTCATTTATTGTCAAATGTATAAAACATGTTTTTTATCCGTTAAAACCTCTGTGAATATAAGTTTTTTTTTCAAACAATAATTCATTAAATAGCAAAAGTTTATATGACTCTTCAACCCTCCTTATTATTTTTTTTTATTTATTTTTTTTTTCACTACATGTATCATCTTTGTCATCTGACCTTTACAATTCTTCTGTAATGTAATATTAGAGATAAACGTGATAACAAAATATCTGAAAGTTCAGAAGCAATTCTAACAAAATTGTTTTCACACATTTATCATCTTTATCGTCTGAGCTCTTCAATTCTTTTGTAATGTTGCATTAGAAATAAACATGATAGCAAAATGTCTAAAAGTTCAGAAGCAATTTTGACAAAATTATTTTGACACATTTATTATCATCTGTGATATTGCTTTAAAAATAAACATGATAACAAAATATCTCAAAGTTCAGAAGCAATTCTGACAAAATTAATTTGTCACATTTATTTTCGTTATCATCTGACTTCTTCAACTTTTCTTTTATATTGCATTAAAAATAAGCATGATAGCAAAATGTCTGAAAGTTGAAAAACAATTGGCACAAAAATACAGATTACCTTTAATATAATTATGTTCTTTAAAATAGGTATTTACAAATTAAGTAAATGAAAGTATAATCTTTTTAAAAAAATGAGAGTAAAATTTAAGACATAATTTTGACAAAATTACAGTAAAGTGCTTTTTAAATGAATTCTGAAAATAAGCTAAATGTAATATTTGTTTTAATTGTATCATTTTGTGTTTATAATTACATTGGGTATTTGTATCTCAATTAAAAAAAGTATCAAATCAGACAATTTTAAGCAATGAAGAAAAAATATATGATAAGTATGACACTACATACTTATCATATATGATAAGTTATATCATATATGATAAGTTATACACTACAAGATAACGTATGATGTATTTACGATTAATTTCTTCCTCAGTAGCAAATCAATTTTGGCTACATTTGGACCCAATATTGAATTAATATTAAATTCACAAGTATGAAATATTGTTCTAATTTATAGGTGCTGATCTTTTGCTAATTTTGGAGAAATATTGTCGAGAAATATTTAGCCGTTATAAAGCCAATAATATCAATACCCACATCTATTCAACCAGTTTCATTCAATTTATATAAAAGTTAAAAATAAAAATCTCTAAAGTAATATTAAATTTAATTTAGTCATTTGGCTTATTAGGAAATGAGATGTGACCAAGTGTCGGAAGTATCGAAAGAGTACAGTAGTCGAAATGTTAGTACTGTAGTATAAAAAGTACAGTAGACGCTATTTTGGTAATAGTTTGTAGCATAGCGCGCTCCATCCCGAACAAAGTCATGTAATGAGTACAGCGATTGGAAAAATCAGTAATTTATAGCGAGTGCAATCACTACTTTTAATATTACTTCAAGGGTAAAAATCTGACATCCTACACAACATGGCCATTGATGAGCGTCTACCTGCGATTTTAGACATTTTGTTAAATATCTAGAAAAATACACGAGGAAGGATCCTGAAACTCCAAGTGTGTAAACATAATAATACAAGTCATACATTTCCCTGAAGATTTTATTCCGAAACTCCATAGGGGACCGTCAACAAATTAAAAAAGAATGAATATATTTTGGATAACCCTGTCAAAACTAATGTAGCAAAGGCGCTCAAACTGTAGATTATGATTAAGTGGCTTATTGTAATAAACTGTGTTCATTTTTATGTCGATAGCAGGTATACTCACAGAAAAAGTAAGGTTTTTAAAAAAACAGTTTCAAATGTTTCTAAGATTTTTACTTATAATTAGCAGAAATCTTAATATGAAATGATATTATTTTCTAAAAATATGACAAACAACATTGCACACAATATCCTGCAAACAGAATTAAAAAATAATAAAAATTGTATGAAAAATGAGTAGGTTTACTAAATAATTTTTGATTGCGCATGCGTCAAAGGTATCAAAATTTCATTTACATAATATGTTAGCTAATAATATAGAGCAACTTTTGTAAAAGTCTCAAAATCATAGCTTGAAAATTTTGAAAATAATCGTCAATAGAATAAATTGAAAATCCTTTATTCCCAAAATGAAGCAAAAAAACAAGAGGGGTTGTATCCATGTATTCATTGATTAGTGTCAATATAGAATACACAATATGTGACGTACTACTACATTTGGATACAACCCCCCATTTTTTGTTTCATTTTAGGAACAATGAATTTTGTGCTCATTCTATAGACGATCACTTTCAGAGTTTTCAAGCTATCATTTTGAGACTTTCACAAAAATTCCTCTATACATATTTCTAACGTAATATGCAAATGAAGTTTTGATATCGTTGACGTATGCGCAGTGGAAAATTATTTAGTAAACCTACTTATTTTTCATACAATTTTTATTATTTTTTAATTCTGATTACAGGATATTGTGCGCAATGTTGTTTATTATGTTTTTAGAAAAGAATATTATTTTATATAAAGAATTCTGCAAAATATAAGCAAAAATCTTGGAAAAATTTGGGACTGTTTTTATAAAAACCTTAATTTTTCCACGAGTATATATCCTACCGACATACAAATTAACACAGTTAATTACAATAAGCCACATAATCATAATCTACAGTTTGAGTGCTTTTACTGCATTAATTTTGACAGAGTTAGCCAAAAGATAGTCATTATTTTTTATTTTTTGACGGTCCCCTATGGAGTTTCGGGAAAAAATCTTCACTGAAATGTATGGTTTGTACTATTATATTTCAACACTGAGAGTTTCGGGATAATTCCTCATGTATTTTTCTAGATATTTAACAAAATGTCTATAATCGCAAGTGGACGTTTATCAATGGCCATGTAGTGTATAAAACCTTATTTCTGTTAAGGCCTTAACTTGCTTTTTTTTCACAAAATCTGTATTGAGCAACAACCAGAGGCAAGCCTCAGCTAGAACTCCTAATAGAGGCTGACGCAAATCCATTTTGTTTCAGATTATTGGTACCCAGTTCAACATTAATCTACCGCGCCGGAGCGTAACCCTTGAAAGTTCCGAAGGTTACCGTCGGAGCTGGAGTTGCCATAGATGGAAATTAGCTTGGTTTTTCGACTGGGTACCAATTAGGGTGCAAAATCCGAGAGAATGCTTCAGCTCCTATTATAGAAGCCTTAGTCTCAGCTACAGAGTATAGCTATGTATATAGAAGCATCGCAGGAAGTCAAAAATTTTTGGACAATGGATTCCATGTGCATCGGTGGAAATATGCATATATGTAAAAAACCCTTACGTTTTCAATTCCTCATAACTTATCTTTGTAAAATTAATATCAAAAGTTGTTTTTATAATTATTATTCTTGTTATTGCTGCATTAACATTTATTTGTGTACACAGTATTTGGTAATGTGTTCAGGCAAACGAATGTATTTACTTACAAATATTTTTAAGTAACTACATTTAAATATTGATTAGATTATTATGTATTTCTTTCAATTTTGAGAAGAATTTTTTAATATTTGTATGAACTAATATTTTGGAGGCAAAACAAAACATCTTCTTGTATATCTATTTACATTTTTTAACAGCCTACATTATATCGCACTTATTCAGTTGTATTCCGATAGACACGATATAATGAGAGGTCAGTGTATTATACAAATTGTGTCTTCAGTTTTGAGTGCAAATTGGATCATTTGACAAAATCTAAAATTCGTAGATTATAGACAACACTTAAAAAAAAATTTAGTCGCTATATTTTACAAAAGAAAGTTGCTATTGTAGCTAACTACATTTTAGATACTGTTACTATAATTGTAGTTCACTAAAGTAAAAAAAAAAAAAATAAAAAAATATTTTTTCTGACGTCTGCATGTGACCGCTTAGTATATGCATCATAAAAAATAACTACTTCTTTTTTTCTTGACAGATTTGAATTTTCAGAATTTCATTTATGATAATTTTTTTTAAATATTTTTATTCGCGTCTTATAAAATAACATTTTTATGAACATTTAACTAAATATTGCATCGATTCATTGCATTTTTGTCATTTTCATTTCAGATCCTTGTTCTGAATTGATGCCTCTGATTGATGGACCCAAACCCCTACCCGATTCTCAAATCAAGGCATCTTCCAGCGAGTCACACAGAAGTGGGCCGGATACAATTAAAATGAAGACCAAGGGTAAAAATATTCATAAGATGTTAAATAACAAATAACATTTGAGTAATTTAATATTTTTGAAAAGATTTGCACAAATTATTAAATCTATTCATTTCTATAACATACTTGTAAATCCTTCAGTTCTTCAGCTCCTCTTTTTGTAACCTTAATTCGAGATTAAATACATCCAAGAAAAGTAGTGTTCAAAAAATGAGCACTAGGCTGCTAGGAAGTTATGCACCAGCCTTTTACTTTTCTTTCTTTTAGTTGCAACAAACATAACTTTTTTCTTTCAAATCCTTTTCTGCTATTAATTAAGAATGACTGACAAGGAAGCTCTCCATATGTCCATACTCCAAAAAATCTGAAAAAAAATACAATTATATTCTTTATACGGCGATAGGATTGTTTATAAAAAAAATTCGGCGGAATCTCGATAGAGTGTCCGCAAAAAATGATGAAAATTTCGTGGTTTGGCGATTTTTCATCGGTTGGCGAAACAATACAATTTCAAAAAATATTTTTTATTGTCAAATACATCTTAAAGAAAAAAAAATGTTTCAACCTGTTGTCAATTTCAATTGTTTCATCTTTTAAAAAGAATTTAATTTAAATAAGTTTAGTTTTGACAGTTTAAGTTTATTTAAACAATAATTTTGTCGTATCGATATTTATATGTATTTTTATTCAAATTCACTTGTCAAAAATTACGATTTAAAACAAAATTTAAAATTTAAATTAATTAAAATTTCCTCAAATGCAAAATTAAGTCCAAGAGCATTGTCGATTCAATTTTGTTGCTATAAAAACGACTTAAGATGCATTACTGATCTTTTCTAATTATATTGATATGTTTGATAATATAGATAAATTTCACTGAACTTTTATTGCATGCATGAGTAGTTTAACTATTTCTTTTTAAATATTCTGAGTATGTCAAGACCTTCCTTGTAAGATAAAAAATAAATAACAAATTCTTCGGATTTATTTTCATGCTATGCTCAGTAATTCCTTACATAATATACAAGATGATGGCCATTAAATATCGTGACGTATTCTAAAATCTCTAGAGGGAAATATATTGTTTGTAACCCTAATAGCATGCATGGTCACTGTGAGTCACTTTGATCACATCACATCTGTGACGAAAATACCACCACTCAGTGACGTCATATTGTGACTGAGATGTAACTTTCTTAAAAATCTTTAGAAATTAATAAATATCCTTGAAAACATGTTATTTACTTTTAAAA
This sequence comes from Maratus speculifer, assembly GCA_964019185.1. Lineage (NCBI taxonomy): Eukaryota > Metazoa > Arthropoda > Arachnida > Araneae > Salticidae > Maratus > Maratus speculifer. Next base: position 84,244,341 of record OZ025289.1, on the reverse strand, counting down.
ACATGTTTCTGGCAATTTATAAATTCATCGCTTTTGTCACAGTTTCGTCACAATGTTAATGTCAAATTAGTCACAAATGACACATTTTTCACAAATTTGTCACATTGTGACCACTTTGTGAAACGTCACAAAAGAGCTCTAAAACGGCCATAAAGACTTCACATTTTAGTCACTATGACTTCACATCGACAATCGATGGCTACAAAGTCACAATGTGGCTTCACAACGACGTTGCAGTGATGTCACCATGCTTTACGGGAATGCAACAGTAATGCATGTATTGTATGCATACTTAATATAATATACAGGGTGATTCAAAATTACGTGGACAAAATGATATGACAAATCAAGCAAACAACAAGGATAAAAAATCATATAGGAACATAGGATCGCAAACTACTTATAGAGTCACAAATACAGGGTGTTTCATTCTAACTACACCCGGTTTGAAAGTAATAATTTTGGAGAAATTAAAAATATTGGAATGAAAATACAACGATATGTAGCTTATTTTGTGTGAAATGTCATAATGTTACGAAAAGATCAGGAAAAACATATTGCTCAAGCAATCGATGATACCCGTATAAACTGATACAGTCCGTATTGTGAGGTGCCAAGTGCATATTGCTGGCGCGCATAATGCAAACTTTTACCTCTTGTTTGGTGTTATCACATTTAAAACAAAGGTGATACTTCATTTAAAATATACTTCAGTTTTTTTAAACTTATTACCGTCAACCCAAATTGAATTAGGATGAAACATCCTGTATTTGTGTCTCAATAAGTGGTTTGCAGACCTATGTTCCTCTGTGATTTTTTATCCTTGTCGTATGCCTGATTTGTCATATCAGTTTGTCCACATAATTTTGAATAAACCTGTATAGTTTCAATGTGTAAAAAAAAAAAAAAAAAAAAAAAAAAAAAAAAATTATAGAAAATCTACCTTAAGGGAAATTGTAATACTGTAAGAGTAATATGCGGGATAAGTAAAATCGGAATACAAAAGTTATGAAAACAGGCGATGATAGACGATGATATACAGTAAGCACTGTCGATTTTTTATTTATTTATTTATTTATTTATTTATTGAATTATTGAATTATTAGAATTCTCTGATCATTTCAGTGTATTTTCATGATCGCTGTCCTGGAAAGATAATTAATCAACTATGTTCATTTATCTCCGGAAACAACACATTCAGGAAGTGACATTTGGCTCTATTTTTTACGAAAATGAAATTACAGTTTACTGAATAGATACACGAATTTTTGCTAAACTTTTTCCAATAAATTTTGAGATAGAGGTCTCAGATTGCTACACTTTATTTTATATCTCCCCTTTGTATATCTCTGTAAGGTCCAAAAGTTCTTGAAACAGAATTAGTATAATTCGTAAATCGTCTTTTTCCATCACGTTTTATTATTATTATTATTATTATTATTTAATGCCTAATTTAACAAACAATTTGTATTAGTTTCAATTATTCCCAGTATAGATCAGATAGCGTCTGCATATGCCATCACCTTATAGAGTTGACGGCTGAAATTTGAGGATTAAACTAAGCTGGATTAGCTTATTAAACTGGTTTATTTATTCAAACCTTTGCGAAAACCGTCTACAAACTTAATTTTAGTGATTGATTGGTAAGTTTATCATTGTGTTTTCTTGCACTCAAAGGTATAAAAACATGGAAGATTGGGAGCAGAAAAACACAATGGTAAATTTATCAGTCAAACGCTTAAATCGAGTTTGAAGGTGTTTTCGAAAAAGACATGGCAGACCAGTTTCATTTAAGTATTCGAATCAAATTTTAAATAATTTTAGAATTCCCTCAGTCAACTCGATGAAGTCATGGTTTGTGCAACCAGCCCCCTCCAGGTCTAGTATATAAAATAAATGGTACGCAAATACAAATCTTCATGTCAATGCTTTTCAAAGCTAATATTTAACGAATCCTTAAACATTCATTCAAAATTATTGCTACATACTTAGGTGTAATTAATGATATTTATTCTCAGATAATCAAAGATGTTTCTGAATTTAATAATTTCTATTTTCTAAGGGGCTGTCAATAAAGGATGTCACATTTCTTTTCAATATTTTTATCCCTGTTTGTCACTTCACCATACTCCCTCCTTTCCACTTGTCACATGTCATGGTAGGGTTCATATATATACATATACTTACTGTTCAAAAATAAAACACTATGCACCATATTTTTAAATCGCATTTAAATTATTTTTAACTTTATTGTTAGCATAACAATAAAAATGCTTAGTGTGAACCTATTTTGTATGAAATAAGATTTAGGTTTACAACAAAAATCATAATTAATATACAACAGCAATGAATTAATACTATGAAAGATCAATTAAAAACAGCTACGCTTCGGGAATTGAAATGAAATTTACTATATTTCGCTTTAAATTTTATCTTTACTTTATGAACACAAAATACTTTGATTTCAAAATAACTGTAATAATAAAAATAGTTTAATCTGCTAATTTTTTGTATTTTTATTTCCACCATAAGGTGTGATGTCACATTTCTTCTTACTCCCTCCAACCCCCTTGTCACAAACTGTCGCAATTTTTCGACTCCCCCCCCCAACTCGAAGCGAGACATCATTTATGGACGGCCCCTAATTTCAAGTATTTTCCAGAGTTCGTTAATTCCTTGTCAGTATAAATAAAATCCAGTCTTGTTTATTAAATTTACTCAAAAGCAGTTGTGTAATTAATTTTTCAATATTAAATTTATCTAATTATTATATTACGACTACCACAATAAACATAAATGAAACAAAACAAAAAACAGGCATTTAGAAAACTGCTTTTAAAAGTAAATCACTCAACAAACAATGACTTTAGTTGAGGTAATTCTTAATTGAAACAATCCAGATTTTTTTCCCCTTCCTTTGTATTTCAAATAACCTCGTTTAACAATTCATCAAATTTATCTTTATTAGAAGCTGTTTTTTTAAGTTGTGGATTAAGCCAGAGAGAAAAAACATTAAAATAATATTGTTTTCTATTGAAAAGGGAAGTATAAACAACGTTAATTAACATATCAAAGAAAAAAAAACTTTCTATTGTTTCGTTAATGATGAAACAAATTCTACGGGAAACATTTATTCTTCTTTCATTTTTTTCCCATGTAGTTCAACTAAGATTAATGTTACATAACCACAATCAATTTCGTTTTTCGAAAATTAAAAACAAAAATCATAAAAAATAAGATTATTTTAAAGTATTTATACTTCAAAGGAATTATACTTAAAAAATTAAATTAATTGAAAAACTTATGGATATATAACTTATCTGATTTCTTTTTTTTTTTTTTTATGTACACTGTAAAAAATATATATGTGTACCTTACAAAAATTTTATCTGTAACTTGGGTTGAAATTAAATAATATAATCTAGGCATCTTAAGATTTATAAGAAATTCTTAGTAACTTTACAGATTTTTTGATTTACACTGCAAATCTATATCTGTTACATGAATTTTTGCTGTTGCCTTTACATAAGAAGTTCTAAGAATCCCAGTTTACCAGAAAACTTTTAGTAACTTTACAATTTTTATTCAGTGTATTTAAAGATATTCATTATCATGATATAGTGTGTATTTATAAATATTCAAAGATGGTTCCGAATCTAATAATTTCCATTTCCTTATTTGAACTATTTCTCAGATTTCCTTAATTCCTTGTAAATATAAATAAAATCCGATCTTGTTTATTAAATTTACCTAACAGCAGTTGTGCAGGTTTTTTTCAATATTAAACTTACCAAATTATTAAATTACGACTACCACAATCAACATAAATAAAACAAAACAAAATACAGGCATTTAGAAAACTGCTTATAAAACTGGAAGGCTTAGAAGACAATGACTTTAGTTGAGATAATTCTTAACTAAAACAATCCAGATATTTTTTTTCTGCTTCCTTTGTATTTCAAATAACCGCGTTTAAGTATTCATAAAATCTTTATAATTAGAAGTTGTTGTTGTTGTTTTTTAAGTTGAGGATTGAGAGAGAAAGAAAAAACATTAAATCAATATTGTTTTCTATTGAAATGGGAAGCAATAACAACGTTAATTAGCGTATCAAAGGAGGAAAACTTTCTATTGTTTCGTTAATGATGAAACGAATTCTACGGGAAACATTTATTTTTCTTTCCTTTTTTACCCCCTATAATTCAACAAAGATTAATGTTATATAATCACAATCAATTTCGTTTTTCAAAAATTAAAAACAAAAATCATAAAAAATTGGATTATTTTTAAGCAATAATACTTCAAAGGAATTATATTTAAAAAGTCTAAATTAATTGAAAAACTTATGTATATATTCCTTTTTTCATTTTTTTTCAGGAAATCTAGAGAAAATAAATGCATCGTGTATTTCAAATTTAAATGTATCATTTTTGGATGAGGTCTTTCATTTTTGAAGGATACCTTTTAATTTTGTTTTGTTCGGGAAATAAAAATGAACTTAATCATCTACTGGGCGTAAAAACTCGAAAATTACACAACAGCAGCAAAAAACCAAAAACAATTACAACAATAATTTTCGGCTAGTAGAAGAAAAATTTTAAATTCCCTTTGAGTAATTCTAAAAATTATTCCGCTGTGGTTTCAGAAAGTCAAAAAATCCCCGAAAAATCGATTTATATTATTATTATTATTACTTTTCCTTGGAAAGAAGGTTTGAATTTTCTTTCGCGGACGCAGGTGTTCATTGCAAACAAAGGGACATCTTTCATTAGTGTGCATTTTTGAACGAACATAAGAATTTTAAAATATTTAATTTATAATTTTAATTTTTTTGCATTCAGATGTAGAATTTTTCGCTGATTTCATATATGTAAATTTCTTCACTGTAGCTCAATTACAGCATTAGAGATTAAGTATCATTTGCTTAATATGGTGATTTAAACTCTCATTTTAAAAGCCAGTCACCAAAAATGCAAAAGATTTTAGGTAGATTTCGTAAGAAATACTACCTATTGCAATCACACCAGTTTATCTATCTATCTATCTATCTATCTATCTATCTATCTATCTATCTATCTATATATCTCACTTTTTTATGGACACGATAACTTCTATAATTCTTCACCAATCTCCACCAAACTGGTACATAAAATCAATGGGAATAAAATCTTGACTGAGTTCGTTAATGGGCAAAATCGGACCAAGGGGGTCGGAATAGGGGGCGTTTTTGTGAAAACCAAAAAAACGCCATAACTTCTTAATTAAAGTAGATATCGAATCGGTTTAAAGTTTATATTACTTCTTAAAAATGGGCCAAAAGTATATACATGACAGATTTTTAATAAATTTAGAAGTGGGCTCAAAGGGCGAAAAAAACAGTGATTTTGAGAGAAAAAAATTCATAACTTCGTCCATTTTCAAGATATCACGTCCAACTAAATTTTTTATAAATGTTCTTAAAATTATCTAAAACTTTTGTATTTACAAGTTTTTGATAGGACCAACTTTTACCGATGAAAAAAATTAAAAACGAAAAGAAAAAGGGCGCTGAAAAAAGAGAAAAATCCATAACTCCGTCAATTTTTAAGATATCAAATCTGATTAAATTTATTTTACATCTTCTCAAAAATATCTACAACTTTTATACTGACAAGTTTTTCATAGGACCAATTCGTATAGCAAAAAGAAATTAAACAAAAATAGGAGTTGGAAAAAAAACCTCAAATCCAAACGGCTTATATTCTGACTCATTTTTAAATTCATTTTTGATTTTAAACGCATCCAAATGGTAGATCCTCTTATTTAGAAACTGTATAAAGTGACGCATTGGTCAATTTTCTGATAAAGGCAGAATATATTTAAAAAAAGGCTACCAAAAAGGGTATTTTGAACAGAATTTCCGAAAGTCATAGGGACTGAAAATTGAAGGAAGTATTCAAATAAGAAATTGCGTTTTTTTCTGACTCGTTTTTAAATCCATTTTTGTTCTCAAGCGCATCCAATTTACAGATCCTCCTATTTAGGAACTATATAAAGTGATGCACTGGTCAGTTTTTTTGATAAAGACGGAATATATTTCAAAAAAGGCTACCAAAAAGGGTATTTTGAACAGAATTTTCAGAAATCATCGTGACTGAAAATTTAAGGAAGTGCTCAAATAAGAAATTGCGTTTTTTTCTGACTCGTTTTTAAATCCATTTTTGCTCTCAAACGCATCCAATTTACAGATCCTCTTATTTAGGAACTATATAATTTGATGCATTGATCGGTTTTTTGATAAAGACAGAATAGATTTTGAAAAAGGCTACCAAAAAGGGTATTTTGAACAGAATTTCTCGAAGTCTTCGAGATTTGAAAATTTAAAGTTTTCACATAGCAATTTGCGTTTTTTATGACTCGTTTTGAAATCCGTTTTCGCTCTAAAATGCATCCAATTTACACATCCTCTTATTTAGGAACTATATACTGTTACGCATTGGCCAGTTTTTTGATAAAGATAGAATATATTTTTAAAAATGCTGTCAAAGTGAGTATTTCCCACAGTATTTTCCGAAGCAATCATGATTAAAGAATTAAGGATGTATTCAAACAACAAATCTGTTATTTTATGACTCATTTTTAAATTCAATTTTTTTCTCAAATGCTTTCAACTGACAGTTTTTTGTTATTTAGGAACTGTATAATGTACTGTTTTGGTCGATTTTTTTTATAAATTTAGAATCTATTTCAAAATATGTTGTCATAATGGCATTTGAGCTGAATTTTTCTTAAGATGATTCTGATAAAAACAGTTTTTGCAGAAAAATGAAATTAAAAATTTTTCATAAACGGCCATATGAAGTTATTAAACTGGGTTTATCTCTAATCATATATATATATATATATATATATATATATATATATATATATATATATATATATATACATTTTTTTTTTTTAAATGAGCACTCTTTGAAATCTACCTCCGCCTATAGGCCCAGCCGACAGGGATTTTTTATATTCGGATATAAAAGGATACTCTTTCCCGCTCAATAGCACGAAATTTTCGGACATAATTAAAGGTTCATTTCAACGCATAAAATTAGCAAGGATAACTACAGAAGTATTTTTATTCGAAAAACAGATTTTAGTTTTCGACAAAATATGCGAAGTATACGACATCATGAGTACTTTAATTATAACTGATTGCTGTTTTATGGAGACCTGTTTCAGAATTTTCTGAAAATTGCCTTAAAACGATCATTTTTTAAGATATTTTCTGAACGATATATTACATTTGTTAAAATATGCAAAACAATATTCAATTTCCTATTTTTGAATATATTCACCTGACTAGGGGAGACTGGGGATGAAAGGAACGGGGGATAAAAGAGTCATTCAAAATATCAGGATGAAAATAAAATGTACAACAATGTAAAAAAAAATCCGTAAAGTTTCTAATAAATTGGGATTTCTAGAACTTTTTATAACGGTAGCAGCGAAAATTCATACCGTTACATAAAATGTTCTAGGAATCCCAGTTTTCTAGAAAAAGTTTAGTAACTTTACAGATTTTTTTTCTACAGTGAAGGTTTTAACTTTAGCTAATTGATGACGGTATTTGTCTTGTCTTTATAATTCTTACATCAACAATCGTAGCGTTATGGGTTGTGAAAGAAAAACCTATTTGCTATTTTTTTTTAAGTAAATTTTGAACTTGATTTTTTTTTTCTAAAAAAATAATATTGTGTTTAGTATTACAATATTTATTTTATTTAATGTTGTAAAGCATACACTTTATGTAAATACCAATGTATTTTCCAAACCAAATACCGTCATGCATGAATGTATTGTTACTTTTGCTAAGTGGGTATGGGATGGAAACGGACAGTTACTGAAGGGTTGAAAGGGATCTCTTGTTGTTTATGATTATCTCAACAAAATATTATTTACGTTTCGTTAAAGTTGCGGTTGTTAGTTTTTCATGTGGAAAGAATAAATGCATTATTATATGAAACAAAAATTTGGAAATATTACAATAAAAAGATTTTACCTCATAGGATGATAATGCCACGAAGGTCTATTTTTGGATCACTGTAAACGAATTTTAAATGTTATACATTTCATTTTAGATAGAAAACACACTGAAGTGAACTTAATTAACATGTAAATATTACATGGCAATCCGAGCATTTATGATAGTAAAAACAAATGACTAGACATTCAGACAGACAAACCGAATTAATAGAACTCTTTCAACTACGTTGAAAAGTGTTAAAAACGAAAGAAAAAATGCCTTGAATGCAGATATAGTGTGTCTCATGAAGGGCTCCTTAAATTTAAAATTCAGTGATTCTTAACTATGATGAATATGAAAATGAAATAACTGTCACGTTAAGCAGGGAGTTATTTTGTATATAATTTTTTTTAAGCAATTTGAATTTTTGTCGTCGTATTTTTTCAAACTGTAAGAACTATCATGTAAAATTGAATCTAAGATATAACTTTTTACATTTTACTTTATTTCGCTATTCAACTTCAGAAACATGCCCTGATATTATAAAATTGATTTGAACAACTTTTCAGTTTAAGACCACGCAGAGTACACCTATTGATGAAAATTTGACCTATTTTTTAAGTTACTGCATGCAAAATTTAACAACCATTTGATAAAAAATAAAACTAACATCATGTTTATATTTATAATAATTATTGAGCTGTTAAATTTAGAATGACGATATTTTCAAGCCTACACTATAAAAAAAACTCTGCAAAGGTACTAAACATTTTCTAGGAAACTGGGATTCCAAGAACTTCTCATGTAACGATAGCAGGAAAAATACATGTAACCGATTCTGAAACTTGGATTGTTGCTGTTACCGTTACAGGAAAAATTATAGGAATCCCAGTTTCCTAGAAAATGTTTAGTACTTTTGCAGTTTTTTTTTACAGTGTATGCATATCGTATCCCTAAAATATAGCTTACTAATTCAATTACAAGAGATAGGTATTACTTACTTCTAAAGAGTTACTTTAAAATTTAATTAAATAACTATAATAAACTTACAGAATACTTTCGATACAATTTTCAAACATATGGCAAGCACAGAATTATTTGTAGCCTTTCCTATTTTTAGCTTGAAATAGTTTAGACTAAATATATTAATATTTCCTTTTTTAGAAATAATAATACTAAAATATTGAAGTGAAAATTTTTATCTAGGCTTTAAAGAAAATTATTCATACATTAGAAATTACATAAGGAAAAAAATCTTTTAATGTCTTTTCTAAAAATTAATGTTGAAGAATCTTAAGAGGTTTGTTGTATTTTTAAACCTTATTAGCATGGGGATTCTGATATTCAATAAACCATTAAAAATACAACTAACTTTCTCATCTTTAAATAAACATTTAAAATGTTGATAAAAACATGCATTTTATAGCTTTATCGTCATCAGAATGGGAAGCTATTTTATTCCATTTATTACATCGTAAAGCATAATGTATTTCTTTCAGAATAAAGGGTTTTACACAATTTTCTTTTTAAGATATTGATCTAATACTCCAGAGGATTCTACGCAAGTAGCTTATTGTTCCTGCGTTTAGAAGTTTTTGTGGAGTAAAAATATGTTTAAATATATTTTTAAAAATGTCATCTGGGAAAAGAGAAAATGCGTGTAAAAGTGAAACTAGTGCATTTTGTCCATCTCAATAGTTCTTATATATTTATTTATAAATTTATATGATGGCAAATCAGAAAATAAGTTACACTCACCCGCAGCCAGAAAGCGCTGTGTGTCGTGACCTTGGTCAATGCAGCGACTAACTAGCAGCAACTACTCAGACGTCCGACAGGAAGACCCAGGTCAAAATTTATGCTTCTATCAGCAACAAAAATATGCTAGTTATTGCTATGTATTGCTATGTCTGCTAGATTTCCATGCTATTATATGCCAGCTAGCATCACATGATATATCGCTAGCTTGCACAAAAAAAGCATGACAAGCTATATGCAAGCATTTCATGCTTATTTCCAGCAAAGTGGGCCAATACACACCATGAATTGCTGGAAATTCTGCTGGAACCAGCAATGTGTAATGCTAGCTTATGCTATTTTACTTGTTGGGTTATAGCACTTGGTGCTTGTCTATCAAACAAATACCAGCATGAATTTTGACCTGGAGATTGGTGTGTTTTCCCGTCGTATTGTGTGTATGCAAAGAGGGCTAGGATCAATGGTGTGTATAATTTGCATAATTGAACAACAACATACATCTGACTTGTGTGCTCGACATGAAGCCTGCTTATAAGTCATCGTCAATATACAGCGACGAGATAGCACAAGGAAATTTTACAACACAAGAGATATACAACCAGGAGCTCCACACAAAAAGTGCGTGCAATGAAGCCAGTGGGATTCGAACCCACAATCTCCTACGCTCGAAGGCGATTAGCGGCGTGGTGCTTTGACCACTCGGCCACGGAGGCCCCAATGGCGCGTCAACTAGATATAAGGAAAGGGCATGTTTACAAACAAACGCTTCCTTCAACGAATTTACCAATTACATTTTTGCTTTAACTATCATTACAGGAATTATCATGATGACGTTGACCAATCACACAACGGAGTTTTTAATCGCAATAAACTTGAACCAATCATAGACAAATCAGATCATCTTGACTTCTCGTGCACAGTAGGAGTCTTAACGACGGGCAGGAAATTGCAGAGGATCCACAATAATTTTGCCAACAGTTTCGTCAGCTGCCCTTTCCTTATTCACTCGAAATTGGAGGTGCGTTCAACGATCAAGTTTTTGTGGACTAAACGGTTTAATTGCACGGTATCCTGTGGAGGGCAACGAATTTCTGCGGCGAATCGTCTCAGAGAATGAAACGTGGGTCCACCACTTCACTCCCAAAACAAAGAGAACATAGGTGGAATGCGTGTACATTTCTTCACAACGAAAGAAGGCGAAAGCCCAATCATCAGCTGGAAAGATTAGAAAGATTATTGTGACAATGTTTTCGGTAAGCTGAAAAAAGATGTCCTTGGACGACAATTCTGAAACAATAATAGGGTGAAAGCAGTTGTCTCCGAGTGGTTACATAGTGCTGAAGAAGATTTCGATGCATCCGGAATAGAAAATTTCATTGAAAAAAATTTAAACACAATGTTTATAGTTTCTCGAAACTATGTGGAAAGTGAACTTGCATGGTATGTTGCCACAGCCCTGTTACCTATGTATATAGGGTTTAATAAATAGCCATAACCTGGAAGTGTGACTTATTTTTTGATTTGTTCTCGTGTATGCATTTATTAAAGTATTTTTAGGTTTTCAAGAAAAACACTAAATGAGTCTAACACTAATCGAGACTCTAACACTAATCAAACACTAATCGAGAAAAACACTAACTATTTTAATGAAAACAAAGGATAATTGAACGTTTTAATCTAGTAATCCATGTATCAAGGTATTAACTCAGTGTGAAATATTTTTCATGCCTGGGTGGAAAGCATTGCGGAAAAGATAAAAATAATACAATAACTATCAAAGAATATAAATAAAAGATAAATTTTTTACAAATAGTGATGTGGTATACGAAATGAAGCAGACATTTTAGTAAATTTTATTTTATTCCCACAAAATGTTCTACTGAATTTGAATAATCATTCATTTTAAAACAACACAATGCCATCTATTAATAAAGTTTGACCTATTTTTTTAAATTACTGCACATAAAATTTATCAATAGCGTGATAAATATATCACTAACATCATGTTTATGCTAATTAATGAGCTTTTGAAATTTAAAATGGTGATATTTTCGAGCTTATACATTTTGTTTCTCTGAAAATTAATTCTATAAACTACCTTACTAACTCAACTAAAAGAGAAGAATGATTTCTACTCTCAAAGAGTTACTTTAGCCGCTTCCCTGATATGCACGCACGTGTTGCTACGGGCAACGTGTTTTGGCCAACCATGATTTGCCTTTACCACGTACGAGCATCCATATTCCAATCACGATTTATTACTCTCACCAGTAAATTTTTATTATAAATTTTGCATTATTTATTCCGAGCATTTTTCTGATTCAATTTAAACAAAAAAATCTGTTTTGAAAAACCATTGATAAAAGTTTAAAGATAAAAAACCAACGATTATAAATGCACAAATAAAGTAAGAAAAGGTAGCAAACAGCCGTTTCGAATCTACTATGGAGATTCTTCATCAGTGCAAAACTCAGCGAGCTAGAAAAAGCAAAACTGAGCAAAAAGACAGAGAGACGCAGGCTTATATACCCGCTACGGAAACGATCCCGCCTAAAGAAAAGCAACCAATGAGAAGAGAGCAGCCTAACAACTGGCTGGACAAGTAGCGACATCTACCGGTGAATAAACAAAACAAAAACTAAAAAGCGAGAAAAAAGAAAAAAAAAAGTAAATTAAATTAAAGATTTCCAAATGCTAGGAAAATAAGGCGTACTTGATAAGTCATTGACTAAGGAGTGAGAATTTTTAATGATGTGGTAAGCTTCCCAAAAATTAAGATCAAGAATGGAAGGACACTTTTGGATTATGGTAGCTGAAGAAAAGTTAAACTTATGTTGTAAAGACCAACAATGTTGAGCAATGGAAGAACGTTTAAGCTCTTGATTTTTGACATACATTTTATGTTCCGTTAAACGAAATCTGAGAGCACGTTTAGTCTGGCCAATATAAGAAAGGCCACATTGGCAAGAAATTTGGTAAATACCCCAGTTATCTAAGTGATCAATGGGATGCTTAAGATTTGAAAAGGCAATTTTATTAACAGGAGAAAAAATAACATTGAAATCGAACCTTTTTAAAATTTTAGCAACTTGCTGACTGATTTTGGGGAAAAAAGGCAAAACAACCAACGTATTGGAATTTGAATTAAAGTTTTTTCTTTCAGATTGGGTGGATTTTATTAATTTTCTATGAATTGAATCTATAATATTAGGGGAATAACCACGATCAACAGCAATAGCTTTAATATAATTAAGTTCATCGCTGAGTAACTGAGGAGTTGAACAAATATTGGAAGCCCGGAAAACAAAAGTTTTAAAAGCCGCAACTTTCTGGTTAGGAGGATGAGAAGAATATCTATGAGGTGGAAGACTGACCGCAAAAGGTTTACGAAAGACAGTAGTCTGAAAATTATCATCATCGCGAATAACAAGGACATCAAGAAAAGAAAGGCAATTGTTCGATTCAACTTCAAAAGTAAATTGAATGTAAGAATCAATGGAATTCATAATAGAGAGAATATGATTAATATCTGTATTCACATCAATTAAAGCAAAAATATCATCTACGTAACGAACATAAAACTGAAATTTTAAGACTTCAAACAATTTTATTTCAAAATAGTGCATGTAAAAATCACATAAAATCGGACTAAGAGGGTTACCCATAGCCAAACCGTCAGTCATACGGAAGAAATTCCCGTTAAATACAAAAGTGTTTTGAGACAAGCAAACACGAGTGAGATGAATGAGCTCCTCGATTTCGAAAAAAGAAAAATGAAATTCACAGAGCCTTTTCTTCAGGCAATCTAAAGCCCCTTCGACAGGAACATTAGTAAATAGTGATGAAACATCAAAAGAAACCATCATGTGGCCTTGTGGCTTAAAACTGTAAAGTTTCTTGACAAATTCAAAAGAATTTTTAACAGTGAAAGAATTACCGCTTGAAAGAGGAGAAAATATGGAAACAAGATATTTAGCAAGTTTATAAGAAGCCGTACGGATATTGGAGACAATGGGTCTAAAAGGAATATCAGGTTTATGAACATTAGGTAAAGCATAAAACCTGGCACAATGAGCAACTGAAGGAATAAGAGACCTCTTTAATTTAGCAGGAATAATGTGCGAAGACTTAATGGCAGATTTGATAGTATCAATTTCACTAGAGGAAGGGTCTTTGTGGATATCCACATAGGGACCATCATTAATTAATTTCTGGGATTTCTCCAAATATGTAGACTTGTCAAGCACAACAATCTGACCACCTTTGTCAGCCTTAGTTATGGTCAAATTCGGATCGGAACATAAACTTTTAAGACAATGTTTAACTGGACTATTAAGATTAGGCTTATAAACATTAGAATTAAAGTCGACAATATTGGCAATGAGATGCCTAATAGACTCTTTTTGAGAAGGAGAAATAGCGCTATGCTTAAAGGCACGTTCAATAGGAGCAATCAGACGGGGTAACGAAGGAGTGGCAGATACAGAGAAATTGTTGTTTAATTTGAGAGCATTAAACTGGTTATTATTTAAAGCGACACTAGAAAGATTGACGACAGCATTTTGATTAACAGTAGGTAAATTGTTGGAATTGTTAACGAAAGAATTATTACAAAGTGTACTAAATTTCTTTTTTATAACTGAGCAATGAATCGAAGAAGCTTTGAGGACTCTATTCCATGAAATTCTGTCTATAGAATCAAAATCAGGTGACGAATTAGCAAGAGAGATATGTAAGTAATATAACTCATGCTCTATATGAGCAATCTTCTGACGAGTCTCTTGAATCAAAGCTCGTAAAAGAGCTAATTTAGAGCGAAATAAAACCTTATCTATCCTACTTGAATTAAATAAATTACACCGTATTGAAATGAACCTAGGAAAGACTTTTTTGCGTCTACAGTCACGTAGAAAATGTAAGTGCTCTAAAAACCTATACTTTTTCAGTCGTAAATTACAAAACCTATTGATTTGTGACATAGCAAAGAGAAGAGAAATAAAAACAACAAAAATGAAATCAAGGCCCGTTGACGCCAAATACATTAAAATAGAAAATAAAGCCTTTGTGCAAAAATGTTTAAAGATAAAAAACCAACGATTATAAATGCACAAATAAAGTAAGAAAAGGTAGCAAACAGCCGTTTCGAATCTACTATGGAGATTCTTCATCAGTGCAAAAATCAGCGAGCTAGAAAAAGCAAAACTGAGCAAAGAGACAGAGAGGCGCAGGCTTATATACCCGCTACGGAAACGATCCCGCCTAAAGAAAAGCAACCAATGAGAAGAGAGCAGCCTAACAACTGGCTGGACAAGTAGCGACATCTACCGGTGAATAAACAAAACAAAAACTAAAAAGCGAGAAAAAAGAAAAAAAAAAGTAAATTAAATTAAAGATTTCTAAATGCTAGGAAAATAAGGCGTACTTGATAAGTCATTGATTAAGAAGTGAGAATTTTCGCACTCCGCACGTTTTTTTTCGAAACTTCGCACATTATTCCTGCTAAATTAAAGAGGTCTCTTATTCCTTCAGTTGCTCATTGTGCCAGGTTTTATGCTTTACCTAAGGTTCATAAACCTGACATTCCTTTTAGACCCATTGTCTCCAATATCGGTACGGCTTCTTATAAACTTGCTAAATATCTTGTTTCCATATTTTCTCCTCTTTCAAGCGGTAATTCTTTCACTGTTAAAAATTCTTTTGAATTTGTCAAGAAACTTCACAGTTTTAAGCCACAAGGCCACATGATGGTTTCTTTTGATGTTTCATCATTATTTACTAATGTTCCTGTCGAAGGGGCTTTAGATTGCCTGAAGAAAAGGCTCTGTGAATTTCATTTTTCTTTTTTAGAAATCGAGGAGCTCATTCATCTCACTCGTGTTTGCTTGTCTCAAAACACTTTCGTATTTAACGGGAATTTCTTCCGTATGACTGACGGTTTTGCTATGGGTAACCCTCTTAGACCGATATTATGTGATTTTTACATGCACTATTTTGAAATAAAATTGTTTGAAGTCTTAAAATTTCAGTTTTATGTTCGTTACGTAGATGATATTTTTGCTTTAATTGATGTGAATACAGATATTAATCATATTCTCTCTATTATGAATTCCATTGATTCTTACATTCAATTTACTTTTGAAGTTGAATCGAACAATTGCCTTTCTTTTCTTGATGTCCTTGTTATTCGCGAGGATGATAATTTTCAGACTACTGTCTTTCGTAAACCTTTTGCGGTCAGTCTTCCACCTCATAGATATTCTTCAGATCCTCCTAACCAGAAAGTTGCGGCTTTTAAAACTTTTGTTTTCCGGCCTTCCAATATTTGTTCAACTCCTCAGTTACTCAGCGATGAACTTAATTATATTAAAGCTATTGCTGTTGATCGTGGTCATTCCCCTAATATTATAGATTCAATTCATAGAAAATTAATAAAATCCACCCAATCTGAAAGAAAAAACTTTAATTCAAATTCCAATACTTTGGTTCTTTTGCCTATTTTCCTCAAAATCAGTCAGCAAGTTTCTAAAATTTTAAAAAGGTTCGATTTCAATGTTATTTTTTCTCCTGTTAATAAAATTGCCTTTTCAAATCTTAAGCATCCCATTGATCACTTAGATAACTGGGGTATTTACCAAATTTCTTGCCAATGTGGCCTTTCTTATATTGGCCAGACTAAACATGCTCTCAGATTTCGTTTAACGGAACATAAAGTGTATGTCAAAAATCAAGAGCTTAAACGCTCTTCCATTGCTCAACATTGTTGGTCTCTACAACATAAGTTTAACTTTTCTTCAGCTACTATCATCCAAAAGTGTCCTTCCATTCTTGATCTTAATTTTTGGGAAGCTTACCACATCATTAAAAATTCTCACTCCTTAGTCAATGACTTATCAAGTACGCCTTATTTTCCTAGCATTTGGAAATCTTTAATTTAATTTACTTTTTTTTTTCTTTTTTCTCGCTTTTTTAGTTTTTGTTTTGTTTATTCACTGGTAGATGTCGCTACTTGTCCAGCCAGTTGTTAGGCTGCTCTCTTCTCATTGGTTGCTTTTCTTTAGGCGGGATCGTTTCCGTAGCGGGTATAAAAGCCTGCGTCTCTCTGTCTCTTTCATCAGTTTTGCTTTTTCTAAATCGCTGAGTTTTGCACTGATGAAGAATCTCCATAGTAGATTCGAAACGGCTGTTTGCTACCTTTTCTTACTTTATTTGTGCATTTATAATCGTTGGTTTTTTATCTTTAAACATTTTTGCACAAAGGCTTTATTTCCTATTTTAATGTATTTGGCGTCAACGGGCCTTGATTTCATTTTTGTTGTTTTTATTTCTCTTCTCTTTGCTATGTCACAAATCAATAGGTTTTGTAATTTACGACTGAAAAAGTATAGGTTTTTAGAGCACTTACATTTTCTACTTGACTGTAGACGCAAAAAAGTCTTTCCTAGGTTTATTTCAATACGGTGTAATTTATTAAATTCAAGTAGGAGAGATTAGGTTTTATTTCGCTCTAAATTAGCTCTTTTACGTGCATTGATTCAAGAGACTCGTCAGAAGATTGCTCATATAGAGCATGAGTTATATTACTTACATATCTCTCTTGCTAATTCTTCACCTGATTTTGATTCTATAGACAGAATTTCATGGAATAGAGTCCTCAAAGCTTCTTCGATTCATTGCTCAGTTATAAAAAAGAAATTTAGTACACTTTGTAATAATTCTTTCGTTAACAATTCCAACAATTTACCAACTGTTAATCAAAATGCTGTCGTCAATCTTTCTAGTGTCGCTTTAAATAATAACCAGCTTAATGCTCTCAAATTAAACAACAATTTCTCTGTATCTGCCACTCCTTCGTTACCCCGTCTGATCGCTCCTATTGAACGTGCCTTTAAGCATAGCGCTATTTCTCCTTCTCAAAAAGAGTCTATTAGGCATCTCATTGCCAATACTGTCGATTTTAATTCTAATGTTTATAAGCCTAATCTTAATAGTTCAGTTAAACATTGTCTTAAAAGTTTATGTTCCGATCCGAATTTGACCATAACTAAGGCTGACAAAGGTGGTCAGATTGTTGTGCTTGACAAGTCTACATATTTGGAGAAATCCCAGAAATTAATTAATGATGGTCCCTATGTGGATATCCACAAAGACCCTTCCTCTAGTGAAATTGATACTATCAAATCTGCCATTAAGTCTTCGCACATTATTCCTGCTAAATTAAAGAGGTCTCTTATTCCTTCAGTTGCTCATTGTGCCAGGTTTTATGCTTTACCTAATGTTCATAAACCTGACATTCCTTTTAGACCCATTGTCTCCAATATCGGTACGGCTTCTTATAAACTTGCTAAATATCTTGTTTCCATATTTTCTCCTCTTTCAAGCGGTAATTCTTTCACTGTTAAAAATTCTTTTGAATTTGTCAAGAAACTTCACAGTTTTAAGCCACAAGGCCACATGATGGTTTCTTTTGATGTTTCATCATTATTTACTAATGTTCCTGTCGAAGGGGCTTTAGATTGCCTGAAGAAAAGGCTCTGTGAATTTCATTTTTCTTTTTTAGAAATCGAGGAGCTCATTCATCTCACTCGTGTTTGCTTGTCTCAAAACACTTTTGTATTTAACGGGAATTTCTTCCGTATGACTGACGGTTTGGCTATGGGTAACCCTCTTAGACGATAAATCTATCCCTATAATCTATCGATATAATCTATCGATAAATTTTATGTGCAGTAATTTAAAAAAATAGGTCAAACTTTATTAATATATTTATATCTCACTCGTGTTTGCTTGTCTCAAAACACTTTCGTATTTAACGGGAATTTCTTCCGTATGACTGACGGTTTTGCTATGGGTAACCCTCTTAGACCGATATTATGTGATTTTTACATGCACTATTTTGAAATAAAATTGTTTGAAGTCTTAAAATTTCAGTTTTATGTTCGTTACGTAGATGATATTTTTGCTTTAATTGATGTGAATACAGATATTAATCATATTCTCTCTATTATGAATTCCATTGATTCTTACATTCAATTTACTTTTGAAGTTGAATCGAACAATTGCCTTTCTTTTCTTGATGTCCTTGTTATTCGCGAGGATGATAATTTTCAGACTACTGTCTTTCGTAAACCTTTTGCGGTCAGTCTTCCACCTCATAGATATTCTTCTCATCCTCCTAACCAGAAAGTTGCGGCTTTTAAAACTTTTGTTTTCCGGCCTTCCAATATTTGTTCAACTCCTCAGTTACTCAGCGATGAACTTAATTATATTAAAGCTATTGCTGTTGATCGTGGTCATTCCCCTAATATTATAGATTCAATTCACAGAAAATTAATAAAATCCACCCAATCTGAAAGAAAAAACTTTAATTCAAATTCCAATACTTTGGTTCTTTTGCCTATTTTCCTCAAAATCAGTCAGCAAGTTTCTAAAATTTTAAAAAGGTTCGATTTCAATGTTATTTTTTCTCCTGTTAATAAAATTGCCTTTTCAAATCTTAAGCATCCCATTGATCACTTAGATAACTGGGGTATTTACCAAATTTCTTGCCAATGTGGCCTTTCTTATATTGGCCAGACTAAACATGCTCTCAGATTTCGTTTAACGGAACATAAAATGTATGTCAAAAATCAAGAGCTTAAACGCTCTTCCATTGCTCAACATTGTTGGTCTCTACAACATAAGTTTAACTTTTCTTCAGCTACTATCATCCAAAAGTGTCCTTCCATTCTTGATCTTAATTTTTGGGAAGCTTACCACATCATTAAAAATTCTCACTCCTTAGTCAATGACTTATCAAGTACGCCTTATTTTCCTAGCATTTGGAAATCTTTAATTTAATTTACTTTTTTTTTTCTTTTTTCTCGCTTTTTTAGTTTTTGTTTTGTTTATTCACTGGTAGATGTCGCTACTTGTCCAGCCAGTTGTTAGGCTGCTCTCTTCTCATTGGTTGCTTTTCTTTAGGCGGGATCGTTTCCGTAGCGGGTATAAAAGCCTGCGTCTCTCTGTCTCTTTCATCAGTTTTGCTTTTTCTAAATCGCTGAGTTTTGCACTGATGAAGAATCTCCATAGTAGATTCGAAACGGCTGTTTGCTACCTTTTCTTACTTTATTTGTGCATTTATAATCGTTGGTTTTTTATCTTTAAACATTTTTGCACAAAGGCTTTATTTCCTATTTTAATGTATTTGGCGTCAACGGGCCTTGATTTCATTTTTGTTGTTTTTATTTCTCTTCTCTTGGCTATGTCACAAATCAATAGGTTTTGTAATTTACGACTGAAAAAGTATAGGTTTTTAGAGCACTTACATTTTCTACGTGACTGTAGACGCAAAAAAGTCTTTCCTAGGTTTATTTCAATACGGTGTAATTTATTAAATTCAAGTAGGAGAGATTAGGTTTTATTTCGCTCTAAATTAGCTCTTTTACGTGCATTGATTCAAGAGACTCGTCAGAAGATTGCTCATATAGAGCATGAGTTATATTACTTACATATCTCTCTTGCTAATTCTTCACCTGATTTTGATTCTATAGACAGAATTTCATGGAATAGAGTCCTCAAAGCTTCTTCGATTCATTGCTCAGTTATAAAAAAGAAATTTAGTACACTTTGTAATAATTCTTTCGTTAACAATTCCAACAATTTACCAACTGTTAATCAAAATGCTGTCGTCAATCTTTCTAGTGTCGCTTTAAATAATAACCAGCTTAATGCTCTCAAATTAAACAACAATTTCTCTGTATCTGCCACTCCTTCGTTACCCCGTCTGATCGCTCCTATTGAACGTGCCTTTAAGCATAGCGCTATTTCTCCTTCTCAAAAAGAGTCTATTAGGCATCTCATTGCCAATACTGTCGATTTTAATTCTAATGTTTATAAGCCTAATCTTAATAGTTCAGTTAAACATTGTCTTAAAAGTTTATGTTCCGATCCGAATTTGACCATAACTAAGGCTGACAAAGGTGGTCAGATTGTTGTGCTTGACAAGTCTACATATTTGGAGAAATCCCAGAAATTAATTAATGATGGTCCCTATGTGGATATCCACAAAGACCCTTCCTCTAGTGAAATTGATACTATCAAATCTGCCATTAAGTCTTCGCACATTATTCCTGCTAAATTAAAGAGGTCTCTTATTCCTTCAGTTGCTCATTGTGCCAGGTTTTATGCTTTACCTAATGTTCATAAACCTGACATTCCTTTTAGACCCATTGTCTCCAATATCGGTACGGCTTCTTATAAACTTGCTAAATATCTTGTTTCCATATTTTCTCCTCTTTCAAGCGGTAATTCTTTCACTGTTAAAAATTCTTTTGAATTTGTCAAGAAACTTCACAGTTTTAAGCCACAAGGCCACATGATGGTTTCTTTTGATGTTTCATCATTATTTACTAATGTTCCTGTCGAAGGGGCTTTAGATTGCCTGAAGAAAAGGCTCTGTGAATTTCATTTTTCTTTTTTCGAAAATCGAGGAGCTCATTCATCTCACTCGTGTTTGCTTGTCTCAAAACACTTTTGTATTTAACGGGAATTTCTTCCGTATGACTGACGGTTTGGCTATGGGTAACCCTCTTAGTCCGATTTTATGTGATTTTTACATGCACTATTTTGAAATAAAATTGTTTGAAGTCTTAAAATTTCAGTTTTATGTTCTTTACGTAGATGATATTTTTGCTTTAATTGATGTGAATACAGATATTAATCATATTCTCTCTATTATGAATTCCATTGATTCTTACATTCAATTTACTTTTGAAGTTGAATCGAACAATTGCCTTTCTTTTCTTGATGTCCTTGTTATTCGCGATGATGATAATTTTCAGACTACTGTCTTTCGTAAACCTTTTGCGGTCAGTCTTCCACCTCATAGATATTCTTCTTATCCTCCTAACCAGAAAGTAGCGGCTTTTAAAACTTTTGTTTTCCGGGCTTCCAATATTTGTTCAACTCCTCAGTTACTCAGCGATGAACTTAATTATATTAAAGCTATTGCTGTTGATCGTGGTTATTCCCCTAATATTATAGATTCAATTCATAGAAAATTAATAAAATCCACCCAATCTGAAAGAAAAAACTTTAATTCAAATTCCAATACTTTGGTTGTTTTGCCTTTTTTCCCCAAAATCAGTCAGCAAGTTGCTAAAATTTTAAAAAGGTTCGATTTCAATGTTATTTTTTCTCCTGTTAATAAAATTGCCTTTTCAAATCTTAAGCATCCCATTGATCACTTAGATAACTGGGGTATTTACCAAATTTCTTGCCAATGTGGCCTTTCTTATATTGGCCAGACTAAACGTGCTCTCAGATTTCGTTTAACGGAACATAAAATGTATGTCAAAAATCAAGAGCTTAAACGCTCTTCCATTGCTCAACATTGTTGGTCTTTACAACATAAGTTTAACTTTTCTTCAGCTACCATCATCCAAAAGTGTCCTTCCATTCTTGATCTTAATTTTTGGGAAGCTTACCACATCATTAAAAATTCTCACTCCTTTGTCAATGACTTATCAAGTACGCCTTATTTTCCTAGCATTTGGAAATCTTTAATTTAATTTACTTTTTTCTTCTTTTTTCTCGCTTTTTCGTTTTTGTTTTGTTTATTCACCGGTAGATGTCGCTACTTGTCCAGCCAGTTGTTAGGCTGCTCTCTTCTCATTGGTTGCTTTTCTTTAGGCGGGATCGTTTCCGTAGCGAGTATATAAGCCTGCGTCTCTCTGTCTCTTTGCTCAGTTTTGCTTTTTCTAGCTCGCTGAGTTTTGCACTGATGAAGAATCTCCATAGTAGATTCGAAACGGCTGTTTGCTACCTTTTCTTACTTTATTTGTGCATTTATAATCGTTGGTTTTTTATCTTTAAACATTTTTGCACAAAGGCTTTATTTCCTATTTTAACATTGATAAAAAATTGAAAATTCTGTAAAAGACGCAAAATATAGGCAATTTTTGAAAGTTTTTAGCTCACAGGCTATCAAAGCCTGGGAGCTTATGTGCCCGTCCGTTCTGTATGTGCGTCTGTGTGTAATGCGATAACTCATGATAAGAATATCCGATTCCCTTAAAATTTTCGATATATGTATATTCTTATAAGGCGCTTCCCTGATTAGTTTTTGGAGTTCATTCCAAATGTATAACAGGGGGAACGGGGGCTAATGCCCCTCCCCTTAATTTATATAAATGGGTTTTTCATGCAGATTTATCAGTTTTCTTTCAAAATTTAGATGTAGGATCATTCTTATGAGGCACTTCCGTGATTAGTATTAGGTGTTCATTGGGTAAGTATAAAGAGAGGGAACAGGGGGTTCAAGCCCCTCCCCTTAATTCATATTCATGCAGAATTATCGGTTTTTGTTCAAAATTTTTATATGATAAATCATATCCCTCATTAGTTTAAGGGGTTCAATGATTAAGTATAAAACGGGGAAATAGAGGAAGCTGCCTCACCCCCCCCCCCTTAAAATGCTTTTTGAACGGAATTAACCCTTGAAAATATAAGGCTGTAATATATAATTAGTATGCGTAGCCTGTGAACTCAATGCCATCAGTTTAACTGGGCAATATCCTTTTTATTTTCTTAATTATTTATCAGTTAAGTGGATAAAAAAATAATTGCATACGTATAATCAACTTCGATAAAACTTTAAATACAATTTTCAAACAAAGATTTATTTGTATCTATCCCCATATAATAATTTCGTCCAAATATATTAGTATTTTCTTTCCACGAGATAATATTATCTAAAATATCACAAAGGAAATCTTTATCTTATTTAAAGAAAATTATTCATAGTTTAAAAATCATAAAACTTAAGTCCTTTCTAAGCATAAAGGACAAAGTCATTTTCTAAAGGTTTGTTCTATTTTTAAGCCTTATTAACATGAGAATTGAGGTATTCAATAAACCATTAAAAATACAACTATCTTTCTCATCTTTAAATAAACATTTAAAATGTTGATAAAAACATGCATTTTACAGCCTTATCACCATCAAAACGGGAAGTTATATTATTCTATTTATTACACCGTAAAGCATAATATATTACTTTAGAATCAAAAGTTTTACACTATCTTCTTTTCAAGATAACGATCTAATACTCCAGAGGATTCTATGAAAGTAGCTTATTGTTCTTGTGTTTAGAAGTTTTTGTGGGATAAAAATGCGGTTAAAAAAAAAAAATGTAGTCTGGGAAAAGGGAAAATGCTTGTAAAAGTTAAACTAGTGTTTTGTGTCCATCACAACAGTTTTTGTATATTTATAAATTTGTGTATTTATAAATTTATATATGAGGGCAAATCAAAAAATAAGTTGCAGAAACCTACCCCAAGAACTTGCTGTATGCCGTGATCTTGGACAAAGCGAAGAAAGGGACAGTAACTTCTAAGACGTCCGATACGAAGGTTGGTGTGGTTTCCCTTCGTGTTGTGTGTGCAGAGCGGGCTAGTATCAATGGCGCATCAACTTTATGTTTACTCCAACTTGGAGATGCACGCATCAATCAGATTTATACGGGTTAAACAGATTAATTGCACGGTATTATGAGAAGGACAATGAGCTTTTGCTGTGAATCATCACAGGAGAGGAAACGTGGGTTCACCATCCCCCCCCCCTTACCGAAACAAACAGAACATCCATGGACTGAGGGCACAACTCATCACCAAAACGAAAATAGGCCAAAGTTCAACAGTCAGCAGGAAAGGTTATGGAGACAGTGTTTTCTGTAAGCTGAAAAAAGAATCTCGGTAGATGCTGATTCCGAAACGATGAGTAGGTATAAACAGCAGTCTTCGGGTGGTTAAGGTTGTTCTCAACTGCTCTGCTCAACAAACGCAAAAAGTTTTGACACATTTACAAATTCATTTTTTAACAGAAAGATACAAAATTGGAATGACTGAATATGGAAACAATTTCGAATCGAACTTAGTTTTCCATTTTATGATAATTAGATTACCTATACAGTTATAAGCTGTTTCGATGACGTGATCACCCATTTTTCTCCTTCTTTTCGACCGGTTTTTCTGCTTTCGTCGGAAAATGTGCTCAAAAACGTCAAGTTTGAAGGCTTGTTATAAAAAATCTATTGTTTTTTTTTTTGTGTGTTTTTTTTAACAGAAAATTGAGTGGAATTAGACAGTTTCTGAATAACAACATCAGCTATTTTCATGCATTTCCGAAGAAAAATAAATTAAAACATATGTCACAAAATTGCCCTTTTTGATTTAAGAACACCTTTAAATAGCATTGGAGGAGATTTCTATGCATTCGGAATCAAAAAGTTTTTTAACCTTTTCGAGAAACGTTTACAGCCTCTTGGGAACTATGTGAAAAGTACCCTTCCATTGTATGTTGTCTTTGACGTGTTACCTATGAATATGGAGTGGCCATATATGGGCCATAGTGACCATAATAAATGGCCATAACCTGGAAGTGTAACTTATTTTTTGATTTGTCCTCGTATATGCATTTAATAAAATGTTTTTAGGTTTTCGAAAAAAAATTCTGAATGTTTTCATAAAAACAAGGAATTTGGGAATTTCTGAATCTAGTAAACCATATGTCAAGGTGTCATCTGTGAGTAAAATCCTTTCCATGAAATAACGCGAGGGTAGAAATCATTACAGAAAGCATAAAAAACGTACAAGAAATATCAAAGAATGCGAATAATTTTTTTTTTCAGAAATAGGGATGTGGTATACGAAATGAAGCAGAGATTTTAGTAATTTTTTTTCCCACAAAAAGGGCTACTGAATAAGAATAATCTTTTAGTTTAAAACAACACAATGCCATCTATTGATGAAAATTTGACCTATTTTTAAAATTACTGTATGAAGCCTATATATTTTATTTATCTAAAAATTAATTCTAAAAACTATCTTACTAATACATTTAAAAGAGAAAGAGTGTTTATTTTACTTTTAAATAGTTACTTGAAAAAAAAAATAATTAGATAAATATAATAAACGTAGATAAAAGTTTACATACAGTTTTCAATCAAAGCTTTATTTATATCTATTCCCATGTAATAATTTTGTTCAAGTATATTTGTTCCTTTCTTCTTACTTAAAATATTGCAATGAAAATCTTTACCTTCTTTTAAAAATTATTTATAGTTAAAAATCACAAAACTTTTAATGCCTTTACTTAGAATAAATGAGCAAAAAATTTCAAGAGGTTTTCTGTATTTAAAAGCCTTATTAGCATGGGAATTGTGATATTTAATAAACCATTAAATATTCTACCATCTTTTTCGTCTTTAAATAAACATTTAAGAAGTTACTGAAAACATACATTTTATAGCCTTATCACCATCAAGATGGTAAACAGTTTTATTCCATTTATTACATCGTAAAGCATAATGTATTTCTTTCACAATAAAGGGTTTTACACAATCTTCTTTTTAAGATATTTATCTAGTACTCCAGAGGATTCTGCAAAAATAGCTCATTGTCCCTGCGTTTAGAAGTTTTTGTGCAATAAAAATGGGGTTTAATAAAATGTCATCCGGGAAAAGGTAAAATACGTGTAAAAATGAAACTAGCGTACTGTGGCTATCACAAAATTGTATATTTATTTAAAAATATATATATTCATTTATTTAAACATATTTAGATTTTCGAAAACAACCCTTTTTAGAAAACAAACGGTAAAGGATTTTTCGGGTCGAGGAATCGATATGTTAAGCGTCATCTCAGGGAAAGATCGTTTTCATGAAATAATTCACGAATCAAAAGTGTTACAGGAAAGTGTAAAAAATGTACAGAACTGCCAAAGATTCTAATGAAACATTACAAAATTACAAATAGTATGTGGCATACGTAATAAAGCAGTTATCTGCTGTCCTAATGGGTAAAGTGTAGTTTCCGTTATAGGAAACTCTAACCAGAATTTGCGCCAAAAAAAGACTGCAATATACATCCTTTTTAATTTATGAGCGTTACCGCAACCGTTAAAAACATAAATTAAATTTTTGAAAAACTTTTGATATTTGTTATCGTACCGATAACGGTACTTTATCCAAGCAAAAAAATTAAAGAAGATGCAAAAAGCATACAAGAAGTGCCAAAAATTGATATCCTATACTATTAAACGATCAAATATTTTTGATACATTTTTTAACATAATTTCTAGAAAACACTTATAACGATTTTTATGAAAAAGACGTATTAAACGGTTTTGGGGTCTAGAAATCAAATATCTGATTGTGTAATCTGTGAAAAAAGTTTATGCAATACCCGCTCTTTGCACAAAGAGAAATCTTGGCAGAAAGTTTAAAAAGCCTACAAAAATTGAAATTAAATGTAAAAGTATTACAAATATCTGTGTGCAATATAACAATTTAGTATGTCATATCCACTCAGAGGAAATAGCTATTATTCCATAATCGGATCCACTGGCATATTTTGCGTCAGAAAAATGGTGTTAGGAATAAAATTGTTTAAACTGCAAAATAGTTGTTTTAGAAATGATGTTAAATGTGTCAGGTACCATTGAATCTAATGACGCAAAAAGTTTTCCTAGAAAACAATTACAATTTTTAAATTAAAAATAACAATTTTTTCTCATTTGTCCCGAGTAAAACTCTTTCATCTATTAATATACTTTTCAACTTCAAAAATAAAATTTGGTTAATTTTTAATCCATAAAAACTAAGTTAGAGCTGTGATTTTCATTACAAAAATATAGCACAGTGGTAGCCTTGTTTAAGGAACAAAGCCATAAATTTTGTGAAATTCCATCACATAAGTGTCAATATAAAGCTATCACCCAAATTTTTAAAAACATAGCATGCAGTGCCGACTGTGTAAAAAACAAAGTTAAAACCGAATTGCTTTTTTTTCAATAAATATCTTGCATATTAAATTTGGTAAAATGCCATCACATAGATGACAATGCATAGCTACCACAAAAATTTTGAAAAATTCAGCCCATTATAGCCACTTGATGAGCAAAATACACTCGAATTTAATGCGTTTTGTTTTAGATGATTTTCTAACTGTATACAAAGTTTGCTGAAATTACATTTCATACAAGCAGAGAGATAACTTGGTGGAATTTTCACAGAAAACGTAATAAACACATCCATAGTAACGCCACTTATTGGGCTATATACACTAAAATCTAATCAGCTTCTATGTTTGCATCATCTAATTGAATATTATTAGAGATTATTCTGCATCATAGATGCCAAGAAAACGCTGTCAAGCAAATTGTACAAAATACTGCATAGAACCAAAGCCTATTAAAGGTTATAAACCTAAATCCAAGTACCCATTTATGCAAAGATAGCAGAATATGAGGTTACTTTTGATTCCATGCCTTGTTTATTTAAGTAGAACGACTACAAAATTTGTAACAGATCTAGAAAGACAGACATTTTAAAAATAATAGTCATACTGCGTTCAGGATATTCCAAAACTCAAAATCTTTCAAAAATCAGAAGCCGGAAATTTTCATGATTGTAATTCTTTTTGGTTGTGCATGTAGAAGATGATAAAAACATATTGAGTTATTTTCCTATAAAATCTATTTTTACAATATAAAAATTTAAAAAAAATGTTTTGAAATGTATTTTCGATTTTATCTGTAAATAAATATATGCATATATATTTAAAGAAATTTTTGTGAAGTTATTTAAATCGTAAATCGATATATACACTGGTGTCCAAAAGTTAAGCATAATTGGTAATTAAGTAATTATTTTTAAGTAATGAAAGAAATATGAATCGGAATGTGCTGAAACTCCAGGTGTGTAAACAAAATAGTACGCGTCACATATTTTCGCGAAGAGTTTTCCCCGAAATCGAACAGGGGACCGTCAACAAATTGAAAAAGAACGAAGATCTTTTGGATAACCCTGTCAAAACTAATGTAGCAAAAGCGTTCAAACTGCACATTATGATTAATTGGCTTATTGTAATGTACTGTGTTGATTTTTACAAGGATAGCATGTATACTCGTAGAGAAATTAAGGTTTTTATAAAAACAGTCCTAAATTTTTCCAAGTTTTTTGCTTATAATTTGCAGAGTTCTTATTATAAAATAATGTTCTTTTCTGAAAATATGACAAACATCATTGTACACAATACCCTGTCATCAGAATTTAAAAATAATAAAAATTGAATGAAAAATGAGTATGTTTAGTAAATAATTTTTCATTGCGCATGCGTCAACGATATCAAAATGTGATTTGCATATTGTGTTAGCTAAATGTATAGAGCAACTTCTATAAAAGTTTCAAAAACATAGCTTGAAAATTCTGAAAATGGGAGCCTATAGAATCAACTCAAAATCCGTTATTCCTAAAGGAAGCAAAAAAATCAGGGGTTTTACCTAAATATAGTTGTACGTGCAATATTGTGTAGGCACTAAACAATGGAATATGGATACAGCCCCTCATCTTTTTGCTTCATTTAGGGAATAAAGGATTTTGAGTTGATTCTATAGGCTCCCATTTTCAGAATTTTCAAGCTATGTTTTTGAAACTTTTACAGAAGTTGCTCTATACATTTAGCTAACACAATATGCAAATGACATTTTGATATCGTTGACGCATGCGCAATGAAAAATTATTTACCAAACATACTCATTTTTCATACAATTTTTATTATTTTTAAATTCTGATGACAGGGTATTGTGTACAATGATGTTTGTCATATTTTCAGAAAAGAACATTATTTTATAATAAGAACTCTGCAAATTATAAGCAAAAAACTTGGAAAAATTTAGGACTGTTTTTATAAAAACCTTAATTTCTCTACGAGTATACATGCTATCCTTGTAAAAATCAACACAGTACATTACAATAAGCCAATTAATCATAATGTGCAGTTTGAACGCTTTTGCTACATTAGTTTTGACAGGGTTATCCAAAAGATCTTCGTTCTTTTTCAATTTGTTGACGGTCCCCTGTTCGATTTCGGGGAAAACTCTTCGCGAAAATATGTGACGCGTACTATTTTGTTTACACACCTGGAGTTTCAGCACATTCCGATTCATATGTCTTTCATTACTTAAAAATAATTACTTAATTACCAATTATGCTTAACTTTTGGACACCAGTGTATATATTTTTTTTTATTCAAGTGAGATTATGTATTGAAATTCAAACTCTGCATAATCGTAACATCAAAGTTTTTTTAATATTCTTGTTTTCACCCTTCTTTTTTAATGATTTTTGAAAAAAATATATGATAGAATTGGATTTGAAAATAATTTTACTTGTTTGATATGGAAGAACTTTTTAATGATGCAAAAAATTTAATTAGATAACAAGTAATTTTATCAGCATTGCACAGTACATTAATAATTGTAGAATGTTCAGCAAGAGTTCCCCTAAATGCAAAATAATCTTTATTCTCTTTATTGTTTTGTTGTTGTTAAAGAAAACCCTGCAGATACTACGTTTTCGCTCCTCGAAATCATTACAGAATGAAACTGTATCAAAAAGAAAATATTATGATAAACTTCAAGAAAGCTAAAATGATCATTTCAACATTAAACCATTACTCTTAAATTATCCGTGAATACTTTGAAATTTTGCTTAGGAGTGATACTATTTGTAATAACGTCCTTTCTCATAATATTCCCGCATTTTGGTATAATATCTTTGGTGTTTCGATGGACTCGTAACTTTGTTTGCGAATGCAGACTGTTTTTGTTTTAGTTTTGTTTTAACGTTTTCTATTCTAGTCAATTGGGCCTCCGTGGCCGAGTGGTTAAGACGCCACTCTTGTGATGTAAATTTCGTTGCGCTATCTCGTCCTTTCCTTGTATATTGACGATGACTTATAATCAGACTTTCATGTCGAGCACACAAGTCAGATGTATGTTGTTTAAATAAATTCTAGTCAATTATGTTTTTTCGTCCTGTGAAAATGGATGCGAGTGCATCCGAAAGATCTAAGGTATATAATAAATAATTAATATCTATTCTTCAACACCTTTTAAGTAATTATATGTATATTTTAAGATTTACATTAATAAAAAGATGTAGATTCCATCAAGATACTGGTATTAATACAGTGATTTGATTCATTGCACATAGGCAGTTTTAAGATAAATTGATTACTAATTGATTTCAAGATACTGGTATTAATACAGTGATTTGATTCATTGCACATAGGCAGTTTTAAGATAAATTGATTACTAATTGATTTTTAAAACAAAATTTTTAAGTGTTAAAAATTTCTAGACTTAACTATAATGATTTAATTATTGTTTTCTATGACAATAACATAGAATTACGATACTTGCAGTATTATATACTGTAGATTTCTGCATGTGATAAGTAAATATTTTAATATTTCAGCAAATTGAGATACCCTGCTTCTTATTTAAAAGGTGATCTTGAAATTATCGCATGTATTACAAAAAGATCGTTTTTTTCTTCGCAAAAAAAAAAAAAAAAAAAAAAAGATTTTTGTTTATTAAAAAAGTAGTTTAACAACAAAATGTGGAAAATCCACTTTATGTATTATTTTCTAAGTGTATTTTTTCTGATTAAAATCTATTTTGTTTACTTTTAGGGCGTAGAAAAGCATGGTCCCCAGATGTATCTGATACAAAGCAATATATTGAAGTAGATTTAGGTGATGTTAGAGCTATCTACGGAATTGTGACGAAAGGCAAAGAAGATTATGATGAATGGGTTACATCGTATCAACTTCTTTTCAGTAATGATGGTGTATCTTATGCTTATTATCAAGAGGAAAATGATAAAAACAAGGTATCATGAGTTCAGTTTTTCTCTTTTTTCTTTATTATAAAGTTCCAACAAAACTATACTTGAAATGAATTAAGTTTTTGATTTAATTACCTTAATTATTTTTTATTTGATTTAATTATTTTTTCTGTATTTTTTATTATTATTTAAACATTTGGTACGTTACAATGTATATAGAGATTCTTGTTGAATTTTGGACACGTGTACATAACAAAGTTCCTGATGTACATCATTATAAATATTCGGCGTATTTTACAGGTTTTTAGTGGAAATTATGATGATACAATTGAAGTAAAGCACGTTTTTAGCAAACCTTTTGAAGCAAGATATGTACGCCTAGAACCACTTACTTGGGAGCAGAAAATTGCTTTGAAGATGGATTTACTGGGTTGCGCGGAAGGTATATTTATAATCAGTATTTTAATTTTCTCATAAATGGAAAGCAAGTTTTTACTTTTGTTTTCAATGAATTGTAAATTATGAAATAAAAAATACAACGTGCATTTGTATTTAGCTATTACGTCTACTCCCCGTGCAACAACAGAAGTCCAGCTTCCATTTGAATTCATCCCAGGTCTTGGAAAAGGTAAACTTTTTATTTTTATTTATTTTTTTATTTTTTTTATCGTGAACGAAAGTGTTGAATGATACTTATAATCTCTAATATTTTTATGTGTACCATTTTTCAGAAAAGATTGATAAAATGAACAAATCAAAGCTAGATAAAAGTGCTTCAAATAATTGATTTCCTGAAAATACACTTGATTAGTACTCATATATTTTCCACCTCATACTATAAAATAAGATAGTAAATATTTCTTGCAGAATGCAAGAAATTGTAAAATTTTATATTACAAACTCTTTTAAGCTACCCAAGATTCCTAAAGGCGTTCATTTATATTCGGAAATCTCAAAACCTAACAGATTTTTGAGATTTAAAGAAGAATTTCTGAAATAAAATTTTATTTTGATGTCCCTAATTTTCGGAAACATCACCGAGTACCTTTTGTAAAATATTAATCAATATTTTGTACCTGAAATCAAAAGAAAATGCCGGTTTTTCAAAAGCTATAAATTTTCAACATTTTTCCATGTTCAAAAAGTTATATTCAACAGACACATATACTAAATAATCAGTGTAAAATGAAATCTATTTTGTTACTCTTGCATGTATAAATTTTGTCACGCAGTTGAAAATTCCCCGACCTCATGCTTTAGTTTCCTGAAAGAAAACTTCAATAGCTACCACCATGGAGTGAATTTTTCCATGCAATAACTTGAGTTAAATTGTCGTCAGGAATTGTATGTCACCATATACTAAATCCAATATGCAGTATTGAATATCACAATATTATTGAATTTAAAAACTGTTAAAACTAATTCAAGACACTCTGTATATCTGTAATAAAAGTATAATAATTTGTATAAGTATAATAATGTACAGCTCATATTCAAAATATTAGAATAATTACCTTTTTTTTAGAAATTGAAAATATCATTTGGTAATTTAATGACTTTTAATGAAAATATGCAAACAATATTTTTGTTAAGAACTTATTGTTGATTAAACTTACTTGTTATCTTAAATTTAATATCATTTTTGAAAAGATTAATTGCAAAAAAAATTATTTTGAAAAGTCAAAATATTAGAATATTTATTCAAGTGGTTCAAAATATTAGAATATTTCACATTAATTCTCCTTTAATTATTACCAGTTCTTAACTGGTGGCATCAATGATTAAATTCAGACTATTTTATTTAAAATCAGTGTTCTTTTTTGCAGTTTGTTTCTTTTTCGTCTCAAAATGGGCCGTGTGAGTGATATTCCTGAATCTACTAAACTTCATATGGTTGATTTGTATCGGCACGGTAAAAATCAATGTTTTATAGCGAATCATTTACATTGTTCGCAATCGAACGTTAGTAAAATACTAACACAATATTCAAAAATTGGAAAATTTCAAAATAATCGCCGAAATGGTGGCCGAAAACCAAAAACATCTGCTAGAGATGACAGGAAACTGAAGCGTATAGTTAAGAAAAACCGTTTAAAAATTGTGCAATTCTTGCACCGAAAATTGAAAGAAGAAGGAGTTGAAGTTTCTACATCGACAACATTAAGACGTCTCCATAAATTTAAATTTGAATCTCGTGTACCGAAAACAAATCCTCTCATGACTGCAAGACAAAAGCGTATAAGATTGAATTGGTGTAAATCAAGACGTTTATGGAGCAATGAAGATTGGAAAAATATATTATTTAGTGATGAAAGTATGTTTTGTGTTTCATATGGTAATCAAGGTATTCGAGTTTGGAGAATGAAGCAAGAAGCATTTGATAAAGAATGCCTTAAACGTTCAGTAAAATTTGCTGCTAGTGTCATGGTTTGGGGTTGTATGAGTGCAGAAGGACCTGGAAAGTTATACATCGTCTACGAAAAGGTTAACTCTCTGATATATCAAGAAATTTTAGAATATTACATGATTCCATCATCAGAAGATTTATTTGAAGATGATTTCATCTTTCAACAAGATTTAGCGTCCCCGCATACCTCGGTGTCAACTAAGAATTGGTTCCGCCAACGCAACATTGAGGTACTTCCTTGGCCACCAAATCCTCTTAATCCCATCGAAAATTTATGGTGTATAATGAAGAAAAAACTTCAAGAAAATCCTCCTTCAAGTAAAACTGAGTTAGTGGCACGTATAAAGTCTATTTGGGCTAATATTGATAGAAATGTTTGTAAACACCTTGTATATAGTATGCAAGATCGATTGTACGCTGTTATGAAAGCTAAAGGGGATGCTACAAAATATTAACTACCATTTACTTCATATTCGTAAGGTAATATTGTTGCGTAAAATAAAATATTCTAATATTTTGAACCAATCTAAATTTTATTCTAATATTCTGGTGTGTTTAAGGAAGCTGTATACATAATTTATTGTGCTGTATTTTATATTTTATAAATGTTAAAATCTTATCTAAACATTCCAGATTTAATTTATAGGAAATTTAATTACATTTACTTAGTATAAAAAATAAATAAATGACAAATAATTTTTTCTTATTACTTTTTCTCAATTATTCTAATATTTTGAATATGAGCTGTAGTATTAAGCATATTATAGTACAAAAAAGTTTTTTCATCAGCAATCAGTGAGTACAACTTTTATTCGTAAGTGCAACTCGTAAAGTTTTTCTGTGTAATTAACTTTCTATCACATTTGTTCAAGCCTTAAACACTTAAAAAAAGTTCTTCACAAGCAATGCCATTAAGTTTTTCAAAAAAAGCTAATTATCTTAAAAAGAAATAAATCTAGAAGTGAGAAAATTGTAGAATTCTAATGTTTTAGATCTTAAAATATTTATCTTTATTATGTTTCGTCACCGCTTCGTTCAATAGCTCTTGTTCAGTTGCTTCATTTTTAGGTGCGTTCGTAATTATGTAAATTCGTAGCACCTATAGTTGTCGTTCAATCCGTCCGTCTGTCCGTCTGTCTGTCCGCATATAACAACGCAAAAACTACCCAACCGAATCTTTGGAAATTTAAAATATATAATAATTACATAATTTTGTCGAGCCATTTCAAATTTTATGAGAATCGCATGGATAGGTCAATTACAGGGACGATCAAAAGTATTCCGTTACATTACGGTCAATGGGGGAAAATGTTGCAAGTGCATTTTAAATGCTTGAAATTTAAATTACATACTTATTACATAATATTGTCCAATTATTTCAATTTTTTTGAAAATAGAATGCATAGATCAAATACAGGGACAGTCAAAAGTACTCCGTTACATTAATATTAATGGAAAAAAAAGTTTCAAATGCATTTTAATAATATGACACTCATTCTAACATAACAATATTGATATGCATCATAACCCTCATAGCATGCATGTTCACAGTGACGTCACAATGACGTCACTGTGAGTCACTTTGGTCACATCACATCTGTGACGAAAATGACACCACTCAGTAACGTCACAATGTGACTAAGATGTGACTTTCTAAAAAAATTTTCACAGTTCGTCACAATGTTAATGTCAAAGTAGTCACAAATGACACACTTTTCACAAATTGGTCACATTGTGACGTCGCAAAGTGGTCACAATGTGACGTCACAAAAAAGCTCTAAAACGGCCATAACGACTTCACATTTTAGTCACTGTGACTTCACATCGACGTCACGTGACGTCACATCGACAATCGATGGTCACAAAGTCACAATGTGACTTCACAACGACGTTGCAGTGACGTCACCATGTCTTACGGGAAAGTACATATTATAATATAGATTTTGCATAATCTATTGTGCAAAGAACTTTTGTTATTGATTTACAAGGCCACACAAAAGTATTCCATTAGATAATGAGTATAGAGGGAACATTGTTTATTGCGCATTTTAATTGTAATTAACTATTTACAATTTTATGAGAGTGATACATGAGAGTGATATTTTTAAAACTTCATTATCGTACGAACGCATCTCATTTGCTACGCTTCACGTGCAATTTCTAACTTGTTGTAAATATTGCTGTTACTTAACTCTTTAAAACATTATTGCGTTAAAATAAAATAAGACCGTAGCTTTTTTTTCTTTCTTGACCAATTTAAATGAAACGAATAAAATGTCCTAAGTTTCTAAAATATTTAATTTGATTTCAAACACCACAACGTATTTTTCAGGCACAATAAATTTTCAGCGTTTCGAAAATTGTTCTTATAAAGTTTCGTATTAAATCTTCAAAAGATGTTTTAATAATTTATCCTTTTAATACTTATCGCATATACTCGCATAATATCAGTCGAGGAATTTCTGAAAATTTTCGGCAAGAAAATTAGGGCGGGGGAGGGGGTCCACTATACACGAGTCAGGAGTAGTGCATTTTTGTATAATTATGGCTAAATTAACTAACTCAACACAAAGATTATGTTAAGAGAAAAGAGTTGAAAACATCCTCTATTGCTTCTCATTGTTGGAAGGAGGGTCATAATTTCAATTTTACCTCAGTCACGATTATCCAAAAATGCACTACTCCGCTTGATTTAGACTTTTTTGAAGCACTCCATATCAATAAAGTAAAAACTCCTTGGTTAATGATTTATCTAGCGTACCGTACATCTCCACTTTCTGGTTAGATTTGTTATGTCACGAAACCTCATTTCCGGTTTGATTCTGGTTACTGAAGCTTGATGGTACTTTGGTTCTGTGTTTGCAATCATTTGGGTTTCTGACTTGTCACAGTTGGGGAGGGGGGGGGTTGATTTTAAACATTTTACCGCTTGAACACTGAGGAAGCGAGTCCTAGTACTTGCGAAACATATACGTCTGTTAAGTGGTTTTAATTATTTTGTGTTCAACCGTTGGATTTTAATGATTTTCGAGTAGTGTCTATAAATTTTTATCTATGAAAGTATAAATCATATTATACAATTTGTCCTTATCATATTTTTAAGGTATTTTAAAATGAGTTATATTTTCCATTTCAAATGCAATTAATTAATAATTATATTATCAATAATAAGTAGATTTTCTTTAGATAATTAAAATTTTGTGTCTTATGATAAACTCATTTTTAGAGAAATTACGTAGACAAGTTAGAAAACGGAAGCAAATTGCTCACAACGCATAAAATAAAAAATTATTGAAAGATAAACCGTTATCTTTAGTTATCATTCGCTCTTGACTTATTATTAAATAAATAAATTGTTTAAAATTAATTCAACAGAGAAAGGTTTTTTTTTTTTTTTTTTTTTGTATAAAATTAAATTTTCTACCACATTTGTCGAACTTACACTTTCTTCGTTCAACCAAAAACTACTAAATTTATGATGTTTAATCAACGATGAAATGGAATGATTATAAAGGAAATAAATGTTTTCATTGCCCTCTGAAACGCATTCGAATGAATATACATCCGCAAAATTTATTAACCGTTCAGACATTAAAAATACATTAAGAGCAAGTAAAAAATTTATTGCATGTTTTTCAAATAATAAATTAAATAAATAAATTAAATGAAATGTTGTTTTGTGTTAATATTTTCTGCTGATTAGCATAAAATATAATACTTAAATCGGTTTTTTAAAACTTGTCAAAAATATTGATTTTTTTTTATGAATTCGGTTTGTCTGGTAGTGTATCTGTCCACCCTATAACTTATGTAAATATACTTAGATATTTATGTCATTCATACACATTAGTGATATTTAATATAACATATTGGGTATTGAATATGAACTGTGTAGCGTTAATAATTCATTTACAAAAGCACCCAAAGGAATTACGTTACACTGTTGTGAATGGGGAAATAATGTTTTCAGTACATTTTAATCGCATTACGCTATCTCAAGTGTGTTTAACTTATTTGATATAAATCACTGAATTTCACTTCAAGATGATATTTATAGAATACGCATGTACCATAGCATTTATCTTATTGACAGGCAAAACAAAATACAAAACAAACGGTTTACAGCTCCGGCTTAGAACAATAATTCTTGCAAATGCTTTTTAGGTGCATTCAAAATTATGTAAATACGTAACACCTGTAGCCGTCGTTCAGTCCGTCTGCCCGGATATAACAATGCAAAAATACCCAACCGATTCGTTTGAAATTTAAAATATGTAATTGTTGCATAATTTTGTCGAGTTATTTTAAATTTTATGAAAATCAACTGTAAAGTTTAATTACAGGGACAGTCAAAAAATATTTCGTTGCATTACGGCCAATGGAGAAAAGTAGTTCCCCGTGCATTTTAATGATATTATACTCTTTCTAACATAATAAAATTGAAATACATCTATGAAGTATATACTAAAATAAATATTCTGTACAATCTGTGGTACAAAGAATATTTTTTATTCTTTGATGGGTCACACAAAAGTATTCTATTACATAATGGTTTATAGGGAAACATTTAGGACACGTTTTAATTATATTAAACTATTTCACATTTTATGAAATTGATATACATTGCTGAGGTTTACTAAAAGTTCCTTTCTGTATTATAGAAATCAGATAGTATTTACAGGGACATAGAAAAGACTTCGATTACTATACTATATAGGAAGTACGGTAAACTATTGCACCAAGATCTGAGTATTTTAAAAACTTCGTTATTGGACAAGCGCACCTCATTTGCTACACTTGTCGTGCAGTTTCCGACCTTGTTGAATATCTGGAAGCGCTTTTAAATTTAACTTATTTTGCATTTTCTTTGTTGTGTATAAATTCTACACCTCGTATAAATGATTACATGAAAGAATTCACCTCCTATAAAAAAAAATATTATAGACTGCGAATAGGCTGCACAGATCATCAACTCATAAAGTTGACAACTGAAATTTCAGAAATAATTAAAAATCGGTCCGCATATTAAAAGGCGACTGGCCTGCCAAGTCATATCTTGGAGGAAAATGCCTGTAAATCTGATTGTAGTAGAAGACTGATAAGTTTTCCATTGCGTTTTTCTGCTCCCAGTCTTCCACGCTTACAAATCTTTGGCAGCAGGAAAACGCAATGATAAACCTAAACAGATCAACCCTGAAAATCACGTCTGCAGGTAGTTTCTACCAAGATATAAGTTGGTGGGACAATTGCAATTTAATGTCATTATCTGTCTAATCATGGATTTTCATCTGTCAGCTCAATGCGGTGGTGGAGTGTGCAGCCTCCCCTGACTCTCTATGAGTGTTCCCAAACAATACATGAATGTAATCAAACATAAATATTTCCACTCAGACATTTCGCATAAAAAATAGATTAGTAAAAAAAAAAAAAAAAAATGATAAACCTACTTATCAACTAAATTTGAGTCTGTAGGTGGTTTCCACCAAGATATGATTTGACAGATCATTTGCATTTTAATATGCGAATCTAGTTCTGTATAATCCGGGAATTTAAGCCGCCAACTCGACGAGTTGATGGTATGTGCAGACACCTACCGGTCTGTTTATTTCAGTGAGCTGTACAATTCCTCATAGTTTCTGCATACTATAGCGAATCTGTGACAGATGTAAGCTCTTTGTGAATTCATGACGCTTTTCGAATTTATGTATGTTAAATTTATTTTTTAAATACTTTTCAAGAGTGCAAAGAACCTATGGGATTAGAAAGTGGCTCTGCTGGAATACTCACCGCATCTTCCTTCTTTGACGCCGAAACTTCAGCTGAGAAAGCCAGAATTGGATCAGATTCAGCTTGGGCTGCTGGTGTTAATAACATAAATCAATATTTACAGGTATATTTTTTTTTCATTGCCAAAAAATACAAGGAGAATTCCCAACTGTTCATAAACTTTTGTTATAAAGCGTTGCAAGTTATAAATAAAACAACTGCAACGATGTAATCACTTTGCTATGTTGTCATTGCATTTGCATAATTGCATCTTTCTCCTTTTTGTTTGCGTGTATGTATAAGAGAAAGCGACTTTGTCATACACCCTTTACCTTACTCTAATGCAATAATGTAATTTTACATCAATTTCCTTTATGTTCTTATAAAATGTAAGATGCTAATAAACTCTATATTATCTCCATATTCAGAATAAGTACTGTAAATTTCTAAAATTTTTAATGTTTTGTTTTGAATGTAAATTAAATTTTAAAAAGTTTTTGTTTTATTTTCAAAATTGTTTCACCTAGAAGGCATTTATCTTTTTAACAGGAATGCTCCGCCTTAATACATTTATTTTTTGAAATAGTTCTGAACTTTTATAAATCTATGTAGAAATCATGATATAGTCTTATATCTGGCTCTGGAGGTTTGAAATCATAATATTTACTTTTATATAGATTTTTTTCAGTAATTAACTAAAAAAAGTTAAAAAGCAAATAAATAGAATATATGTAAAAAATAAATAAATAGAGTGGTTCTAGATGTTTGAAACCAGAATATTTGCTTTTATATAGATTTTTTTTTTTCAATATTAACGAACAAAAGTAGTTAAAATGTAAATAAATAGAGATTATATATTATTCTAGTATCAATAATCTTGTTACAACTTATTTTGGCATTGAAAATGATAATTTTTGCC
Source organism: Maratus speculifer (assembly GCA_964019185.1). Classification (NCBI taxonomy): domain Eukaryota; kingdom Metazoa; phylum Arthropoda; class Arachnida; order Araneae; family Salticidae; genus Maratus; species Maratus speculifer. The sequence continues at coordinate 84,203,825 of OZ025289.1, read as the reverse complement.
ATTTTTGAAATAGTTCTGAACTTTTATAAATCTATATAGAAATCATGATATAGTCCTATATCTAGCTCTAGAGGTTTGAAATCATAATATTTACTTTTATATAGATTTTTTCAGTGATTAATTAAAAAAAGGTTAAACAGCAAATAAATAGAATATACATAAAAAAAATAGAGTGGTTCTAGACGTTTAAAACCATAATATTTGCTTTTATATAGATTTTTTTTTCAATATTTAACGAAAAAGAAAATAGTTAAAAGGTAAAGAAATAAGATAATATTCTATTCAAGTATCAATAGTTTTATTACAATTTATTTTGGCATTGAAAATGATAATTTTTGCCATTTTTCTTTGCAACTATTTTAACATTTAAAGGATATACTTTAAAGCTTACTCTGAAATTAGCGAGTAATAAATAAAGAATATCTGATCTTCTGAACTTCATTCATTTGTCTCTCTTTTCATGATATATTAAAATCCTTTGTCCAAAGATTAATAAAGATGTTAGGCGTTTCAATACGAAAGCAGAAAAATCAGTAATGACTATCATTAAGTTACGGGAAAAACTTTGTTACGAGAATTTCTGTGCAATAATTATTAGCTGAATTTTGTCCAAGAATAACCAAATTCGAAACACTGTCTGCGAATACATGCCATCTAAAATATGAATAATTAATATCTAACACAACGCGGACTGTAATTATCTCGAACTAACAATTAATTTCGCAGCATCTAAAAGCTATTATGTATTTGCTATTTATTACTTTCATTTCGAAATCTTACAGTATAATCATGTACTTCTTGAAGAGCATGTTGATTAAAGCAGATTTATAAATACTACTTGAGAAAATTTTCTTAGAAGAAATTAAGATATAACTATTGGAAATTTAAGTTATAAATAGAAACCCTCTGGGTAGAGTTTTTAGTATATTTCTATAAGAAATTTTCATTGAATACTGGCTATTACTTTGGCGTTAATATACTTGTTTTAGACTCACTAATACCGCTGTCTTAAATGAATATATTTTTTTTTATTTAAACATGAGATTAATCAATTTTTCTAGTCTTGCCGCCTCAAACTTTAAACTAAAAAAATAGTATATAGATTGGATGTTTTTAAATTACTAAAGTGAACTTATAAAGCTAATATAGTTAAACACGTCGATCGGGGCAGGGTGAGAGCTTGAAATTTAATAAATATCACTTGAATATGGAGAAAAAATCAATTTTTATGACCTTTTAAAATATTCCCTTTACATAAATTACTATTTAATACTTTAAATGGGGAATAAAATATTCAGTCAAATGATTTTTGAAGACAAGAAAGTTATTGTTGTTGCTCAAAATTTTCCCCAAACACAACGGAACAATAAATTTCTTGGTTTTCCAAATTATTCAATTCTGCCTGTTTATGACTCTAAATATTTAAAGAAGATCAGTTTAGAATTTTGCAAATTCACCATTTGAAAAATCTGTTGTTTTTTATGTAGATTTGTCATTCGTTTGCAGATTTTTTCCAAAATAACAATACATTGCTCAAAAGGCTAAATTATGAATACCTATAGTTCTGTAACAGATCCATCGAACTTAGATTCTTTGGCTCCTTCTAAAGTTTATAATATGCCACCTTTAATGCATTGGAATTTTACTATTAAACGACTGACAATAACTTCTACCATATTTTCTTACATCTAACTATGCTAACAACTGGTTTTTGCATTGTTACTCAATATAATAGTTTGCCTTCCTCAAAGTATATGCAAACTCCATGCAATTTTAACAACATTTAAAACATAAAGCACGGTTTTTTTTTTTTTTTCAATTACCGATTTGTAATAGAAATTATTGTTCAAATCTTTAAAAACTGTAAACTGATGATTTTTTTTTCCATTTTTTTTTTATGTGAAAACACGATAAAGTTTGATTATAATTTCTCATTATCTCCCAAAAATACAAAAAAATATACCAATCATCACTAAAAAATTGCTAATAATGAAAGAACCTTGAATCTTTCAATGTTAAGCTGCATTTCTATCCAAATCACACGGATTTTCTGGTAAATTCGATGTTTGTTACTTTTTCATGTAAGAAACTTAATTAGTATGTTTTGTCTTTTTCCCTAATAATACGAAAAATTCGCAAACCAACTTCAGAATTTCCCGTTATTCTTTATTCAAGAGGTGAAAGTTTCTTCGAATTAAAAAAAAAGAAAAAAAAGATTTTTTCGTTTCACAGGAATGTTGCGGCAACTTATTGTATGTATTTATTAAGTCCTTCAATGTTTTCTTTGAAAGACATAGAAAGTGTGTGTTTACGTCTATTTATTGACTTCACATATTCATCAGTTAAACACGAAATGTTATCTGGTTTTATCTTTTAATTATCTGAGCTTACAAAAACTTTATAATGTTATTTACTTTAACTGTATCATTAATTTCTTATTAACTGAAATAATCTAGTTTAATATGGAACAATGTTTAATTCACAAAAATAATCAAAATCCGGTATAATTTATATTATTTGCGCATGCCCATGTTGTCTAATATTTTATATCTAATTGCAGGTAGACTTCTTAGAAGAATCAATTCTAACAGGGGTAGTGACCAAAGGACGTGAAGATGGTCCACAATGGGTCAGATCCTATATGGTTTCCTACAGTAATAATGAAAAGGATTGGGAGAAGATCACCGACAAAGAGGGAAAACCAATAGTAAATACTTTTTAAAAATACTTTTTATACGAAAAATGTGTTTTAACTCTCAAAATGATCTGTAGTTTTACATTTAAAATTACAACATTTAATTTAATAACGTTAACATATTTACTAAATTTGAAGTAGTTTCCAAACTTTATTGTTACACGACTTATCTTTTTGTTTCAATTATTTTCGTGATAAACTTAATATAATTTTTTATATATCATTTTCTATAGTGTTTTTTAAGTAAAAGTGGAATCTTGTCATGTATTGGAGTATACCAGGAGAATAGTAATAAGTAACGTTCGTAATATATACCTTTATTTAATGCAGATACAGTTTTAAAACTCTCAAAATATGGTTAAATCTACAATAGAAAAGTAAAATACAAGAAATTATTAATATATTTGAAACGATACAGTTTAATCCGAGAGTTTGGCGTACTATTCATAATTTATGTCCTTTATCGCGTATTATTATTATTATTATTATTATTATTATTATAAAACAATTACTTTGGTTACCTGCTATAATGGTAATATATGTTTATGCTTTATTTATGTTTTAGCATTTAATAATGACAATAAAAGTTTTCTTAATTCTCTTTGCCCCGTTGTCGATTCTCGTATTTTAAAAATATAAAGGAGGTTTTTCTTGAGATATACAAATTTAAAATGAAATAAAACGCATAAAAATAATATTATTGTCCATGATATTAGTTTTATATGTAATTTTCTTTAAATGCTTAAAAAGGACTTTCGGTATACACTGTTAAAACTAATGGTGACACATTGCACCTTTTAGAGGTGAAAGGCTTGTCTCACTGGTAGCAACCCTAAAGGAGCCAGAATGGCACCTTTAATTGGGGTGAAAAGATGACCCCTTAATCCAGAGTACCCAATAATAGAAAATTAAAAAATATACAAGCCGAATTTGGCCCTAGAAGGATTCGAACCCACAACCTCTGATTACAAGTTCAGCGCTCTAACCGCTCGGCCATCGAGCTCACCTTCAAAGTTTTCCTGAAATGTTCAAGTGTCCTGAAATTCAAAGGTTTCTTTGTATAAAAAAGCTCACCAAAAGTTAGCCATCCGAAGTTCTAAACGAAATTAGGATAGCGTATAACTTTGATAGTCATCGTAGGGAGAAATTGCTGTTTTGATCCACCAGTGACGGCGAGTTGAAGGGCAAGGATACATGTCAGAGAGCATACGCAAATGACTAAGGGGTGAAAATTTTCCAATGGTATGCAGTGCGCGGCACCCTAATTAGCTTGAATCATCCAGCGAGAGATCAAACGTCACCCCAAATACATTTTCAAGCCCGCGGGTGTGAAATAGTAACACCTTTTCACCCCTGGGCGCCAAATGCAACTGGTTTGTCACCATTAATTTTAACAGTGTAGGGACGCCTCTGCTGGCTTGAATGAAATACAATATGGAAGTCCAATATTTGATAACTTTATCGAACAGCTGGGGCCGTATAAAAATGGGGCGAATATTGATTTACAAGTGATCCAATGTTAGTGGTTTATCGGCGTAGACCCGCGACTTCTCTTATCTCTACAGTCCTACAGAAAATAACCCACAGGTGTGAAATCACACGGACGCCGGTTCACAGGTCCATTACACGAAATTATTAGCTCACCACGTCTCTCCCAATAAAATGATGGTGTTTTGCACAATTTGCATGCGTTGTTGAGCCAAGTTGTTGAAACAGAGTTGCTAATTTCTAAACCATACCTCTAAGAACCACCCTTTATTTCGCTCTTCAAATTAAAAACATCGATTGTTTTTCTGAACGTATCACGTGTGATAATATGCTAAATGTATTAAAAATGTTATAGTATCTTAAAAATTTCGGGTACTTACGTATTAACACCTCCGCAGCAAAAGTTGCACTAAAGCGCCAATAAAGAGCAATTTTGTTGTTACGTGCACGTAGTTATCGTTTAAATTCTTTGTTGCTTTGTTGTTTGCTGATTTTCCACGCCATTTTTTAGTGCTCCGAAAATGTGTATTTGGGATTTTCCAAAAACAGAACAAGATGCAATTTTATTTATTCAGGAGCGACGATACAAGAGTTAAATTCTATATCAGCCCATTTTCCAACGAAATCCGATTGACTATTTTGTTTTTAAATAAAGTTTTTTGAATTTTGGAAATTGGATTTTAAATGAAGTGTTTTATTTTATGATTTGTCGCAAAATTTTTAAGTGTAGATTGGCGGTACTTAAAAACCGACAAATCTTTAGCTGCGGTGGCGTTAATACGTAAGTAACAAATTTCTTTTTAATGGGATATTTTTCAAACATCTTCAAACACTCTTCCTTAGACTATTGTCATCTGAATATGAATTGTATAAAAATAACAACAGTTGTTAGCTGACATTTTCCAAGCGTCTTCAAAACTTTCCTTTAGATTGTTGTCATAAGAATATGAATAGTATGCGAAGTAACTCCATTAGTTAATTGACACCAAACATGCACATATTCGTTAAACTTCAGTAGATATATTTGGACTTCTACTATTAGCATTACAAACTCAGAAGTAATTTTTTCCCCCAAAATTGAAAAAATATCGGACCCGAAAAAATTAAAAATCTGTTCTATTTATGGCAATGTTTATGACAACTATCAACAGTGTGAGTCGGAATTGAAACATTTTCTGGTAAAAACTGCATACAGATCATGGTAGTATACATGGCGCTACGCGCCATATACATTACACAACTATCTCATGGAAAATGACATGAGAGAGAGAGAGAAACATTTTCTAATTATAGATTCAATCCATTATTGTTCAAAGTTAAATAATCAGTGTCATTTCACAAAAATATTTTTCTTATATTTTCACGATATTTTACTTTGAAGTTGTAACATAATACTGTATTTATTATAAGATTGTGGCAGATAAAATATAGATTTTATATATCTGAAAATCTGGCCGATCAACTAATTGGTCGTAATCCATAATTTAGGAACCACATTTTTTTAAAATTTTGACATATGAATTTTAATTTTAAAATTATTTTTCTCACAAAATTTATACTTAATTGTTGTAATGTATTACAAATAACAACAATTACGACAGTTTTGTTTTACACCATACATCTTTGATTTTGAATTTTTTATTTTCAGCGATTGTAAAATGTTGCGACAGAAGTGAATTGTATTACTTTAATGGAGTTAAAAAATTAAGGTAGTCCAAGACAATAATCTTTAAGAAAAATCATTTAAAAAATCACATTTTACTGTAAAAATACTTCAGAAGTTTTCAGAATAAAATTTCGCGCAAACCACGTATGAATATGATAATTTGATCAACAGATAAAATGCTTTCAACGTTTGGCTTTTTAATTTTTTGAAATTTATTACAAAAAAAAAGTTATTCTTATTTTACGTTTCATTTCCTCTTTCGCTTATTTCATGCGACTATGAATCATGCGACAAGAATTCGAGTTTCGACGTAAATAATTATGTTACTTTAATGAAATGAAAATTATTAAAGTGGGGCAGAATACAAAAAATCATGGAGGGGGGAGGGAAATCACATTTTATACTTTTTACTTACAGGGTGGTCATAAAAAAATTTTGCCGATATATGGAGCTCTAGCGGCCAGTCTGCTCAACCGATCGAAGTGAAATTTCAGATATAGCTATTCAGAGGTATGAGCTCGAGATTCTGTGAACGGCAACAAAATGGCGCTCACGGTTACGGTTATAGTTACAGAAACTCGAAAATTCCCAATGGCAACACCCATTTTTTTTCATCGCAAAATGCTCAGCGCATGCGAAAATCCTAAAGAGCGTTGAAATCGTGCGTGTATCGCAAGAAACGGACATGTTATGCACGCACAAAAAACCATTCTGGGAATCCTCCCCCCATAGAAAAAACTCGATTGGTGCGCAAGGAGGAAATTTGCATATGATACAGAGTCAGTACACTAATCTCTGATTACAATACAGATCCGAGAAACTAAAACTTTTATTTTGATTGCACATTTTCCACATGAGTGCCATCACAGGCATTTACACGTGATGGCACTCATGTGGGAAATGTGTAATCAAAATAAAAGTTTTAGTTTCTCCGATATGTATTGTAATTAGAGATTATTGTACTGACTCTGTGTCATGTGCAAATTTCCTCCTGCGCCCCAATCGAGTTTTTTCTATGGGGGGAAGATTCCCAGAACGGTTTTTTGTGCGTGCATAACATGCCCGTTTCTTGCGATACACGCACGATTCCAACGCTCTTTAAGGTTTTCGCATGCGCTGAGCATTTTGCGATGAAAAAAATGGGTGTTGCCGTTGGAAATTTTCGAGTTTCTGTAACTATAACCGTAACCGTGAGCACCATTTTGTTCTCGTTCACAGAATCTCGAGCTCATACCTCTGAATAGCTATATCTGAAATTTCATTTCGATCGGTTGAGCGGACTGGCCGCTAGAGCTCCGTATAGCGACAAAGTTTTTTTATGACCACCCTGTATATCATACTTCAGAATTTTTAGAATAAAATTATATAAACAGCATGTATTGATAATACGATAATGATTTTTAAAAATATGTATGGTTTCTGTGTAATATTCTCTGTATAATTTTTGAAACGTATTACAAAATGAATATATTCTTATTTCATGCCATAGCTTTCATTTTCTTTTTTATTTGTTGTTTTCACTGGCTGTAAAATGTTGTGAGAGGATTGAGTTACATTACTTTATTAAAATAAAAATATTAAAGTAGTCCAGGACACAAACATTATGGGAAAAGTTCAATTTTCCCTAAATACTTTGAAAATACTGCAGAGTTTTTAGAATAAAATGATTTAAACTCTGGTAATAACAATAATTAGATCACAAGACATGATCAATAAATATAAAAACTTTGTTAAATCACCATAAAAAGAAAAATTAAACAGGACGCGTTTCGAGCTGCAAAATTACCGCTCGTCATCAGTTGATCCAAACACGTGTCACAACGGACAGAGTGGAAATAACAGTGAAATAAAGAGGGAGGAGATTACACAGAGTGCGACAGGTGGTGCTGCTTGTCAGAGCTCTCACTCTCAGAGGTCGCACTCTGTGTAATCTCCTCCCTCTTTATTTCACTGTTATTTCCACTCTGTCCGTTGTGACACGTGTTTGGATCAACTGATGACGAGCGGTAATTTTGCAGCTCGAAACGCGTCCTGTTTAATTTTTCTTTTTATGGTGATTTAACAAAGTTTTTATATTTATTGATATATATTTATCGCCAGTATTTTCGGTGTTTCTCAACACAAGACATAATATTTTTAATATTATATTGCCTATATTTTGTGTCATCTCTTAGAATGTTTACATGTATTCAACAAAGAATGTAATACATTTTTGAGATCTTCATATTCAGTTTTATATATCTCATCGAAATTTTGCAGGAAGATAATATTATGAAAGCTAATACAAAATTTCTGTGTTCTTCTTTCTTCGAAAAATTTTATTTTTTGAAGTAAAAAGTAAATATAATTATTATTTCTTTGAAATATTATAATATTTTTGTAAATACTGAAAAATAAATATTTTTTATTTTCTGTGCTCATTTTTTATTATGTTAAACAATTATTATCGATAATTACTTTCAGAAAATATAACTAACTTTAAATACGGCTGAAAAATAATATTTTTTTATTCTTTAAATAAATTTCACTTGAATTTAGATTTCAAAAGACATAATTACACAAATATGCATATGAAGGAATTCAATAAGCAAAACATTAATAAACAAATTAATCTATCAATAAAATCTATCAAAATCTGCCAAAAAAAATCTGCATATAAACAAAATTAAATTTGTGTACCAGTCCACCTTATGTATACAGGGTGTCCTAGGATTATTCAGACAAACCTTAAGGGGAGATAGGGGATGTCTCAAGGATTCAGATCTGCATAGCAACCCATGGTCGAAAAAACGGCTTCATTCACCATTAAGTGGTGTTCTTCACAAGAGCATTACAGATAGTGGTGGACTTGTTCCTATGCCACCATGCTCTCTTAATTTTACGGCATAATTTTCTCTCTTTGGGGTGTACTAAAAAGTGCTCGGTATGCAACGATTATAGATTCCGATATAGATCTGGTTGCAAGACTCGTATGTGCTGCCGCGGATATCACACAAAATCCAGGTGTATTTGAGCAAAGCCGCCAGTCTACAGTCTGACGGTATAATGCATGCATCGACAACAATGTTGAAAACTTTGAGCATCGTTTACGACTTTTCACATGCCATATATCGCAGTACATGTAATATTTTTGACCAATAAACTATTTCAGATGATCCAGACTTGTGTCTCTTTGTTTCTTGTACCTGTCATACTACTTTCCCACAGGGCCGTAGCTAGAAGTGTACGATAGGGGGGGGGGGCTCAATGGAATATAGGAGGGGCTTATAATTTTTTGTTCTCTCTCTAATGCAGAAAGATAAATTAGTGCATATTCACATTGTAGGTACTATGTTTTTCATTAAACTGCTGTAATAATTTCATTTTATGCTAAGAAAAGTATATGAGGATGAAAATTTTAAATGTATAACTGGTGCAAAATTAAACATCCTGTTAGCTTCATATGTACCAATAGGATGAGGGAGTGTTGAAACACGTATTTTAGATACAATTTAGTAACTCTGCAAAACTGTGAAAGAGTCTCAAAACTAAATTAGATTTTTGAACAGAATTTCATTTGAATTTTCGGAATATTTAATGACCTTGGAACTTTTTCCAGGGGGGGGGGGGCTCAAAATATTTTAGGGGAGCTGAGCCGCCCATAGCGCCCCCATAGCTACGGCCCTGCTTTCCCATGAAGTTTCCTATCATGCGATGCTGTGCAAATCTGAATCCTTGAGATGTCCCCTACCTCCCCTTAAAGTTTGCCCCAAAAATCCTGGGACACCCTGTATATAATAAAAAAAGTGTTCTCTAACGGAAAAAAGAAATTTTTATATTGTAACTTAAGTTTTAATCTCTTTTAGATATTTGAAGCTAACAAAGATCAGTATACACGTGTGACCAATAGATTTCCAGAACCTATAAGAGCTCGATACATTCGTATTCTACCAATGTCTTGGAAGAACAAGATAAGCATGCAGTTAGAGATTCTAGGTTGCGTCAAACCCACAGGTAAATAGAAATCCATTTTATAAATAATCTTAAAAGTTATGCATACAGTGTTTATATGATTTGTTATAACCAGAATCCAAGTGCTGTTAATCTAAAAAACATTATAAAATGCCGGGAACATTTCTATTAAAATAAAATAAATATCCCCTTAAAATTTTAAAAGTCTACTTTAAAATATTTCCCAATGTTGAAATTTTGTATATTAACAGAATAAAATCTTTCTAGCAAAACTTTCCTCCAAGTTTGTTAATGCTGAAAAAAAATAACACGCACACTGTTATTAGGCTGATTTACAAAGATCGTTTAAAGTGTACACCGCCTCATTGCTGACAGTGTTCATATAATTCACTGATATTCACAAGCACGTGTATCGCAAGGCAAATTCCTATAAAAAAAGAGGATTACCTCAAATAATGAAAACGCAGTTCTTTATATACCTTCATAGTTTAATACACTTCCCTTTAATATTTACTATAAATATGCTACAGCGTAATCAAGTGATATAAAATTACAAGAATAGGATGAATATTAGCGGTTCTTTCAGAAAAATAAGCTAATTGAAAGGCGAAGCTTCATAAAAATAAACAACACATTCCTGTTAGTGCATCTAATTATTTCCCTTTTGGAATTATATTGCCACTTTTATGAAACTCGGTTGCCCTTCATAGCCTTCACAAAAATAACAATTAAACTATAAATACATTTTACCTCTATTGAGTGACTTACTTCTAGCTAAAACTAACAACACACCATCTTTTCACTTGTTGGAAAACTAATAGGAAAGCTATAGGCCTTTTAGAATTATGCTTCGCATTTAGTTCTTATTTTCAACATGAACGTTGTTTTCAAACCACAGCTGATCTTTTTGAAGGCGTTTGATTGATCTAGAGGATCGCGTTATCGCCCGCCATTAATGCTTTAAACCATTGGTTTAACGTAGTCACGTGCAGTTGGAAAACACAACTAATCTTTAATTATTGAGGTTATCGTTAAAAGAGCTGCCATGCTTTGTCTAGATCTAAAAAATCTATGAGGATTAAGGCTAGAGCTTATGCCTCTTTGATAACCACATGCTCGAAATTATTTTATTTATCGTGCATTTTAATGCGCAATGTATTTTTAAATTTCCAGGGAAAGCTACATGAGTAGTATATGATTAAACTTAGAACATGGGATGAATTTCAGAATCAGGAAGATTGGTTGATTGATTTTATTAGTACAAAGTCCATATAGGCTATAATCCGCAAAGCATGTGTCAAAATATGCAAAGATATAAATAACAATATAAAATAGAATGGGAAAGGAATTGGGTTTCTGAATAATCATTCCGCTGCCCATTAAAGCATGTTTAAAAAAAATGAAAAATGACAAAAAAAATGTCAATAAATGGCTAGCAAAAAATTTTTTACTAATCTCTACAGATAAAAATTGGAATATTTGAAATATAGAATATTGAAAAGAAAAGAAAGAAAAAATTGATATAGATAATTGATATAGTTGATATATTTCTATAGAAAAATTGAATTTTTCGCTTTAGAAACATAAAATTTATGAAAGCTCAATATCTTATTCAAATTTCAGAAAAGTGACTTATATTAGCAAAAAACCCCGAAATATGAAAATAAGCTTTAAAGACTTTTCAAAAGGACAAAATGCAAGAAAGATGAAATTTCATCAGCACTCGGATCTTGATTATATTGACTATTTCATGTATGAGACTAATTTAAGTATTTTAATTTGCAGAAAAAGAACTGATAACAAAACCTCCTGTACCTGAAATGGGTAAATATCTTAAGTATTTTAAGTCTAATTTCTGTAATAATTTGTAAGATATTATTCCACATTTATGTATGTAATCTGATCTAGATATTACTTCATAAGTTGAAAGTACTTATTTTTTCTATTTAACTTATTAAATATTCCCATTAAGCAATAGTTTATTTTAATTCTTCAAACTGCTTTTAGTTTATTTTACATTATACTAGCACACAGATATGACGACTGTATTTAAAAAACAGTAGTCTGTGTAATTACACATTTCCAATTATTGATAATGAATAATAATTCTCTAGTTACAGTGTGTCAGGAACCAATGGGTCTTGAAAATGGTTTACTTATGGACAGTCAGCTTACTGCTTCATCCAGCTACAGCTCTAAATTCACTCCAGACCTCGCTAGACTGGGATCCGATTCTGTTTGGGCAGCTGCAGTTCAAGATGACAATCAGTATCTACAGGTAAATAATTTAATCGCCTTCTTGATGATCCCGCATTATATCGAGTTCGTATATATAACAATTAATTGTTATCCCAAGAAAACTCTAATGGGAGATAATTTGTCACTACGATTAGTAATGTCACGTTTTTACTCAGCCTGAAGCTTAAAAAAAAAGCCTCAGTGCTTATGTGCCCATTGCTTTTGTATGTGAAATTACTATTAGTGATTAGTATTGGGAATGAAGAGTCTTTTTGAATAAATAATACACATTTAATCTTGGATATTGAAACATAGACTATTTACAGGGAGAAATAAAGGGGGTAAAGGGGGGCCTTCGTTCGGAACTGACACGGCCTATCGCCGAAGTATCGTCGTCTTTCGGGAAGCGAACCGAGATGTCCGTCCGCCCTTCGCGTCAGAAGGCATCTGCCCTGAATCTGTTTCCAGGCTTGGAGTTTGAATTTACCCAGTCATCAACTTCTTTGTATTGAGTTTTTGCTAACATCAGGTTAGCTCTCACGAGAAGATGCTGAGTCCTATTTCCTTTCTAATTAGGTTGTTTTGGAAAAGTGTGGGCTGTAATGCCAGATTGACATGTATGTAATGCAATAATGCATGATGTAAATATCCGATTTGCTTTAAATTTTGGATATAATTATATTCTGATAAGGCCCTTTCCTTGTTAGTTTTAGAAATGCATTGGATAAGTATAACTGGAGGAATGGGAGCTAATCTAACCTTAATTTAGATAAATGGGCTTTTCATGCAGAATTATGAAATTTCATTCGAATTTTAGATGTGGGGTCATTCTGATAAGGCACATTATTGAATAGATTTGATCATTCATTGGTTAAGTATAAACGGAGGGAATGGAGGTAACCTTCCTAGATTTAGGTAAATAGGTTTTTCACGCAGAATTTACCTATTTACTTCAAATTTTGGATATAGGTTCATTTTGATAAGGCACTTCACTGATTTGTTTTCGGGATCCATTGCTTAAGTATAAAGAGGGATTAGGGTTCTGTCCCTCTTATTTTAGGTAAATGGGTTTTTCATGCAGAATTAACCGATTTGTTTCATTTTTTGGATATAGGTTCATACTGATAAGACGCTTACCTGATTAGTTTTTGGGATCTTTTGCTAAGTACAAAGGGGAAATGGGTGATTACACCACCCCCCCTTTAATTTTTCTGATTTATTCCGATCTTGGATATAGGTTCTTTCTGAAAAGGCAAATTCCTGAATAGCTTTAGGGATTTAATAATTAAATATAAAAAAGGAAACGAAAGATTATTCCCTTTTAAATTAAGTAAATGGGTTTTCATGCAGAATTATCCGATTTGCTTCAAATTTTGATGCAGTTTCTTTATGGTAAGGCATATCCCTGATTAATTTTGGAATTTCAATAATTAAGCAAAAAGGGGGAAATGAAGAGCTCATCCCCCTCCCCCGAAATTTGTTTTTCGAAAGACAATATTCCTTGAAAATACTCCTATCGAGGGGCAATACTCCTGTGAGCTCAATGCGATCAGTTTGACTGGACAATGTTATTTTTATTGTATTTAAAGATAGAATACTTTAAATGATTTTTAAATGAATTCCTCATATGCTAGAAGTATAAAAATTACATTCAGATATGTGTTTCCGATACAATACAACATTTTAAAATTTATTTAATCTAATTAAAAATTAATGCATTCGTTTTAAGGTTTTTCCGTCAGTCCACCATTCTTGAGTGTACGTGACTTCAATTACGATATCAAGACAATCGGTGTGATACTTGCGACGGATATTCTTCAATTCGATGCTTATGAAACCTATAAGACGATACCAAAGATATCGAAAACTTTCTAGAAAATTTCGTGCTATCCTCTTATTATTTCCATCTTTTGAATTTCCTACACTGTAAAAAAAAATTCAAGAGGTTACTAAAAAATTTTTAGTTAATTTGTATTCCACAGAATTTTGTAGTAACCATTACAAACTTTTTTTTTTTGCAAGTGAAACAAGCATTTCTTTTGTAAACTGAACAAAAAAATTTTTTGTATAACTAACTTAAAAATTTTTAGTATGAGCCACCAAGCAAATTTTAGTAATAGCTCCAAAATTATTTTTAATAACCATTACGTGCGCCCGAAGGGCAGGAGGTTTCTTCGAGCTGCATCCAGACTTCTGAAGCGGAAGATTTTCGGCAAAACCGCAATAGATGGCAGCACCAAACATTGCTACCGGCTCCGACAGGATTTTCACAATCCCTTCATTAACAAGTACTTACACTGCATACGTTCGGGGCGTATTTGGCGGTTGCCAGTATCGAACCCGAGACCTTTTAGCCTGGAGCCCGTTACTTTAATCACTGTGCTAACAAGGCCACACCAAGTGAGTTTTAGTAATAGCTATTAAAAACATAAAACTAATAACTCCATTCGTTGCTAACTTTTTTCTAGTAATTCTTACAGATTTTCTTGTAACCGACTAAGATTACTAAAAATTTTTTAGTAATTACAAGGATCACTAAAATTTTTTTAGTAGATCGACCCTTTTTTTTACAGTGTAGATAATCCTTTGAAAATAAATTTGGTTTCCAAAATTTAACAACTAAATGGTTTTATATTCGTCACAGAATTCGACCATTCTATGTGACAGTGGAAGGCGTTTTTGTTCGCTTAGGCTATGCCTAATAAAATCGAACTAAAATCATAATATCTCTCCTAACGTTATCCACAACTGAGATGTTCTTATATCAATATTTATGTTGATTTTTCCGACAAATGTTCGTCTGTTATTTTATTCTTGAAATAAATAAAGTATGTAAATTTACAAATATATTTTTTTAACTTTTAAAAATGATAACTTCCGTCATAATTTTAGGATAACAGCGCAATGAAATCATTTAAATCACACTTTAAATTATAAGAAAATATTTTTTTTATTTTAATTATTAATTGAGATTATTAAAAAATATATAACAAAATCAAATATAAGCCATATTAGCAAACTGTAATATCTTTGTGTGTAATGAAAATAACTGGAAACGATTGACAATCGTTTACTGCCTAAAACTGATGCAAAGTACATAATACTTGCAAGAACCTTAAATTGATAAAATATAAAATTAAAATAAAACCATGAAAACCATATAATATACAATATAAACCCTATTAGCAATCTTTAATAGCTTTAAGTATATCAAAAATAACTGGAAACTGTTAACGATTATTGCGCTACTTAAAACTGATGCAAAGTACATAATACTTATAAGAATCTCTAATTGATAAAAGACGAAATTAAAATAAATTAACAAAGGTTAATAATTTCAAATGCATCAATAATTAAGAATAAACTACCTAAAATTGCTGGTGATAATCACTTAATTTAATTGTTATTTCCGTTAGTTAAAAAGTCAACAAATGCGCTCACCGAGAAACTTTTCCGTTAAACGTAAAAAATTATTATTCTCAATAAACATCCGGAATGTAATTAATTTATTTCTTTGTAATGAATACTTTCATTACTTTAGACAAACATTACTACCTTCTCAATTGCGCTAGACATCTCTTTTCATAAATTAGAACTGAGAATATTCTTTTATTTTCTTTTTCAAAAAAAAAGAATAAAAAAGATTTACTTCTAATTTTACAAGATCGTGATTCGTTGAATTATTGTAGATGTCATAGATAAGGAAAAAAATAATTTCCTCATTAGCGAAAAAAAAGAAAAACCGGAATTTTATGGAATAATTTGCATAATTGGAGAAAATTTAGCGGTATCTGTTTCAGAAATCGTAATTATAGATTAGCATTAAAAAAATTTATATTGTTCTAGCTTTTTTTACTTTCTAGATTAAAGTATCCAGTATCAAATATGCACTGAATTAAATGAAATACTAATTCCAATTTTTTATATTTTAATGATCAGCGCTATTTTTTTTTTAAAAAGAAATGATAAAACAAAGAAGAAACTAGTCGTTGGGGGCCACCGTAATACTTACCCATCATGGATATGTATATGAAAATAAAACATGTGAAACTATTTATACAATGCATTGCAATTCATAAACAAAATTTAAATATTGTTAATATACATAGTAATGCTATATTAAAGAACTGCTGATGTACCAATTTCGACAAATTATATAAAACGCCAAACTACTCAAGTAGTACCGAACTGCGTAAAAGAAACATCCTTATAACTCCAAAAATAATAATTCTATTAACTAACAATTAACTGCGTCGGATTAAGCGTCTCGTTTCCAATTAAAATATATTTTTGAATTGAAATTTGAATGAAATACAGGGTCATGAAAAATCCAAGAATGTGGAAAACAAGATTACAAATATCTCGGCAACTAATAATCCGACCGACTTCGTTTTATATGCAAAATGTGTGTTATTTTATTGCCTTTTACGTTCATACCTTAAAACAAAAAATTTCGAAAATTTTTATGTACCTTTCATCAGAACGAATTTTTCGAGAGTCCGAAAAAAATAGTTCCGGATAATCGAGGTTGCTGATATTAAATAGGCTTCGTCCCATTCTTACATACAAACTACATACAAAATTTCAAGTCTCTATCTCAATTTGTTCGTGAGACAGAGCGTTTACAGACAGACAGACAGACAGACAGACGGACGGCAAAAATTTTTTTCTAAAAATATATTTTTCGAAATCTCCAGTGTCGAAAACGTGTAAATCCGTCAAAAAAAATTTTTCGATTTTCAAAACGATTGCAAGACTTACCCTATACTACGTATGATGGGTTAGTAATAAATGATCGTTTCGGATATGTGCAACAGTTGAGTACCATTATATTCATTTAGTCAAAAAAACTTAAATGAATCATTATGTTGTGATATTTTTTTTTCAGTTACAGTAATAATTAATAGTTTTTTTTTTTTTTTTAAGAGGAGGAAGTACTGTGATTGTTTGCAGTATTTAAATAGCGAAAGCATTAATCCTTTTAACTCCGCTTGTCGAGATTCCTGTCAATATACATTCTGATGAGTTATATCACTAATTTTAAAAAATACAGTAGTAGCAAGAAAAAGCAAGCTTTATTTTATTTTTATTTTTTTTTAGTTCTGGTAGTGGTTTAAAAAATAGGAACTTTTTTAATTATTTTCTCTACAAAAAATAAGTCTTTTGATGCACATAATCGACGTAAAAAACTTAATGTTACTGTAAGTCATAAAGCTTTAGATTTATAAGCATCTGGGAAAACTACCTATTTTCTAAAATAAAGGGTAGGTCGACTTTGCACATTTTAGTACAAACAAAACGAAAAATCAGTTTAAAAAGACCGAGAAAGACTTCAATCAGGTCTGATATATTTTTTTTAACGTGACGTACTATCGATACTAACTATAAAAACTACAGAAATAAAAAAGAAACATTACTATTGAATGTATCAATAGGGATAATCTATCAGAAATTCACATTTTACTTACCCATCATACGTAGTATAGGGTAAGTCTTGCAATCGTTTTGAAAATCGAAAAATTTTTCTTGTCGGATTTACACGTTTCAGACACTGGAGATTCCGAAAAACATATTTTTAGAAAAAAAAATTTTGCCGTCCGTCCGTCTGTGTGTCTGTCTGTCTGTCTGTCTGTCTGTCTGTCTGTCTGTAACCGCTCTATCTCTCGAACAAATTGAGATAGAGACTTGAAATTTTGTATGTGCTTAGTATGTAAGAATGGGACGAAGCCTATTTAATATCAGTAACCTCGATTATCCGGAACTATTTTTTTCGGACTCTCGAAAAATTCGCTCTGATGAAAGATATATAAAAAATTTCGAATTTTTTTATTTTAAGGAGTGGGCGTAAAAGGCAATAAATTAACACAAATTCTGCATAAAAAACGAAGTCAATCGGACAATTAGTTGTCGAGATATTTCTAATCCTGTTTTTCACATTCTTTGATTTTTCATGACCCTGTATTTCATTCAAATTTCAACTCAAAGATATCTTTTAATTGCAAATGAGACACTTAATTCGATGCGAGAAACCGTTAGTGAATATGATAATTATTTTTAGAGTTATAAGGATGTTTCTTTTATGCAATTCAGTGCTACTTGAATAGTTTGGCGTTTCATACAATTTATCGAAATTGGTTCATCAGAAATTCATTAATAGAGCATGATGATATGTTAAAAATACTTAAATATACGTTTATATTTTGTTTTGGTATTGTAATGCATTTTATAAATTGTTTACATACGTTATGTTTTCATATATTATGTTATGCATATCCATGATGGGTAAGTATTACGGTGGCCTCCAACGACTAGTTTTATAGAGAGTCAAGATTTTTTTTTTTGCTGGAACTGTAATATTTGTCTTATTTATTGACAGCGATTGATGATTAAATAAGACGAAGGTTACTACTTAAAAAAGAAGGGTACTTAAATGCTGAAATTACTTGAATCCCCCTTTTTTACCCTTTTTTTCAAGTAACTGAATTATAACAGCATTTCATTTTGCTACTTATTTGTAACAACTATTACACTTACTAGAAACCATTCCCTCCGCGTTCCTTTTGCTTTCTTCTCTTATCCCGACTCACTATCGGAAGCCAGGTTAATGGGTCCCGAACTACATTGCAAATAACCGAAACTTGCGGAAACCAGGTTGAAAAAAAAAAATGAAACAGCGAAATTAAAATGGAGAATTACACAAATTAACTGGTGGCTCATTAAAAGTTTTATTTCAAAAACATCTTTATAGATTAAATCATCAAATTATCTCTTACTAAAATGCATTACTCACATTTACTCACTTATTCGTAACATTTACTCACTTATGTTTATTGTTACTATCAATAGCTTCCTTTCAAAAAATTATAGCTTAATCTTCAAACGTTAGAAATATTTCAGTGATAAAATAAACATTTTAAATACTGTCATAAGATACTTTAATCTTTTAATGCATCAATTTTCTCATTAATGATTTCACTAAATGCTAAACAGCATGCGTTGACATATTTTGTCGCACATGAGAGAAATTTCTTCTTCCGTGTAATGCGGTTTATGAAATGTAATTATATGCGTAATTAATTACTTGCCATTCTGTAATAATCAGTTTCATTGTATCTATAAAATTTCTGAACTAAAAGTTATTTCTCAAGAATGATTTTTAGTATCGTACAAGGAAAAAACAAATTGAACTTGTTGATTTCGCAAAGTTAGATTGTGTGACATGAACTTATTTTCATTGAAAACTTACTTTTAAAAAAATATAACGGCTAGAATATAAAAAAAATGACATCTTGAAAAATTTTATCCAGCAAAAATGCTCAGTTCTAATTCAGCTACTTTATTCAATGCTTTCAATTGTAAATAAAAAAAAAATAAAGTTTAAAAAAAAAATATTATCACTGTTATTAAAATTTGTTATAAGATTAACTTTTTAATATTTATTATGCATTTCTTTTTTATGTAAATAAAAATACGCTTCTTTTTCTTTAGGTTTTTTTTTTCTAATTTGTTTCTCTACACATGCTAGGTAAGGAAAATAATGTAATCATTTTACAAGATCCAATTATGAAAATATTGAAATATTTTAAGTTCCTTTAACCCTTTATCTAGCGACGGTACTTATAATTGCCATTAAAATCACTTATTATAAAATTCTTTTAATACATTAATTAGTTGTAATACTGTTTAGAATGAGTTACAGGTAATTACTTTATTTTGTACCAAAAGCGTTATTGGTTAGTCAAAAAAGAATATTTTTAAAAGGATGATTTATTTTGCCTTTGTATCTTTTCA
Organism: Maratus speculifer; assembly: GCA_964019185.1. Taxonomy (NCBI): domain Eukaryota; kingdom Metazoa; phylum Arthropoda; class Arachnida; order Araneae; family Salticidae; genus Maratus; species Maratus speculifer. The sequence goes on along the minus strand of OZ025289.1, from coordinate 84,183,996 downwards.
GCTTTCTTGGCGCTGAGGGAGGGGGATGGGGATTTTTCAATTCGGAAATATTTATATTGTAAGATCATCATATTTGTATATTTTATAATTCAACAAAATACTAAGAAAACAATCTAAAATAAAAGATTTTAGTAGGGTTATAAATATTGCACAAAATTCCTATAAATTCCAATTTAATTAATCCTTCTAAATCCTTCAGTCCTTATAAAATCCTTCAAAAATTTATTAAATGATTATGAAAATCTTTTAATTTAGTTTAAACAATTTGCGTAAAATGCTTTAGAATGTAAAATTTTCATGAATTCATAATGCAGTAGATAAAGCGTTAATTCATTTTAGTTATTTTTACAACCTCTTCGTGTTTGTGTGTGGAGGGGGACGTTTGTATGTATATTAAAATTTCATCACGTTTTCTCTTATACAGCAATTTGTAGAGTGTTTGGAAATTCAAGTTAGACCGGAAAGCGGCAACATAGACAATCAATCACCTCATAGAGTTGACGGCTGAAATTCCAGAAATAGTTAAAACTCGATTCGGATTTTAAAACGTAACTGGTCTGACAAGATCTATATATACATATACCTATCTGTATCTATCTCTATGTCTGTCTATCTATATACATACATATCTATATGTATATATATATGTATAGATATAGATATAGATACATTTATTCCTAAACATTGGTCTATATATAAATAGAACCTTCATACAATACTACAATTTAACATCAAAATAAATCGGACAGTGATGAGAACATGTAGTAAATAAATGAAAATTCTTTAAGAAAGATTTCAAGTGACTATAAAGAAGAAATCCAAGTATAATACACTATAAAAATGCGCAATGCAGCAATAAGCTTAGTGTATAAAAATTAATTAATTTGCTAATGTTAAACAAATAGCTAACCGATTATATATTAATTTAATAATATATAAGATACTTATAATAAGAATTGGATTTTCAGAATGAATTTTACAAATCATAGTGAAATAGAAATAAAAGAGCATACATTCATAATTACTTGCGCTTTTGCATCATAGTAATTTGAATGCTTATATAGAACAATTATACAATACTACAACTTAACATCAAAATAAATCGGACAGTGATGAAAAATGTGTAGTTACCTGTAGTAAATAAATGGAAATTCTTAAAGAAAGTTATCAAATGACTACAAAGTAGAAATCCAAATATAATGCACTATGAAAATGCGCAATGCAGCAATATACTTAGTGTATAAAAATTAACTAATTTGCTAATGTTAAACATTATATATATATATATATATATATTACTATTTATTGGTGCGCTCATATATGACATTCAGAAAATTAAAATTTTATTCATAAACTGATAAAATCAGTGATAAAATAAATAAATTTAATGTAGTCATATGTTAATAATTTAATGCAGCAATTTTTTCATAAATGATTTGAGCCAAAGCCAGCCAAATAATATACATTATCAGATTTCATTTTAACAGCCGTGACTGCGAGAAAATTTTTGTTCTGTGTAATGGGTTTCTTGAATTTAATTAGATAGGTAGTTAGTCAGATGTTGTACTGCAATAATTTGTTTCGTTATTTTCATAAAATTTTCTATTGAGATCGTTTGTTACAACCGACTATTTTGGATATTTAGGAGTAACTTAACGTAAAACTTCACATATTTCGAGTACGTTTTACGATAGGTTTAAGAATCAAGTAAAAAAAAAAGAATTCAAAATCAAGTTTTATTTATTTATTTATTTTGCCAAAAAAATAGATTTTAACCCTTTTAGGACTATAAGTTTGCTAAGAGTGAATATTAGTATATAACTGTTTATTTAAGTTTGTTTAGATGTAGAATAAATAAAAATAAGAAATGAACACAACAATATGTAGGTTTTTATTATTATTATTATCATTATTTTATGAGAAATATTTTTACTAATGAACTATAAAGTTAACAAAAAATATAGTTAGTCTTATTATGCAATGTCTCTCATTTATTGGCTTATTATAAGAAAATCTTAATTAAAATAATGATATACTGTTGTAGGAAATGATGTGTTAATTATGATATTCTATGAAACAAAGATGGACGTTGCACATATTACAAATATCGATCTTATTTTCTATGCAGCGTTTAGCATAATTGGCACATCTTTTACATAATTGCATTCAACATATGTTCTATTTTGGCATTGTGTATAGAAAATGCAGATAAGGTTATAATTAAATACAAAAATCATCAATTTTAAAGTGGGAAAAATACTTCTTAGTCGTGAAAGGGTTAAAGTTAAACTTTTTATTTCTCTTAATTTCACTACAAATTCATGAAGCATTTTTGTGACACTAACGGCACAAAAACTTTCGACGCTTTCATGATAATTACCAGTATACTGAGATTAATTTTTTGCGACTAGATAGAAGACAAATGTTCAAGAAAGATTATATCAAAATTCAGACCACGACGATGTTACAATGAAACTCTTTAGAAACAATAACTGAATATTATAATTTACACTTCTAACTAAAATCGTTTTCGATTGTTTTGTGAACGTGTTGCGAATATGTTTTGCCAGGATAAAAAGATTGTGCAAAAAGAGTTATTAAAAATTTCCAAAAATGTTGTTATTGATATTTATTGGTAAAAATTAGAGAACTCACACAGTAATTTCCTACAGCTTTTTTTCTGTAAAACAAACTGTTTCTTATAAAATTAACACAATTTTAAAAGCACCTAGTAGAAAGTGTTTTGAAAGTATTTTATAGTGTTCTAAATTGTGTGCCGTCTGCAATGTGTTGTTACTTTGGTGACAAAATGATGTGCAGCACAACACTATTGCAACAACAAGTTTTCATCAATACTATTTACTAGACTATTTCAACACAATTAACAAATATTTTTAGAACATGTTTCTAGGTAGCAACACTTTCGCAACATATTAAGAGTGCATTTCTACTTAGCAACACTTTCGCAACATATTAAGAGCGTTTTTCTACATAGCAACACTTTCGCAACATATTAAGAGCGCATTTCTACATAGCAACATTTTCGCAACATATTAAGAGCGCATTTCTACATAGCAACACTTTCGCAACATATTAAGAGCGCATTTCTACATAGCAACACTTTCGCAACATATTAAGAGCGCATTTCTACATAGCAACACTTTCGCAACATATTAAGAGCGCATTTCTACATAGCAACATTTTCGCAACATATTAAGAGCGCATTTCTACATAGCAACATTTTCGCAACATATTAAGAGCGCATTTCTACATAGCAACATTTTCGCAACATATTAAGAGCGCATTTCTACATAGCAACATTTTCGCAACATATTAAGAGCGCATTTCTACATAGCAACACTTTCGCAACATATTAAGAGCGCATTTCTACATAGCAACACTTTCGCAACATATTAAGAGCGCATTTCTACATAGCAACATTTTCGCAACATATTAAGAGCACATTTCTACATAGCAACACTTTCGCAACATATTAAGAGCGCATTTCTACATAGCAACACTTTCGCAACATATTAAGAGCGCATTTCTACATAGCAACACTTTCGCAACATATGAAGAACACAATCACAAAACAAAATTTTTTTGCATGTGAAGTTTTCTTATACACAACACATTAATATGTTGTTAATTTTGTAACAAAAAGTGTTTTTTAATGTGTTTATTTTTGTATTTGAGAATATGCAGCGTATTAAAATGCAAATTCTTTCTGCGTTAAAGCAATTTGTAATCTTCAGTTGCTTCTTGTGAAATTTGTGTTACTGCACACTGATGCGCTGGTGACTGCTTTTAAGAAAATATTATTTTAATCTCCAAACATGATCGATAATTCAGTTATAAAATAAACACATTAAATGTTGTCATAAAGTGTGTTAATCCTTCAATGCAGCCTTTTTTGTTAAAAAAAGATTTGACTCAAAATCAAACAACGTTGTCATTTTTTTAAAACAGCCTTCAATGAGAAAAAAAAAATTATTCTTCCGGGTAATGAGGTTCCTGATATGCAAATAAATAGGTAATTAGTTACATGTCATACTGTAATAATCCATTTTGTTATTTTCATAAGATTTTCAATTCAGAACTTTTGTTACAATCAATTAGTTCGAATATTTACAATTACGTAACAAAAAGTTGGAAATATTTCGAGTTCGTTGTACGATATCTTTAAGAACCAAGTGAAAAAATTTCAAAATCAAATATGATTTTTTTTTTTTTTTTTTTTTTTTTTTTTACAAAAACACTTGCGTAAAAAAAAAAAAAAAAAAAAAAAAAAAAAAAAAAATACAAAGGGGAGGTTTTTAATTCGTTTAATTACTAAAATGCAAATTATTTCTGCTTTAAAGCAGTTTGTAACTTTTAGTGTCTCCTTATGGAATTTGTTTTATTACTCACTGATGCCCTGGTACTTGCCCATAAGAAAATTAAATTTTAATCCCCAAAATGATCGATAATTCAGCGATAAAATAAACACTTTCAATGCTGTCATATAGTATGTTAATCCTTTAATTAAGCCTTGTTCTCGTAAATGATTTGACTCAAAGCCAAACGGTCGTTGTCATTTTGCTTAAATTCGTAGTGATTGAGAAGATTGTTCATCCCAGAATTAAGTTCTTGATATGTAATTAGATAGGCAATTAGTTACATGTCATACCGTGTTAATCCGTTACTTTATTTTCATGAAATTTTCATTTTAAACTTTAGTTACAATTGACTAGTTTAGGTGTTTAGAAATAATTAAAAAGTGGGCATATCTCGAGCGCGTTTCGCGAATGTTTAAGAACCAGGTAAAAAGTTTCAAAATCAAGTATGAAAAAAAAATCCAAGAAGACTTGAGCATTTTTTTATTATTATTATTATTACAAAAGGAAATTTTTTAGTCCTTTTAATCACTAAAATGCAAAAACTTCTGCTTTAAAACCATTTATAATTTTTAGCAGCTCCTTGTGAAATTTGTGTTACTATTCACTGATACGTTGGCAATTGCCCATAAGAAAATTAAATTTTAATCCCAAAATGATCGATAATTCAACGATAAAATAAACACTTTCAGTGCTGTCATAAAGAATGATAAATGTTTAATGCAGCCTTTTTCTCGCAAATGATTTAACTCAAATTCAAACGATCCTTGTCATTATGTTTAAACAGCCGTGATTGAGAAAATTGTTCTGCAGATGAATGGGATTCTTGAAATGTAATTAGATGTGTAATTAGTTGCACGTTATAAGATTTTATTTCACCATTTCTATAAAATATTTGAATGGTAGTTTCTATTATGGCCCACTATTATGGGTTTTGGTAAATTAGAAAATCAATTCTTTCTTTTTTTTCCAAGAAAACTTGTGTAATTTTTTATTTCATTTAATTATTAAAATGCAAATTCTTTCAACATTTTTTAGTTTCATTTTGTGTAATTTCTGTTACTGCTCACTGATGCGCTGGTAAATGACTTTTAAAAAATTGAATTTTAATCCCCGAATATCATCGATAATTCTGTGATAAAATAAATACCTTAAATGCTCTCATAAAGTACAGTCGACTCTCGTTAATTCGAAATCGGATAATTCGAATCTTTGCTTAATTCGAACTAAACATGAAATCCCGAAATTTTCAATGTCAGAATAACGTTAAACTTTTTCATTAATTCGAACTCATTTTCTCCTGACATCGTTTAATTCGAACTAACGAGAATTCCGATTTTTAATTCTTCCTTTGTTTCTCACGGATTTTAGATCATTTGAATAACTTCCTTTCTTTGATTTTCGTGAAAATTGTTCCGAACGAGTATACATATAATCCCATACATTTGATATCCACTTTCTAAGTGCCCCGTCTGTCCATCAGTGACTCTTCAAATTTTTCTTCCACCGTGCTTGTTTCTAATCTTTTAATTACTTTATGTATTTATACATTCTAATTTAATATTAAGTCATATTCTGATGATAGCAGACATAATGAATTTAAAAAAGTCCTTCCGGCAATGCCGGGAGGAAGAGGTAGCTTTCATATACTTATTCATTTATTTATTTATTTTAAATTAAATTACATTATTCAAATGTACGAAGCTCAAATTAGTGGAACCCGATTTTATAAGATTGAATACTAGTTTTTGTGAAGACCTGGTCAACCTGGTTTTTTTTAAGCGATTTGGAGAGTCGCCAAATTCCATGATATCATGAAATGTATGCCATTTTAAAGCAACATGATGGATAAAACAAACCAATGAGCTTGGTCGAAATCTTAATTCATGTGCACATGCACACTCATATTGAAATTGATTAACGTATAGGAATGCTGTCGCGGACAAATTCATTTTTTTTTTAAATGTCACCCACGTTAGAAATTCAAACTGCTATATCTCAGGCGTTTTTTAAGGTAGAGACAAAGCAAAAAATACTCCGGAATTCATCATTAAGATAAATACTTTTAAAATAACCTTTTTTTTATTTTTTAATTTTTTGTTTGCACATCATTATACATTTAAAAGATTTTGGCAAACTTAAATGGCTGCCATTTTGAAACAAGAGGACGGATGAAGTTGGCCAATGAACGCGGTCAAGACATTGGTATGTACTATGTGCACACAGAGTTATACCCAAATCAGTTTATAAATATGCGCATCGCGTGACAAATTTCAGTCCGTTTCAAAATGTCAATCACACTGGAAATTGAAAGTGCTATAACTTAGCCATTTTTCAAGATACAGAAGAAACAAAAAATGCTCTGGAATCTTTGTATCAAGGTCAAACACAGAAAAGAAAAATCATTTTCAATTTCTTACTTTTTTGCACCTAATTTTAAAATTTAAAATTAAAAAAATTAATATTTTGCCATTTTCAAACAAGATGGCGGATGGAACTGGCCAACAAACTCGGTCCAGACATTGGTATGTACTATGTACGCACCAAGTTTCATCAAAATCGGTTTATAAATACGCGTGTTACCACGTGACGAAAATCAGATCATTTCAAAATGTGTGCAACACTAGAAATTAAAAGTGCTATAACTCAGCCATTTTTTAAGATACAGATGAAACAAGAAATGCTCTGAAATCTTTGTATCAAGATCAAATGCATAAGACAATTTTTTTTTTCAATTTCTCACTTGCTTGTACCTATTTTTAAATTTTAATTAAAAAAAAAAAGTTAAATGGCCGCCATTTTGAAGCAAGATGGTGGATGGAGCTGGGTAACGAACTCGATTCAAGCCTCAGTATATACTATGTACACACCAAGTTATATCCAAATCGATTCATAAATACGCATGTTATCACGTGACAAAAATCAGATAATTTCAAAATGTCAGACATAAGAAAAATTCAAAGTGCTATAATTCAATGATTTTTTAAGATATAGACAAAATAAAAAGTGTTCTAGAATCCTTGTTTTAAGTTCTAACACATAAAAGAAAAATATTTTTCAACTTTTATTTTTTTCGCATTTAATTTTAAATTTAAAATTTTATAAAAGATTTAAGATGTCTGCCATTTTGAAACAAAATTTCGGATGATGATTGCCAACGAACTCGGTTGAAGCATTTGTGTGTACTATGTACATACCAAGTTTCATTCAAATCAGTTCATAAGTACGTTAGTTACAGCATGACAAAAATCAGATATATATATATATATATATATATATATATATATATATATATATATGGTTATAAATATATATATATATATATATGTGTGTGTGTGTGTGTGTGTGTGTCAACATTTGAACGGAGGATGGTTTTGGGGTCTGGGGGTCATGATCGGTGAAAATATACCAAAATTTTCTGAAAGTGTTTACCTCCGGACGGCTGCAATAGGTAACTTTTTACTTTTTGTAATGAAGCTACCTAAAATGCGATAACTCAGCCAGTTTTTAAGATACAAACGAAACAAAAAATGCTCTGGAATATTTGTATCAAGGTCAAATGCATAAAAGAAAAATCTTTTTCAATTTCTCACTATCTTGTACCTAATTTTAAATTTTAAAATTTATAAAATATTTTAAATGGCCGCCATTTTGAAACAAGATGGCGGATGGAACTGAGTATCGAACTCGATTCAGGCCTCAGTATATATTATGTACACACCAAGTTACATCCAAATCGATTCATAAATACACGTGTTATCACGTGACTAAAATCAGATCGTTTCAAAATGTCAGCCATAAGAAAAATTCAAAGTGCTAAAACGCAATCATTTTTTGAGATATAGACAAAATAAAAAAAAGTTATGGAATCGGTGTTTTAAATTCTAACACGTAAAAAAAAATACTTTTCAAATTTCATTTTTCCGCATTTAATTTTAATTTTTAAATTTTTTTAAAAATTTAAATGGCCGCCATTTTGAAACAAAATGGCGGATGATGCTGGCCAACAAACTCGGTTCAGACATTTGTATGTACCATGTACATGCCAAGTTTCATTCAAATCGGTTCATAAATACGCGTGTTATCACGTGACAAAAATCAGATCGTTTCAAAATGTCAGCCATAAGAAAAATTCAAAGTGCTAAAACACAATAATTTTTTAAGATATAGACAAAATAAAAAGAGTTCTGGAATCGGTGTTTTAAGCTCTAACACGTAAAAGAAAAATATTTTTTAACTTTTGATTTTTTCGCATTGAATTTTAAATTTTAAATTTTTAAAAAAAATTAAAATGGCCGCCATTTTTAAACAAAATGACGGATGATGCTGGCCAACGAACTCGGACGAGACGTTTGTTTGTACTATGTACATACGAAGTTTCATTCAAATCGATTCATAAATACGTTAATTATCGCATGACAAAAATCAGATATATATATATATATATATATATATATATATATATATATATGTCAACATTTGAACGGAGGGTGGTTTTGGGGTCTGGGGGTCATGATCGATGAAAATATACCAAAATTTTCTGGAAGTGCTTTCCTCCGGACGGCTGCAATAGGTAGCTTTTTACTTTTTGTAATGAAAGCTACCTAAAAAAAAACACTATAACATTAATTCCTTTGTAATACTATCATGTTAAGCATGTTCTCATTTCATACTTTCCATAATTCGAACTTTCGGATAATTCGAACATTTCTTGTAGTCCCGGCGAGTTCGAATTAATGAGAGTCGACTGTATGTTAATTCTTTAATGTAGCTTTTTTTCTCACAAATGATTTGATTCAAAGCAAAACGGTCTTTGCAATTTTTTTTTTTAAAAACAGCCGTGAATGAGAGAAAATTGTTCTTCTGAATAATGAGGTTCTTCCAATGTTATTAGATAGGTAATTAGTCAGATGTCTTCCTAAAATAATCCATTTCATTTTTTTATAAAATTTTTAAATTAGAGCTTTTGTTACAACAGACTATTTTGGATGTTTACAAGTAAAACAAAAAATTGGATATATTTCGAGTGCTTTTTTGTGATTTGTTTTAGAATCAAGTAAAACATTTTCAAATCAAACATGAAAAACTAATTCGTTTAAACTAAAATGCAAATTTTTTTCGATTTAAGTCATTTGTAATCTTTAGTTGCTCCTAGTGAAATATGTGTTACTTTTCATTGATGCGCTGGACATTACCTTTAAGAAAATTAAATTTTAATCTCCAAAAATCATCGATAATTCAGTGATAAAATAAACACTTTCAACGCTGTCATAAAGTATGTTAACCTTTAATGCAGCCTTTTTCTCGTGAATGATTTGACTCAAAGCCAAACGGTCGTTGTCATTTTGTTTAAACATCCGTAATTGAGAAAATCGTTCTTGCGAGTAATGAAGTTCTTGGAATGTATTTAGATAGGTAATTAGTCAGATGTCGTACTATAATAATCCATTATGTTATTTTCATAAAATTTTCTATTTAGAACTTTAATTACAACCGAGTATTTTGGATGTTTACAAATAACTTAACGAAAAGGAGGTCATATTTCGAGTGTGTTTTACGATGCTTTAGAATCAAGTAAAAAAATACAAAATCAAGTATAATTTTTTTTTTCAAGAAAACTTTGATAAAAATGCTTTTTTATGATATGAAATGAAGTGAAATTTTTTAGTTCATTTTATTACTATAATAATTCTTTCTGCTTTAGAGCAATTTGAAATTTTTAATGTCTTCTTGTGAAAGTTGTTTTACAACTCACTAATGCACTGGCGGCTGCATTTAAGAAAATTAAATTTTAATATACAAACATGGTTCAATAATTTTCTGATAAAATAAGTACCCTCAATGCTGCCATAAAGTGTGTTAATCCTTTAATGCAGCCTTTTCCTCAAAAATGATTTGACTCAAAGTCAAACAGTAGTTGTCATTTTGTTTAAACAGCCGTCAATGAGAAAAAAATTGTAGTTCCGGGTAATGAGGTTCTTCATATATAATTTTATAGGTAATTTGTTACATTTCACACCGTAATAATCATATTTTCATAAAATTTTCAATTTAGAACTTTTGTTCTATTGGGCTAGTTTAGATGTTTACAAATGACTTAATGAAAAAGTAGGAATATTTGGATTGTGTTTTACGATATGTTTAAGGATCGAGTGAAAAATTTCAGAATCAAGTACGATAAAAAGAATTAAGAAAACTTTCATATTTTTTTATGTTATTATTACAAAGAAAAAATTTTTATTTCGTTTAATTACTGAAATGCAAATTATTTTTGCTTTAAAGCAATTTTGTTAATTTTAGCAGCTCGTTGTGAAATTTGTTACTGCTCACTGGTGCACTGACAACTGCCTTTAAGAAAATCAGATTTTAATTTCCTAACAATATTGATAATTCAGTGATAAAATAAACACCTGAAATAATGTCATAAAGTATGTTAATACTTTAATGCAGCCTTTTTCTCGTAAATGATTTGACTCAAAGCCAAACGGTAGTTGTCATTTTTTTTAAACATCCGTGATTGACAAAATTGTCTACCGAGTAATGAAGTTCTTGGAATGTATTTATATAGGTAATTAGTCAGATGTCGTACTATAATAATCCATTACGTTATTTTCATAAAATTTTCAATTTAGAGCTTTTATTACAACCGACTATTTTGGCTGGTTACGAATAACTTAACGGAAAAATTGGGCATTTTTCGAGTACTTTTATGTTTTAGAATCAAATAAAAGAAATCTAAATCAAATATGAAAAATTAGATTTTTTCTCTTTATTTTTTCCAAGAAGATTTACGTTTAAAAAAATTATTATAAAATGAAATTTTTTAGTACGTTTAACTACTAAAATGCAAATTCTTTTTCCTTTAAAGCAATTTGTAATTTTTAGTTGCTGCTTGTTAAATTTGTGTCACAGAAAATTGTTTTTCAGTTTAATGGGATTCTTGAAATGTAATTATACATGTAATTAGTTATATGTTGTAATATTGTATTTTGCCACTTTTGCAAAATATCTAAATGAGAGTTTCTACTATGATTCACTATTTTGGATTTTGGCAAGTAATAAACCAAAAACCTGAGTACATTTTTAGTCCGTTTACGACTCACTTTCTATTATTATTACAGATTCAATTCATTTCCATGCACTTAGTAGGGCCATTTTAGACGAATTGGTTTTCAAGCATTAACATTTATTTTAATAATAACTTACTAGAATGCATTATAAAACTAATGCATTTAAATCCCAAGTAGTTTGTATGTATTTTTTATTATAACTAATATGCTTCATTTGTTTATTGAAAGTGAAGTGCAATAACTAGCCTAAAGGCATATATACCCTATAGTTACTCCTTTCTACGTAAATATACTGTAAGATGTTAATTATTTTTTCTTAATAAAAACAGTAATCTTAGGATGAAAAGTCGTAATGGTATTTACCGAAACTCTAGAAGAATAAGCAGACTGAAAAGAACTTCAATAACAATATAATCGTTACATTAATAGCACTTATTAAAGTTGAAGTAATGTTGAAGATTACTGATATTTTTTTGATGACAAAAATTTAATCCATATTAACTATTTCGGAATTGCGCTGCAGTTAAACAATCTAAATGTCACTTCATCTATTCCATATAAAACAAATGAAATATTACTTTGCGATAACTTTTTCTCATTCAGAATTTGTAAACAAAAACAGCGCAATTTTTTTCTAATAAAATATTATTTTATGAACGCGTTGCATTTGGTTACAAATGGAAATCGTTGTTACAATTGATATATAAAATCAAATGAAAAAAATGTAAAATGGAATAAGTATTCTTTTTCCATAAAAACAAGCATAAAAATAACTTTCTCTATTATTATAAAAAAAATACTTTTATTACTATGTATAGTGCAAATTTCTTCTTTACTTTACTGAGAAGATTTTCTAATATTTAGTTGTTCTTTTATATTTTTATTATTATTATTCGTTGGTGCGCTCATAGCTATACATTTCAGAAAAATAAAATTTAATCTCCTAATATAAACGATTTCAGTTATAAAACAAAAATTTAAATGCTATCATAAGGTATGTTAAAACTTTAATCTAGCCATTTTCTCATGAATGCTTTGGCTCAAAACCAAATAGTTTGCATACTCATGCTTCGTTTTAATTGCTATGTATGAGAGAAATTTGCTTTTCGGTTTAATAGAACTGTTGAAATGTAATTAGATAGGTAATCAGTGACATGTCGTTGTACATGATCTAGTTAAATTTTCTAAACCAGAAGTTTTATTGTGGATATTTTGAAATTTGACAAAAGATAAAGCAAAAAATTGAGCATATTTTCAGTATGTATGTTTATTATACTAAAAAATGCAAAATCGAGGAGGATATCATTGTGATAATTATTATTTTAAGAAGAATTGTATTTAAAAAATTTTTGCTGTTACTTAGAAAAATTCTCCAGCTCCTTTAATTACTAAAATGCAATTTTTCTTTGCGCTAAATTGTTTTTTAGCATTTGATTGTTCATTTTAAAATGTAGTTTATTTACTCACACACGCACTTATATGGATGCTTATTGGAAAAGTATAATTTAAAATACAAGAGTTTACTATAATTCAGTGAATATATAATTTCAATAGGCACAGTTCCTTTGAAACCATATCTGCAGTTTAAAATAATACTGTAATATATGTTTTGGCACAATAATTAAACCTAAATCTAAATAAAATTTTTAAAAATCTTTTAGAGCAGCCTATTTTTCTGAGATTTTTTTAAAATTTTACTTTTTAAAAACTCCAACTATTTTTTTTAAATATGAACATTTTTGCTTTATTTTTTCCATATTCATTAGAATAAATATGCATGGACAATTAGGTGCATGGAATTTTACATTTAATATGATTTTTTGTCTCTCTTGTATATTACAAAATGACGAAAATTCCACAATTTCTGAATTTAAATATTTTTTTTAAATAACTTGAATGTTAAATCCATGCACAAAAATATTAAATACCCCATGGAGAACAAATAAAAAAATTCAAACCTCTATCTAAATTACTAAAAAAGCATTAACATTTTTCAAACAAGCAAGTTATAAAAACTAGTCGTTGGAGGCCACCGTAATACTTACCCATCATGGATATGCATAGCATAATATATGAAAACATAACACATGTAAACAATTTATAAAATGCATTACAATACCAAAATAAGATATAAATGTATATTTAAGTATTTTTAACACATAACCATGCTCTATTAATGAATTTCTGACGAACCAATTTCGATAAATTGTATGAAATGCCAAACTATTCAAGTAGCACTGAATTGCGTAAAAGAAACATCCTTATAACTCCAAAAATAATAATCATATTTACTAACGGTTTCTTGCATCGAATTAAGTATCTCATTTCCAATTAAAAGATATCTTTGAATTGAAATTTGAATGAAATACAGGATCATGAAAAATCGAAGAATGTGGAAAATAGGATTATAAATATCTCGGCAACTAATAATCCGATCTACTTCGTTCTATATGCAAAATGTGTGTTATTTTATTGCCTTTTACGTCCATTCCTTAAAATAAAAGAATTCGAAAATTTTTATATACCTTTCATCAGAACGAATTTTTCGAGAGTCCGAAAAAAATAGTTTCGGATAATCGAGGTTACTGATATTAAATAGGCTTTGTCCCATTCTTACATACTAAGCACATACAAAATTTCAAGTCTCTATCTCAATTTGTTCGGGAGATAGAGTGGTTACAGACAGACAGACAGACAGACACACAGACGGACGGACGGCAAAATTTTTTTTCTAGAAATATGTTTTTCGGAATCTCCAGTGTCCAAAACGTGTAAATCCGTCAAAAAAAAATTTTCGATTTTCAAAACGATTGCAAGACACCCTATACTACGTATGATGGGTAAGTAATATGGACAGATCTGGATGTCATTTTAAAGTTTTCATTTGTAAGGGTAAATACGCTGGATATATTAACAAAATTTACACTAGCTCGAGATATAATTGTCGTATAGGTAAACTAGTCGTTGGGGGCCACCGTAATACTTACCCATCATGGATACGTATATGAAAATAAAACATGGGAAAACTATTTATACAATGCATTGCAATTCATAAACAAAATTTAAATATTGTTAATATACATAGTAATGTTTTATTAAAGAACTGCTGATGTATCAATTTCGACAAATTATATAAAACGCCAAACTACTCAAGTAGTACCGAACTGCGTAAAAGAAACATCCTTATAACTCCAAAAATAATAATAATATAAACTAACAGTTTACTGTGTCGGATTAAGCGTCTCATTTCCAATTAAAATATACCTCTGAATTGAAATTTGAATGAAATACAGGGTCATGAAAAATCGAAGAATGTGGAAAACAGGATTACAAATATCTCGGCAACTAATAATCCGATCGACTTCGTTCTATATGCAAAATGTGTGTTATTTTATTGCCTTTTACATTCATTCCTTAAAAAAAAAAAACTCGAAAATTTTTATATACCTTTCATCAGAACGAATTTTTCGAGGGTCCGAAAAAAATAGTTCCGGATAATCGAGGTTGCTGATATTAAATAGGCTTCGTCCCATTCTTCGGGAGATAGAACGTTTACAGACAGACAGACAGACAGACGGGCGGCAAATTTTTTTTTCTAAAAATATGTTTTTCGGGATTTCCACTATCTAAAACGTGTAAATTCGTCAAAAAAAATTTTTCGATTCTCAAAACGATTGCAAGACTTACCCTATACTACGTATGATGGGTAAGTAAAATGAGGTGCCAAAATACTCACAGTTAAAGAAGCTTTCAGTCAATATTAAAAAAGAAAATCGATATTTTGACCAATTTCAAGGTACTATGTCACTTTAAATGCTTTTATCAAGGAAGTCAGTTCTCTAATGAAGAATTTTTTCAATAAGATTCATTTATAAATTAAACAATAGAAGTTGTCATATTTTATTATAAACAGAAAAGTATGAGGGGAAACTTGTTCTTTGCGGTAATGTGGTTCTTAAAATGTAATTAGATTTATTATTAGTTACATATCGTAATGTAATGACAAGTTTGATCGTTTCTGTAAAACTTCAATATTACAGTTTTTATTACTTACCCATTACTATTATCGCGAGCTAGTGTAAATTTTGTTAATATATCCAGCGTATTTACCCTTACAAATGAAAACTTTAAAATGACATCCAGATCTGTCCATATTACTTACCCACCATACGTAGTATAGGGTAAGTCTTGCAATCGTTTTGAAAATCGAAAAAAAAAATTTGACGGATTTACACGTTTCGGACACTGGAGATTCCGAAAAACATATTTTTAGAAAAAAAAATTTGCCGTCCTCCCGTCTGTGTGTCTGTGTGTCTGTGTGTCTGTCTGTCTGTCTGTCTGTCTGTAACCGCTCTATCTCTCGAACAAATTGAGATAGAGACTTGAAATTTTGTATGTGCTTAGTATGTAAGAATCAGACGAAGCCTATTTAATATCAGTAACCTCGATTATCCGGAACTATTTTTTTCGGACTCTCGAAAAATTCGTTCTGATGAAAGGTATATAAAAAATTTCGATTTTTTTTTATTTTAAGGAGTGGACGTAAAAGGCAATAAATTAATACAAATTTTGCATAAAAAGCGAAGTCGATCAAATTATTAGTTGTTAAGATATTTATAATCCTGTTTTTCACATTCTTTGATTTTTCATGACCCTGTATTTCATTCAAATTTCAATTCAAAGATATCTTTTAATTGCAAATGAGACACTTAATTAGATGCAAGAAACCGTTAGTGAATATGATAATTATTTTTAGAGTTATAAGGATGTTTCTTCTATGCAATTCAGTTCTACTTGAATAGTTTGGCGTTTCATACAATTTATTGAAATTGGTTCATCAGAAATTCATTAATAGAGCGTACTTAAATATACGTTTATATTTTGTTTTGGAATTGTAATGCATTTTATAAATTGTTTACATATGTTATGTTTTCATATATTATGTTATGCATATCCATGATGGGTAAGTATTACGGTGGCCTCCAACGACTAGTTATTATCAGTATTTTAAAAATTTGACAAATAATAAAACAAAAAACTGAGCATTTTTTGAGTGTGTATGTTTATAATATGAAATAAATTTTGAAATCAAGGAGATTTTTTTTTTTTTTGAAGTGTTGTGTAAACATAAATTTTGCTATGACTTGAGCAAATTCTTCGGCTTGTTTAATCACTAAAATGTAGTTACTGTCGTCTTTCAATCATTTTCTAGCATAACGCTGTTTAGCTTCTCATTGATGTACTCATATGGATGCCTTGAAATTTAAATTCCAAACAATAATCATAATTCAGTGATTAAAAAACGTTCAAAGGCTGTCATAACGCATATTAATCTTTCAATACAGCAGTTTTCTCATTAATGGTTTTACTCAAAGCCAAACAAAAAATATTTTTTTTTTGTTTAAACAGACGTGTATGGGAGAAAACAGATGCTCCGAAGAGTGATATTGTTTAAATATAATTATATACGTAATTGGTTACATGTTACTCTGTAATAACTTTCATTACTTCAGTAAAACTTTTATTTAAAGGTTTTGCTAAGACGAAGTACTTTCGATTCTGTGCAAATCAAAAAAGCCTAGACTATTTTAAGTCTGATTATGCTATGCTTACTTATATTTTTACAAAGTTAATTCATTTATTTGTAACTTGTCAAGTTCTTTAAAACAAAATCGTTCCGAAATGAAATTTTTTAATTTATAGTTACTAAAAGACCACATTGCTCTGTCTGTCTGTGAGTGTGTCGAGACAGCTAGTGAAATCTATTGCACATAGAAGTCTGAAAATTTGGCTGAGAATAGAATATTCCAAGATAAGTTCTGATGCATCTGAAGCTTGGACTTTTAATATTTTAATTGCCGGGGGCCCTAGGCCCCTTTAAGTTTTTAAGCAGTATGTTGTTAATAACTTACTTTGGGTCGTTGAAGAACGTTTCAGGGTCTCTTGAAGTTTTTGTGATAATAAATTGTTATAATAATAGAATTTGAAACATACTTCGCATATAATTTGTCAGATAATAAATTATAGATTCGTAGAAGAATAGGAATGCCATACAATGGGATATTGGATATTTTGAAACTTATTTTCAGAAAAATAGAAAACAGACTAAGAAAAGATAACATACAATTCCTATATAAAAAGTAAGTTACTAATAAATAAAGAGAAAATCTTGGTCGGATAAAAAATGAAAGGAAAAAGCAAAACAATACGAATTTGTACCATCACACAAAAACCAAATTATTAAACAAGGAACAAAGATATTTTACAAAAAGGAGTTGAAAGTAAGTAAAAATAATAGTTATCCATAACAAACAAAAAAGATAAAGCTGAATGGAAATATAATTGAACCGGAAAAATAATTAATAATTGATATTAACATTAAATTAATAAAATGATTAAAATTAGAATTAAGAGATTTAACATTCATATTAACATATAACTTAAAATACATTATTGTTACTTTAATCAGTAACATTTATTGTGACTTTACATGGGAAAAACTCATTATCTTAATATAGGATAATAAAAATTAAAAAATAAAAAAAAAAAGAAAAATAAAAAAAATAATAATAGTAATAATATTATTAATAATAATACCAAAAATTATATCAATAACATTAAAAATAATTTGATAATTAAAATATAGCTATTTAACTATAGATATAATTAGACAAATATCCCTATATTGGTGTAAATTAAACAGTATATAATGAAAAGATGTGTAAAATTAACATTTGCGATTATTTGCGAAAATATTTTATTTCTTCGAATTACTAAAGCATAATTTCCTTTTTATGTACATGCGTTTCTTGTTCCTTGTTGTTATTCCGTGAAAATTATTTATTGTTCTTTGCTTTGCTCCTGTATATATATCAGAAAATTAAAATTTAATCTTCAAATATTATCGATTGTTCAGTGATAAAATAAACACTTTAAATATTGTCATAAGATATGGTAATCCTTTAATCTAGTCGTTTTCGTATTAATGACGTGGTTCAACTCTAAACAATATAAATTGCCATATTTTGTTTAAACAGCCGTGAATGGGAGAAAATTGTTCTTCCAGGTAATGAGATTCTTGAAATGTAATTAGATGCGTAATTAGCTACATGTCATGTAGTAATAGCATGTTTCGTCGCTTCTGTAAAATTTTTATGCCAGTGTTTTTGTTAAGACAAAATGCATTTGATTTTGGACAAAGCAAAAAACTGAGATTATTTTGTGTTAATGATATGCTTATTTTTATGTTTACTGAGTTAACTCATTCCTGTATAATATTCTGACGAAATCGTTTTAAAATGTAAATTTGTATTTTAATAATAAATTACAAGAAACAAATCATGAAACTGGTAAAAATTATAACTAAAATAAGTCATATTTTTTTATGTAACTTAACTATTTGTGATAGGTTCCAATTGATCTCAGATTCATTATAACCTAAAGATGTTTCTCTTTCTATGAATAATAAATACGTTTTTGTAGAAACTATTTTTTATCCGATGCGAAAAGTGCAAAAACAACTTCGAGATAATTAAACAGGCAATCGGAAATTACTAAATTCAAAAGAAAAATAGTGAAAAGGGGAATTAGTCGGTTGCAATAAAACTTGAAATGTAAATAGAAATTACAGAAAAATTATTTGGGTGATTATTAACGAAACAACATTCAAAGACTACACTGTTAAAAAATATATGTTATTCTACTGATGTAAAATTGCAGAAATCTGCATTCTTACTAAAATTTTATCTGTACATTGTACACACACACACAAAAAAAAAATGTTAATATACAAAATTAGTTTTTGTAAAGCTACAGAAATATGCAGCTTTACAAAATAATTTATTAAAATGACAGTAATATAACTAAAATTTTTATCTGGAACCCAGTTTGCAGTTACATAAAAAAATTTTATGCACTCGTTTTCCCAAATTTATCCACTCCAAAATCCAATCTCCAAATTTATCCAAAATCCACTCCAGTTATGCACTCCCAAAAAAAAATTTAGATACTTGACATTTTTTTTTTAATTTATTTATTTACAGTGCAAATATACATGAATTTTTACTGTTATCGTTACATAAAAAGCTCTAGGAATCCCATTTTCCCAGAAAACTTTTAGACTTTTAGTAACTTTACACTTTTTACGTGTAAGTAAGATAAACGTACCAGTAGCGGGCCACTTAAAGACATTTTATCTAATTATTATAAAAGCATTATCGGAATTCCAAATATATGTATACATATTTACTTTTCAATGCCTGAAAGTTTCAGAAAAAAATCAGACACTAAAAACTTGTTTTTCTAAGTTCCAGCAAACACTGAAATTCATACAGTTCAAAGTATCATGACTCAGCACATTTTGGGCACAAAATTTGACCGGTATTGTTTTCTTTGTTTAAGCATGAACAAGGCTTATCTAATTATAATCGCAGTACGTGTGGATCATGTAAAAGTTTGTTTCATATTTTTTTAAAAAGAACTGTTTCGCTTAAATGGCTCTCCGTAAGATGAAGAAAAATCTTTTAAATACATTTCAATAGAACTATACAGCTTAGTTGTAGTTATTATTTGAGAGGACATTCTGTAAATGTGGGTACGTGCATCATATTAACTTTTTGAGCTCTGATGGTTGAATTTTCTACCATTTAATTTTAATTGCGAAGTGTCATAATGGCACCGAAACATTCGATGAAATTTATTTGATAAAGGTTTAATGCATTTCTTCGTGTATATCGTAACCAAAATTTTTTCTTTGCAGAGTACTGCTGCCAATATGACTTTTAGAATTTTGAAGAAATTTATCCTCCAGAGCTAAAAAAAATAACTAAAAACTACAGCAGTACAACTAATTTGCTTATTTGTTCTTAAATTATTTGTTTATCTGTTTTAAATAACCAAATTCCATTAAAAAAACTCCAACATGCCTTATTGTTTTTTTTTTTGTTTTTTTTTTCAAATTTTGTTCTTATTGTCTACACTGCTGCTTTCTGTGAATACTTTATGACCTGCGATTAATATGAAAAAAAAATACACTACGTAAAACTTCGTTAATATTAAAAGAAAAATACTACTTAAAAAAATATTAGACCGTTGGTATTATAAAGATATGGTTTATAAACACTCTTACGTTTTTAAATCGAATAATTATTTTAAGAGATACTTAATGTTAAAGTTCGTCGTTCCATTAACAAAGATTTATAGGGGTAAAAACTGTGCATAGGTAATATTTTTTATATCTGAGTTTATACATTAGAAGTTCCGGGTGTGTTGACACCATAGTTTTTTTTATTTTTTATTAGACTCATTTTTTTATATTTAATCACATTTTAACTACAAATTTTTTGCATTTCGAGACATATTTTTTACATCTTTTAGAAAAGGGTATTATTTCAAGTTGTTACAATTTTTAAAAACAGCGCAAAAATTATTTCCTTCAACTTAAAGCTTTATATACACATGACTAATATAAACAAAAAAAACAAAGTATAATTAATTGATTGTCTATTAAAAGCAAGAAAATGTTGAAAATTACGCTATAAAAAATCTATTTACACGTGAATTTTAAATGAGAAAGAAAATTGTAAAAAAACAAATTTATTACCATGCGTTAAATGTCTTAAATCGAGTAAATTACGTGATATCTAAAATGTCCAAATAAAAATGTTTCCAAACAGCTTAAATTCAAAACTATATGTGCGCGAGACATTTATATTTTAAAATAATCTTTTAAGCTATTGTTGTGAATACAAAGACCGCGCAAATATTAATTCCTATCTAACAACAAATTATTTTCACGCGAATATTAAAAAAGAAAGAAAACTTAGGGGATAGTTAGATAGAAATTACGCTAGATTTAAAACTATCCATTTAAAAGTCTTATTTAAATTAACTTTCTTATAGCATTGTGAAAAAAATACTTCGAAACAAAGACTGTGTATGCATAATTAATTTTGTATTAGTTTATTTTCAAAGTTTTCACTGATCTGATTTAATAAAAAACGGAAACAACCAGTTAAAAGGAATATCACAACTGTTTTTAATTATAATTCAATCTTGCAAATTTTTTTTTAAACAGATCGAATTACTATGCTTTTAGTGTTTGCAGTGTCTGAACGAGGGTTGGCTCGTAAGAGGTTGTGTGCCCTCTAGTAAAAAAAATAATAATACACGGTTTATTGATGTTGATTATGCTTTTTAAGTTGATTTAATGCCATAAAATTATTCATTTCACAGATTGACTTCATAGATCCGCAAGTCGTTGCTGGTATTATAACGAAAGGAAGAGAAGATATACCGCAATGGGTGACGGCATTCGAAGTTGAATTCAGCAGTGATGGTAACATTTGGAATAAAATAAAAGACGAAAACGGAGAAAATAAAGTAATTCTTTTTTATTTATTTTTTCGTCTGTAAAACTGCAAAAGTGAATGTTCTTATAATCATACATATAATTTTACATATAATCATTCAACATATAATGGCTCATGTTATTTCTGCAAAACAACCTTCTTTAATAACTACCGGCTGCATCTGTGACAGAGCTTTGTGCGAGAGCAGAAAATGTGGATACACAGCGCCCTGTTCCATGCGTGTGTTAATTTGTACCTATACTTTCCTATGTGATATTGTTTTCTTTTTTCTATTTTTCATCCCCCAATCCACATTTGTACGACCGTTCCTGATACACACTATATATATTTGTGTGTGTGTATAAATGACCAGCATGTTAATGCTTCACCGATCCCTTTTCAAGACAAAAGAGAATTTTCTATAGTTGCACGACTTATTGAGGGACTTAAATTGCATTGGTTCACGTTTTTAATGACACGTATAGAAATGACATTTTCAAAACTGAGTGAAAAGTATTCGAATTTCAGCATGTCACATAGACAAAATAACTCCGAATTAAAATTACTCAAATTTGAAAACCTTTAGTCATTTCTGAAAACAACGGGCATACTCAAATACGAAGCATATGGTGTGCGCATCTTGAGTGTGCGCATTTTTTCAGAAATGAATATATGCATATTCCAAACTTGAGTAATTCTGATTCGGAGTCATTTTGACTATGCGACGTAGTCAAATTAGAGTATTTTTTGCTTCATTTTGAAAATGCCATTTTTAAGTACCCTAATCTTAAGAAAATTTTTGCAAAAAATGTACATATAATAGAAATTGGGATGAACATTGTGAAACAAAATTAATGAAATTACCTATAAAATTATCAGTAAAATCCCTCAAATCCCAATGAAATCCAACGAAGTCTTTCTTTTACGAATTTATCCATTCTTCGATTTTCAAGGCTGGACTATTCTGCAATCACATTACGAAGGCTTTTAAGTGTTCTTCCACAGTTACGATAAATTTGTAGTTCGCCTGATTTCATGTAATCAAATATTATTGGAAAGAGCGTCGTTCGAAATCATAGCAAATAAAATAATATGAATAAATTCAACTACACAGATGAAATTTACTACATTTAACGAATAAAGTTCAATTTTGTTTGAAACTGAGTATTTCAGGTATTTCAGTATTGAAAACATTGGGTCATCATACTTGAAAAAAGTTCATAACAAAATTAAAACATCGATTTCCTCAGATTTGAAAGCATCATTTTTCTCAGTAACTCACTTTTTTTTTTTTTTTTTTTTTTTTTTTTTTGTATTTATTATTACTTTAATGTTTATTTTCCATGTTTTTAACCTTTTAGTTGGAAGGAAATATTCTAATGCAGCGGTTCGAACACTCTTAAAACGAAAGAGAGGATTTGGCTATTTAGGAAAGAGCTGTAATTTATTGAATACTGAATGAGTTGTTGTTTAAATGATTTACTCATCTTGATTTAGATTGCTTATTTAAATAACTCATCTTGATTTAAATTGTTTAAAAACAACTCACGCGCTTGAGTTGTTTAAAAAAAGATTATAAGGTTAAACAATAATTCATAATCTCAATGTATGTAAGTAGAATAATAATTAAAACAACCCACAAACTACAAAGATAATTAAAAAACGTTTAATTATTATCAAATCATTACTTTATAACCATTGTTTACTGAAAAGGGCATCTATATTAGAGTTTAAACTGACTAATTTTAATCTTAAGTCATTTCCTACATTCAATTTGTTTTTGTATTTTTTTTTTTTTCCATAACAAAGTAGAAAAAAGAATATTCGCACATGTATATCGTGTTGAACTTCACTAAGGACCTTACAATTGCTTATTTTGATATTTCTGGATTTTATGTTTCATTCAGAAGGAAATTAAGGACTTTCCCTGTAAATATTATTTGCTGTTTAAATTGTTATATTTTTTTTAACAGAAATAAAGCAGATAAAAGGTATGGTTCATTATTTTTTTAAACAAATAAAGGATATATTTTTGTAACAAACCTCGATAGCTCCGCGACCCATAAATTAGGAACCGATTTTCTAACGAAATAAAATTATTTTTCAGAAAAGAAAATCTGCATTTTGTGAATGATCTGTCTATTTTAAATAAACCTTTTAAATATTTGTCTACTTAACGCTGCTGTTGAATACTTTTTAAAGTATTATATTACTAATTTTTCATGGATAATTTAAAGGGATTGGCAGTCATCACGGCAAGAAGACATCATCTGACGTATCATCTACTAAATAGAATATTGTTTGGCTCTTTGCTTCTAATAATTTTTATAATTTCTTCATCGTTTAATCTCTCTTGAATTTCAAAATCATCTTTTTCTGCATTTTAAGAAAATGGTACATTTTTACAATCAGATTTTCTTTAAATTTGGGAAATTCTGGCATCATGTTTTATTCATAATCTTTTGAAGTTCAAGTTAATAAAGTATCGAATTGTCTCAAGTACACTGTACAACATTTCAGATTAAAGTGACAATATTTTGTTAATAGAAAACTAGAAAGTGCAACCCTATTTAAATTACATCACAATCAATATCATATAAAATGTTTAATTTTGCATTTTAAATCATCTTTCATAATTTTTAAACACTTGTTTATTCTTCTACAACGAAATATACATTTTTTAATTTCTTTTTTTAACATTAGATATTTCATATCTCAGAATTTCTAGATTTCTAAATCAATATGTAAACAAACTTTCTGCAGAAAGTTTTCGGAACTTTAGTCTAAATTTTAATGTTTTTATTATTATGGCATTAAAAATTTCAAACTATTTTTTCCCCAAGAAATTATGCATAATTAGTTTAATTAGCTTCAAATGAATACTATTTGTGTGGTTTAAAATTGCTTACTGGTCATTTTCAATATTCTTTTTTAATTCGCAGTTTTAAATTTTAAACAACAACTGTATTAATTGTTTATCCACATGTAGATATTATTATCTATTTATTAATTAAGAAGATTATTATTTTAGTAAGTATAGCTACATATTCAATCAAACCTATCAGTTCTTATCGAAAACTACATCGGAGTAGCAAGTTACTCTCTTACATTAGGAGTCTAATTTGATTACGAGCGTTTTTTCCTATGTTTAAG
Organism: Maratus speculifer; assembly: GCA_964019185.1. NCBI lineage: Eukaryota > Metazoa > Arthropoda > Arachnida > Araneae > Salticidae > Maratus > Maratus speculifer. The sequence goes on along the minus strand of OZ025289.1, from coordinate 84,159,048 downwards.
AAACATGACAATTATCTATCGTATCTCTAATTATCATTAATAAGATCGTGCCTACCGAGATTTGAATTTCGCGGTTATATGATAATTAGGTCATAGAGGTCAGCTGGCGAGTATAGAGGAGTAATAGATTAAACACTCGAATTTTCATACGAATCTTCCTTCATCGGAGAAAACTAGATGGGCGTTTTTGCCTTTTGAGACTTAAAGTTCGCATCGGTGCTTAGAAGTTGTTGTCGCGTGCTTGTAGAGAAGTTTAATTTTTGGTAAGCTGATGTTCCTTACATTTAAGTAAAAGTCTTTGTGGAATCCAGCTGGTTCAAATTAGTAAACACACTAAAACTTTTTTTGAATAGCTTTCAAAGTAAGTGCTCTCAGCAATAATGGTTCTTCGAAATTGCAGTTATCCTCGATACAGTCCTGAGAAGTCATTACCATTTCATAAATTAATTAATATTTGTACATTTGCATTTACCTTATTTGAAAGTCAACTGAATCTAAATTTAAGATTTGTAGTTAAAATCCACTTTTTGCACCTAAGCTTTATTGTTTTTTCTTTCATATAAAAGTGCGTTGTAGCTTATGTACAAGTCGTGGTTTTGCCTTTGAGTAGTGTGTCCTTCAGAGATGCTACAGCTGCATTTATGTAATAATTTTCTTATTCTTTTGCATACATAAATTTTGTTTTTATAGGAATTTCCCGGTAATTATGATCAATTTTCAACTGTCGAAAACTTATTTCCAAGCACTATCAGGACAAGATTCTTAAGGATTCGTCCAAAAAAATGGAAAAGTTGGATCAGTATGCAAATAGAAATTCTTGGTTGCTATCATCCTGAACGTAAGTAGAACTGCCTTTTTTAAGTTTAAAGAAAAATGTAATTATTTTTATCCAATCGTTTTACCGCAAACTGTAACTCTTTAATTACTAAATACTATAAATTTGTTCGTTCATCATATGCAGTATTTTTAAATACAAGAAAAAATCCAAGAAAAAATGTTAAAAAGTAAAATGACACAATGTCATTATTACTCAATTATAAATTAACTTACATCTTACAAAGAACTCTAACAATTATAGAAATTTTTATTTTATTTTTTAAGATGGTTACTCTTTGCGCAAAACATCGCATCGAGACGGATCAAGAAAATGATAATAATTTTTCACAGCTCATTTTTTTTTTTTACCTGACATGGATTTCGGGCTTTTTTCTCTCTCTCTCTTTTTGAGATTTTTTAGCGTATTTAAGTATTACCGAAAAACCTTCAAAAAACCTCGAAGGAAAAAAAATCACAAGAGTTTAGGTCATAAGTACATAAGTCGTTTACCCCAAAAAACATTTCAATGTCTAAACAGATGTTACCAACCGGAAAGATGCATTCTATTCAGAATAAAAAGAATATTGCCCAGTTAAACTGATGGCATTGAGCTCACAGGCTACGCATACTAATTGTACATTACAGACTTGTATTTTCGTTAATTCCGTTCGAAAAAAAAATTAAGAAGGGGAAACACATCTCCCCTTTCTCCTTTTTTATACTTAATCATTTAACCTCCTAAACTATCAAGGACATGATTTATCATATATCCAAAATTAAGAGCAAATTGGATAATTTTTAATAAAAACCCATTTAGCATTTATATAATTTAAGAGGAGTTATTCTCCTCTTTTATACTTAACCATTAAATTTCCAAAACTATTCAGAGATTTGAACGAAATCTGACAATTCTGCTTGAAAAATCCATTTATACAAGTTAAAGGGAGGGGCATTAGAACCCCCGTTCCCCCTGTTTATATTTATTCAATGAACACCTAATAACAGCCACGGACTCGCCTCATCAGAATGATCCTATATCTAAATTTTGAACGAAAACTGTTAATTCTGCATGAAAATCCCGTTTATATCAATTAAGGGGAGGGGCATGAGCCCCCCGTTCCCCCTCTTATACATATCGAATGAACTCCAAAACTAATCAGGGAAGCGCCTTATCAGGATATACCTAAATACAAAATTTCAAGTGGATCCGATATTTTTATCATGAGTTATCGCGTTACGCACGAACGCACGTACGAACATACATACAGAACGGACGGGCACATAAGCTCTCAGGCTATGATAGCCTGTGAGATAAAAAACCTACTTGCAAAATGTATATCTCATGCACTGACTATAAAATATTTTATACTTATTTCTTTTTATGCAAATTTTTGCTACCTATTTACTTTAACGCTTTTCTAGTGTTAAATGAATCATTCCAATTTTGTAAATGCACCATATAATCCACATTTTCCTAATTAAGTGCAAAACTCTATAAACCGGTAGTCGAACCAAAAATCTTTGTTTTAAAATGCCAAAGATCTACCAATTAATCTATTTAAACCGAAAACTGGCCTACTAAGTTCACTTAAACAGCATTTAGTCAATAGAATCTAACAATTCAATATAGTATGCCGCATGTAATGGAACCTCATTAAATAATAGGAAACTCCATTAAACATTTCTAATGTTGGTTTATCTTTAAATCAAGTTACACTCTTAATTAATAACATAATATATCCCAATGTGATTTTAAAAAAATCACTTTTATGTAAGTTATTATTATTATTAGTTTTTTCTTAGTTTTTTATAGACTTAAGATATATATGAATGAACTCTTTAATACAGCCCTTTTAGATAATAAAATGTGAAGAAATGGAGAATATTATTTGAAAATTTCAACGTATGGAACATTTAAGTAATTTAATTAATGGAATTTAATTCTTTTATTTGCAATAAAATTGGATTACTTTAAAATACTCATTGAATTAATAGTACAGAACTTATTTCCTGCAAAAATTCTTTATTCGAACAGTAACTATTTAAAAGTAGATTCTAACATCTGTAAGATTCCTTCTGTTAGATATGATAGTTAATGTCTCGTCTTTACTAATTAGTATGATTGCCCACATCATTCATTAGGCAAGCTTGAAATAAATCATAAACTCAGCTTTGTTAGGCTAGAAATAAATTTAGGACTTTAGGACTTTAAACCAATCCTCATTTGAAAAGATTATTCTAACCTTTTATACCATCGGCAATGTAAACTTCAAGTAGCTCCGGATTTCGTTAACTGAGTGTAAGGATTCTTTGAAAGTAAACTGCACTCTCAGTTATTTATACTAAAATCTAGGTGGAAAAACAACTAATCTTTTCTAAGCAATGAAGTCTTTATTGGCTGCATTCATATCCTGAAAGTTAAAAGACGTTTAGAGAATAAAAACTATAATAAAAAATGCGTTAAATAAACTAAAATGCAATACAACACATTAAGACTATTCAAAAACCATTCTTTATACCAAAATAACTTATTTATCAAACATTTCTCAAATCTAATTCAAATTCATGCTGACTCGGCATTTTTTGAACAAAACTCATGATCGTTGATAGACGATATCGACATCCTCTATGGGTGAGTCATATTTTGTTATTTCATGTACAAAATCTCGTGATTATCTGAATAACTTGATATATAAAAGTAAATAGCCCTTAATCATCACACGTACCACTCATACACCATAATGAAACCTTTTTAAAGTATTATGAAACGTTATACTATTATTAAGGTTATCTGATGAAGGTCTCAATAAGACATTAATTATAAATAGAAGTTTTCATATACGTCCATTAAAAACGTTTCAAAAATATGCATTAAAGTATTTAATTGCTATAAAGGACGTTAAATACTAATAAAAACATTAAAAGATCTTAATAATTTTACATGTTTCGATTGAATTTACTCAATCATCATCAGAAAAAAGAAAATACAAATAAACACAAAGATGGAAAATGACAAAATGTTGTCATTTTCCATCTTTGTGTTTATTTGTATTTTCTTTTTTCTGATGATGATTGAGTAAATTCAATCGAAACATGTAAAATTATTAAGATCTTTTAATGTTTTTATTAGTATTTAACGTCCTTTATAGCAATTAAATACTTTAATGCATATTTTTGAAATGGTCTCAATAAGGTTATCTGAGCGAAAAATCCCAGCCGGCTATCGGCCAGATAGCTTAACAGGTAAAGCATTGGCCTTGTAAGCCAAGTATCCGGGTTCGATTCCTGGCCTGGGCAATTTTTCGCTCAGCTGGAAATATTCAATTCGCATGAAACGTTAGTTTCATGGTTGATTGGTTGGCTAGTTGTATTTATGACGGTCAATTATCAACTCGTGACATATGGGCCCTAATGGGGTGGGGTGCCCTCGTGGGGGGTCTTTCGAAGGTAACCTAATCCGTACTTCCACAAGGTTTTTCAAGGTTCGAAAATAACCACGGAAAAATCCGAATGATTAGGCCGACGGCCGCGATTGGGTTCGAACCTAGTTTCGAGGGCAGAACGTTTCGGCCACTGTTGGGGCCGTTGGTTTCAAGGAATACTCACTGTATTTATGTTCAATTTTGTGACACATATAATATTACCCTGTTTTTACAGCTTGCCGTGATCCAATGGGTATAGAAAATGGAGTTATTTTTGACCACCAACTAACTGCATCGTCGGAAATACCTGAAGCACATTCGGCAGATAACGGTCGTCTATCTTCTTCAACAGCTTGGTCACCTGAAATTTCGGATAAAACACCTTATTTACAGGTAAACAGGAATATATTTTGATTTTCTTCTTAAAAATTCTTTTAAATATATATTTTCATTTAAAATAACTTCTATGAGTTATTTTAGACCACCATAAATAATTTTTATTCAACTGCTTTCAATTTTTTCAAGAAATTTTAATTAAGTATTTTGAATTATTTTATTTTATTAGAACTACTATGTTTCACTCAGCAATAATATTCAATATTAAATTACTTTTATGATTTTAATACCTTGAAAATTGTTTCTTAACATGAAAATCGTTTTTATAATGCTGTTTTAAAAATATTAAGTCTTCAACATTTTCATACTATAAAAAAATAAATTATTTAAGAAACTCTTTAAGAATTATCATCGTACAGTATTGAACAAAAACTTGTATGAAAACATGTTAAAAAATGAAAAAAAAACAATCTAAGAATAGATAATAAAAGTAAACATATTCTATAAAATACTTTTTCAAACAGCCAATTGATTTTTTCAAATGTTTAGCTATTTAAGAGTTTGGTGATAACAATATGCTTAAAATATTGTCATCTATTCGATGGCGAAAGGAATTTAGCATTTAAGTTATATTTTTCAATTTGCCAGAATTTTACATAAAACATTAATAAGATTTGAACATTTTATTTAAAGTACTTGTAAATCCATATAGATAACAAATCAATGAAACAGCAACTTCTGAAAACTAAACAAATCTACCCTTAACCAATATAAATTATCCAAATTTTTCTTTATTATTATTATTTAAAACGTCAACACGATACTAAGATAAATATCACTCAGTAAGGCAAAATCTTTTTAAAAAAAGCAGACACCCCCCCCCCAAAAAAAAAAAAAAACATACGAAGCCTATGCTACCTTCTCCCTGTCACTCCTCTCTTTCCCCTGCAATTTAATGCCCGAAAAAAATCATTTTAAACTTTAAGGATTTTATTTACAGAATATCCACGAAAGAACGGTGTTTTTGAGAAACAATAAGAATTCCTGAACATTGATTACATTTTGAATAATTTTTAATTAGGTAGAATTTCCCTTTAACGAAATCCTTGTTTAATGAAGTTTTCTACTTAACGAAATTTTCTTTTGAAGGTTGACTTTGGACACGATTCACACGCAAATTAATATCCATATTACGAAAAAGATATTCTATATAACGACGTTTATTCCAATTTCATTTACAGCATTTAAACGGAGAAGTTACTGTTGCGATAGATGCCTGAATGTATTTCAGCGGATTGTATGAAAATGAAATTATTTATTTATTTAATTATTTCTATTCTGCTTTGCGCTAAGCAAAATAATTTGTTTCACACTAAGACAAATATTGCCTACTGCTAAAGTCTCACGCAGACATTCAGGCTCTGGCAGTGTGTGTGTGTGTGGGGGGGGGGGGGGGCATCGATACAATAATAAGGAGATTCCAGTTACACAAAAATGTTACAGATAAACTGTTCAGATACGCGAAAATTTTAATGAATAGTATAATTTTTTTACAAAAAACTTATACGTAGCAATATTACAGACTTTTCTAAAAGTTAAGGATCTTCAATACTGAGAAAAGAAAAGAGAAAAGATACTCTACGCTTCAATTTTTGTTAATCTTTTTTGATTATGTGTTTTTTGTTTACTTAAGCTTCTCTCATGTGGCAACTTTGCTTTAAAAAAAACCCTACTTAAATTAAAATACGTGCATTTTACCAATATTTTCATTTCATGTCTTCTTTATTAAACAAACTTCATGAATTTAAGTTGATTTATATTTAATGAAATTTCTTCATAATGAAGTGTTTAAGTTAAACTATGAGACTTCGATTAATGAAAGCTTCACTGTATATATCTATATTATAAAGGCCAAACGTATCTGTGCGTAACGCATAAGTCATTTTGCGAATGGCAACATTTTCCTCTGTAATTTTTGCTTCTACAATTTTTATACATCTAAACATAGCACACTCTCAATTTTTACATCGGTGTACAGAGAAACAAAGGTCTTTTAAATGCAATTTGTTTGAAAGTTGTACCTCAATTTATTTATGATATTATAATATCGTGTGGGTTCGAATTACTTGTACTGTAATTCCACCAGGGAAACAACCTTTATAGTTCCATCATTTATTTACACTATCATACAATAGCCGCTCACGCAGCAACCGAAAAACAAAACATTCTTACATCCCCGATCTTATTTGGCCAACATGCATTGCCTCACAAAACAGATTACGGTATCGTTGCGCCATCTACATTTAGGAAGTGCTACTATTCGAAGATATCACACCCCTCTCCTCATAGTTCAAACGAACTACAGGCAATCTTGGTCTATTGCTTCTTCGAACTGGAACACTTTTCTTCGAGTCCTCATCATTATTTTTAGTCACAGTGTCCTTTACAGATATATCTGTCATAACATCATTTTTATTACTCACAACAGTACCTGTTACAATATCATGTGAAGGCTGAGATTTGTTTGGTTCCATAATATTCTCATTATCACGTTGGTCTTTTATTTTTCCATTAATCTCAGAAAAACGGTTTTTATTAACCCTTTCATAATTATCATAAGCATTGTAATTTTTACCACTATAACCCATATTTTCAAATTTTTCTGACATTTGTTTGTTATAATGGTCATTTTCTTCAATTCTTTCAGATTTTTCGTAACTTATCTCTCTGTTACGTCTCAACTGATTTACATGACGCTTACACATTATTCCGTCACATCTATTTACTAAAACCCATCTACTTCCTAATAATTTTATAATTTTTCCTTTTTCCCATTTCTCCCCCTTTCCAAAATTTTTAACGAAAACTAATTCATGAAGCTTAAATTTGTGCAGGGGTTGCTGTATTTTAGGTTTTGATGGTAATACCAAATGAAGGGCTGTTCGAATTGGCCTTTCAAACATTAATTCAGCAGGAGTTTTACCAGTCACCGAATAAGGAGTTGAATGATTTTCTAACAAAAGTCGTGCAATTGATAATGATATGTCATTTTTATCCAGTTTCCTAAGGCAATTTTTCACAGTTTGCACGTATCTTTCCGCCTGTCCGTTCAACGACGGATGATATGGTGGAATAGGTGTATGCTTAATTCCATTATTTTTAAGAAATTCCTCAAATTCCTCACTTGTGAACGCGGATCCATTATCACTGACTAATTCTAAAGGTAATCCAAATGTCGCAAAAAATCTTCTTAATACTCTAATAGTATTTCTACTATCGGTCCTGGGCACTACTTCTACTTCTAACCATTTTGTATAAGAATCAACTACTATTAAAAAAAATTTCAAACGGACCTTCAAACCTTCAAACGGACCTGCATAATCTATGTGAATCCTTTCCCAGGGTAATTCAGACTTCCATTCTAAGGGTTTCATTTTTGGATTATCCCTCGCGCACATTTGGCATCTACTACATGAATTTACCATTTGTTCAATTTCCTTATCCATGTTTGGCCACCAAACCACCCCTCTAGCTTTAGCTTTCATGCTAGATATACCCTGATGAACAGAATGCAACAATTTCAATATATATTCTCTACCTTCCTCTGGCACAATTACTCTATGCCCCCATAATAAACAATTTTCTAAACAGGAAATTTCATCCCTTCTACGAAAATAAGGTTGATATTCTTCTGCTTTAACCTTTCGAGGCCATCCATGTAGTACCCACTCTAAAATTTGTTTATGATAGAAACATTGCGCAATTCGTAAATAATTTCCTCCGTTGTGCAACAAATGACAATTATCATGGCATCATAAATAAAATTAAGTGCTCGTTAGAGTGACCTTGGAAACAGTGATTACGAGTGAACAATTACAGGTTTACAAAAACTGTCAAAACTTTCAAAATGACTCTTTTTTATTAATAATTGTTTCTATATTATGATTTATGTATGTATCGATTTAAATTTCATTCTGTTCTCTGTTTTGTAGCTTGATGTGAGCACTATCCTTTTTGCTGTGTTTGTTTTTCTCGCGTATGAAAATTAAAGTAGAAAATGAAGAAGTGTGTATACAATAATTTGTGTGTGTGTTTTACACTTACCATATAATAATATTATACGTCTTTATCAAGATGAATTAGTGCAGTGTATAGATCAAAATGTGAATATGCCCGGTTCCCTTCTCCTATGGTGGATTTAATTGTTGGATACTTCAATGAAGAAGAATTCATCGGGTGAGTACCATTTACTCTCCTATTTAATTCTGATTAATGATAAGAAATGAAGAAAAACTATTGTATTGAGGATATAGCGACAACTCACGCCATTATTAAGACAAACGTCTTTCAATGATTATGAGAACGATTTAAAAAGATATATCAATTTGATAACATAGTGATATACTAATTTCACACAAATAAAAAATATTGAATAAAAAAACAAATAAAAATATAAGATTAGAATGGCTACATTAAAAGATAATTATTCAATTGAAAAATTGACAGCAACGAATTACAGTACATGGAAATTTAAAATTGAAATGCTCTTAACTAAAGAAGAGCTGTTCCATGTAATAACCGATAATCCACCGACCCCTTTGACCGATCAATGGTCCAAAAATGATAGGAAGGCCCGGGCATTGATAAACCTAACTATCGATGATTCACAGATAACCCACGTTAAGAACCTACAAACTGCTAGACAAACATGGGATGCATTAAAAGAAATCCATGAAAGATCAAACCTCACAAGCAAATTGTTTCTCCTTAGAAAGTTATATAGTATAAAATTAGCAGAAAATGGAAATATGATAAATCATATTACAAAAATAATGGAGCTCGTTGATCATTTGGCAGCTATAGGCGAAATAATTGATAATCACCACATTTCCGCGCTCCTCCTGTGCTCTCTGCCCCAGTCTTATGATAATTTAATTACTGCTCTCGAAAGTAAAGAAGAAGCACAATTAACTCCGTCATATATTAAAAATAAGCTGATTGACGAGTTTAATCGTCGAAATGAAAACTATGAAAGTATTGATAATACAGCGAAAGCTTTTAAAGCTCAGAAAAAGTTTCCAGCTAAAAAAGAATCAAAATATTGTTCGATTTGTAAAATGAGAAGCCATAACACACAAGAATGTTGGCACAATAAAAACAAAACACACACAACACAACAAAATCAACACAACAAAAATTACAAAAAACACTATTCTACATCACTCGCTTTTCAAAGGGGTGAAAACAATTTTAAGAATGAACAAGCATCGGAATCGTATAACAGGTTTAATCGCTATGAAGGAAAAAACAATACATGGAGAAACAGCGAAAACAAAGATTATGCATTTATAACACAAGGGATAGAAAATAAAACATTCATTGTGGATAGCGGTAGCTCAAGTCACATTGCATCCTCTGAATCAATGTTTACAGAGATAAAATCGAGGGAAAAAACAAACGTGACTATCGCAAACGGAAAAAAACTTATCGCTTACGGTTCAGGCGATGTAAATTTAAATACGCTGACATCGGATAATAAAATTCATAAAATAACACTTAAAGATGTACTTCTAGTACCTGAAATCGAAACGAATTTACTATCAGTCAGCAAAGCAACCCAAAACGGATGTGAGATTGTATTTAAAAATGACCGATGCTCTTTCAAACTTAACGGAGAAATCTGCTTAGAAGCACAAAAGGTAAATAACCTCTATGAAGTCCAGTTGGCTAACAAAAACCACGCGAACATTACACAAACGTGCAACAATAAAAATTGTTTAGAACTATGGCATAGAAGGTTAGGACACAGAAATCTAACATCGATTAAAGAAATTACACAAAAGGAATTAGTAAGAGGTATCCAGATAAACAATTGTAAACATAATATAGATTGCGAACCGTGTATTAAGGCGAAATTAACTGATGAACCCTATCCGAAAGTTGCTCAGTATAGAGCAAGTAAAAGGCTTCAACTTATTCACTCGGATGTTTGTGGATCTTTTCAGACACCCACGATTGGGGGGAAATCATATTTCTTGACTTTTATCGATGACTACTCGCGATTCACAATAATCTATCTATTGAAAAGAAAAAGTGAAGTCTATGAAAAACTCAAAGAGTTCATTGCGCTAATAAGCAACAAATTTGGTGAAAAACCGAAAGAAATCAGAACGGATAATGGGGGAGAATTTACATCAGATGAAATTGAGAATTATCTCAAATCAAATGGGATAAAACATCAACATACAGTCCCATATTGTGCAAGTCAAAATGGGGTGGCTGAACGGAAAAATAGGTCGTTAGTTGAGATGGCTAGGACAATGTTAAATGAATCAAATCTACCTTTAAAGTTCTGGGGGGAAGCAATCTGTACGGCAAACCACCTACAAAATAGACTGCCTACAAAAGCTAATGCAAAAACGCCATATGAATTATGGACAGAAAGACAGCCAAACTTAAGTTACGTTAAAGTATTTGGCTGCAAAGCCTTCGCTTATATTGATAAAGCCAGAAGACAAAAATTAGATAATAAAGCTGTTGAAGGTATTTTTGTGGGATACGACAATGAATCTAAGGGATACCGCATATATGTAGGAGGAAATGAAATAAAAATCGCGAGAACGGTAAAATTTCTTGAAAATAAATTCAAATACGTAAATGATAAGCCTGAAATTGAACAAAAACAAAATGAAGACGAAAAACGCAATTGTAAAAATCTCGTGGAGATAGAAATTTCGAACGGAAAAACAACACCATCTGCGTCTCAACAACAAATTGTGGAACTAAGGCGCTCAGATAGAATAAATAAAGGCGTACCTCCTGATAGGCTTATATATATTGTCAAAGACGACAAAATTAATGAACCAAAGGATTATAAGGAAGTTAAATTAATGGAAAACTCTCCGGTAAAACAGAATTGGATAGAAGCCATGGAGAGCGAAATGAATTCTTTAAGAAAAAATAAAACATGGTCAATTGTAGATCCTCCACCGAATAAGAGAATAATAGGTTGTAAATGGACTTACAAATTAAAGCGTGACAATACCGGAAAAATCCAAAAATATAAGGCACGTTTAGTAGCTAAAGGATATACGCAAAAGTTCGGAGAGGATTACGACGAAACCTACGCACCGGTCGTATCGTATACTACGATAAGAGCATTATTAATAGCGGCATTGCACCAAAACTTAAATGTTAAGCATATAGATATTAACACCGCGTTCTTACATGGGGAACTTGATGAGGAGATATACATGTCACAGCCGGAAGGATTCGTTGAACCAAACCAGGAAACCAAAGTTTGTAAATTAAATAAGGCAATCTACGGACTTAAGCAAGCCGCGAGAGCGTGGCATAATAAAATAACAGAAACACTAAAAAACATGAATTTCATTCAAAGTAAAATTGACACATGTCTTTTTACACAGAAAAGGAATAATGAAACAACCTATATAATAACATACGTCGATGACCTCTTAATTGCAGGGAAAGACGAAACCATTGAGGAAATAATCGCGAACTTAAATAAAGAGTATGAATTAAAGAATTTAGGGGACGTAAGCAATTATTTATCCATGAACATTCGAAAGTTAAACAAAAGCTACTTAATTAACCAAACTTCAAAAATTGAAGAGTTAATTAATAAATTCAATTTACAAGAAGCAAAACCATGTAGTACACCCATGGAAACAAATTACACTCACTTTAAAGATGATGACAATATTTTACCAAACAACACACAATACAGACAAGCCATCGGAGCACTCTTATATCTTGCCACAGTGAGCAGACCTGACATTTGTGCAGCTGTCAACATCTTAAGCCGAAGGAACGAAAAGCCAAGAATGAAAGATTGGAACTGTGTAAAGCGGGTCATGAGGTATCTTAAGACAACAAAAACCTTTAATCTAGTTATAGATGGAAATTCAAAACCAACGCTAGAAGTCTACGCGGACGCTGATTGGGGTGGAGACACAGAATCAAGAAAATCGACAAGTGGTAATGTATATTTGCTAGGTAAAAATCCCATACTTTGGTCAACTAAAAAACAATCCTGCATAGCTTTATCTTCTGCCGAAGCTGAGTACATCTCAGCAGCTAATGCAGCTAATCAAGTCAAATGGCTGGTGAATTTACTTGAAGAACTCAATATCTCACAAACATATCCTATAGAACTCTTCGAGGATAATCAGTCGGCTATCAAAATGATAGAGCTTGAAAAACATTCAAGTAAAACAAAGCACATAGAACTTAGATATCATCTCATAAAAAAACTGAAACAAGATGGCATAATAAAACTCGTATATTGCCCAACCAAAATAATGATAGCTGACTTATTCACAAAACCCCTGCCAAAACCTCTTTTTGAAATTCACAGGAAGAACTTGCATCTGAGTGACAACACAACTTCAGAAATTAAGGAGGAGTTGATAGAAACATTGCGCAATTCGTAAATAATTTCCTCCGTTGTGCAACAAATGACAATTATCATGGCATCATAAATAAAGTTAAGTGCTCGTTAGAGTGACCTTGGAAACAGTGATTACGAGTGAACAATTACAGGTTTACAAAAACTGTCAAAACTTTCAAAATGACTCTTTTTTATTAATAATTGTTTCTATATTATGATTTATGTATGTATCGATTTAAATTTCATTCTGTTCTCTGTTTTGTAGCTTGATGTGAGCACTATCCTTTTTGCTGTGTTTGTTTTTCTCGCGTATGAAAATTAAAGTAGAAAATGAAGAAGTGTGTATACAATAATTTGTGTGTGTGTTTTACACTTACCATATAATAATATTATACGTCTTTATCAAGATGAATTAGTGCAGTGTATAGATCAAAATGTGAATATGCCCGGTTCCCTTCTCCTATGGTGGATTTAATTGTTGGATACTTCAATGAAGAAGAATTCATCGGGTGAGTACCATTTACTCTCCTATTTAATTCTGATTAATGATAAGAAATGAAGAAAAACTATTGTATTGAGGATATAGCGACAACTCACGCCATTATTAAGACAAACGTCTTTCAGTTTAGTTATAGGATTTTCAGTTGTCCACTTTGCAATCGTTTTAGAAGTAACAGGCCAATCATTATTATTTGAAACAAACATTATTTCAGCAGGATTACTAACTATATTTACAGTTTCTGGGAGAGGTAATCTACTTAATGCGTCCGCATTTTTATTATTTTTACCTTCGCGATACTCAATTGTATAATCATATCCTGCTAACATAAGCGACCATCTCAGCATTCTAGGTGACAATGTATCAGGTACCTTTTTAACAGGATCAAACAATCTAATTAAAGGTTTGTGATCTGTTATAATTTTAAACTGTTTACCAGCTAAATATTGGTGAAATTTAGTAACACCAAATATTACAGATAAAGCTTCTTTATCTATCATTGTATAATTTCTTTCAGTTTTATTTAAAGTTCTAGAAGCATAAGCTATGGGTTTCTCTTTACCCTCAATAATATGGCTTAATACAGAACCAATACCATATTCTGAAGCATCACAGTTCAAAACAATATCTTTGTTAACATCATGTAATTCTAAAACAGGTGATGTACATAATAATTCTTTAACTTTTTGAAATGCTTTATCATGCTTTTCTGACCATGTCCACTTAACATTATTATCTAATAATCTATGTAAAGGTTCTAAGACATCTGAAATATTAGGTAGGAAGTTTCTATAATAAGAAATTAAGCCTAAAAATGAACGCAATTGTGACACATTATTTGGAATAGGTGCATTCAAAATAGCATTAACTTTTTCTGGCATAGGTCTAATTCCTTCCTGAGAAATTTTATGTCCTAAATAGCAAACTTCCGAAACCATAAATTTTAATTTTTCCTTATTTAATCTTATACCATGCTCAGAAAAGCATTTCAGAACACTTTCAACTCTTTCAGAATGTTCTGATTCATTCCTAGCACTTATGATTACATCATCTAAAAATACACCAACATACTCATATTTTTTTAATATATTCTCTATTTTTCTCTGGAACATTCCAGGAGCACACTTTACGCCAAAAGCTAATCTTAAAACATTAAATAATCCTTTATGAGTATTAATAGTTAAAATTTTATTACTTTCATTATCTGCAGGTTGTTGTAAATAAGCATCTTTTAAATCAAAAACAGTAAAGAATTTTCCACCTGACAATTTAGAGAATAATTCTTCCATCCTAGGAAAAGGATAATTATCATTTTCTGTATTTGCATTTACTGTGGCTCTATAATCACCACAAATTCTAACAGTACCATTTGGTTTTGGAACAATTACTATAGGACTAGCCCAATCTGAATGATCAACAGGTTTCAAAATACCCTCTTTTGTTAATCGTTCCAATTCCAAATCAGTAGCTCTTCTCAAAGCAAACGGAACAGGTCGAGACTTAAGCAAAACTGGTTTTGCATCCTTTTTCAAATTTATTGAAACGGGAGGACCTTTTATTGTACCGATCCCGTCAGCAAAAACATTTGGAAAATTTCTAATTAAATCATCTTTCGAAATACTTTTAATCATATTTACATTAGGCCAAAATAATTTTGATGCTTTTAACCAAGTTTTTCCAATTAGACTCGGACCTTGCTCTTTAATAACTAATATTTTTAAATCAGGTATACAATATTCATCAACAAAAACATCTACTTTTAACTCACCTAATACAGTTAAAAAATCTTTAGCATAAGTTTGTAACTTAACTTTAGATTTAATTAAAGGTAGCTTACCTGAGAACAATTTTTCTGCCACATTTTTACTTACAATCGTATGCGCCGCCCCGGTGTCAATTTCAAATTTAACATTCACCCCATTTATTTTTACATTTTTTTGCCATGTTACACTATTGGAGTTGTTGTCCACACAATTAAAACAATATCCCTCTTGAACAGTTTTAATTCTACTGTTTTTGTTCTGTTTATCATTTTTCATCATAAATTTTCGATTCCTACAACAAATTCTTAGGTGACCAAATTTGTGGCACAGATGGCACTCAGCATTCTTGAAAGGGCACATTTTAGGATTGTGGTGTTTCGCACATCTGAAACAAAGTTTCTCAGACGCGAATTTTTCTTCTTTGGGCTTAAATGGGTGAGAGAACTTTTCTGGTTTCGGTTTCTCCACTCTAGCGCGCACTTGGTTGACAGCTGTACTTTCGCCTATATGTAGTGATTTCACACCGGCTTCCGCAGATTCAAAAGATTCTGCGATCTCCACCGCAGTCTGGAAATTTAATTCCTTACAATCGAGCAGCTTTTGTTGTATCTTTTCATCTTGTATTCCGAATACAAGCTGGTCACGCAGGCGGTCATTTAAGGTGTTTCCGAAATTACAGAATTCAGACAATCTTCTAAGTTCTCTTACAAACTCAGCTATGCTTTCCCCTGTCTTTCTAAGACGTTTCTGAAATTTGAATCTTTCTACAATTTCACTTGGACAAGGAGAAAAATGTTCTTTAGCTTTTTTTAAAAGATCTTCATATTTT
Source organism: Maratus speculifer (assembly GCA_964019185.1). Taxonomy (NCBI): domain Eukaryota; kingdom Metazoa; phylum Arthropoda; class Arachnida; order Araneae; family Salticidae; genus Maratus; species Maratus speculifer. The sequence goes on along the minus strand of OZ025289.1, from coordinate 84,142,973 downwards.
ATCTCCTTTAACGTCTTCGGGACAATAATGTCTCTTAAAATCGTAAATGTTGTCGTACCAACAGAACTAAGCAAAATATTCTTTTTCATTTCTTCATTCTTTATATTATTCGCACAGAAATATAAATCCATTTTCTCAACATAAATAGTCCAAGGAACCTTTGAGTCATATTCTTCTAGCCGACCCAGTGAAATAATTTCTTTTTCAACAGCCATTTCTTTTCCCGGCGTTTACTTTTTTTTCACAATATTTTTCTTAACAAAATAATATGGGTAAATAATCCCATCTTAGTCTCCACTTTATAATATCGTGTGGGTTCGAATTACTTGTACTGTAATTCCACCAGGGAAACAACCTTTATAGTTCCATCATTTATTTACACTATCATACAATAGCCGCTCACGCAGCAACCGAAAAACAAAACATTCTTACATCCCCGATCTTATTTGGCCAACATGCATTGCCTCACAAAACAGATTACGGTATCGTTGCGCCATCTACATTTAGGAAGTGCTACTATTCGAAGATATCACAGATATATTAATTTTTTATAGTTTTTGAATTTTGAATGAGCCACTTTCTCTTAAAATTGAAAAAAGATTAAGTTAAAATTTCGTATGTAGATTTTGAAAAGATGAGAATGATGACGGATTTAGATTTCACGTGAAATTTTATGATCGTGTCAATTTGATTTTTTTTTTTTTCATTTCTACCAAACATAAGAGCTTCAATTGATAACTTCATCATAATAACTTATCTTTATTATGTTTCACTTATTATATATGCGATTAAAGTTTTATTTTAATAATTTGGACAACTGACTCTTATAGAAATTGTATTTCGTTAATTTTAGTTTAAAATAATATTTCTTTTTTGAGTTAAACTGATCAATATTAGATGCATTTTTTACTGTAGCTAATTTTGTACGTTGCTTTAAATAAATGAAACTGTTCCTTCTAATACATTTTCTTTCGTTGATGTTCGACGGGTTCCACCTCGTTATAAATAAAACAAAAAGTATGCAAGAGAGCTTAAAAACAAATATGCTCATATATTGTGCTGCAAAATATGTCCAGTATCTGAAGAATTACTTACATTGCACATCGCTTTGCTAAACTGTAAAAAGTAATGGATACCTTCTAACATCTTTACTTTCTTACTTTTGATTCATAAAGTATCTACAGCCATCTACCACCATCTATGATACTTAAATACCATTTTTCAAAAGACATTGGAAATAATTTTTACGTTGCTTTAAAGTTATTTATGCGATTGTCTAAAACTATAAAAATTAAAAATAATGAAGTGCACACATTTTTGAATGCTTACTCTTGTAAAAAAACGTAATTGTTTTAATCCCAAATACAAGTAAGATAGTCTGTGAAAAGTATTTGTGTATAACCAGGGGAGAAACATTTATATAAGCTATTAAACTGATCAAGAAGTTATAAAAATGTTGATAAAACTCCATAAATGATGATAATATACATTTAAAATATAAATATAAAAAGAATATAAAAAAGATTATAATAGTTTTTCTTTAATAAATTAGTGGGAACATACTTTAGACTATTTTAACAGAATTGCCTACATTACAAGGCTACTGATGAACGTCCACTTGCGATTTTAGACATTTTGTTAAATATCTAGAAAAATACATGAGGAATTATCCTGAAACTCGTAGTGTTTAAATATAATAGTACAAACCATACATTTCCGTGAAGATTTTTTCCCGAAACTCCATAGGGGACCGTCAACAAATTAAAAAAGAATGAATATCTTTTGAATAACCTTGTCAAAACTAATGTAGCAAAAGCGCTCAAACTCTAGATTATGATTAAGTGGCTTATTTTTATAAACTGTGTTCATTTTTATGCAAATAGCATGTATACTCGCAGAAAAATTAAGGTTTTTATAAAAATGGTCCCAAATTTTTCCAAATGTTTTGCTTATAATTTTCACAGTTTTTAATATAAACTAACATTCTTTTCTGAAAATATGGCAAATAATATTGCACACAATACCCTGTAACGGATGTAACACCGAGTACGGAATAACGGATTTTCAACTTATTCAATTGACGATTATTTTCAGAATTTTCAAACTATGATCTTGCGACTTTCACAAAAGTCGCTCTGTATACGTTTAGCTAACATAATATATAAATGAAATTTTGATTTCGTTGTCGCATGCACAGTGAAAAATTATTTAGTAAATTTACTCATTTTTCATATAATTTTTATTATTTTTTAACTCTGATTACTGGGTATTATGTGCAATATTATTTGTGATATTTGCAGAAAAGAATGTTAGTTTATATTAAAAACTCTGAAAATTATAACTAAACTAGTCGTTGGGGGCCACCGTAATATTTAACCATCATGGATATGTATATGAAAATAAAACATGTGAAAACTATTTACACAATGCATTGCAATTCATAAACAAAATTTAAATATTGTTAATGCACATAGTAATGCTATATTAAAGAACTGCTGATGTACCAATTTCGACAAATTATATAAAACACAAAACTACTCAAGTAGTACCGAACTGCGTAAAAGAAACATCCTTATAACTCCAAAAATAATAATTCTATTAACTAACAATTAACTGCGTCGGATTAAGCGTCTCATTTCCAATTAAAATATACCTCTGAATTGAAATTTGAATGAAATACAGGGTCATGAAAAATCGAAGAATGTGGAAAACAGGATTACAAATATCTCGACAACTATTAATCCGATCGACTTCGTTCTATATGCAAAATGTGTGTTATTTTATTGCCTTTTACGTTCATTCCTTAGAACAAAAAAAATTCAAAAAATTTTATATATCTTTCATCAGAACGTATTTTTCGAGAGTCCGAAAAAAATAGTTCCGGATAATCGAGGTTGCTGATATTAAATAGGCTTCGTTCCATTCTTACATACTAACTACACACAAAATTTCAAGTCTCTATCTCAATTTGTTCGGGAGAGAGAGCGTTTACAGACAGACAGACAGACGGACGGCAAAAATTTTTTTCTAAAAATATGTTTTTCGGAATCTCCACTATCTAAAACGTGTAAATCCGTCAAAAAAAATTTTCGATTTTTAAAACGATTGCAAGACTTACCCTATACTATGTATGATGGGTAAGTAAAAATTGGAAAAATTTGGGACCATTTTTATAAAAAACCTTAATTTCTCTGCGAGTATGCATGCTATTTGCATAAAAATGAACACAGTTTATTACAATAAGGCACTTTATCATAACCTACAGTTTGAGCGCTTCTGCTACATTAGTTTTGACAGGTTTATTCAAAAAATATTCATTCGTTTTTAATTTGTTGACGGTCCCCTATAGAGCTTCGGGAAAAAAATCTTCACGGAATTATATGACTTGTACTATTATATTTATACACTACGAGTTTCGGGATAATTCCTCATGTATTTTTCTAGATATTTAACAAAATGTCTAAAATCGCAAGTGGACATTCATCAATGGCCATGTAGTGTACTAATAAGTTAATTTTGTTTCTACTTCACGTTAAATAGAGGTTATATCACTAAAACATATTTTATTTTCTTATGAATCTCTGCCGATGAATCTCTTATGAATTCTTATGAATCTCTCTCTCTCAGTTGCTGAAATATAACATTTTGGTGCTTTAAATTTATTATGCATAAAAATAAACATATTATTTCTGTCGAGCAATTTCTGTCGCAACTACAGTGTCTCACATAAGTGATGGGACACTTGTGCTTTACAAAAGGAAACTAATGAAATAAATTAAAAAAACATGTACACATTTTTTTGTGGGTGTGTTTCATACTTAAATTTAGTAAAGATTATTACATAACATACATTTTGTCAAAATATTAAAATATTAATTTAATAAAAATACAAATGTTTAGAACGGAGCAAAAAAATAGCTCACATAAGTGATGGGACAACATTATATATGCAACAAAAATCGTCTGAAATAAGCAATAAAAATATTTTTTGGGAGGTTTTATTTTTACTTAAAAGCAAATGGCAATAATTTATAAAATCGTCTGCAGTGTTTCTCTCCAGTTTGTTTTGGAATTTTTGTGTTTTTTAGCTCTGTGTAGCCATGAATGCTAAACGAAAAGAAACTTCGCCTGAAATTCGAAAATTAGTTATTAATTTGCATATTGAACGTGGAAAATCTATTAGAAAAACTGCTGAAACAGTTAACTTGAGTCGTTCAACAGTTTTCAATATCATTAAACGATATAAAAAGAATCATATGATTCAGGATAAAAGAAGACCTGGCCGACCATCAAAGCTATCCAATGGAATAAAGCGAATTATCGTTCGAAATATTAAAAAAAATCCAAGAAATAGTGCTTCAAAAGTTGCTGCTGATTTAAAAGCATTATATGGAATAATTGTTAATCCTCAGACTATTAGAAGGGTAATTCGATCTGCTGGATATCACGGTAGAGTAGCCAGGAAAAAATTCTTCGTAAGTGAAAAGAATAGAAAACTCAGACTAGCTTTTGCAAAATCCAACATAAATAAGAATTCTGATTACTGGAATAAAGTTATATTTTCTGATGAGAGTAAATTTAATATATTTGGTTCTGACGGTAGAATCTTGGTGTGGAGAAAACCCAGGGAAGAATTTCGCAAACAGAACTTGGTACCAACAGTAAAGCATGGTGGAGGAGGAGTTTGGTATGGGGGTGTATGTCGTCCGCTGGAGTTGGTAATCTTGTTTTTATTGACAGTATAATGGATCAGTACAAGTATATTGATATTTTAAAGCAAAATTTGAAATCTTCAGCACGAAAATTGAACCTTCATAACGATTTTAAATTCTACTAGGACAATGACCCCAAGCACACTGCTCTGAATGTTAGACTCTGGTTGCTATATAACTGTCCTGAAATAATAAAAGCACCACCACAATCTCCAGACTTAAATCCCATAGAGAATGTTTGGCAAGAATTGGAATCAAGAATTCGCAAACACGCCATTTCTTCAAAACAACAACTAAAATCGGTGCTTCAAGAAGAATCGGGTAAAATCACTCCAGAAATCACAAAAAAATTAGTCGAATCCATCCCAAAAAGATTAAATCATGTTTTAAAAGTAAAAGGAAATCCAACAAAATATTAAAACCTTTTAAAAAGTAAAAATTTTGGATAAATATTTGATGGAAAAGTAAGTGTCCCATCACTTATGTGAGCCATTTTTTGCTCCGTTCTGAACAGTTGTATTTTTACTAAATTGATATTTTAATATTTTGACAAAATGTATGTTATGTAATAATTGTTACTAACTTTAAATATGAAACACACCCAAAAAAATTTTTGCACATGTTTGTTTATTTATTTTATTGCAATTTCTTTTTATAAAGCACAAGTGTCCCATCACTTTTGTGAGACACTGTATGTAAGAAAACAGGGTGGCTATACTGTAAAAGGGTTAAAAGCAGATCATCGCAGAGTATTAAATCTAGCTTTAAAACAAAGAAAAATAATTTAGATCCCTTTTACATTTATTACAGAAAATTAAACTTTAAGTATTTCGACTATTTTAGTTAAATTGTAACAATTGATAGGAAGCGTTACTCATGAAATCAAAGGATACAATTATTTGTCTGGAAAGCTTTATACACAGAATTGATTTCCTTCATTTTAAAAATAATAATGATATTAATTAATGATTTGAATAAGTCTCTTAATTTGAATCTTTTCAGGTTGATTTATTAGAGCCTTTGAATCTCAGTGCTGTTGTGACTAAAGGCAATCCCGATATTCAGCAGTGGGTGAAAAGATTTTATGTAGCCTACAGCAATGATTCTGTAGAATGGAAGAAAGTTCAAAACATCAAAGGAAAAGCAAAAGTAATTGTTAGGACATAGCAAATCTTACATTCTGGGTTTAAAATATTTCCAATCGCTTTGATGTTTGTGTATTTTAAATATAAAACGCAATAGTTATCTAATGATTTCCTCTTTGTATATACTAGCATAAAAATTAAAAAAATATATTTTACTTTTCTAAAGCAGTTTATGTTTTTCATTTGAACTTATTAATTACTCATTATTTGACTTTATTTATTTGAAAGCTAATATAATTGTTATGACTTAGTAAATCTTACATTATGTGTTTAAAATATTTTTAATCTCTGATATTTTTTCGCTTTTACTAAAAAAAAATGCAATAATTACTTGATATTTTCCCTTTCTATATACGGATATAAAAACTTATAATTTTTTTAATTAATATTCTTTCATGGCAATTTATTTTTGTAATTTTATCTAATTAGTTGTTAATAAAAATTGCTCCCTTTTATTTCATTAATTTGCAAAAAAAAAAAAAAAAAAAAAAAAAATATATATATATATATATATATATATATATATATAATTATTATTCATTCATATCAATAGAATTAATTTTTAGGATCTTAATAGAAATGTAAAGTATTTTCAATCTCTTTGATATTTGATTATTTTATATTATCTAACAATTTTCCTAATTTTTTTCCTTTTTATACTCGAGTATAAAAGTTAAAGAAAATAATATATATATGCATATTTTTTTAAGCAAATTTTATTTGTTTGCCTTACATTCTCTTTTACGATACAAAAAGATATAATTTATATTTTATATATAAATTAATTTTTTTCAACTTAAAGAAAAAAAATGTATCAATCGGGACTCGAACCCAGACACTTTGAATTATATTGTCAAATCTTTGCTGCTTAAAGTGCCTGGCTGACAACGGGCAGGCACATTTCGCTACGATAACCTCATTGGTAATAAATTCTGGTCTACCATATAGGCAAATCTACAAAATAAACCGCAGACTATAGAACTCCGTTAATAAAATGGGTATGTAGATACACTACAATTTTTTTTAGCGTTTTATGTATTCAATATTATTAAAAAAAATAGTTTATCTCTATACCCATCGTTTAAATCTTATCGCTTTATTACTAAATTTTATACATCGGTAAATTACGGTAGCGTGAGAGTGGGAATAAGATTGAGTTAATTATCACTAGCTAATTGAAATCTATTAAAAAGAATGGGTACGTAGATGCACTATTTTATTTATAGTGAACCTACATAATTACTATTATTAAAAATGATAGTTTATCTATACACCCATCGTTTAAATGTTATTGTTTTATATAGATATTTTACACTATATGGACAAAAGGGACCAGCCACTTGCGATTTTAGACTTTTTGTTAAACATTTAGAAACATGCATGAGGAATTATCTCGAAACTCCAGGCATGTATACATAATAGTAAAGGTCATATATTATCCAGAAGATTTTTCCCCAAAACCTCATAGGGTACGTTCCCTGTGAGGTTTTGGGAAAAAAATCTCAATGGTAGTGTATGACTCTACTGTTATGTTTACAAACTTAGAATTCCAGGATAATCCGCATGCATTTTTCTAGGAATTTAACAAAACGTCTAAAATCGCAAGTGTCCGGTCACCTTTTGGCCATATAGTGCATATTAAACTTTACCAATCGATAAATTCCAGGAGCACAAGAGGGGACAGACAAACGAGGATGGGATATTATGAACTTTCATATCCCGCTCACCCGAATCCCCCCCCCTCCCCGGATGTTGCAGCAATTTCTAACTCATCTCCAAATTAAGGTACACGGACCTTCGATTGCTAAGGTCTAATTGTGAATCTACACTATTAGAGCGGTATTCCTCACGTCAAAAGATAGATAGTGGCAATCGCAAGTGGCTGGTTACCTTTTGGCCATATAGTGTATATTAAATTTTACCTAACGGTAAATTCCAGGAGCGCAAGTGGGAACAGACGGGCGAGGATGGGATATTATGAACTTTCATATTCCGCTCACCCAAATTCCCCTTCCCCCTCCCCGGATGTTACAGCAATTTCTAACTCATCTCCAAATTAAAGTACACGGACCTTCGATTGCTAAGGTCTAATTGTGAATCTACACTATTAGAGCGGTATTCCTCACGTCAAAAGATAGATAGTGGCAATCGCAAGTGGCTGGTTACCTTTTGGCCATATAGTGTATATTAAATTTTACCTAACGGTAAATTCCAGGAGCGCAAGTGGGAACAGACGGGCGAGGATGGGATATTATGAACTTTCATATTCCGCTCACCCAAATTCCCCTTCCCCCTCTTCGGATGTTACAGCAATTTTTAACTCATCTCCAAATTAAGGTACATGGACCTTCAATTGCTAAAGTCTATTTTTGAATCTACACTATTAGAGCGGTATTCCTCTCATTAGGGGGATGGATAGTGACAATCACAAGTGGCCGGTCACCTTTTGGCCCTACAGTGTATATTAAATTTTACCAATCGGTAAATTCCAGGAACGCAAAAGGGGACAGACGGACGAGGATGGGATATTATGAGCTTTCATATCCCGCTTACCCAAAACCCCCTTCCCCCTCCCAGGATGTTACAGCAATTTCTAACTCATCTCCAAATTAAGGTACACGGACCTTCGATTGCTAAGGTCTATTTTTGAATCTACACTATTAGAGCGGTATTCCTCTCATTAGGGGGATGGATAGTGACAATCGCAAGCGGCCGGTCACCTTTTGGCCATACAGTGTATATTAAATTTTACCAATCGGTAAATTCCAGGAGCGCAAGAGGGGACAGACGGACGAGGATGGGATATTATGAACTTTCATATCCCGCTCACCCAAATCCCCCCCTCCCCGGATGTTACAGCAATTTCTAACTCATCTCCAAATTAAGGTACACGGACCTTCGATTGCTAAGGTCTAATTTTGAATCTACACTATTAGAGCGGTATTCCTCACGTCAAAAGATAGATAGTGGCAATCGCAAGTGGCTGGTTACCTTTTGGCCATATAGTGTATATTAAATTTTACCTAACGGTAAATTCCAGGAGCGCAAGTGGGGACAGACGGGCGAGGATGGGATATTATGAACTTTCATATTCCGCTCACCCAAATTCCCTTTCCCCCTCCCCGGATGTTACAGCAATTTCTAACTCATCTCCAAATTAAGGTACATGGACCTTCAATTGCTAAAGTCTATTTTTGAATCTACACTATTAGAGCGGTATTCCTCTCATTAGGGGGATGGATAGTGACAATCGCAAGCGGCCGGTCACCTTTTGGCCATACAGTGTATATTAAATTTTACCAATCGGTAAATTCCAGGAGCGCAAGAGGGGACAGACGGACGAGGATGGGATATTATGAACTTTCATATCCCGCTCACCCAAATCCCCCCCCCCTCCCCGGATGTTACAGCAATTTCTAACTCATCTCCGAATTGAAGTACACGGACCTTCGATTGCTAAGGTCTATTTTTGAATCTACACTATTAGAGCGGTATTCCTCTCGTCAGGGGGTGGAAGGGCTGAATTGGATTTTTTTTTTTTTTATGTGATACATCGTTTTAAAACTTTTAGCCTTTAAATTACTATGTACCCACTGCTTTCCCTCCTCTTACCTCATTTTTTCACCAGTAGAGGGCATTTTAAAGTTATTTGTTCATTACTACTTCAAAAACATTAAACAAATTTTGAAATAAAATTGCACAACAAATCTTAACAATTAGCTGAAACTGTTTACCAATGTGAATATTGGAAATAATATGCAATCATTCGGGGTTACCATATTTTTAACTCTAGGTGTCATAAGAAAACAATAAATTAATAACATCAAATTTCATATGTATACGAATGTTTATTATTTCTTAAAGCATGCTGTTAGAAGCAGCCCATCAAGAACATATCATGCTTTTATTTTGTGGGGCAAGATGATCCAATTATACATATTTTAAATTATATTGCCTTTCATTAAAACAAAAACATGTAAATTAACTTTTTTGAATTTATTTCGGAAGGTCTCGGTTGTTCGGCTACCTCTATGGCTATACTCTTGTAGCCTACTATAAAAATAAAAAAGAACCAAACAACATTTATATTATTTATATGCAAAAAGGGAATCTTCACGATTAATTATTTTAGTACATTCAAGTTAGGCTACAAATAAATAAAATTTAAAGCAAATTTTTACTATAGTATATTGATGTGTATTTAATAAGTTTACTTTTAAATTCCCAATACTTTAGCTGTAAGTGACGATAAATTAACAGTGTTTTAATTTTTAATCAAAAATATTTTCTCTGGAATTAAACATCGTTTGATCTTAACGCATGCTGGTATTTTTTTATGAGACAATTTGTTGTTGCTTTTAAACATTCTTTAAAAAGTATTTAAAAATAAACGAGAAAAATTCTTCCTATGGGGTTTTGTTTTTGTTTTACCTCTTCGCTTTTTTTTCCTATCTTTTGCTAAATACTTCAGAACTTTTTTCACAGCTTTTTAACAATGTAAGAAATGGCAAGTTGTTTATCTAAATGTTTTTATTCTGAAAAATACCTTTTAATGACTGTTTTTTCTTGCTTTTGTTGTTTCTCTTGAAAAAAGATTGATATTATTCTTTAGTCTTAATGGTCTGAAAAAGTTTGTGTATTTTAGAAATAAAAGTTTATAACTAAAACGTATAAATACAGTAATGAAATAAATATCTAACCTGTGAATTGGTCTTTTTTAGAAACAACTGTTTATGAAATTAATTTTACTGAGCGATATCCGTTTATCTATTGTGTATTATGTTTTAAATAATATAAATTTTATCATACAATATTAATAATTAAAGTTTTATACAGAGAAAGCAAATGTTTATTTTTTTTTTATTGTAATAGTATTTTTCTGTCTACTTTAAAAAGGAAAAACAAACCACGATTCAAAAAATTTAATGTACACTAAGTAATCTAATTCAACATGAAGTGGCATTTTTATATTTAAGTAAAGAAATGAAATTATTGCTATTTTTGAAAATAATAGCAATTTAAATTTATTTATTTTAACATTATGCTTAGTTGAAGTATATTTATTTTAAAATATAATTTCAGATCTCATTCTTATGTCAACATGTACTAGTCCAGTCATTTGGTAGAAAATAAATGAAAGTTTTGCTTTTTGGTACCTTTATGTTTTTTGGGTCGCTGAACACGACCACAATTTTTATCCAACATTTTTTTCCCGCAAAACACGTTTTGTTTGCAAGAAAATGAAAAAAAAAATGTGACTTTTCTTTGTTTTGTTTTTTTAAAACAACTACAAAACTATAAACTTTGTGTAAAAGTTGGCAGTACATAAATTAAAGAGGATAAAATTTCCTACATTTTATGTATTAAAAATTTTTTCTATGATCAATGGTTTAGCCATGACAGTGCCTCAAAAATGGCTGTGAAAAGAAAATATTCTGAAAAAACGGTAATTACGGCGCTGTACCTCGATTTAATATGAAAACTATCCATTTTATCCAAGCTTTGACCAGTAAGGACACTAAAGATCATAGGATTGATTACACTTTGTAGATCCGAGGTTTAGTGTTCCCTTTTATGTTTCTAAACATATCGAAAATATATGTGGTGTTAAATTTCACTATTTAGAACAGCCTGAAAGATTCTGCAGTTGTATGGGAAAACATGTATGTTACCTAGATCTACGAATGATTACTGCAGCATTTCCTTTTCCCTAAAAATCTTGATTTATATTCAGTAAGCACTGGTGTTTTGGTTGATGGACGAATTAACTGTCATAAGTCATAGGAACCAGGTATTGAAGAAATTAACAGAGTAGTTGTTGACTTTGGAACCTTTAAATTTAAACATACTGGCCGAGTAAAAATTCTGTTAATGATCAGTATAATGCAAGTAGCCAACGAGTTGATTCCTATTAATCCTACAACTTTGTTCTAACGAATTTCAGTTGAAAAGCAATCAAATGAAGACCTTGAGGAGTGTTTGACATGCGATCTATGCCCTTATTCCTTGTCCCGTATTGGCAATGGCTTAAGAAAAGAAAACACGTGTACTTTCTACAAGGTGATCCTCAGAAAAAAGCGGTTAAGTGACAAAGTTCAATATGCCATTGAGGAATTGATGTTGTTACATACAGTTGTTATGTAACATTTGGCATAAGAACCAGCATTATTATTCAATCTGCGACAAATATATTCAGTATGTAGAGTCAAAATATCAACAACAGGCAATAGTTGTCTTTCATGGCTACCTTGGGTATAAAAATTGCTATGCCTATAAGACAATCAAGAAAACATACTTAAACTGACATATTGTTTGACTAAACATTGATATCAACCATTTCCAAAGAAAAGGTTTTTGTTAACCCAAAAAACTAAGGTCAGTTAAAGTCTATGTTTGAAAAGATTTTATCAGCATATATTAATGAAGCAAGCAAAAGAAGACGATTATAGTCGGACAAATGCATCTTCGTTTAACCATCTAAGGTATATTTCGTACAAGAAATAGGCTTGTAGATACAATTCGAACATTATTGTTTCACCGCCTGTTGCAGCTGCAGCACAACAGTACTCTTTGAGAGATTATCATCAGGTACATAAATGGCTGGAGGTTGAAAAAAAATGCTGAAGAGCGGGAATGGAAGCGAACAAATATTGGCTTTGGACCTATGTTCACTGCATTACTTACTCCCTGCTTTGTTGCAACTTGTATTCTACAAGTTCAAAAGAAATGTCAACAAAATTGTGAATGCAAGAAGGACGGACTTTCTTGCTGCAACAAGTACTTCAACTGCGTGGGAACTTACAACAACATCGCAGTGGCATATCAAGATGAAGAGAACGAGCTAGACCTCGAAACTACGCTGGAAATGGATTAACCACGCAAAGAACTCGTTTGTCCATTGGAAGAGAAAAAAGTCATGCAACAAGCTATCAAATATTTACTACTATTAAGAAAACACATTGTTTATAATATTAGAGATGATATAAACACCCACTAATTCCATATTTTTATTTTCTATGTTGTAAATATCGGTGAAAAGCAGGTCCTTTAAGTAAAAGAAAGCGGAAATAATATTAAGAATACTTAAACATAATTAAATTTTCGATCTTACAACGATATATTTTAATAACTCATATTCTAATCCCAAATAAATTAAAACTCTCATTCTGAAGTCAAAGGGGGAATAAAATAATTTAATAATAATCAATAATGTTACATTAATATTCAGTAGCGAAGAGGTTAATGATGTAAGGTAAACTTGCCTGACAAATTTCTGTTTGTTGGCATTTTAAGAGAAAAATATGTAAGCGGGATGCACATCGGGCCTGTCAAGTTACAACAATATTACTAAGATAAAGGTACAAAGCTTGATAATTTGACAAATTATGTCTTCTAATCATTTTCTTGTTAGCCTTAATATGATTTAAACCTCATGTTCATAATTCACTATAAATACTCTTTTGGGTAGAACTTTAAATTTTAAACAAATGACTGTTGACAACAAGATTTAATGAAAAATTTTAGCTTTAAAATTTTAGCTTTTACTTTTTGTTGATTAAATTATTTTTCAATAAATGTCTTCAACATGTGCTGACTATAATAAACTGACCAACTGCTTAGTAACATCTAGTGCTTATTTCAAAATGACATTCATAAGTTTTACGTAAACCCAATAGATAGAGTGAAATCTTTGCAAGTTCAAAGGTATACATACATATGTTACAGTTATTTTTTTTATCTAAAATTATTAATTGTCAAATTTGAGATTTGTATTATTGATAATAATTAATAATAAAAGATTAATAGAGAGGCATCTTTATAAAAAACTACTTCCAGGAATTCATTGGTAACGAAGATAAAGATTCTGCTGTCATCAATCTGTTCCCCATAGCTATCACAGCAAGGTATATCCGAATCATTCCTCTTGATTGGCACAGATGGATCTCACTCAGAGTAGAACTCTTGGGATGCTTTCATGAACGTGGTATGAATTGAATGTTTTTATGCAAATGCTTTCAAAAAACTAGATACTGATATTATATTTTGTTAACAATTTTATAAAATATGAATCTGTGATTATCGAGATTGTTCATACGAGTATCTGAGTATGTGTGCGTGTGTGCGTATACTGCTGCGCAACCGGTTAGATGGAAAAGAAAACATCTAGTTTATGGACGGAAATAAAAAAATTGATTAGTTGTAACGGTGCCAGCATAGTCTGATTACGGCACGGCCAAAATCCCACCACTAAAACTGAATGGAAATTTCGATATTATTTAAGAAAGAATTTTTACAAGAATAAGTTATTAAAAGTGGACAAAAACTTCTTTTAAAAGTTACCGGTGGAATTTGTCTTTCTGATAGCGATTTTCCCATCTTTTTTGCGCGTTGTCTTCTTCCTTATTATCCAATTAATAATCGTTCCCACAAGATCTGTTTGCACAAAGTTTGAATATAAACTACATTAGTCAAAGATAAATATAAATAAATAATTAAGGTAATCTGGAAAATACTAGAAATTAAAAATTCTCATTTTTTTAAGTCGGCAGCTGTATTTATGCAATTCGTTGCAAGTCCGCTGTTTTATTTGATAAAATTTTTAAATATTAGACTACAGATCAAACATATAATTTGATTTATATGGAAACATAATTTAGGTGCGTTTTTTTAATGATATCTAATGTTGACAGAATATTTGTTGCTATTTTTATGCGTAATTTTACGATAATAAAGAATCTATTTATCTTGATGGCCATTCATTTATCTAACACAAAGCCTTAATGCCTTCTCAGTTCAATTCTTTGCTCTGATATTTTGCATATAAACATTTCATTTCTTCGATCTGTTTCCCTTTTGCTACTTTGAAGCCAGTTGAAGCTCGAGTCCAAAATTTTCGCAACTACACACTGTGAAAAAAAAAAAAAAAATCTGCAATGTTACTAAACTTTTTCTACGAAACTGAGATTTCTAGAACATTTTATGTCTATATTATAAAGGCCAAACGTATCTGTGCGAAACGCAAATGTCCTTTTGCGAATGGCAACACTTTCCCCTGCAATTTCGGTTTTGCAATTTTAAGGTACTGCAAATTTTATACTTCTAAACATCGTACATTTAAAATTTTTACACGATTGTATAGAGAAAAAATTTACTTTTAAATGCAATTTGTTTGAAAGCTGTATCTCAATTCGTTTTTTGAGAAATTAATTTTTTTATAGTTTTTAATACCGATTTCGTAATTGTGGCAACAGAATAACTTCATTTTCTCTTAAAGTTGAAAAAAAAATCGAAATTAAAATGCGCAACACTTTTTTATGCAATTTTTTGAGAATATATTTTCTTGAGAGTTCGACTGACCAATATAAGATGTATTTTTTAATGCAACTAATTTTGTAGATTTATTATAAATAAATGAAACAATACTTTTTCAAAGATTTTCTTTCGTCGAATTTCGACGGGTTCCACCTCGTAACGGTAACAACAAAACTTCATGTAACAAAATCCCTTGCATGAATTCTTTCTGTTACCATTACATAAAAAGGTCTAGGAATCCCAATTTTCTAGAAAAAGTTTAGTAACTTTACAGATTTTTTTACACTGTAGATAGATCTTCTGGATGCTTTTACAATAATACTCATTCAATCTTTTAAATAAATATATTGAATGCAAAGAGTATTTCCAATCGCAAAAATATAATCTTCGTTAACGGGAATTATAAATCTACTAAAACTATATGAATGTCCAGATAAAAAAATAATTATTCTTCTACCATTGTATAAAAAGTTCTAGAAATCCCAGGTTTCTAGAAAAAGTTTAGTAACTTCGCAGGGTTTTTTTTTACACTGTAGATAAATATTTTGGATATTTTTGCAAGAATTCTCATTCAATGTTTTAAATAGATATATTTAATGCTAAGAGCATTTCCAATCCCAAAAATATAATCTTCGTTAACGGGAATTATAAATCTACTAAAACTATATGAATGTCCAGATAAAAAATAACCATTCTTCTACCATTGTATAAAAAGTTCTAGGAATCCCAGTTTTCTAGAAAAAATTTAGTAACTTTACAGATTTTTTTTTTTTTTTTTTTTTTACAGTGTAGATAGATCATTTGGATATTTTTTCAAGAATTCTCATTCAATGTTTTAAATAGATATATTTAATGCAAAGAGCAGTACCAATCTCAAAAAAAAAAATCTTCGTTAACGGGAATTATAAATCTACTAAAACTATATCAATGTCGAGATAAAAAATAACCATTCTTTTACCATTGTATAAAAAGTTCTAGGAATCCCAGTTTTCTAGAAAAAGTTTAGTAACTTTACAGATTTTTTTTTTTTTTTTTTTTTTTTTTTTTTTTTTTTTTACACTGTAGATAGATCATTTAGATATTTTTGCAAGAATTCTCATTCAATGTTTTAAATAGATATATTTAATGCAAAGAGCAGTACCAATCTCAAAAAAAAAAATCTTCGTTAACGGGAATTATAAATCCACTAAAACTATATAAATGTCCAGATAAAAAATAACCATTCTTCTACCATTGTATAAAAAGTTCTAGGAATCCCAGTTTTCTAGAAAAAGTTTAGTAACTTTACAGATTTTTTTACACTGTAGATAGATCTTCTGGATGCTTTTACAATAATTCTCATTCAATCTTTTAAATAAATATATTGAATGCAAAGAGTATTACCAATCACAAAAATATAATCTTCGTTAACGGGAATTATAAATCTACTAAAACTATATGAATGTCCAGATAAAAAATAACCATTCTTCTACCATTGTATAAAAAGTTCTAGGAATCCCAGTTTTCTAGAAAAAGTTTAGTAACTTTACAGAATTTTTTTTTTTACTCTGTAGATAGATCATTTGGATATTTTTTCAAGAATTCTCATTCAATGTTTTAAATAGATATATTTAATGCAAAGAGCAGTACCAATCTCAAAAAAAAATCTTCGTTAACGGGAATTATAAATCTACTAAAACTATATCAATGTCGAGATAAAAAATAACCATTCTTCTACCATTGTATAAAAAGTTCTAGGAATCCCAGTTTTCTAGAAAAAATTTAGTAACTTTACAGATTTTTTTTTTTTTTTTTTTTTTTTTTTTTTTTTACACTGTAGATAGATCATTTGGATATTTTTGCAAGAATTCTCATTCAATGTTTTAAATAGATATATTTATTGCTAAGAGCATTTCCAATCCCAAAAATATAATCTTCGTTAACGGGAATTATAAATCTACTAAAACTATATGAATGTCCAGATAAAAAATAACCATTCTTCTATCATTGTATAAAAAGTTCTAGGAATCCCAGTTTTCTAGAAAAAGTTTAGTAACTTTACAGATTTTTTTTTTACACTGTAGATAGATCATGGATATTTTTGCAAGAATTCTCATTCATTGTTTTAAATAGATATATTTAATGCAAAGAGCCGTACCAATCTCAAAAAAAAAATCTTCGCTAACGGGAATTATAAATCTACTAAAACTATATCAATGTCCAGATAAAAAATAACCATTCTTCTACCATTGTATAAAAAGTTCTAGGAATCCCTGTTTTCTAGAAAAAGTTTAGTAACTTTACAGATATTTTTTTTTTTTTTTTTTTTTTTTTTTCACTGTAGATAGATCTTTTGTATGTTTTTGCAAGAATTCTCATTCAATGTTTTAAATAGATATATTTATTGCTAAGAGCATTTCCAATCCCAAAAATATAATCCTCGTTAACGGGAATTATAAATCTACTAAAACTATATGAATGTCCAGATAAAAAATAACCATTCTTCTACCATTGTATAAAAAGTTCTAGGAATCCCAGTTTTCTAGAAAAAATTTAGTAACTTTACAGAATTTTTTTTTTTTTTTTTTTTTTTTTTTTTTTTTTTTTTTTTTTTTTACAGTGTAGATAGATCATTTGGATATTTTTTCAAGAATTCTCATTCAATGTTTTAAATAGATATATTTAATGCAAAGAGCAGTACCAATCTCAAAAAAAAAAAATCTTCGTTAACGGGAATTATAAATCTACTAAAACTATATCAATGTCGAGATAAAAAATAACCATTCTTTTACCATTGTATAAAAAGTTCTAGGAATCCCAGTTTTCTAGAAAAAGTTTAGTAACTTTACAGATTTTTTTTTTTTTTTTTTTTTTTTTTTTTTTTTTTACACTGTAGATAGATCATTTAGATATTTTTGCAAGAATTCTCATTCAATGTTTTAAATAGATATATTTAATGCTAAGAGCATTTCCAATCCCAAAAATATAATCTTCGTTAACGGGAATTATAAATCTACTAAAACAATATGAATGTCCAGATAAAAAATAACCATTCTTCTACCATTGTATAAAAAGTTCTAGGAATCCCAGTTTTCTAGAAAAAATTTAGTAACTTTACAGTTTTTTTTTATTATTATTTTTATTTTTATTTTTTTTACATTGTAGGTAGATCTTTTGAATATTTTACAAGAATTCTCATTCAATGTTTTAAATAGATATATTTAATGCAAAGAGCAGTACCAATCTCAAAAAAAAAATCTTCGTTAACGGGAATTATAAATCCACTAAAACTATATAAATGTCCAGATAAAAAATAACCATTCTTCTACCATTGTATAAAAAGTTCTAGGAATCCCAGTTTTCTAGAAAAAGTTTAGTAACTTTACAGATTTTTTTACACTGTAGATAGATCTTCTGGATGCTTTTACAATAATTCTCATTCAATCTTTTAAATAAATATATTGAATGCAAAGAGTATTACCAATCGCAAAAATATAATCTTCGTTAACGGGAATTATAAATCTACTAAAACTATATGAATGTCCAGATAAAAAATAACCATTCTTCTACCATTGTATAAAAAGTTCTAGGAATCCCAGTTTTCTAGAAAAAGTTTAGTAACTTTACAGAATTTTTTTTTTACTCTGTAGATAGATCATTTGGATATTTTTTCAAGAAGTCTCATTCAATGTTTTAAATAGATATATTTAATGCAAAGAGCAGTACCAATCTCAAAAAAAAAATCTTCGTTAACGGGAATTATAAATCTACTAAAACTATATCAATGTCGAGATAAAAAATAACCATTCTTCTACCATTGTATAAAAAGTTCTAGGAATCTCAGTTTTCTAGAAAAAATTTAGTAACTTTACAGATTTTTTTTTTTTTTTTTTTTTTTTTTTTTTTTTTTTTTTTACACTGTAGATAGATCATTTGGATATTTTTGCAAGAATTCTCATTCAATGTTTTAAATAGATATATTTATTGCTAAGAGCATTTCCAATCCCAAAAATATAATCTTCGTTAACGGGAATTATAAATCTACTAAAACCATATGAATGTCCAGATAAAAAATAACCATTCTTCTACCATTGTATAAAAAGTTCTAGGAATCCCAGTTTTCTAGAAAAAATTTAGTAACTTTACAGTTTTTTTTTTTTTTTTTTTTTTTTACATTGTAGGTAGATCTTTTGAATATTTTACAAGAATTCTCATTCAATGTTTTAAATAGATATATTTAATGCAAAGAGCAGTACCAATCTCAAAAAAAAAAAAAAATCTTCGTGAACGGGAATTATAAATCTACTAAAACTATATCAATGTCCAGATAAAAAATAACCATTCTTCTACCATTGTATAAAAAGTTCTAGGAATCCCTGTTTTCTAGAAAAAGTTTAGTAACTTTACAGATATTTTTTTTTTTTTTTTTTTTTTTTTTTTTTTTTTTTCACTGTAGATAGATCTTTTGTATGTTTTTGCAAGAATTCTCATTCAATGTTTTAAATAGATATATTTATTGCTAAGAGCATTTCCAATCCCAAAAATATAATCCTCGTTAACGGGAATTATAAATCTACTAAAACTATATGAATGTCCAGATAAAAAATAACCATTCTTCTACCATTGTATAAAAAGTTCTAGGAATCCCAGTTTTCTAGAAAAAATTTAGTAACTTTACAGAATTTTTTTTTTTTTTTTTTTTTTTTTTTTACAGTGTAGATAGATCATTTGGATATTTTTTCAAGAATTCTCATTCAATGTTTTAAATAGATATATTTAATGCAAAGAGCAGTACCAATCTCAAAAAAAAAAATCTTCGTTAACGGGAATTATAAATCTACTAAAACTATATCAATGTCGAGATAAAAAATAACCATTCTTTTACCATTGTATAAAAAGTTCTAGGAATCCCAGTTTTCTAGAAAAAGTTTAGTAACTTGACAGATTTTTTTTTTTTTTTTTTTTTTTTTTTTTTACACTGTAGATAGATTATTTAGATATTTTTGCAAGAATTCTCATTCAATGTTTTAAATAGATATATTTAATGCTAAGAGCATTTCCAATCCCAAAAATATAATCTTCGTTAACGGGAATTATAAATCTACTAAAACAATATGAATGTCCAGATAAAAAATAACCATTCTTCTACCATTGTATAAAAAGTTCTAGGAATCCCAGTTTTCTAGAAAAAATTTAGTAACTTTACAGTTTTTTTTTTATTATTATTTTTATTTTTATTTTTTTTACATTGTAGGTAGATCTTTTGAATATTTTACAAGAATTCTCATTCAATGTTTTAAATAGATATATTTAATGCAAAGAGCAGTACCAATCTCAAAAAAAAAAAATCTTCGTTAACGGGAATTATAAATCCACTAAAACTATATAAATGTCCAGATAAAAAATAACCATTCTTCTACCATTGTATAAAAAGTTCTAGGAATCCCAGTTTTCTAGAAAAAGTTTAGTAACTTTACAGATTTTTTTACACTGTAGATAGATCTTCTGGATGCTTTTACAATAATTCTCATTCAATCTTTTAAATAAATATATTGAATGCAAAGAGTATTACCAATCGCAAAAATATAATCTTCGTTAACGGGAATTATAAATCTACTAAAACTATATGAATGTCCAGATAAAAAATAACCATTCTTCTACCATTGTATAAAAAGTTCTAGGAATCCCAGTTTTCTAGAAAAAGTTTAGTAACTTTACAGAATTTTTTTTTTACTCTGTAGATAGATCATTTGGATATTTTTTCAAGAATTCTCATTCAATGTTTTAAATAGATATATTTAATGCAAAGAGCAGTACCAATCTCAAAAAAAAAATCTTCGTTAACGGGAATTATAAATCTACTAAAACTATATCAATGTCGAGATAAAAAATAACCATTCTTCTACCATTGTATAAAAAGTTCTAGGAATCCCAGTTTTCTAGAAAAAATTTAGTAACTTTACAGATTTTTTTTTTTTTTTTTTTTTTTTTTTTTTTTTTTTACACTGTAGATAGATCATTTGGATATTTTTGCAAGAATTCTCATTCAATGTTTTAAATAGATATATTTATTGCTAAGAGCATTTCCAATCCCAAAAATATAATCTTCGTTAACGGGAATTATAAATCTACTAAAACCATATGAATGTCCAGATAAAAAATAACCATTCTTCTACCATTGTATAAAAAGTTCTAGGAATCCCAGTTTTCTAGAAAAAATTTAGTAACTTTACAGTTTTTTTTTTTTTTTTTTTTTTTTTACATTGTAGGTAGATCTTTTGAATATTTTACAAGAATTCTCATTCAATGTTTTAAATAGATATATTTAATGCAAAGAGCAGTACCAATCTCAAAAAAAAAAAAAAATCTTCGTTAACGGGAATTATAAATCCACTAAAACTATATAAATGTCCAGATAAAAAATAACCATTCTTCTACCATTGTATAAAAAGTTCTAGGAATCCCAGTTTTCTAGAAAAAGTTTAGTAACTTTACAGATTTTTTTTTTACACTGTAGATAGATCATTTGGATATTTTTGCAAGAATTCTCATTCATTGTTTTAAATAGATATATTTAATGCAAAGAGCCGTACCAATCTCAAAAAAAAAATCTTCGTTAACGGGAATTATAAATCTACTAAAACTATATCAATGTCCAGATAAAAAATAACCATTCTTCTACCATTGTATAAAAAGTTCTAGGAATCCCAGTTTTCTAGAAAAAGTTTAGTAACTTTACAGATTTTTTTTTTTTTTTTTTTTTTTTTTTTTTTTTTTTTTTTTACACTGTAGATAGATCTTTTGTATGTTTTTGCAAGAATTCTCATTCAATGTTTTAAATAGATATATTTAATGCTAAGAGCATTTCCAATCCCAAAAATATAATCCTCGTTAACGGGAATTATAAATCTACTAAAACTATATGAATGTCCAGATAAAAAATAACCATTCTTCTACCATTGTATAAAAAGTTCTAGGAATACCAGTTTTCTAGAAAAAATTTAGTAACTTTACAGATTTTTTTTTTTTTTTTTTTTTTTTTTTTTTTACATTGTAGGTAGATTTTTTGAATATTTTGCAAGAATTCTCATTCAATGTTTTAAATAGATATATTTAATGCAAAGAGCAGTACCAATCTCAAAAAAAAAATCTTCGTTAACGGGAATTATAAATCTACTAAAACTATATGAATGTCCAGATAAAAAATAACCATTCTTCTACCATTGTATAAAAAGTTCTAGGAATCCCAGTTTTCTAGAAAAAGTTTAGTAACTTTACAGATTTTTTTTTTTTTTTACACTGTAGATAGATCTTTTGGATATTTTTGCAAGAATTCTCATTCAATGTTTTAAATAGATATATTTAATGCAAAGAGCAGTACCAATCTCAAAAAAAAAAAAATCTTCGTGAACAGGAATTATAAATCTACTAAAACTATATGAATGTCCAGATAAAAAACAACCATTCTTCTACCATTGTATAAAAAGTTCTAGGAATCCCAGTTTTCTAGAAAAAGTTTAGTAACTTTACGGATTTTTTTTTTACCTGTAGATAGATCATTTGGATATTTTTGCAAGAATTCTCATTCAGTGTTTTAAATAAATATATTCCAATCACAAAAATATAATCTTCGTTAACGGGAATTATAAATCTACTAAAACTATATAAATTTTCAGATAAAAAATAATCCCATATTGATCTCATGAGGAAACTGTCGATTCGAAATTTTGTTAATGCTCGATGTATAAGTAAATGTTGAAAGAATAACAGACTCACTAATTGAAATAAAACCCCATCGAATGTTTCATTAAAATCGGAATAACGTTTTCTTTCGGAATACGAATGCAATTGTTTAAATATGGTTCGTCTACATATTTAAAAAATTCTATCAATTTATTTTTAGAAATTTTACTCACTTTTGACGTTATATTTGAGTTGATTGGTTCTAAACTGACAAGAAAAAGTGTAATTTATATGCTTCTTCTGAAATCTAAATGGAAAAAAGACCTAAGTTCGAGGATATTAAAATGTTAAATCTACAGGATAAACTGTAACGGATATTGTCCCAAGTAATCTTTGGATTGAAATGTTTCTTTTTTTAATAAGATAAAATGAATATACCCAAACAACTCGGCATATTTTTATGCGAAAACATATTTTTAATTATGAAATTGCATTAAAAAGGACCTTTTCTGTCCTATATTGTCCTATATTTTTTTCATAAATATAATAAACTTCTTCTTATGCATGATGAGTGTGTAAGTTTAGAATTTATTTCAAACATTTTCTAAGAGACAAAGAAATTTTATTTTACCATGGATTGAAGGAACTATATACTATATAGTTTTTAATTTTTCGAGCAATATACAGAAAATTTAAATTAAATTTTCTTTTGTGTGAAACTATTTTGTAGTTATTTTTTCTACAATTTTTCTAGTTCAGTTCTTCTCGATGAGTGTATCTACGAATAAATATAGTCTGTAGAATTGTGTTATCTGAATATATTTTCTTTTATAACACTGTGAAGATGTAAGAAAAACAGCACATAAACTATATCTTTTTCTGGGTCCCCGTAAAGCATGGTGACATCACTGCAACGTCGTTGTGAAGTCACATTGTGACTTTGTGACCGTCGATTGTCGATGTGACGTCTCGTGACGTCGATGTGAAATCACAGTGACTAAAATGTGAAGTCGTTATGGCTGTTTTAGAGCTCTTTTGTGACGTTTCACAAAGTGGTCACAATGTGACAAATTTGTGAAAAATGTGTCATTTGTGACTAATTTGACATTAACATTGTGATGAAACTGTGACAAAATTGATGATATTTAAATTGCCAGAAACCTGTTTTTTAAAGTAAATAACATGTTTTGAAGGATATTTATAAATTTTCTAAAGATTTTTAAGAAAGTCACATCTCAGTCACAATGTGACGTCACTGAGTGGTGGCATTTTGGTTACAGATGTGATGTGACGAAAGTGACTCACAGTGACGTCACTGTGACGTTACTGTGACCATGCATGCTATTAGGGTCTTCTTAATCCAAAAAAAACCCACAAAAATACGGTATCAAAAGTGGGTGTTACTCCTTGAAAAATCCAAGTTATCCCAATTCTTAATATGTAGATCGTCTCTATTTCAAAAATTGTATTTATATTCTAAAAGAAACTATTATTCCGAATCAAATGGCAACTTTATTATTTTATTTGCATTGCAGACTGTCTGCGAATAAAGACGAGCAGTTTTACATTTATGTATTTCATTTTTGACATGACTGCACATCACTCAAATCTGATACTGTATACATCAAAATATCGGTTATATATATGTATATATATATATATATATATATATATATATATATATATATATATGTATATATATATATATATATATATGTATATATATATATATATATATATATATATATATATATATATTCACAAATCAAACTTGCGTCACTGAAAGATACATAAGCCAAGAGATTCTTGCACTAATTTTGGAATTTTTTTGTTTCAGCTTGTCGTGAACCAATGGGCTTGGAAAATGGAGTACTTTCAAATGCACAAATAACGTCTTCTTCCTCTTCTGATCCTGGTACGGTTCCTTCACATGCACGCTTAAGCGATAAATCTGGCTGGCAAGCTGACTCATTGGACGAACATCCTTACCTCCAAGTACGTATAGGTTAAATTTCAGTTGGTTGAGGACGTGAGCCTCAAAATTCGCGTTATCCAGAAAATCGATGTTGGGAATTCGCGAAAAACTTCTTCTAATGATAGAAATACTCGATAAAACTATAGATATTTTGCACAGAAGTTCCAAAAGTGATAAATGATAAAACTGGGCGGACTTTTAAAATAAAACTATGAGATTTTCGTGTTAATTCTTAATATAATATTTTATAATTTAGTTTCATATGCTGCAATTTTTTTAAGTCAAAAACAAAATTTATTTCAGAAAATATTTAAATAATATTGCATTATTAAGCAATTTCAAAATGTCAACATTCTGATTTGTTTAACTATTGATGTTTTAGGTTGATTTTCTGGAAAATCGTAATATCAGTGCTATTATTACCAAAGGCATGGGGGATGCTAATACTTGGGTTAAAGAATTCAAAGTTGTTCTCAGTGATGACGGTCGAAAATGGATTCCATTAGCCACAGACGATGGCGACAACGTGGTAAATATACATTATATGTCTTGTTTATTCATACATGCTTTTAAATATTAAATACCTTAATATATAATAAATCTTCTTTTTAACTAATTATTATTTTATATACATCCATTCGTAAGGCGTTAAATTATAAAATTACTCTTATGATTTCATATTTTAAAAATTTATGCTGTACTTGAAATTCCATTTACTTAAACAAGATACTTTCAAAAAAAAATTATGAAAGAAAAACAGTCTATATGGTAACTATTGTTACAAATAATAATTTACGCATAATTATAAGATTATTTTTAAAAAGTTGATTATCTGTCAAAAGTAAATTGAATTCTTTAAGAAATTTATTCAAATTTTCTACGATATTAGAGCTTATATTTGTATTACTAACAATAAAAATTGCGCTTACTTCTAAATTTTTAGATAAGTTTTTACACATAATATCCTGTTGAAATTACACGTGTACTGTGTTGTGTATTGGCCCAAATTGTGCAAAGTGCACAAAGAGTAATCATTCGCTGATTGTTGGTTTATTGTTGGCCCACAGTAAGAAATGAACATTTTTCTTTTCACCTAGTCTACAAACTAGTTTCCAACAAATACTCAACTGTAGCCCAATTTTTAGCTAGTTAGAACCATGCTCAGATACGCTCCAAATTACAAAGTATCTCCATTACATACATTGTAATAAAAAACGGACGATTTTACGGAAAATTGTACTGGTGATTGAGACTCCAACACAATTTACTGTTTTTTAACGGAAAAATTTCCTTAAATTTCAGAAAAGAACCCAGAAAAAAAAAACGGAAAATTTTCTGGAATTTACGGAACTTTTTCCTTTAAAAAACAGTAAATTCTACTGGCGTCCAGAATACCAGTACAATTTTCGTAAAATCGTCCTTTTTTTTACAGTGTATTATTTCCTATCGTCCTGAACCTGTTACTTCCAACGGTTTCCATAAACTGCCAATGCTGCACCAACAATCTACGTTATTCGGGTGCACTTAATCTTATATTATTTGAAAATTTTTAGTCACTAGAATCAGGGTTTTTAAACGAGGAAGGCAGATTTAATTACTATCGGACACAAGCTTTTTATACATGATTCAGTACCAGTTTGTAATTGCCTCTGATGAATATTCGCAGGGGTGCCGCAGACAGTTAGTTTATATTATGTTCGCAACAATATATATTTTTTTAAAGTATCATATTTTTCGTAAACATGTTGTTAAAGTACTAGTAAAAGTGGTGCTTAAAAATAAAGCATTGCAAACCGAATAAAATTCGCGTAAGAGGTTCTGGTCTCGAACGGGTTAACCTTATCACCTCACTAAAAAAAAAAAAAATCAAAGTCAAATTAATTGTATTTGGGACACATTACAGCATCTTTTGGACCAGGAAAGATCATTGCAAGAAGTGTTAAAATATTGCATTGAAAAAAATTTAAACATTGATAAATTTATGGCAATAGGTTGTGACGGAACAACTGAAACAGTAAGATAAAAAATCAAGCTAATAGATTTTTGAGACTAAGATTTAGTCGTCCACTGTAGGGGTTAATATGTCAGCTTTCTGTAAACGAATCGCTACTAAGCCAATGAACCTGATTAATAAAATAAAGGCTCACGAGCTTCTTCTGTTCCAATTGGAAAGTCGTTGAATCAATGTAAACAATAGTCAGTTATGGAAATTAAAAAATGGATGCTCCTATCACCGAGAAATGAACTCTGGGGAGTTAAGTGCAGATCAAAATTATTTTTATGACATGTGTCAAATATTTGCTTCTGGTTAATGTTCCTCAAATCTGGTAAAACGTAATCCGGCAAGAATGTCGCACTCTAATGATTGACCATTACGACTACTATGAGAATGTACCGATGTCGCGTAAGAGGTGACATAGGACCATATCTGCTAAATTATTACCCCAAACTGTCCAATAAGCGGAGACGCAACCTGAAATGCTTTTCATCACACTAATAGAAAAACTCGTCAATATACACTAAATATTCCTCATTTTTTATGAAATAATTTCTGAACTCCTAGAAAAAATGTTTTATCCGTGAATTCTCCCCGAACATCTAAAAAAGAGGGAGAGATTCCGCTCATATCTAACATGCATGCGTATTGGATCTATTTATAATAAATCTGTTTTTTGAAAAACCAAAAATTTTATAAATTTAGATTTCTAATCAAAAAAGACAAATTTTTTTTCGAGTTTAATAATAAATAACAATTACTTTTCTCATTCATTCAAATGAACTCGCAATTTATATTTTGAAAGTAATTAAAATGTTTAAGTTTTAAAGTTTTTAAAAGTATGTTTTAAATAAGTTGAAAAATGTTAAATAAAGTTCAATTTATAATGTTGTTTATAAACAAATATTCGCATTTAAAATATACTTTAAATGAACACTAGGGTGGAGTGAAAAATCGAAAGTTGAAATTTTTATTTTGGATAGCAGCCAAAAGTTGCCTTTTACTACCTCTAATACACATGCAAAATTTCATGAATTTTAAAAAACTCCTTCAGTTCCCTACCAGGACATTTATATTCGCATTTATTTACAATAGATTATTACCATAAATTGTAAAATTAACAGAATTTCTTGGTAATATCGTATGACATTTTTATATTTAAAATGTTTAGTGTAATTTCTTTCATCATTTTCTAACTTTAAGTCTTTATTTTTAAATATTTGAAACGGTTTATTGAGTTTTAAAAATTGTACGTTGCCATTTTTACAGTCAAAATGAGTACGTGTGTAAGCAAATCAAAATTTACCATTGCTAGAAATGCAATGGAATATCCTATATTTGGTGATTCTCCATAACTAAATAAAGCTGTTTTGCCAACAATAGCAGAAGTTCCGCCAAAATCAGAGGTAAAAAAATCCTAAGAGAAAACATCGAAGGCATCAATTATTGTAGTTTCCCAAAGACTCATTGATCAAATGATAGACGACAATTTTTCTAAATATCAGCTTATTTAATTCTCCAAAATCAAAGGAAATGATGGAAAATTGGAGATAGATTACTTGAAAGAACTATAAGTGCAAAACATATATCTCTGATTTAAAGAGTCAAATTAATTGTATTTGGGGCACATTACAGCATCTTTTGGACCAGGAAAGATCATTGCAAGAAGTGTTAAAATTTTGCACTGAAAAAAATTTAAACCTTGATAAATTTATGGCAATAGGTTGTGACGGAACAACTGAAACAGTAATATAAAAAATCAAGCTAATAGATTTTTGAAACTAAGATTTAGTCGTCCACTGTAGGGGTTAATATGTCAGCTTTCTGTAAACGAATTGCTACTAAGTCAATGAACTTGATTAATAGAATTTTCACGAGCTTTTTCTGTTCCAATTGGAAAGTCGTTGGATCAATGTAAACAATAGTCAGTTATGGAAATTAAAAAAATGGATGCTCCTATCACCGAGAAATGAACTCTGGAGAGTTAAGTGCAGATCAAAATTATTTTTATGACATGTGTCAAACATTTGCTTCTGGTTAATGTTCCTCAAATCTGGTAAATCGTAATCCGGCAAGAATGTCGCACTCTAATGATTGATAACTGTCAATTAACTATACTTGATTTGCAGATTGGAAGTTAGAATTCATTCCAAAATTTGAAAATTATGGTTGATTTTTTAATGAAAGTACATTCTTCCATGTTGTTTCACTTCAAGAAAGATTCTTCTTGCAAAAATGGAGCTCAAAATGTTTTTTTTTTTTTCTGAACATTAAGTTGTTTCGTTATTTGAGGGAATATTTAACCATTTAACTGTCTGCCCCGAGATAAGTCGGGGGTAAAAGCACTATTTCCTCATACTCTTCGCCGGTTAAGTGGTTAAAGAAAATTGTCGATCCTGTAATTCATCAAAACGTATTCTTCTGTCACTAAGATAAAAATTTACAGGAACGAAAATTGATAAAAAAAATCATGATTGAAAATTTATATTCCGAAGAATATTAAATCACAATTGAAAATTTGTATTCTGAAGAATATTGAAGGTAAAGGATATTGTATGTTCTACAATAAAACAGTTTCATATGCCAATATTGAAATTCAATGTTACAAACTATATAAACATTATTGACTGGCAAGAATGTGAAATCACCACACGTTCTTAATAGAGTACAAAGAGAGAAGCTAGAAATTCTCAGAAAAAGATCGAAAATCTCATCTTTTCAATTGAAAAATTTCCCTGTTACTGTCAAGCATTCGAAAAATGCGTAATGTTAGTTACTGAAGCAACTGTAGTAGTTGAGTTGTACAGTAGCAACTGTAGTAGTTGAGTTGTACAGTAGCAACTGTAGTAGTTGAAGAAAGGAAGGGACGTATATAATCAAAAATCAAAGCACGAAAGGTAAAAACGTAATTTTGATAACAAACGCTAATATAAATTAGAGTGAAATGAAAGATCGTTTTACAATACATCGTATATATTCTTTTCATTGCATTAGTATATATTCAGAAAACTGCAATCACTTTATATTTAGAGAAATATCTTTCATGTGCATTCGAAAAATAAAAGTGAACTGCGTGTCTAATTATTGTGCTTTATGTTTTCTGCGACATTACGATCCACATTTTAATGTTATATTCGTGATTTAAAGAGTTAAAACACAAAGATACTTAGATCATTCATAAGTAAGGTACCCTGGGGTAATAACGCCACGTTAAGGTTCTACCAATTTTCACGGCTCAGTTTTAGATTGTATTTTTCAAACAAATGTATGATTTGATACAGCAACTCATTGACTATCTATATAAAAAAATAATTTAACAGATATGTATTCATAAAATGTAATGGCGTGATTTCTTGACCAATGCTATTTGGCGTTCTTACCCACCTATATGGGTAATAACGCCATGCAAACAAAACTATGAAATAAGATGGAATAATTGCATGTAGATTGCCCAATTCTAAAAATACAAACTCTGCAAACTTATAAATTGACAAATTGTATTCTAAGCTATTGAAAATGTTCAGTTTTTTGTGAAAGTGTAAAAAAAAAATAAAGGTGTGGTGTGTGTGGGGGGGGGGGGAGGAGGAGGCAAAAGGATATCAGACCGTGAGCTTCTTTTTGCTTAAAAAGGACTGCTTAAATAAAATTATTAGAAACATTGCACAGTTTTAACTGTGTTTATTTTAATCAGTATTTAGTTACTAACTCAGCCACTGTAGGGAATCAACCGGGGTATTAATGCAAAGGATTGGCGTTATTACCCCGTTATAGTTATTGCGCTGTACATTTTAAATTACAAATTATCTCGAGAAGATATCCAAAATCTTCAACAACATTTTGAAAATTCATGAAATGTACTACAAATTTATGTAATTAACAAAGTATTTCCGGATAAAAAAAATAGTCTTCACATCACAAAACGTATCTCGCAAATTTTAGATCAAGCGTTAATTTTAGTTACTTGTAAAAACAATAAGACCTAAAAATGAAACAAATTAACTTGAAGCTGTTTTTTGCGATTTATATGACTCAAAACCCTTCTGCGCAGAGCACATGGGTGTCATTTACCAGATTATTTCATAATTATGCATAATATTAGCACTTGGCTTTATTACCCCGCCTGGCGTAATTGCACCAGACCACATTAATACTTTAAGAAGACATTTTTTCTGGGGGGGGGGGGGAGAGAGAATTGAATAATTTACACAACATAGTGAAATCTTGGTTTTCACATGTAAAGGGACATCTTTAAGAGCTGGTAGGGAACGGAAGATGAATTTCAAATAAAATTGAAATTTTAACCTTATATTCAGTGTGCTAAAAAGCAACTTTTTAAATCTATCCAAAGAAAAAATTTTGAAAAAGATTTTTTTTTTGGGGGGGAGGGGGGGGGTCATTTACATTACATAGTAAAATTTTGGTTTTCACATATAACAAGCATAATCTTTAACTGCTGGTAGGGAACTAAAGATGAATTCCAAACGAAATGAAATTTTAACCTCATATTCAGTGTGCCAAAAGGCAACTTTTTAGGCCTATCC
Organism: Maratus speculifer; assembly: GCA_964019185.1. Classification (NCBI taxonomy): domain Eukaryota; kingdom Metazoa; phylum Arthropoda; class Arachnida; order Araneae; family Salticidae; genus Maratus; species Maratus speculifer. The sequence continues at coordinate 84,111,630 of OZ025289.1, read as the reverse complement.
AAAGAAAAAATTCCCCAAAAAATTTTTTTGGTCATTTTCACTCCACCCTTGAGCACATTTAAAAGGTATTTTAATTTAAAAAGTTAAATGGAAATTGATATTACTGAAAAAAATAGTAATAAAAATAAAAATAAAATAAAATCTTACGGAATAAAAATGTAATATTCATATTTTACTTCACAATCTACATAAAAATATTTAAATTCACACTAAAATATAAAAAATCTAGTAATAATCTCATTAAAAACTAATTCATCCCGAAATTACCTTCAAATTAACCTTTTTGAAGAAACTGATCAAGCCATACCCAACTGACGAAAACATTTGTACTTCAAAACCTTTTCATGCTGTACGACTCTAGTGGAGTGGAAGAGTGCTTGTCGCATAACGGTGAGATGGCTGGGTTCTAATCCAGTGTCAGCCGCTTTTGTTGTTTTTTTCCAAACTTTCCTCAATTGATGGATATTTTACATGTTATAACGGAGAAAAAGTAAAACGGATATTCTTGAACTCGCTGAAATATACTGGCAGCACTGCTACCAGTAGGATTCCAGTGTTTATAATTATCGCATAATAATTCATTATCCAATCACCACACTGCAATTTTTTGCATGTGTGTGAGACAGTTCTAAATTAAAAACCTGTAAATAAAATTTCGCCCATGTGGTTTAAAATGGTTTCAAATAAGGTATGTTGCATGCAATAATATTATTTTTATTAAGAACCATTATGATTTATGTCAAAATAATTAAAACTTTTTACCACATATTAAAAAAGATAAGAAAGAGGACAAAATAACTACTATTCAAAAAGCTTTATGATAACCAGTTTTAATGCTTTTCAGTCAGTCAAAGTAATTTTTCCCTTAAAAAAGGGGAAAATTATGCGCGAAGCGCAGATTATGAAACACTTTCCAATACTTCCAGAATACTGTAACGGAACTTCGCCATTTAAAAACAGAAAACCAAATTTCTGCATACATAAGGTACTCTAATTTTTTTGTACATCCCTGTATATGAACTATAAATCTGATATATCCTATGCAGTGTGCTAAAATTTATCTTAATTATAAAATGTATAACACAATCGCACATAAATTTACCTTCAAAAATTTTTGCCAATGTAATGGAATAATCTTGCGCAGCCTGTATATATTATCTATCGATTTTTATACACTCTTCGTATTAAACTTTAATTTAATCCATGAAAAAATGCATAACACATTACTTTTAGAACAAACATACTTTTGAAAAAACATACTTTTAGAAAACATACATTTTTGAAAACATACTTTTAGAAATTACCATTAAAAAAAACAGTGGTTTTTTTTTCGCAGTTATGTATATGAATGTATTTATGCTCTACAAATGTCTTTAGTATACTAAATATAGTTCAGATAGAAAATGCACAGCTCAATGAAAAAATATCCTAAGAAATTCGCGCTCATCCTATTAATTCTCATGAATTATTTTGTGTAGCTCTGCATAATATCTATCTATAAAGTTTAAGACACCACGTAATACGCAAAAAGATGTTTAAGCATAAAACGCATACCACCTTTGAAAACGAACCTCCACTTTTCATCACTTACAGACAGTATACTGTAACTAAAATATTTTGAGCGTCTCTGTGAACGAACTATAAATGATGCACACTACATTTTCAATAGAAAATATGTCATAGTTAACTTCAGTAACATACTTCACTTACATGGCAAACCAGAGTATATTTTACGAGAGTTGGAGCACAAACAGCAGATGATATACTGAGAAATCAAAGTCAAGTCTTTTTCAAATTTGTTGGAAAGTGTTAAAAAGGATCCTAGGAAATTTTAAATGATTCATCATTTGTGTATCTAATAGTTAAATAGATTTTGTTTAGATAATTAAATAGTTGTTTGTCAAATAGTTAGATGATAAAAAAATTAAATGATATACTGGGTTGATATACTATATTAATAGAAACTAAATTAACTCAATAGGATAGTTAAAAAAAATAGAAACGAAATCTAAAATCTTGTTTACTATAGATAATAAGAAAATCGATTATTATTATTCCAACTAATAAATAAAAATTGTAAAATAGCTTGTCTGTTTCTATATTTAAATTCCAATCAAAAATTGTTTTCTGAATAGCACAAAGTAACATATTTATTACGTTTATTTTAATTACTTTATACTGTGCTGTCTCCACAAAGTAATTTTTATCAATTTTTCACTTAAATTCAATATGCGGGGTTTATTTTTGTGATCAAACTATAATTTTTGAAAAGAATTATTGCATCTCCATACCGAAAAAATTTAAAATGTATGCAATCAAAAATGAAATCTTTTAAGCTTGGTCAATACTTATCTAAATGAAATGGTAAAATTTTTACGAGAATATATTCAAAGATTAAAAAAGTTGCGCTAGAGAAAAATATATATTTTTTAATACCATGGTATAAAAATAAGCAAAATGATAAAAAAAATGTTTATTTTTCCTTTTTTTTTGTGCTAAAGTCTTTTGTTCCCATTTGTTTTTGCCGATAAAAAAAAATAGCTATGTATTCTTTATTTAATGAAAAAATCAGCATCTTTTTGTTAAAAGTTTGAAACTTTTAATTAAGTGATAGTATAAAGATAAATATATTTTTATCTGGTAGGCCTAAAGTGTTTTCGGACTTCATTAAATTTGTTATACATCTATGCATTAACTAATTTGATGCATGCAATCAAAAATATTATATAGGACATTAAAGTAGTGTATTATAGTATATTTTAATGTAAAAATGTTTGTATATTAATACATAATAATTAATTAGTTTTACAGAACAATGATATTTTTTCTCTCTCTTTTTCTTTTTTACGAGATATGTGTATAATAGAGTTTTTTTGGGGCATATCTCTTTAAATGATAACTATTTGGAACAAAATTTCACTATTAAGTCACATAAAAGATTTTATATTGCTTATTAAATATACTTTGGGTGTGAATAACTAAATTTAAACGTGCTTTAAAATTTTACGTCAAATATATTCTTGTATTTTAAATTTCCTTATACAGTCGGCTCTCGTTAATTCGAACTCGTCGGGACCACAAGAAATGTTCGAATTATCCGAAGTTCGAATTATGGAAAATCTGAAATAAAAACATGCTTAATATGGTACTACTACAAAAGAATTAATGTTATAGTGTTTTTTTTTATTTATTTTGTCTGTTATCATTAGAATATGACTTAATATTAAATTAGAATGTATAAATACATTAACTAATTAAAAGATTAGACACAAGCGCAATGGAAGAAAGATTTAAAGCATCATTGATGGACAGACGGGGCATTAAGAACATGGACATCAAATGAATTGGATTATATGTATGCTCGTTCGGAACAATTTTCACAAAAATCAAAGAAAGAAAATTATTTAAATGATTTAAAATCCGTGAGAAAGAAGCGAAAATGAAAAATCGGAATTCTCGTTAGTTCAAATTAACCGAAGACAAGAGAAAATAATTTCGAATTAATGAAAATTTTTAACCTAATTCTGCCATTGAAAATTTCGGGACTTCATGTTTAGTTCGAATTAGGCGAAGATTCGAATTATCCGATTACGAATTAACGAGAGTCGACTGTATATTATAAAACAGAACTAATTACATTAAAATCTTGTATTCAAAACTATCTACAAATCGATCATTTTGGAAACTATAATATAACTAATAGTAATTAATTTTCAAATAGTTTTATTTAAATGATCATGATATATAATGCCTCTAAAGATTTTTTTTTCAGACAAATGTTTTATAATATGCATGTATAATATATTATCGTGTATTTTTTAATTAAATGTGTTATATACTAGTATAAAAGTGTATGAAAAGTCTAAGTACATTATGTATCTAATTTTGAACGTCATTGTCTTCGAAATATTGTGCAATAATGCACAATCGCTTAGCGTTTTTGCTGCTGATGTAATACAACGTGGAAATCATTTTGTAGAAGCAAATCTGTGCCATTTTCGAGATATCACGGTAACGATGTAAAACTGGAGAGCTTTTAATTATATCTTCATCTTAAGGGAAAGGAAATTGAGGCTAAATTTGAAGAGTAGGTGACGATAACATGATATGATTGATGAGAAACTCACAAATGGGTAATTTTCCTTTTAAAAATTGGACAGCCGCCGTAGAAAATTGAATTTTCCGTGCACCACAAATAAATTCCATGTTCAAAAACATGATAGGCATTTTTCACAGTTGAACTCTTAATTTCACGTTACTTCGCTGTTTTTAAATTTTAATCCATGATGTATTTGCAGATTACCACACATTCATATACTGACAAAAACACTCCAGAGTAATTCTCTATTATAACAAAGAAATGTCCTTTAGTCAAGTTACTTTAATTATTTAATAACACAACATTTTATCAAATCAATTTATTAAGATAGAAAATTTTGGAACATCCTGCTATAAATAAAGGTTTAGAGGAAATTATTTACTAAAAATTACCATTTAGTAGTTTTAAAACTTAAAAGATTCAATTCAAGAACAATCTTTTAATAAGTAAATTTTTTATGTAAATGCTTGGAAACATTTATCTTTCTTATAATTTAGGTATTCAAAGCTAATGAAGATAAAGATACTCCAGTCATCAACGTATTTCCTGATACAGTAAATACTCGTTATATCCGTATTGAACCTCTCGATTTTGAAAATGCTGTCGGTCTACGATTAGAAATATTAGGCTGCTATCATCCATCAGGTAAGACTTTTTAAGCGGCTCAATGTATACTTAAATATGATAAATTTAAGCCAAAAGTATATCTTAATTAAAACAGGGTTTGAAATTTTATTCGTCGCTTTGAATTTTTAAGAGTGTGCAGAGGAATTTTTGAAAACATAAAAGGATACTGTAAAGAAATTTTCCACCGTTATTTTTGGATAGTCAACACTATCTTACTTAACGCTTTGTCTGTTGACCAGGATTAACAACTATTTTAAACCCTTTCGGGTCTTATGTACTATTAACAGTACATGTCTTTTAATTGAGTATTATTTTGTTTTTTTTATTGTTTACTCATTGTGATGTTATTATATGTCTATGTATGTACTATATGACTTCATTAACTTTTAGGCATTTGGTTATAATAAATATTTGCTAAATTCTCTTCGCACTGTTCGCGATTCCTTTATTTTTAACTTATATTTAACTGTTTAAAATTAAAATAAAGGTAACTTTCCTGAAAGAATCCTGTGTAATAAAATTTAAAAAATATTAGAAAGTTGTAATATTAGTTACATCTTGTTATAATATAGGGGGAACTGGGGGACATTGATACAGCTTTTTTCAAAAAAAAATTTTGGTGTCTAAAAGCAGAAATTTCAAGTTATTTTTCTATGTGATGTCAGCAAAACCTGTGTAGTGAGTTACAAAAATGTACAATCGTTGTTTTATATAATATTTTTGCATGTAATTTTAAAAAAATCAAAAAAAGTAATTTGTATCAAAGTGCCCCATACCCGGGGCAGATTGATACACTTTGAAATGTCTGGGGAAAATGGAGACAAAATAACACCAATGCATATTTTTTACAGAAAAATAGTTAGCAAATCATTTTATATATATTTATAGACATTAAAATCGCACACAATTTATTTGTAAGCGATATTAAAGCAATCAAAATGAAATGTATAATGACCTGATGTTCTGGCTGTTCCTTGTCTCTTTGTTTGTTGTGGTAACTTTGTCATATCTGGCACTTTAATCCCAGAATTCTCTTCTTTCTTAGGAAAGGTGAAAGAATTACCAGGTTTTCTGTTTATAAATCAGTTTACAAACAGAAAATAAAGGATAATTATATTAAAAATTATGTTTATAATATAATTATCATGTACTGTTCTGCAGCTTGTTTCTCTTACTTAACATTTCTCATGTCGATAATACTTTTTTCTCTGGAGAATCGATATAAATTTGAGATTTGCCAGGCTGCGATCCATTTCTTTTGTTAATTCTACTAGCACTAGATATTGTGTAAGTTTGTACGTCTTCTGTTTGCAAAAATACTATAAAATGTTTTAATATAAAGAAATTAGAGCTATTTCACTTCAATAGAAAATAATAGTAGAAATTTTTGACGAAAAATGGTTGAATTAAGGAGTGTATGGTAAAAATAAAAATAAAAGGTAATGAAAAAATGAACTAGAAAAGGATTTAGGTTGTATCAATGTGCCCCGACAAAGACTGTATCATTGTGCCCCATGCAGCCGTTTTAAATAAAATGAGTCGCAAATCCAACACATCATAATTTATCTAAGAATAAGGAATGAGGAACTGAAAAAAATTAGCGTTACTTGCCAGGGAGGGTATTCTTTTCGGTTGAAAATACTGGAACAGTTGTATAATACCATTTCAATTGCACAACTCAAATTTACTTTTGACCTACAAAAACAATTAATCACCCATCCCATTTCATCAAACTATTGAATCATTCCAAAACTTTCTGTATGTTGTTAATTTCACTAGTATCACCTTTTGGAGCTGTTGTGAAACTTCCTGTAATGGCCCTGTGTGCAGGACAGGGGGTGTATCAATGTGCCCCAAGTATCAATGTACCCCAGTTCCCCCTAATATTTTCTAAGCATTCCTAAAAACTGTTCATTAATCTATTGTCATATTAATATGAACTGAATAGTGCATAAAACAATAACATTCGTTACATTTCAGACAATGAAAAATTCGTGAAGCTCTAATTTATCTATTTAGATAACTAGTTTTAATATCATTAAAGTAAAACTGTTTTTTTATTTTTTTCAAAAAATTGAAACCCAAAGAATGAAGTCCAATGGTACCATGATTAAGAAAATAATTTCCCTATTTCAGATTTCCCGTGAAATTATCCATGTATATAAGTGTGTCTCACAAATTATTTTCAAAAATTATACGAAGAGAATTTTTTCAAAAAATAGTCCACTAGAACGTAAATGTATCTTCACGTGATCAAAGTGTTTAATACAAAATTGAGTATGGCCAAAGTTTTTATCAGGAAAAACTTGTTGCTACTGCGGTTTATTAAGCTTTAGCGACAGCGACTTGGCGAGGGATCACAGGTATCGAACACTATTTTAATAGTCTGGTTTTTAAACGAAATAATAAAAATATCAATAGACGTTAATTAATATTATAATTTTTAAAAAATTCATCTTTCTGAATTAAAAGGAAAACTTTTAGTCATTAAAAATATCAAAATAATAGCATGACTATGACTAAGAACACAAACAAAAAGAGACACTTCAGTATTCTTACATGATGAAATTTACACGGTATACGTTTATTACTAGATTTAATGAAATTACAAGCACGCGACATTCCTCAATTTCCGAAATTTGATATTGGGATCTCAAATCATTACTACAAGAATATATTAAGTTAATAATATAATAATTCGATATTGCAAACGTGTTTAAATATTTGTTATTTTTTATTTTTATGTAATCAAAATTTAATAATTTACCGCGCGGTAAAATTTCATTATTTTACACAGACTCTGATACTAAAACTTAATTGTATTTGTATTTTAAAATGAAAAATATACAGTTTAATCAACACTTATTAAATTTATAACGCATACAATTTTCATTATGTTACAAAAACTCGTATCTTAAAGCTTAATTTTATTTATAGGTTAAAATTTAAAAATCCCGTAGTTTAATCAAAATATATTAAATTTAAAACCTATAAAGATTCCATTGTATTACGAAGACTCGTATATTAAAAATTCATTGTATCAAGTAAAAATTTTTAACTATTGAGTATATGAAAGCTTCGTATGTAACTTTAGATAATATGCTACAAAATAAAAAAATAAAGTTTAATAAAAATTAAAGTGTATGTAGTGAGATATTATAATTTTTCTTAATACACTCAGCACAATTACTCACATAAATTAAAATATTAAATGTATTTTCCTCCATTCTCATATTTTCGTTAATTCCGTGTTTTAAAAATGTTAAGGCTTTTTTGGATTTGAGATAGAGATTAAAACATTTTTGTGCATGTTCTTTAATGTATAAGCAATAAATCTGCGCATGGAATATATCTTCAGGATTTTTGTTATTTAAAAAAAGTGTGTTAGGTTAGACAGGTAGAAAAGTGTAACTAAATGTATTAAGACGTACCTAAAAATCCATGCGTTGTCTTGTGTAATACTCATTTGAAATGTTTTGAAAAAATTGGACAAAAATATAATTTTTTTTTCTAAAAATGTGACAAAAATATGATTTTTTTGAAAAATTAGTATAATTTTTTTTAAATTAAAATTTTTATAAACATTTTTTTCAATTTAAATTATGCAATAATTTTTTTTTCAAAATGTACGTTTTGTTAGACATTGAAATGCAGTGAGTTCATCATTAGAAACATATTTTTTTTAAATAAACAGGATTTTTGAAAAAATAAATTGTCCTTTTAATAATACCAACAATTTATTTTTCACAAGGAAAAAAAATCTAGCGAGCTTTTCAAAAAGTTTAAAATACAACCGATTTATACACAATGTGTCCATTTATCTAATATATTTGTATACATTGCCCATTTATGTAATATATATACAATAAAACTGCGCCTGGAATTAGCCTTCAGGTTTTTTGTAATTTTAAAAAATAAAAGGATATGAAGATGTATTATATTTCATCGTTTTACACTATAGCCGTTTAATTGAAATTGAATTACTTTTAATTGAGTTAGTTGAACATTGAAATGCAGGGAGTTTATCATTTGAAATATTTTTTAATAAATAAAACTGTTTAAAAAAATAAACTGATTGTTGAAAAAACAAATTGCCCAATAATTTATTTTTCGAAAAATAAAATGCTAGCAAGCTTCCCAAAAAAGTTTAAAACACAACCAATTTATACACATTGTATCCATTTATGTAATAAATGTCCTTCCTATTCTAAACTTGTTTTAAAATGGTCAATTTTTCTCCATTATCAGAGTGCCAAGAACCGATGGGATTGGAGAGCGGCTCAGTGTTCGATTTTCAAATTCACGCCTCTTCTTTCCTCAGCGACCAGTTTAGTCCTGCCAAAGCCAGACTGGACAGCGATACTGCGTGGGTGGCCGATCTCAGGGACGATAACCCATTCATTCAGGTAATCCTATCTAAGAGCTTCACGTGCTGAGCTACTGCGGAGTAAGAAAGAAAGCACGAAAAAAACAGTTTACGCAATCAAGTGATAAAGAGAATTTTATTTCAAAATATTGTCAGAAAATGTCAGGTCATAAAATACTGAATATTGCACGTTTATATTAAAAAGGAAATCCCTGAATTTAAAAAAAAAAAAATCGGCATTTTTTTTTCAACTTTCAATTATGTTTGTATAAGGCATCAAATCTTATTCCACCATTTATATGTATTGCTGATAATAATACATGAATTGAGCATATATATATATATATATATATTATAAACCAATGGAAACATAGCCATGAAACTTAACATACCTATAACTGAAATTAATAGACATGTGTTTAAATGTTTTCGAAAAATCGACCCCTAAGGAGAAAAAAAAAGGGGGGGGCTTTCCCCAAGCATCCTCCGTTTTTCTTTTTTAATTTAACTTTTTTGAACCGATGGGATTGGAGAGCGGCTCAGTGTTCGATTTTCAAATTCACGCCTCTTCTTTCCTCAGCGACCAGTTTAGTCCTGCCAAAGCCAGACTGGACAGCGATACTGCGTGGGTGGCCGATCTCAGGGACGATAACCCATTCATTCAGGTAATCCTATCTAAGAGCTTCACGTGCTGAGTTACTGCGGAGTAAGAAAGAAAGCACGAAAAAAACAGTTTACGCAATCAAGTGATAAAGAGAATTTTATTTCAAAATATTGTCAGAAAATGTCAGGTCATAAAATACTGAATATTGCACGTTTATATTAAAAAGGAAATCCCTGAATTTAAAAAAAAAAAAATCGGCATTTTTTTTTCAACTTTCAATTATGTTTGTATAAGGCATCAAATCTTATTCCACCATTTATATGTATTGCTGATAATAATACATGAATTGAGCATATATATATATATATATATTATAAACCAATGGAAACATAGCCATGAAACTTAACATACCTATAACTGAAATTAATAGACATGTGTTTAAATGTTTTCGAAAAATCGACCCCTAAGGAGAAAAAAAAAAGGGGGGGGGCTTTCCCCAAGCATCCTCCGTTTTTCTTTTTTAATTTAACTTTTTTCTTTGTTTAATTTATTAATAATTTATCGGGTAATACATTCTCAACATTTCAGACTGTGGTGAAATGGCTTTTTTTTACTACATTGGTATTATTTTGTTTACTTACGATGTACTAAACTCCAAATCCCTATTTTAATACGCCTCGCTATGTATTTTTTCACACAGAATTGATTAAAGGGTTTGAAAAATATAAAAAAAATTAAACTATAATGGGGTTTTTTTTTTGGGGGGGGGTGTACAAAAATTGAAAGATTTCTTAATGAAGTTGGTCCAGAAGCACATTTTTACTAGGACTTTCATTCGATCAAACACCACAGATTACGCCAACAGATAAATTCGTTCTTAGGAGCATGAAATCACGACATTTTTCGCTCTTAGAATACCTGGAGACAAAAATATTGAAAATTTTAAACATTTCAAAACCCATACAAAGACATTAAAATTATTTTAAAAAATTATTAAAATTTATTATTAAAAAAACAAATAGCCTCAACTTATATTGCTAAAAAGATGTAAAAAAAATGCATGAATATAAAAAATTGGCCTTATATAAAGTCATATTTTTATCAATTATTTATTTTTAATTTTTTTCTGCTTTTTTTTTCTCTTTTAACCTTTTCGATGCATTTCTTTCTAAAAATGCAGCTAGATGGTGTGAAAGGGAAAAACATGTATAGTTTATCTTGCTTTGGGACTTATACAACAACTCTACATAGCTGAAAAACTAATTAAAAATACTAAAGTACAATTTTCATCCCTTTCATGAAAGTTCATTGATTCGGCAAAGTGTGCGTCTTCGAGCGCATGCAATCTGTCACATTAAAAAGAGAAATATCACCTTTTTCACAAAATAACACAACACCTAAAAAAAATTTAACAATTTGTAATATAGCGGTTTTAATTATTTGCAGTAATTTTCTTCCTTATTTTAGTTAACTACAGCAGCAAAATTTTGTATATACATAAATATATTTGAGAATCCGAATGCAAAAATAAGTTTTCAATGACACTTAAGTAAATTTTATTGACATGTATAGTCATTTATAGAAATAACAACTGGATTTATCGCGTAGTAAATACAAAAATAGGAACGAATTTTTTTATGTTTTCATTTTAATATTACATAAGGAAATCATCATATATTGGACATAAATTATTACTTCCTTATATTTATCGATATCAATACACTTAGTATTGTAGCATTTAATAACGAATTCCTTTGTATCAAAATTCTCTTCAATAAAATTATTACATACGAAGATGGATATAAAAATGTTACAATATCAATAAAAAGTTATTCATTAACAATAGACAGAAAATACAGATTTGAATTAAGAAAATTACTTGCCTATCACTTTTTTTACATATTACCAATCTATATAAGCATTTATCTGACCTCAGGATCAACTTGTTTAACCCGACATGATAAAAATCACGTCCCTACCCATTGAACCAATTCTCGACAGCTGTTTTCACATAACTGTCGGAAGAGAATCTTCTTCCAGATAAGGGTTTCTTCAATTTCTAAAATAATAGTTATTGGATACCAAATCTGGGCTGTGTGGGAATACTCTAGACTTCTCACTTGGGATTATACAGCAATTTTTCAATTTAGCAATCAGTATGGAGCCTGACATTGTCGTGAAGTTGGATAACAAAATCACCGAACATTCGAGAACATTTATATCGGGTGGCTTCAGGTAGTTACACTAAAGAGCTTAAAGCGTGACCACTTTTCTAAATGTCTTACCTTTTCAATCGTTCTGACAAATCTGTGAAATTACACTACCTAGCCGCAAAACCGCCGACAATTAACGGCATCAGTCTTTATTCTGAGAGGAACTATTCTTTCCACAGTAATTATTTTTTAAACGATGGTGTTGTAACCTTTCGCTTTTTGAATCCATCCTTGTGAAAGCAGAAGTCATGTTTTCAATTATTCTCGATAGCTATAATTCTTTTGTCATTATAATGAAAAATTAAAACAAAATAAATTCCAAGTAGTGTAATAGTATTCAAACATTATCTACAAATAGCTTCCTAATAAATTTTAGTACACTAATTAACCATTTGAGTATGTTTAATAAAAAATGTTTTATTTGTGACATCTGTATGTTTAGAGGGTGATGTCGATTTATCTTCGTTCTAAAATTTATTTAATGCTGAAATGTCGGACTCTTTTTAAAATATAAAGTATACAATTATCATTAAAAGCATATTTAATGGAAATCCTCAAAAAAGTTTCAAAAATATTCGTTCGTTTCGTATTTAAATAATTTTAAAAAGTCTTTGAAATAACAAATTTTTATGCTAAGAGTATTATCAACTGTGTACATAAAATGTGATTTATGTACCAAATTAATTGTATTTTGCCGGTTCGTGTTAATATCAAAAAGTCAAAATTTGACTTTAAGTCTAAAATGCTTTATGCATTCTTGTATAATGGATGTTTTATTTTTCATAATTGTAAATTATTCCAGCTGCTTTTCAGTTAGCTGGCAGCCTGTGTTATATATGCAAAAATATCTATACATATAAATGTATACATACGTACATAACTTATGTGTAGATATATACATATATCTATATATATACACATATATTTATTTGTATATACATTTGTACATATATATATATATATATATATATATATATTTATATATGTATATATAACATTGGCGCCCAGCTAACCGAAAACTACCGTATTCCATTTCATGTTGTTGATGTTGTTTCTTTTGATTTTTAATTCAATTGTTTTTTGCAGGTTGATTTTGTGATACCAACTAACTTAACAGGCATAATGACTAGGGGTAGAAATGATGCTAACGAATGGGTGAAAGAGTACAAGATTGAATACAGTGTAGATGGCATTGCCTTCATACCTGATAAAGATGATCAAGGAGACGTGAAGGTATTTATTTCCTTTTCAATGCATCATACTTTATGCTCTTTTATTCACAATCAAATTCAATAGAAAACATTTTCATAATCTGTAATATTAAAATGAGATTCATACATAGGGTATTTATAGCTAAACGACCCTATTTAAAATTTGTGTGTCGAAACTATTATCAAGAACGTTGTGAAAATTTGAGAAGGACATAATAAAGGTGTGGGAATTTGTTTAAATGATTAGAAAAAATAGTTCAAAATTTTGCCGGAAGAGGGCTTTTTTAATTACACATTAAGCATACATTTATGATCGTTTGGAAATATTATTTCAACCAAGGATGTTCCACATAAAGAGCATAATTTTCAGATACCATATGGAATCATGAAATAGTATGTTCTACAGTGGACCGCGATGTGTTCGGAGAAAGGCTAAGAACATATCGTGAAACGCTGTCTTTCAGGTGAAATTAATGAATAAATTTCTAAACTATTGTAAATATATGCTAAATATGAAATATATTAAAGTCCTCTGGCGACGAAATGTTGAACTAATATTTATTTCGCTTAAACAAATCGCCATCCTTTTATTAGGTCTTTTAAAGCTTTATGGGCAATATATTCGTCTATGGACAATTTTAAATTGGGATAGTTTATTTAAAGGCAACCAGTATATTTAAGTATAAAAGGCTTATAGGAACAGCTGTCTCAGTTTTCACCTATGTACCCAGCCCTGTGACGTATATTAGTGTCAGCGTAAAGAAAAAAACCAGTCAGCATATTTAAGATTTAGAATTAAAATGTAATGTCAAGTATCAGTTGCTCACCTTTTGTCAAAGAACTTTAAATTACAAAGAAATTTGTCCGACATGCCAATGTGATTATTCTTATCAGGTTAAAAAGCCGCGATGCCCTATTTTTTTAACTGTATGTGGGTGATTCTCAAAATAGGAGACAATTTATGTCTTTCGGCATACAAAAAAAAATCAGAGGTTTTCCGTCATGTTTTTATATTTAGATATGTTTGTCTTAATATTATTCATTATTTGCACTCAAGAATTACTCTTTTTTTAGTTAAAAACACCTTAAAATAACAGAATAAATGTTCAAAATGTCATTAGCATGGATGTCCACAGCAGCTGTGCCTTGTATATATTAGCTTTTCCAGGAGTTAATATCATGTTTATAAAATAAAACAAATGTTATTTTTTCTTTAAAATAATCAAGGAGAGGATTTATCCAATAAATTTCTTTTTAAAAATAAAATTATAGTATATAAAAAAAGAATTAAAGTTTGTCCTCCATATTCTATTTTTAAAACAACTTCATATTATAACAGCTGGTTATTAATCAAAATTTCATTTTCACATATGACAGTAGTTTGAAAATGTAAAGTTTCTTCATGGCAACAAGTAGCCATTTTATCCCAGTCTGAAAATAGAAGCATGTATTGTATTTTAAGAATAGAAGTTGAATATTAGGGGCGTACATCAATTGTATGTCATTAGAATGGATAATAATTTTCATGTTTATTTTATAATTAAAATTTTTATTTTACTTATTTGCATAGGACTTTTGTGTTTTAAAAAGTCCCAGAAAGGACTATTGCATTGTGATTATATTATGGCTCATAATCTTATTTAAATTAAAATTTGTCATTAGCATGGTTTTTCTGTCCATGCTAAAGACTCCTATGTGCATAAATGTAACCATTGTTTATATTGTATCTTTTATAAAGTTTAATTTTACATATAAATTTAGGTATTACATTTATTATCCCTAAAATATGCATTAAATCTGTCAGAAAATCACTAAGACAGCTTCTTACATTGTTAGTGTCAGAATGTTGCTCATGTAAACAAAGTTTGCTCTTTGATAATGTTTTTATTCTTTTTATATGTATATATGTAAAAATGGAAACCATTTACTGAAAAGGAAGGCTAATAAATATAGAAAAAATATTTAAACAGGAAGAAAATAAAAAATTCTAAATATATTTATTCCATGCAATTTGTTTTGTCATTAGCATGGCTCAAAAAACACTAATTATTTTTTTAAAGTTAATTTTTAAATATTTAGCTCTGCTGACTACATGTAAAGTATACCTAATACTATATTAACAACACCTATTTTTTTTCAGAAATTTTGCTAACAGTAATTTTTTTAAGATTTCACTTTTGAAATTGTCCCCTATTTTGAGAATCACCCATATAGTGTTATTTAATCGATGTGATAATCTAGAAACTGTATTAAATGTTATTAACATTCAAATATGTTTCGTCAATATTATTCAAAGTGCTATCTCTATACTTTATATATATATACAAGCTAGATTCAGCTTAGAAGTTGAGTTTTATTCAGCTAAACTCAACAATTACGAATCATTGATTAGGATTTGAGAGATAAATTGAAAAGATACGGTGTTATATAATAAGTGAACCTCTATAATGTATAGTTTGTTACAGTTTGAAGCTTTTTTTGCTGTTGTTGTGGTTGTTGTTAGAACGCAAATTACTAGACAGAAAGAAAGACGAGGAAGGAGAAAAATCATAAACACATTTCAAAAACACAACAAAATTTTAAGAAGACTGTCTGAAGTCATTAAAAAACTTTAAATGTATTGTAATAACTTTAAATAATTATCTTTGAATACAAGCTAAAGTCGCGTGAACCGTCTAATTAATTTTATCGATACGTGATAAATTCTACATTTTGTTTTTAAATACTATACAACAATTTACAGGCATATATCTTATAGATTATACTAGATGGTTCTTAATGTTCGTGCCCGATTTCCAATGCCTCGAGTTTAGAAGTCTACCCAAATTGTTTTGAATTCCCAGATGCAGCCGAATAGTCAGCATTTAGTCTTAGTAAACCCTTCAGTAGTAATCCGGGAATTAATATTTACTAAATTACGAATTAAGTCAGTTCCTATGCCAGAATGTCGCCCAGGGTGAATTAATTTTATCGTTTAGCTTGAAATATCAATTTTAATGTTGACTAAACCACTTTTTGATTGTCCTAAGAGCGAGAACACAATCCAAATAAGTGTTTTGAATATTTTTGTAGTATGTCCAATACTCTCTCTTTTTTTAAAGATTTTATAACATAACATGACGAAAATGTGACTTTTCATTTTCCATTTTGAATGTTAACTATGCACACAAATTAAATTAAAAAATATTTTTTAAACATTATGTAGGTAATTTTCAGTTAATAATATGGTTATAAAAGAAACATCATCTCAGTCAAAATTGCAAGTTTATGTTATCTATGAAATAATGCCACGAACTTTTGAAAGCATCCTGTACTTGAAATTTGAAGTTTCATAGCATCCTCATACAAACTAAATCCCATATTAATTTATTCATATTTTTTGCAGAGGTGGACTCTTATCCATTCACTGTTTTTTCTGATTATTTATATTTTATATTATATCATTAAAAAATCTGGAATGATAATATATTACAGTCTGCACATGTTATTCTGATATAAAAAAATATATTTATGATCAATCTTAGGATTACATTCGTTAAGCTTTAAACAAAAATCTTTTGCTATTGTATCTTCCTTAATGAGATTAGAGCTAAACCTTCTCTAAATTAAACTTTATCAAGATAACTAATTTAAAAAGTAAACTAAGTCATATGATGTGATTAGTTAACATTTTAATTATTATATTGCTGAAAAATCCATTTCTCACTGCAACGCTCGTTATAAGTTTAAATTCTGACGTTCTCTAAATGAACTTATCAAGCTATTTTAATTAAAAATGATAAGAATGGTTGCAATTAACTGCTTTCAAAGTGAAAAAGTTAATTTACATTACTTTGGATTATTTTCGTTTCTATCTGTTACGCCACTTTTTTTCCGATAAAAGCGTCTCTTTTTCAAAGAACTTAACTATCTCATTTAATTTGCTTATCATAGATTAATACTGTTTTTACTGCGAAATTTTCAACAGTAAAAATAGTAAATAAAATTCAATTATTAAGTAACTTTAAAATAAAAAAAATAGCAGTTTCTGTGAAAATCGCTAGAGAAATTTTAATTCAACAAAACTCTAATAGCTAGATAACAAAGTTTTATCAAATACTGCTAAATCGTTTCGAGTAGCACGGTTTCAAAAATACTCGATCCGATCCGAGCTACGATTTACATCCAGGTAGGAATGAAAACTTTCTTTAAACCGTTTCTGAATGAATAGTTACAGTTAACTTATTAAACTGGCGACAAAAATTAAAAGAATTATTATATAAAGTTACTTCCTGTTGATTATATTAAATGAAACCAAATGAAAGGCAGTAGACAGGACCGATGCTAACATTGAGGGTCACTGCTCAGTGCCACGTGCCAATTGGTGGCTTTCTTAGAAGCCCCGAATTTTTCTGAATAGTTCGAAATAAAATTTTGATTGTATAAAATATTATTGTTTTTTAATTCTAGGTTCGTTTTAAATTTTTAGAGAGAAAAAAAAGTGAGTATTAACTCAACTCCTTTCAGTGAAAGCTGATATAACTGTCATGGAATGTATAAATCCTGAATGTAACCCAGAATGCATAGAAACTAGTCAACTGTGACTATCTCAAAACTTTCTTCTATTTCATGCATATTAATTAGTGATGGGCGATTTCGATTTTTTAAATCGATTTAATCGATACTACGGCCAACTCGATTTAATCGATACTTTAAAATTTTTAATCGATTTCTCTGAAGGTAATATAATTTTCATTTTCCTCCAAAAGTCGAAGATAAAATAGACGGATGTGCCAATTCAAAATTTCAGTGTATTAGTTTCTAAGATAGAAGAATTAAAGAAACCTCAGAACCCCCTCCCCCCCTGCAAAATAACATTTTTTGTTGAGTGATGTACACCAAAAATTGATCAGGATCAATTTTTATTAGGTACCAGCTGAATCTGAATTTTGATGAAAATCCATGAAAGCGCGAGACACAGCTATTGCGAAATCATAAAAAATGCAGCATATCAGCGCCACCTGTAGAGCAATTTACACCAAGAACTAAATAACACTAATCTATGTCAGAGATTTACTGAATCTCAATTTTGATGAAAATTCGTTCTTGAGATAGCGCTATTGCGTTAATCATGAATAATGCAGTATAGCAGTGCCATCTCTTAAGCGATTTCCACCAAGATGTAATTAGCATCAAATAATATCAAGGACTAATTGAATCTAAATTTTTATGAAAGTCCGTGCATTAGTTCTTGAGATAAAGCTGAAAGGGAAACAGGGGAGTGCGAAAAGAGAACTGCGCCCGGTTCAAAGTTCCAATTTAGCCCTCCCCCCCTATTAACTTTTTCTTGTGATAGGCTAGAAATGATGT
The DNA here is from genome assembly GCA_964019185.1 of Maratus speculifer. NCBI lineage: Eukaryota > Metazoa > Arthropoda > Arachnida > Araneae > Salticidae > Maratus > Maratus speculifer. The sequence goes on along the minus strand of OZ025289.1, from coordinate 84,093,161 downwards.
TAGTAGTAAAAATTTGGCGCCCCCTAAATTTCCGTGCTCAGAACGACCGCTTCCTTTCGCCCCCACCCTTTCACATGGCGCTGAGTGGAAATTGTGAAAAATTCAGTATAGCAGCGCCATCTGGGAAGCTATATGCATCAAAATGCAAAAAAATCAATTCATGTCAAGGACTAACTGGATCTAAAATGTGATGAAAATCCGTTCATTCGTTATTCAGATATAGCTGTTGCGCAAATCGCAAAAAATGCAGCATAGCAGCACCACCTGTTTCTCTATAAACACCAAAAATTAATTAGATTCAGTTTATATCAAGGTCAAACTAAAGCTAAAGTTTTGTGGAATTCCGTACATTTGTTCTTGAGATAGAACGGTCAGAAATTTTTGTCGTATACAGACTCACAGAGTGACAGACACACAACACACACACACACAGATATTACTTAAAAACTATGAAATCGTGTTAAAGACCTTCTAAAATATATAAATCCATCGAAAACGGGAAATCAAAATTTTTCACGTATCTAATACTCTCTTCTTCTAAAGTTACAAAAGAAAGTAAAAAATGTAAAATCGATTCTGCCCGTAAGATCGATCTTTAGATTCGATTTCGATCTTTAGATTCGATGTCGATCTTTAGATTCGATATCGATCTTTAGATTCGATTTCGATCTTTAGATTCGATGTCGATCTTTAGATTCGATTTCGATCTTTAGATTCGATTTCGATCTTTAGATTCTATGTCGATCTACAGATTCGATGTCGATCTCTAGATTCGATTTCGATCTTTAGATTCGATTCCGATCTTTAGATTCGATTTCGATTTTTTTTTCTTTTTCTACGCTAAATCGGTGTTGAATGCAGTTATTTTTCTGCGACTCCGGAGGAAGGCATCATGTTTTACAGCTCTGTGAGAGAGAGGAGAATCGCAATTTGTGCATTAAAAAAGCATAAAATCTCATAACTTCTGGGGGGGGGTAATCCCCTGCGGGCCACGTCATTAATTCGACATTAGGTTAAATCGTTATATTTTTGTTTAGAAGTCCAGTTATTTGAAGTATCAGTTTATTATGTTTTATTTTTCACGCTCGTCTCTTCTAATCCCTCCCTTCCGCGTCAGTTTTAACTTACAGGGCCGTTCGAAATATGCATACAGTTTTTTAAATGTCCAATTCTCGGTCTATTTTATTTTAGATCCACATTTTAAATCCTTGACAAAAGATAAATAAAGGTTTGCCCTTCCCCCCGTTTGGGGTTTATCTGCGCCCCGCCGGGGGGCATTTTTTTTGTTTCTTCAAAAGAAACAAAAAAAAAATTGAAAGGGGGGGCTTGCACCCTCCCCCAATATACACCTTAAAATTTCGCTCATTTAATTCTCTACCATTTTTAACATAAAAGTTTAAGCTACATGGCACCCCCAGAGCTGTGGATCCCTCCCCCCCTGTCGATCACTCACCTAATTTTGCTTATTTCTTCACTTCATTTCAATCTTTAAAAGGCTATAACTTTGCTTCTATAGGAGTTACAGTCATGAGAAAAATTCTAGTATAGCTAACCATTTCTCGCCGTTCTTTTTGCTATTCCAGTTTCCCGGTTTCCCCTATAGGACTTTTGGAGGGGGGGGGGGTGGGGCAGAGGGTTTTTTTCTCATTTCTTGATACAATATGTCTGTTGAAAGCTTATGCTTCATACATTACAAATCTAGCATAAGAAATTTTCTCCCATCATTTCAGGTCACGTTACGGACCCATAATGTGTTAAAATTTTAATTTTTGAAACTTCTTCGAAAAAAAAAAAAAAAAAAAAAATTGATACATATTAGCGAAACTGGGATTCGAACCCGCAATCGTTTGATTGCACACGTAATCCCTAAGCTGATTGGCCACCGAGTACTCAGCAGCGCTATTATTTCTTTAGATTGTCATCTTTAAATTCGTAATATCTTTTGAATGGAATGTCCGATTTGAATAATTCAAAAAGTAATCTACAGATATTGTAACAGGCATTAATACAAAATGATTTATTTGGATAAGGATTAAGGTATCGCTAGTATGGTCTAATTTTGTTTGGTGTATTTATCGCGTTTTAAAATGTAAGAGAGTAGTTATAGTGAGTTAACTACAATAGCTGCATATATGGTATCGCGCGGGGGTTTTTTTAAAAGAGATTAATATATTCTTTAATATTATAGAAACTTTTTTTATTTATTTAAAAGTATTTCCTGACGATTCAAAATTATATATCCTAACGTTTCAAAAAATACACGCGTAATTGTTCAAGGTTTCACTTCTATCGGCACTCTCAGAGTGCCACTATTTTTTTTTTCATGTTGGCCCGTCCTACCGCCCCCTCCCCCTTCCTCACCAATCTTAACTTACAGGTTCGTTCAAATTATGACTGCGATTTTAAAAAAGTCTAATCCTCGTTCTATTTTGTTATAAATTCATACTTTGAAACCTCAACAAAAGATACATTTGGGCCGGGGTCGCCCTTCTGTCCGTTTGGGATTTACCTTGCCCCCCTGGGTGGGGGGCATATTTTTTGTTTCTTCCACACCATCTCATGTAACATATCGTTATAAAGCTTTTATCTCCTCGTTTTTTTCTGTTACTACCCCTCTCTCCACCTAGTTACATGCTCTTGGCACTTTTTATAGTTTCAAAAGTGCATGTTCCCCGCAGGCCACCCCATGAATTCAACACTAAGTTAAACACTATATTTCTGTTTAGGAGCTCAGTTATTTGGGTTATTAGTTAATTATGTTTTTTTTTTTTTTTTTTTTTTTTTTTCAAGTTCGTCCGTTCTAATCCCTCGCCCCCCTTCTCCTTCCTCGCCAATCTTTACTAAATGGGCCGTTCAAAGTATGCATGCAATTTTTAAAATGTCCAATTCTCGTTCTATTTTATTGTAAATCCTCATTTTGAAACTTCGACAAAAGATACATTTGGGCTATGGTCGCCCTTCCGTCAAGAGTGGGGTTTACCTGCCTTCTTGGGAATGGGGCATATTTTTTGTTCTTCCAAACTATCTCGTGTAACATTTGGTTGGCATTAGAAAAAAAAAAGGGGGGGGGGGTTTCTATACTCTTTGTTCCCCATCCTAGTTACACGCTCTTGGCACTCTTTATCCTCGGTTTAATGCCAAGTTACTCAGTGTTGTTATTAGTTGAGTTATGTCTCTCAAATTTGTCAAAGTTTTTGTGTAAGTGACAACCATAAGTGACAATCATTTTAAAATTTAAAATTCTTATTATCCGACTCTAAAATCTGCAATAGCTTAATTCTATGCCTCCCTAAATGGTGATGGGAAGTGGGAGGCGGTAATTTACGGTCCTGCTGATTGTCTAAGTTTTGGAATTAGTAATTTGGATCTTCTCTGTGTGAACCTGAATATCGAAATATCGATTCTAGTATCGATTCTAGAACTGAGAAATCGACTCTTATTATGATCGATGTTGATTTATTTGATATCGATTTTAATCAATTCTCAAAATTTTCAGAATCGCCCATCACTAATATTAATACATTAAAATTCGCTATCACAGGGCTAAAATGAAATGTCAATCTATGCCAATAATGGGAGTTCTAATTTTATGAAATTCCATAGATTAATTCTTGAGATAAAACTATTACTAAAATCACGAATGTCATCCGAAATGCACCAGAGCAGCGTCACTTGTTGGACCACTTGTCGAAACCTAATCTGTAAAAACTTATATCAACTGAATATGAAGTTTGGTGAAAATCCGTGCATTAGTTCTTGAGATAGAGCTACTGTGGAAATCGTGAAAAATGCATCATAGAATCGCCACCTATGAAGCGATTTATACCAAAACATATAAAATAGCAATTCATCTCACTGACTAATTTAATCTGCAAATTTTTGAAAGTCCGTACATTAACTTTGGAGATGGAATTATTGCAGAACTTGCACAAAATGAAGCATAACAGTGCCATCTGTTGAACGATTTACACTAAAATATAGAAAACGTTCATTCATCTCAATGACTAACTTAATCTGCAGTTTTATGAAAATCCGTGCATTTAGTTCTTGAGAGAGAACTACTGCGGAAATCGTGAAAGTACTGGATATCAGCGCCACCTGTTGAGCGATTTACACCAAAAACTAATTAGCACCAATTTATATCAAAGAACTACTGAATATAAATTTGTATTAAATTCCCTGTATTAGTTCTTGAGATAGAGCGGCCTCAAAATTTGTGTCACATACAGACATACTCACAGACAGGCATTTTGTAAAAACACATTTTTTGGGTTCTGTGCTTTCTAAAACGAGTAAATCTGACAAAAACCAGAATTCTAAAATTTTCACGAATCTAATATTTTCTTCTTGTAAAGATAGAAGAAAATAATAAAAAAAAAAAGAAATAATCGAAAGGTGGAATATTTTGCGAAATTAAAAGTAATTATGCATACTTAATGTGAGAGTAATAGCACACATTCATACATTTCGTTATCATATATAATATGTTACTCTATGATATATACAATTTAAAATAAATTTTATTAATCCCGTATTGCAATATATGTTAGCTCTCATTAAATGCGAGGGCACCGCGTGTCAGCCCTGGCAGTAGGTTAGTAAGTCAAGATTAACGTTATCACATAGCGTAACTTTCACTTTCCCTACAAAGAAATGTGCAATTCGATAAATTCAATTCCCCAGTAAAAGGTGGCACATGGTTTTGAGAAAGCCTTTGGAAACTTTGAAAAAAGAGCGTGTAGAGGAGAAAATGAAAGAAGAATAATAAACTTGTAAAGTTCAAAGGTAATACAAGACTAGGTACATCCCTATGCGAAATTAATGAGTTTTAAGAACCGTTTCTTTGGAATTTGAGTCTTCCTTGGAATTAAGTCTGATATTTTGCAGGAATGTTTTAAGATCTAGTTTTGTAGTGTCACTCCTGATGTAGACATATGAAATAAAAAGCTACTTAGGCGTAGCAATCCCAAAATTGTCCTCTATCTCATGCACGTTAATACTTCGTGAAAAATGCAGCATTTAAAATAGCAGCGTTAAGAATTAGAGTGATTTGCACGAAAATCTTTTCAATAACAATTTATGTTGACTTCTAAATGAATGTGAAGTTTGATGGAATACCGTACATTAGCTTTTAATCAAGAATTATAGTAGAAATCGTAAAACATTCTTCATAATAAGAAGAATACCTGTTAGGTAATTTTCACGAAAAACTAATCAGGACCTGTTTATAACCTTAGACTAACTGGATATAAAGTTTAATGAGAATTCATGCATGAGTTCTTGAGATACAGTTATTCTGAAATTCGTGAAAAATGCAGCCTAGCAAAGCTCCCTGTTGTGCGATTTACACCAAAATGAATCGGCACTAATTTAATCACAGACAAACAGACAATGAACTGGAGACAAACAAGCGTTTGATGAAAATTCATGCATTAGTTCTTAATATAGAACTATTCCAATGATTATTCATAATGCAGCACAACAGCGCCTCCTGTTTGGCAATTTACATCTAAACGTATTCAGCACCAAATTATATCAAGTACTAACTTAATTTGAAGTGTTATGAAAATTCATGCATTAGTTCTTGGAATATAGCTATTGGAAAAATTCTGAAATTAAGCAACATAGCAGCGTCACCTGTTGGGAAACTTGCACCAAAACGTATTCAGCACTAAATTATATCAAATACTAACTTAATCTGAAGTTTTATTAAAATTCATGCATTAGTTCTTGTAATATGGCTATTGCAAAAATTATGAAAAAAACGACATAGCAGCGCCACCTTTGAAACGATTTATACTAAAAACTTAATCAGCACCAATTTATATCAAGAACTAATTGCAACTGAAGTTTAATTAAAATCTGTAAATTAGTTCTTGAGATAAAGCGCCCACAAAACTTGTTCCACATGCATACAGAGAAAGTCTCAAACCAACAGACAGACCTTTTGTAAAAACACGTTTTTTGAGATTTCTTAACCATATAATGTGTAATTCCGTCGAAAACGGGAATTCGAAAATTTTCTTTAATCCGATACTTTTCTCATGTAAAGACAGAAAACAAGGGATTTCATCTTTCGTATAATATTATTTATTTTTTAAACACTTTTTAAGTAGAACGCTTTTAAAAGCGTAGAAAAATTCAAGATTTTGACAAAAAATATTTCACCTCACTCAATAAAAACAAACGTATACACTGGATTTCAAATGCCTTAGGAAATGATTAAATTTCCCAGGTAAAATGAATACGAATCAACTGAAATAAATCGGTACGTTTCTTAATTATTTTGATACAGATATTTCAAAATCAAGTCACAAGATAAACGGATTTAAATTTGAAAATACAATTATGATTGAAAGAAAGATCTGAAAACTTATCCTAACTTCGATTTTTATCGCAACAGCTTTAATATTCCAAGGAATATTTTCGAAAATAATGCTGATAAATAAATTAATTGCATTTTATTTTTTAACATCATTACTTAACAAAATAGTTCGATGATTCTTCCGGATTCTTACTTTTGCAGGTTTTATAATTTTATTTTCAACAAAAACTGTAAAGTAAAACATTTTCAATAGTAATTTAATTTATAATTATTAAATATTTATTACATTTATAATAATTATAAAGATTAAAAATAGATTTAAAATTTAATTAACACTATTCTAACCAAAAATTTTAATTTATTGTCAACGACAACGGAAAATTTTGATAAATCTGTTTGTTATATATTTTTTTCAACCAAAAACGTTAACAAATTTTTACTCCTGAAAGTATTTCAATGTTATATTTTTATTAGTGAATATGTATGCAAAATTGGTCCAAAGTTTGTTCGTCAGCTATATGATATAAATTTTTTAAAAACGTAAAAGTACGTTTTTGATGTGATGAAATGCGGCCAAGAATCCTTCATTGGGTTGGATAATCCAATTTTTCTTGAATCTCACCCAATACACGGTTCGGATTCGGTTTTATTCATTCGATGGTAAAAACTGAACTTTTCCAACAGATTGAAAGAATGACTAAACCGGCTCTCAACCCCAGAACTTTGACTTTTACATAATGGACCTACTCAGCTGACAATTCGGTTTGTCGCATTTTCTGCTGCGTTAAACAATTTTTCACTCTATCGGAAAAATTTAACTCGTATAATATTTTTACTATTCACTATGATTTAGTTAATAAATAATAAAGTCTGTATTTTTTTGGGGGGGATCCGGATCGAGTCAGATTGATTTTAAATGTTTCAATTCCCGTTTTGTTTCATGTTGGATTTTCACTATTTCCGCTTGATCCAAGTTTTAAAAAGAAAATTCTGAATATTTTTAAAATTAAAAAATATCCATTTGAAAATAATGATTTTTTCCCACTTCAGGCTCGTGTCTGGTTTCTAGTTGACGAACTCCTTTGAGTATGACCATGGAATTACATGACTACCGAATCGTTATTACCAATGTGCTTCTGTAAAATATTTAGGGGGAAAAATGATTCTCAAACATGTTATTTCAATCACAAACGTAACACTGTTTTTCCTCTGGATCTCCTACCATTGATGCATGGCTCTCACAATACTTGATTACTTCATTATCATCAACTGTAAATTTTGAACTCTTCCAATGGGGCAGAGAAATATCCACTCTTGCAGACAATGCAAGACCTTTGACAAATAAAGCTATCTCGGCTACCAATCCAGAATGCGGCCTTTTCTTATGCGTTAAGACAATTTTTCTTTTAGTTGAAAAAATTCAGTTCGTAATATATCTTAATTAATTGCTATGATTGAGTTAAAAATAATAGTCTGTGATTTTCGATGCGAATCGGTGTCGGAATGATTTTAAATGTTTCAAATTCGGATCTGTTTGCAATAGGATTTCGACTCTTTGAAGTCGTTTTTGGGTTGATCCAGGTTTTCAAAAGAAATTCCGGAATGTTTTTTTCAAATGAAAAAACTAACTATTTGAAACTAATCATCGTTTTCACTTCGTGATTGTGTTGAAGTGTGTTGGGTAATAACGAAATTGTTTCGCGTCCGCGCAGGTTTCAAGTACAGCCATGAAAAACGCTTGAATATTAAATCGCTATCAATAATAAGTTGTGTAAAACATTTTGGGTAAAATAATTCATTAAATATGTCATTTCAGTCATACACATAAAATACTGTTTTCCCTGTACCTTCCTACCGTTGGGTTATACCCTCGCAATGCATGAATATTTCACTATCATCAACGGTAAATTTGTTTGAAACATTAAAAATAAAAATTGATTCGATGAAACTGGGTCAAAAATATATATCAAGATTTGACCCATACAGACAGTGAAGGTTAAAGCGTGTAAGAATTATTTGTTCATATTTCTTTGGATCATGAATTTATGTATTAAGGATAATTCATTTTTTTCATATATTCATTTAAGTGGATAAGACAATCATAAATTTTATGTACGCTATCATTATATTTTGAATAATACAATATAAGTTACATTGGATTCTATGTCTACAGAAATATAGATAGTTGTAACGAGTAGATATCTTGCAAACAATGTAGGATACAAAGTAATGTAAAGAAGAGCTTAAATAACTACTGAACAGATAACGCTACAATTTTGAATTAAGTAATTACCTACAGTAAAGTGATTGTGCATTATCATTTGAAAGTGATTGTAGCTTTTCCTGGTGACTAAATATGGAAGTTTTCTACTCTATCTTCAAATGTATGGGTATGCGAGAAGAATGTCTATGAGAGACACATTAAGCAGACTTAACTTGATTGTTTTATTAAAATAAATTATCTAATTATTTCCTGTCTCATTTTATTTTAAAATGTACATTTTTGATATCGCTTTTTCTGTCGCGATTAATAACGTAACTAAGCCGATAATTCGGTATAAAAAATTATCATTTCTGAACTTCGAATAATTCCAATATAACTAATATAAACTTCAAACATATTTTTTTTTTCGCTTTTACCTTAAAACGTCATTTAATACTAAATCGAGGGAAGTCTATTGTTTTATTATTGATTTATTTTCGTTATCTCTTGGTTTTTGAAATAGTCAATAAATTCCCCCATTTCACAACTAAGGGGTTACTTTAATCACTTTCCTATAATAGAGTCTAGTAGTTTTGCTACAGTTGGACACTTTTCCCACAATTGCAGCTTTATTAATTTAACATTTATTTAATGCTTCCTTAATAACTATACTTTCCATCTTGTATATTTAATTTGGCTTATTCTTTTATAGGTCTATATTGCAAATCACGACAGTGAATCACCCGTGACAAATATTTTCCCCGAACCAATCTTTGCTCGAGTTTTACGTATAATTCCAACAGAGTATGAGAAAAAGGCTGCCATGCGATTTGAAGTTTTAGGATGCTTTCACAAACTTGGTAATTAAAAAAAATTATTCTTAACTTCTATATGCTTTTTCATTGTTCTGTAAATCAACACTTTATTATTTATATATTTTTTTTAATTTTTGCTTTTAGGTGTATGATACATTATTTGAAACATTTAAACGTACTTTAGTTAGTGAAAGATTATCATGAGTAACTTATAAAGTAATTTTTTCAATAAAATCATAAAACTTACCTATTCAAGCATTTTTAAATGTTAGTCTAGATTTCTATTTAAAAGTTATTTCTACTGGTATCAAATGACACATTTTAAAAGATTTCAACTTAAAATTATTTTATTTGCAATTTTTAGATTGAAATTGTGATAACTCGTTTTTAATATATTAAAAAGGGATTATTAGCGTTAAAAAGTACAATTAAAATAAATCAAAATCAAAACTTTTCAAAGGTATTATTTGACACCAATATAAATCGTGTTAAGTTACTCTTCAGATTATTTCTTATCAATAACTTTTAACTAATTAGAAAAAAAATTAAAATAACATGTTGCATTTAATAAGGATAACTAATTTTATCTTTTTGCATCTTTCATAAGCTTTTAGCATCTCATCTAGAGACTCAGTTGTTTTCTAAATTTGTTTGCAGACATTTACACTAAGAATATTTTTCCGTAGCTAGAACTCTCCAACCTAGTTATATACATCGTGTTGCCAAATTCGATTGGCAGATTCAGAGGATGAAATTTTGGTATAGAATGTTAGGTCGCAAACCAGTTATGTTTCGCCCTAACTGAATTTGAGTTGACGGAAATCATTTTGAGAAAAATAAAAACATTGCAATAAAAATGCAACTATCCTTTTTTGTTGTTGTTATTTTGTGAGAAATGTCACAGAATCACGTACTTTAGTTAGTGAAAGATTATCCTGAGTAACTTATAAACTTGAGTAACTTATAAACTTGAGTAACTTATAAACTTGAATAACTTATCTGAAAAAATCAAGATAAAGGCAACCAATAGTATCATATGAACTGATAAATGTAGTCAAAAATGTGTAGCATCAAATACATATATGCTGACGCGTTTAAGGAGACTTATCTGGTAGAAGGGGAAAAAAGGTAGAATCCCATGCTATCCTATCCTTTTCGTTCAGCCAAATTTGAAAATTTCAGCAATTTTATTTCAACACGCCGATAGGAGAGTTCTACGATTCTGCAAGCTTAAAATATTTTTTAAAAAAATTATGAGTACATTAAAATTTGTACTAAACTTTTAAAAAATGTGAAAGGTATAAAAAGTCCTCTTTATTCAATTGCAACTCTGGTCTGAAAAAAATATATAAATTTGGAGCTTACATAGATATAACGGACCTTTCTATCTACGTGTTGAAAAAAAAATCCCAATTTAATATAATAGGAACGATAAATAATTTTCTCGTAGGATAACATGGGATTCACTTTTTTTCCACCAGATAAGTCCTCTTAATCGAAACTTCTATCCCTTTTTAGGTGAATTCGTAATTATGTAAATACGTAGCAACCATAGTTGTCGTTCCGTCCGTCCATCCACATATAACAATGCAAAAACTACCCAACCGGATCATTTGAAATTTAAAATATGCAATAATTAAATAATTTTGTCAAGTAATCTCAAATTTTATAAAATCAGATGCATCGAACAATTACAGGGACAATCAAAAGTATTTCGTTACATCACGGTCAGTGGGGAAAAAAGTTTCAAATGCATTTTAATGGTGTTACACTCTTCGAATATTGATATGCATCTATGAAGTATATATTCTAATACAGTAAAACCTCCATAACGGATACTCCCGAATATACATTTTTCCAATCCCCACTCCGAAAACCTAAGTTTTTGTATGTTTAACCTCTGAATAACGGACACTCCGAGTAGCGGACAGTAATTTTGGCAATAAAGGATAAAAAATTACTTTTTAACGAGAAAAAAAATTAAATAAAAAGCCTATAAATTTAGCAGAAAATGTGTCACAAATTTTCTGATCAAAGTTAAATGCGGGTAATGGGCTTTGAGATAATGAAAAACACATTTCTGACACAAATTACGAATTACACAAAATAAGTGAATGATAAAAATACATCAGGAGTGAATAAATTGCCGAATGTTGCACTAATATTGTTGATGAATCACCTGCTGAATATGAATCAATTGATGTATGCGGTTATATTCCTTCAGAATTTTCTACCAAAGCTGACTCTATCAGTGATGATGAAACAGATACTGAAACTGGAGAAGTTTCTTGCAATATCAAGAATTTCCAAGAAGCGTCAAAATAAAATGAGCAATTACACAGCTATTTTGGGGGAAAAAAGGATTTAGAAGGATTAAAACTACTGATAGAGTTAAAACTTCACATTGAAAAACAAATTGCATGCAATCACAAGCAAACACAAAGTTTTGTAACAGATTTTTTTTTCCTAAGACCGTAACAAATAGTGGATAACGGTATGCACCAAATTTTATTTCAGTTTTAATGCTTAAAAAAATAATTTTGCATTTCCAATTAATCAATAATAGAGGTTTAAGGACATACAATCTTTGAGGTTTTCCCAATAGCGGACACCCCCAAATAGTGGACAATTTACTCGCTCCCGAGCTGACCGTTATTTAGAGGTTTTACTGTATACATTTTGCACAATCTGTGGTGCAAAGAACATTTGTTATTGATTTACAAGGCCATACAAAAGTATTCCATTACATAATGGTATAGGGAGAACACTGTTTAGTGCGCGTTTTAATTGTAATTAACTATTTAACATTTTATGAGATTGATATGCGTTGCTGAGGAATATTACAAGTTATTTCCTGTACAAAAGAATGCAGATAGTATTTACAGGGACACATAAAAGATTTTGACTACTATACTGTATCCGAAATACTGTGTACTATTACATCAAGATCTGAATAACTTTAGGTGCATCCGTAATTATATAAATAGCTAGCACCTATATTTGTCGTTCAGTCTGTCAGTCCATCTGCCTGTCCCTCAGTCTGTCTGTTCCTCCGTCTCTCTGACCGACCCGCATATAATAAAGCAAAAATTACCCAACCAAATCGCACAATATTTAAAATACATAATTTTAGCGTAATTTTGTCGAGTCATTTTAAACTTTATGAAAATCGGATGTATAGTTTAATTAGAGGGACAATCAAAAGTATTCCCTTACACTACGATCAATAGGGAAAAATAGTTTCTATTGCATTTTAACGATGTTGAACTCTTTCGAATATAATAGAATTTACATGAACCTATTATGTATAGATATACTAAAATATACATACATTTACAATCTGTGATGCAAAGAATATTTATTATTAAATTACAGGGCCGCACAAAAGTATTCCACTCCATAATGATATACGGTAAAACATTGTTTGGAGCGTGTTTTAATTATATTAAACTATTTCACATTTTATGAATTTGATATACGTTGATCAGGTGTAATAAAAGGTACTTCCTGTGTATTTACAGGGACACAAAAAAAGATTTCGACCACTATACTGTATCCGAATTACTGTCTACTATAACAGCTAGATCTGAATATTTTAAAAACTTCGTTATCTTATGAGCGCACCTCATTTGCTACGCTTCACGTGCAATTTCTAATTGTTTTCATATATTATCACATTTACGATAAAAATGGGAATGTCTATTAAAAGTTTTATTGTAATATTCTTCAGTTTTTAAAAGTTATTACCGTTAACCTTAATTGAATGAGGGTTACCTGTACTTCTGTTTAAATATGTGTTATACTTGCCCATGTTTTATGGTATTTTTTATTCTCTTCATGCCTACCATTACCCCTCTGAATATGCTATTTGAAGTCGAAAACACTGCGTGTGTAAAGTCTTTAATTAATAATACATTTATTATGCATAATCATAGAGAAGGATAACGTACAATGTTCTGTGTGAAACAAAATTAATCTCGGATTTGAAAGACAAAAAACTCAAACTTTTTTAGTTTCTATACAGCATCAGGTGAGAGATGATCATTTGAAATCACCTGAAAAGAGATTAGCGAATCTTTTAACTGCAAACGAAATATTGAATTTTAGAATGGAATTTTAAATACATATTTTGATTTAAGGAAAGTTTCGCTGAATGAACTTAGTTTCTTATTTGCTGACGATCCATTTTCACTATCGAAGACTGACTTTATAGAAAGCTTGTGAATTTGAAGCAACTCAGTATTCATTGCTAACATTGTGACGTGGCCGGTGTTCTGTTGGTTAAATGAAGACATAATTTTAAATATAAGATAAAATCTAACAGTTTATTTAAACCTCTGGAACATGGGAAAGTGGAGTCAAGTTCGAGATTTCAGTCACTAAGCACAATACTAAGAGATTAAATTGCAAACTATACTCACGTCCACGGCTTAAGCTCAGTTCGGGGCACTCACTCTAGCTATACGTTCAGGTTGCGGCTAACGGCTAGTTTAAAACTATAATAAAACAACCCGTGGCTGGAAACACTCTTTATTTCTCAAAATACTCAACGTATTAAATAAATCTTACCCGCAGGCTTTCTCCTGAGGTAACTCAGCTCACCCCAAACTAACCCGGCTCACAATTCTAGCTATCTCGCCTCAGAACACAATCTATCTCGCTGGAGGCTATCTCTTCACAACGCAATCTATTTCTCCACCACCACAATCTATTTCACCTTGCGGACTACTGCCGCTTCACCACCACTCCATCTATCTCGCTTTGCGGGCTACTGCCGCTTCACTACCACCACAACACACTCTAACTCATAGCTTTTATACGTTGCAAACTGAAGACGGAGCTATAAATTTTCATAATACTCCTAACCACAGCTAACTGCAGACCACAGGGCGCCACATACGCTCTGGAAAATTAAAGTTGAATAAAGGATAGATGTCGCTTTCGCGCCACACATGTTAGAACATTGACGTCACGATCTCACTAAAAATGCTAGAGTGCCTTTATCACAAAGGACACTCCCTCACGGCATTTAACATTTTATCATGATGCTTCGAAGTCTCTAAATCAAAATATTTAGTAATAATGTTTACTATAGTTTTCAGTTATTAATTGGAACCATAATAATTAAACATTGGTTCTGTTCTTAAATTAATTAGGCACATGAATGCATCCATATGGCACGGTAATATTAGCGTAACCATCATTTCACTTAGAACGAAGTTTATACGCGTGAATAATAAAATATACATATATGTGACAATGAAACTTTTGTTATTTTTCATGCGATCAAACGTGGGAAGTTTATTTCAAAGGACAATGTTGTATCATCTTTTTATAACACTTATAGTTAATAACTAAACATTTTCTGTTTCAAAAATATACTTGTGGCATAAAACAAATCTTATATGTTTCATAAATTTATTATTATACAAGTTAAAAAGTTTTTTTTAACTTCTTTAAAATATTGGTGCATATGTTTAAAAAACAAATATACAACTTTTTATGAATTAATAATACTAGACAATAATAATTAGCTAATTTTATTTTATTTTATTTTATTTATTTATTTATTTATTTATTTATTTTTTGAGTGACATACTAAAATTGTATTTCAGAATGTCTGGAGCCGATGGGTCTTGAAAATGGCCTGTTAGGAGACAGTCATATAACTGCTTCGTCTTATCGATCAGAGGATACAAAACCAAACAAAGTTCGTCTGAACAGTGACACTTCCTGGATGCCTGAGTGGACTGATGATGAACCCTTTATACAAGTAATCGCCATTTTATTTCAATAACTCATAAAACTTTCATATATAGGGTCGTTATAATCAAATTGATTATGTTCACTTTAAATCAAATCTCAATAATGAGTTATTAACCAGTATGCGCAGTGTTTTGTGAATAATTAGATGAATCTGAAAAAAAAAACGTCATTGACCTGAGACATAGAGATTTATTTTCTTATATAAAAACTAAAAAGCATACACCAGTTTAACCTTATTTTCATTTTCTAAGATGCCAGGCTTTCCAAAAATTCATTTCAGTCAAAAGTTTATAGCATTTAAGTTATATTAAATGACAACTTAGTGTGAAAGAAACAGCTTAAAAACTCGTGATTGTCAAAATTTTTGCTCCGAAGGGTGTCTTTTGCTAGTAACTTAAATGTGTGGTTTTCGCATAATTCATTGAGGTATCTAATAATGATATAATATCCAAATGTGCACACCATGAAAATACCTTTACATTAGATAGCCTGTATCTACACTAACTGTCTGAACATAGCGTTATGTTGAGCGATATAAAATACAAGGTTCTAGACAAGACAATTTTGGATAAACCAACTCATGAAAAGCGTCTCTTATCCAATTGTTCAAAACAGAGATACCACCGGTCACCCAATTGTGTTTTTGATAAAAAGTCTACAATAAAATCAAAATGTTGAGATGAATCGTGGGATTTCAACTGTCGCACATATTGGAACACATTATGACAGAGGGCCCCACCAGTGGCCGAGAGATTTGGACCTCTCAACTGGTAGACGGCAGGTGCTGGGTTCGAACCCAATCGCGGCCGTCGGCCTAACCGTTCGGAGTTTTCGTGGTTTTCTTCGAGCCTTGCGTAAATACGGGTTAGGTTCCCTTAGAAAGACCCCCACGAAGGGCACTCCCCCCTGGGCCTATATCCCTAGCGTAGATAATCGGCCGACAAAAAATACACAAATATACACACACATTATGACAGAATTTTTAAATTCTTCTACCCAATTCAAAAAGTTCAGAAGGTGTTCAAATGTTTCAAATCATAATAAATTATGGATAATTAAAATAATGCATTAATCATATATTAAATAAAAATTACGTAATAGACAATTTCACTAATAAATGCTTCTGCACCTGTTATGAAAGAAAACATTCGTCACCATTTTAAGATATTTAGCCAGACTCACTGTACTTAGCGATAAGAAACATAGTTTATAAATTAAATCATGTTTTTGCCACTGAAGATGAACACACTGAGCATCCGTTAAAAGTATACTAATCATTTGTCCCAATACATAGTGACATTAAAATGCAAATGCCTGGAAACTTATTTCAATATTATAAAGTCACCTTTCAATATAAGGTTTCTCAGTAAAATGCTTTATTTGATAAATATCTGCCACATCATTTGAGTTATCTGTAATTTAAATTGAACTTCCTAAAATAAAATTGTAGAACGTGCTCCAGAAGCGTCTGATATGGGTAACTTATTTTTCATTAATCATGTACATTACATAATCTTCCGCAGTATTTTCGGAAAATAAATAGTTTCCGCACAGTTTCTTAAACACAAAAGAAATCATTTTGAAATTTAGATGTTCTCGGAACTATGTTCATATTGCTGAACGCTGTGCAAAATTACGCTTTTCAAAACTTTGATTTAGATAGATATCTTTTAAATTTTTTGTTTGAAAAAGTGTTTGAAGAAATTCAGAAGCGGTGTTACAATATTGATAGGGCATTGTTATTCGCATTTCCTTCTTGTCCAAAAGTCACGATGATCTCGTCCAAATGATTAAATTAATCTTTATTGCCATCTAACGATAGATATTCCTTTCATGTTTAAAAATACAACTAGAAGAAAGTTTGTTCCTATTCATACTAATACATACGTACTTTAATCCGCTTACTGAACGAAACCACTAACTGCCTCGGAAGCTATAATATATTTTATGAAATTAAGAAAAGCTCCTGTTCTCGTTATCGTTTTTTATTCATCAGTCTATCAATATTAAATTAAAAGGAGATTTTTATGTTTTAAATCAATTATGTATCATATAAAATAAATATTTGATTGTTTCCTAGGTTTATTTTGTCGATCCAAGAAACATATCCGCAGTTGTTACAAAAGGAGACGCCTCTGAACATGTGTGGATCACTTCGTACAAAGTAGACTTTAGTGATGATGGGGACACGTGGACATCAGTGGAAGATGAAGATGGCAATCCTATTGTAAGTAATATACTCAAAGTGTGTATGTTTCTAGAACTTTCAATTATAGCATTCACAAAAGATGCTAGGAAAACTCGCACCAGTCAAAAAAAAAATATTAGGATACATTAAAGTTAAAATTGAAAGCATTAAGAAGATTTTAAAATTATTTGAGTATGCACAAAATACTTCCACATACTTTAAATAACTAAATAAAAAACAGGGTAATTTTTCAATTCAAAACTATAACTATTGCTTTATATTTTATGTTCTATTTCTTTATTCGAATATTATATTTTTCATATTGTACTGCAAATACATATAAATAAATCTTTTATTTCAAAAGTAAACATAACTGATAAAATTCCACAGGTTTCTTAACCAAAAAATTTTCACTGGTTTTCTTACGTTTATTGAAAATCGCTTCGACTGGCGAAAAAAAAACTACTACCCTTCCGTATAATCCTTTGCGCTCTTGCGAGTGTGACCCCAAATAATCAGTCTTCGAAAATCAAAGTCATCTCCACCACACCGATTTTTTTCACACTTTCAGCTTATGCGAGAAAGAAAAATTGCAAAACTTTGAGACTGAAAGCAAAGGATGAGAAGAAAGCAAAATCACTGGTACTGTGCTAAATAGAACCGCTGATAACACTGGTAGCAGGTCAGAGTAATGAGGGCGAGGAGCCAGGTACAACAAAAGGTGCATAAATTTGACTAAAAAGTAATATCTGCTTTATAGAAACAAGATTGTATGTCCAAAGTCGATATTATTCACTTATATAAAATCCAAGTAAGTTTATTAAGGAGCGGTCTAAAATAATGAAGTAAATGAAATTGACATCAATGTTTCGAAAATCACCCAAGAAGAAATGACCTCGCTGTTTATTAGATTTGTTTTAACATAAAAATATCAAGTTTTATTAAGTACGTATGTTTCCCTTTTTCTCACATAAATATCATTTGGCTGTTTAAAAAAATATGAATAACAGAAAGTTTAACGATATCGGAATTACTTTGATATTCTTTCAGGAACCCGGGATTTTCAAAAATCCAGCTTAATGTAAGTCCCAACGATAACAGATTGTTAAATTTATACAGTATTCTTTCATTGTCGAATTGGACAACCTGCATCACTTAGATACCTTAACCTTAAGGTAACCTTAAAGTTACATTTGTATTTTCAATCACTTTAATTTAAATTTTAAAAAATTTTGACGTTTCATTTTTTTTCTGAGAGAATTTTTTATGCCGTCAAAGATAAATTCAACTGCCTTTAATTTATCTAGCATATTTAAAGTTAATTATAGTTCTGAATTATTTTTTATTTTAATTAATTTTAATTGTTTATAATTTATCAAAAAAAAAGTTCAAATTTACAAATTCTGTCAGTTACTCAGCATAACAACGCAAGACGCTTCAGCCTTTGTCCCCCAAGGAAAGGCTAGCTGGCCATGCTATTTCGAATTTTAAGAGTGATACGTTTTTAGTGACAACAAAAGATTTCCGAAGCACTTACAAAGAGAAATCCTGAAATTTGATAGTTATGGTAATTCTCTGTATTCGAAAAAAAAAAAAAAAAAAAATCAAGAAACAAGGGGGAAAAAACCACTCGGTACATATAATATTTTTCAAGTAGATTCAAATGCAAGCGATATGATTTTTTTTTTTTTTCGAAAAAAAGCAGATTATTTTGAGGCCAACAGTACGACTTAATTCCATTCGCTCCCAATGGCTAAATATACCAATGGATTTTGAAGCTATAACTATTTACGTAAAATCAGTTTCATTTTCAATAATTTTTATTTATTTTTAGCAAGTTTTATAGCAGTTTACTTAAAAGCAGTTTAGCAATCAGGTTGTTTATAATCTTGATTTAATTTATTTGAGAGTGAATTCGCAGTAACACAGCGGTATATCATTTGTCTCCAGCTGTTTTGACTTAAGTTCGGATCCAAGCAGCATAAAGACTGAATTTGGATACTCATTTACACGGGTTATAATGATAGCGTAAAAATAATTTCATATTTTTAGAGATTCTAATGCAACAATTTAATTAAATCGTGTTTTTTTTTTTTTTTTTTTTTTTTTTTTTTTTTTTGACCAAATTAACATATTTTGAACCGTAAAATTTATTTAATAAAATTTGTCTTATTTCTGTGTGTTGCTAATTTGTTTACATTTATTTCCCCATTAAAATAGATAAATATGTTTTTTCTAATTTAAAAACAAAAACAGGAAGATTAACAGCTATATAAGGAATTTCAGTAGGTTTGTTCATATGAAAATTTCTAATGTTTTATTTCAACTTTCAATATAAAAATTATTAACGCTTTTTCGACAAGGCCTGTCTAAATATATTTTTGAAAAGTATTTTCTCTCCGTTAATAATATAGAAAAAAAATTATTGGTAATGCCTTGTTTAAAGCCTTCATATTTTATTAAATACTTTCATCTTCAAATTCCGTGTTTGTCTATTTATTTTTTAAATAATGTTTTTTCTACAAAAATGATTTTATTATATAAATACAATCCTACAAGCTTTAAAAATCTGTCGAATTATAAAGATATTTTCTTTTTAAGGAATTTCCTGCAAACGAAGACAATGAATCACCTGTTATTAATGTTTTCCCTGAAACAATTGAAGCAAAGTATATAAAAATAAAGCCAATAAACTGGAAAACCAGAATTTCTCTAAGACTGGAAATTCTTGGGTGTTATCATCCATATGGTAAGTTCTATATAGATTTTTATAAAAAAAATAATAATATTTACCAGATTTGATAAAAGTAAAGGAAAAAAGTTTATATTTTTCGGTGTAATAAGGATTCAGTAAATAGAAATTAATTTCATCGAAACAAAAATTTTCTATTATGTGATTAAATTAAAAACATGATCCCAATAAATGTTATTTTTTAATGAAGTAACTTTTATTAAATAAGTTTTATTCGACAGAATGACTGCCTATTTTTTTTTCATTAATGCCCATATTATTCTTGTATATTAAATTATACCATATTTTCACGCATTATTATCATAAGAAAGAACCACCACAGCATAGACATTTTATTTTTCATTATATATTAAAGAGTGTGTCATTTTTGCTAATTTCTAACAAAGTTGAAAAGCGTTTATGTATTCGGTTTGTCTGTCCGTCTATCCACGCTCTAACTCTAGCAAATATATTCGGATTGCCATGAAATTTTTAGATGGTATTGACATTTATCCTAGCAGAAACCCTATTGAAAATGAAGTGTTTCTACCATGATTAGTTTATTTACAGGACTAGTCAAAAGTTTACCATTACGTTACGGCCTATGGGAAAAAATTGTTTCAAATGAAATTTAAAGATTTTACACCTTGTCAAACATATTCAAATTTATATGCGTTTGCAAAGTGCACTAAAATAATCATTTGTAAAGTATGTAGTGAAAATAATAGTTATTATTCATTTATAGTGTCACACAAAAGAATTCCATTACATAATAATAAAAGGGGAGTTTCTTGCGACATATTTTAATTATGGTAAATGATTTCACGTATAATCAAATTGCTATACATCCCCGAGGCTTAATATGAGTTATTTCATGCATAATACGAAATGCATAGTATTTACAGGAACACACAAAAGATTGCAAATAATATATTTTATCCGAAGAACTGTATATTATGGATGATGGCTGTTGGATGGATGAAATGTATTTTTAATTATGATATGCGTTTTTAAGATTCGCTAAATGTATGCACATTATATTATGCGCATAAATGCTAATAGTTACACAATTTAGATATACAGGATTACACAAAAGAGCTCGGAAAGATATTGAATATGAGCATAATTTTCTTAAAGATAATTTTTAAATCAATTATGCATTTTTACGTTGAACTGCATTCAGTTTACAAAGAAATGTTTGTAGAATATATATAAAATAATAAACACGGTCACGCAAACAACTGGATGCAGGGTCGTTTATGGAAAACAATTTCTAGAAATATGATTTGTAAGTTAAAGAGCATTTTTGTTTGAACTAAATTTTAGCAAAATACTGGCGTGTAATATAGGAATTAAATAAACTACAGGGCTTAACAAAAGTATTCCAGTGTGTTTCCATCTAATAGTATAAATTTCTGAAAGAAAAATTTTAACTGGTTGGGCATTTTCTGCTGAACTAAATTTCCCCATTATACAGTATATATATCAACCGATATATCAAATACAGGGCTGTTCAAAAGTATTGGAATACATATTTGACTATGGACAATAACACCTTATTACCCTGGATAACGAAGTTTTGTCAAAGATTTCAAGAAATGTTGGAAAGTGTTTCATAATCTTTACTTAACGCATGATATAGTTAATCATTATATAGTTTCATCATTAATAGTGAATCCTTTTTAAATATACAATGAAAAAAATAAATGTCAGCGTTGTGGGGGTTTTTTTATGATGATAATGCCTCAAAATATGGTATAATTTAATATATAAGTAACTTTTATTGTTATGTTAGTTCACTTTCTTTAAGCAATAAATCTTTTGCAAAAACAATGGGAACGAAATATGTTTATTTAATTGGAAACATCGATAACAATGAATTTCTCAGATTTTTAACCATTAACACATTGCGACCGTTTGGCTATTCTAGCCACCGAAGTTTTTTACCATTTCTGTCGTATGCTTGCTCTCGGCCACCACAGCATTTTTTTTTTTTTTTTTTTTTTTTTTTTACATCACCTTTATTTTCTTGACAAGTCACGGCCCTTTCCAGAAATATCTTTACGACAGAGGTAAACATGATTTCCCTTTCTGTATTTGTAGTCGCTCTTCTACCTCACTGCACTTCGTACTGATTGCCCTCTGACAACTATTACCAGGTTAAAAAAACACAGAAACATTATTATTTCGGATTTTATTAATAATTTTAGTGAAAGTCCTGTTCTCATAAACAGATTATCAGCACTAATGAGATTTATAGGGAAAAATGGAGTATTTAGAAATAATTTATCAATGTTTCTCAGACACTTTATCAGATGATGATTTATGATTTTTTATCATCTTCTTTGTTTAAATTGTAAATAGTTTTCATTTATATTCATTAATTATTATTTTCATTATTGTCATTTTTCCAAAATAGTTAATACTACATTTGTGCATTTGATTACAATTATTTAATATTTATTATAAATTGTGTTTTGAACCAAGCAGCTATTTTGACAATAATCTTAGTGTTTTTGAGTGATTACGTATAAACTTAAGTATTGTACAAACATTCAGATTCAGATTCAGCCAGGTGGAGAGGCCTACCAATTGGTTTGAGCTCAACTACCCCCACCCAGCAATGTTTATTAAAAATAAATAAATAAATAAATTACAGGACAATTATACAGTAATAAAATAAAGGTAGGTAACAAAAAGTAATTGAGATAATGAAATAAGTATAGGTAACAATAGTAAAGTAGACGAGTTGGGTGCTTTTCAGACGTATAACACATAATAATTTTTCTTTAACATTAACAGTAATTTTATAACTGTTTTAAAGTAAAAGTTTGTTTGATTAGTTCCATAGCTCATCATCATTATCATATAAAAGGTCCAGTGGAGGCGTTTGGAAAATTCCTTGATTGTTTTCGATCAATGTTACGCAGTTTTTAGGAAAAAATGAATATATTTCCTCTTTTGTAAAACTGCAATCAAAGGTTGGATTATTACAGCGGTTCTCAACCTATGATTCGCGACTCCACTGGGGGATCACGAAAACATCGAGGTTTTTGATAAAAATGTATCTTTTATTTCATCTGTTTAAAAAATATAACAATTTTCTAGGTAAAATGCTTAGCTTCCATCTGGATGAATATACGAGCAGAAATGTTTAAATCAGCTTTGAATACTTTCATAGGGTCAACACGACATATGCTGTTAATACATTGCTGATTTTGAAAATCAAATACTGAAACAAACTGCGTGTAGAAACGGATTTAAGGTTAAAATTAACCAGTTTTAATCATGACATCGATGCCCTCATCGGTAGATATCAATGCTAAAAGTCTCACTAACTATAAAATTATGTTTTGGCAATAATTAAACGTATTCTTAATTACTATTGTAGACTGCGTGTTGTTTTAATTATTATTCCACTTACACACATTGTATTATCCATTCCATTCCAGTTTTTGTTGATAGTGTATCCTTCGTACGAAAATTTGCTTTTTTCATAAAATAAGGTAGACGGTAATTTATAGAGGTCATACAACAATTTCCATAATGATATATATCCTTATATTATGTGGTCACGATTTTTTTTCTTTTTCGATTTGCAGTGGCTATCTTCCAAAATTCGCCCCTAGGGGACGCTTCTATCGTTTTCATAAGGTTGAGTATAGCCGCTTTACTATACTGTTACCCAGGTATGGAGTGGAGAGTATACAGGGGTATACGTCGTATACCTTTTGAATTTTTTGAAAGCAATATCCTATACCCTCTATTTCTCAAGAAACCTATAGTATACGCACTGTAGGATATACCCTCTGCCTTGAGCGTATACCTTCTGCTTAAAGCGTATATCCTCTGTTATTTTTACGATTACATCTCTGCTGTTACTTCACTTGCATAGCTGTGTCTCTCTCCGTTCGCAAACATTTTTAGGTTAAAAAGACTTTCCTATGCACTCTGTATAAATCTATGCATGTTCATTTTTCGATATTAAAAAAAATGATAATTAAGGGTATAATTGTTGGCTACTTTTCGATACTAGTGACTTTTTTTATTTTATTGACTATTTTTCATAAATATGAGTTACCATAATATCTAGGATATAAGCCGGGTAAAAGAAACCTGTTTCAAACCAGAAATTTTACTTCATAAATGAAGCCAGGTGTGAACGAAGTTGGAATAGGTCACATTTTTATGAATAAAATATCTAGTACGAAGACTAGTAAATCTGCAGATCAGGAGCCTCAACGTCAGCTTTGCACATCATTTATTTTAAACACACTTTGGGTAATATTCAACTTCCTGCAAACTCTAATTTAAAATTTTCAAATTACGTAATTATTTATAAGAATAAAATAACAATAAGAAGTTTTCAGCCATCAAAAGCGTTAAATTAAAGATTTAGTTATGTTAGGATATTCTGAGATTTTCATGATCTATTATTTTTGTTTTTTATTATAACATTGTAGATTTCTTCAGGGGGGCGGAGCCCCCCTGAACCCCCCGTAATCTCATTAAACTTAAATTTGTAACTTTCTATCAATTTGCTAATGGTTATCGTATATCTTGTATTTCTTTATACATTTTTATTTATAAGGATAAGTAACAGTTTTAATAAGCATTTTTCATTATACTCATACTTCTACATACCTGCCCACCACAAACACTTAATCTGATGTATCAGGAACTTTTGAAAGTGTAAACTCAGTAATCTAGGGTTTTACAATTTTGTTTCCGAAAAAAATATGTTTTGATTGCATTTTGTGGCAGTTATCGCGGTCAGGCAGACTGACAGGCGGAAAACAATAAATTTTGTGTCGCCAAAGTAAACCTTCACTGAAGTTTTGGCAATGACGTCATTATTCATGAGTTATTGATATCCATGTTTCTAATATTTTTTACGACTACTATAAAATACCTGTTTTATTTCAATTATGACGTCAAATTTTATCAGGTGAAATAATTGTTAAAAATATAATTATTATTTTTTTTTTACTTCTAATAATGCCCCCATTTTTGTCAGAAAAATTCTTATTAACGAAACAAATTTCCGTGTTTAATATTTAACAAAATTCTACATTTATTTTTATTTTTATTCTGACGTCATATTTATTTTTTCTTAGTTTAATTTTTCGAATGGAAATTGCTCAATTGAAACTTATTACCGTTAAAAAATTAATTCATATTTTGATTTTTTTTTTTTTTTTTGGCAACGATAAAGGAAATTGGTTAAATTTTATCTAAAAAATCGCTATTGATTCTGCATGAAAAAGAAGAAATTTTGAATTATTAAGGAAAATATGTTAATAAAATTAATAAAACATAGCCTATGTTCTTTTCTGGTCTATGTTATAGTTATACACAAAGATACAAACACATTAATTCATCAGTTTTGACGTTGACTTCATTCAAATTTATAACATTATAAAATTAAGGATTATGATGAATGGTTGCTTAGCAACCATTAAGAGAAAATAAAGAAAATGAAATAAATACATTTGAAATAAGTAAATCTCTAAAACAAATTAGTTTATATTATTGGAACACATATATAAAAAATTTCCAAAATTTACAGTAAAAATTCAAAAAATCTGACAAATTTGTAGACAAAATTTCAAAACAATACGAATAAATTAACCGGCAAATTTCAGTATCCATTTATCATTGAAATCCATTAATGAAATGTGACATTTTCTCTCAAGAAAAAAGAAATTAAAAATCATTGGATTTGCCATAGAAAAGCATTATTGCGCAAAATAAAATATTCTATATTTTTCGAACGAATGTATCAAATCTTACAAAAAACTATACAGCTTAATCCCAGTGCCTCACTAACATACCCACTTAATTTCAAGCCAATCGGGTGTTTTTTGCGTTAGTTATCGCGGAACAGACAGACTGACAAACTGACAGACATCCAGACAGACAGACAGAATCCAAAAAATATCGTGTCTCCAAAGTAAGCCTTCACTGACGTTTCGGCAAATATACATATTTTTTTTTTTTTTTTTTTTTTTTTTACATTAGGAGTTCGGATTAAAGAGTGTTTAGTTCGAGTCGGGTTTCCCGATTGACTTGAAATAAAATTCCGCAGGGTTCTAGTTTCCATAAAGCAGATTATAATAATAGATCAAAATAAAAATTCAATTTTATTACAGGGAAAAGTGCAAGATTCAATATCATCTTTCTCTCAATGCCTTTTCTCGGAAATATATCTTTATAAAAAGATCAATATGTCCGGAAAATTTCACTCTAAAAGGTTCTGCTTTCTAAAAAAGAGGCATGTCTCTAGAAGATTGCAATGCACTTTCACGTCTCCTCAGTCTATTGGTTAGATGCTACATCCGTAGACTTTTTTCCATAAAATCTATATAAAGAACTCAATGTCTGCCAATTCAATGCCTTTGTACTATGATTTTCAATTCATTCTTTCGTATTTTATAGGCCATGAATATTGCACTTTGTGCTAAAGTAGAAAAAAGAGCCCCCTGATAGAATTAAATTTTTCAGAAGTCACACAATGTAGTGCGTGTGAAAAAAAAAGTAATGCATAGCTTCATATTTGCTTTTATACAGAGATATTTGTAGCTTTGAATTTTTTATAGCACGGATATTACCATTTCAAAGACATTAGTAACTTTGAGTTTTTAATACTAAAGTTATTATCATCTCAAATATATTTCTTTAGTCTTATAATGAGTCAGTTTACACTTTCCTGTCAAAAAATTTTATCATAATTGATAAAAGACATAAAGACAAATCGCACTCTCCGTTTGTTTATTTTTTGTTTTTGTTTTCGCGTGTTTGTTTTGTTTTTGTGTTTGTTTTGTTCGTGTTTGTTTTTGTTTCTTTGTTTTCATATAAATAAGATGGTCAACGTTTTAATGCTTTGAATATTATTATTGCAAGACGATAATCCTGGGTTCCCTGATTTAAAAAATATCGGTGTAAATCATCACGTGTGCACTAACTGGTGTTAACATCCTTTTTTCTCTGCTACTAAAGAAACAGCAATAAGTAAGGTATTTTTCAAAAAATTCTACAAACGGACTCTGAAGTATCATACTTATATATCGTTAAAACAAATTGTTTTATTAAAAATATTCAATTAATCAAAAATTACTTTGTAATTTTAACCAAAATTAAAACATTTCTATTTCAATCTCTTTATATATTTAACTGCAAAATCTATGGCCTTCAAATTTTATTCACATTATATTCAAAACATGGGGAAACAAATTATGCGAAAAAAAACTATTAGTTTCAGAAACCATCGATAGATGACGCTGTACAACATGTCATACGCTGAAAAAATGCATATCTTTATTTGAACACACCAAATGTTCACCTCACAAGGTTCTTATCTAGAAACACACAGAATTCTGCTCAAAACGGTTTCTGTCATGAAGATGTAAAATCTGCAGTCTGTGGCTAGCTTATTAAACAACAAATCTAAATTTAGTCGAGTAGGATGCTATTCACAAGAACAGGGATAGCTGATTTCAGATATGCCAAGGTTAATAGAAATCCTCGATAAACAAGATTTTTTTAAGTGTCCCACAGTAAAAAATCACATGGATTAAGATCGAAGGAACAAAATGGCCCGGTTATCAGAAACGTATGACTGGTTACTTTGTCTTAATTCAAATGTTGCATAAGAAATAACATTCTCTTTAGATTTTATCCCTTTTTATAACCAGAAAATGGCTGCAACCTGGGGTTTATGGAAAGTTTAGTGTTTACAAAGTTGCTTTTTTTTCCATCAGAGCAAAAGGAATTAAAAGGGAAGAAGTTTTTTTCTCATACGTTTTTTTTTTCTTTTTTTTTTCATTGTTTTTGTTTTTTTATCTTATTTTTTATTGTATAACGCCATTCATCGATGCTCGATCGATCCGTCTCATCGATCGGAGACATCGATGCTCATCGATGTCTCCTTACGAAACTTATTTTTACGTAATTCATTTATCCGTGTTTTGGATAGTATATACACAAAATTTGATTTTTTTAAGCTCAGTAATTCGATATATAAGGAAGTCAGCATAAAATGCGGCCACCCTTTACATTCAAATACTTTTTTTAAGCTTATATTAAATAATTTAAAAAGAGTAGTGAAAACGAATTTTTAATATATATTTTTGTGATTATTGAAAAATTGTTCAAAAATTTATGATTTAAAACCAAAATATAACATAAAATTTTCTTTTTAAGAATATTTGTTTACAGTTTTTCTTGGGATTTTTTTTACATTTTTATATTTTTTTATTGATTTAAACCTAGATATATTTCTTAGAGATAAGTTATCATATTTGTACAAGCTCTATATTTTATATCCAATAAAAGTGAAATTCCAACCCATTATCATTTCTATCGCTGAATTTAATTTCACATTTCATCAAATTTCTCACATATTAAATTTAATATTTTTGTGACTTTTATCGTAATCAGAGTTATAATCATTTTGTTGCGAAGTAACTTGAAATCAATTCGTAAGAATTGCTGAAAAGAACATGAAACAAAATAACATAAAATAATTGATAAAATTTCAAAAACTATTACAAACATTTTTCCCATCTATTAGCAATTATGGATTGTAAAAAATGTTAGTAAACTAAAATTGTTAAAATGTTTTCTATCTTTTTGATAGAGAAAATTAATTTCATTTCAGTTAAGAAATCTTTCTAATTATCGTTATTAATTTTTTTTTTAATTGTTAAGTATACACTTTTTATTAAGAGTATGAGCAGATAAAGTTAATCTTATGTGATGTGAAGTGATTCTAAAACAACAGGAATACCCAAGTATCGCAGATTATTGGCGCATCATTGGCAGTTTATGAAAGTTGTTGGGAAATTGTTCAAGAATTGTAAGTACAGAGACCACACTGATTTGCAGAGTAACTGAACAGTATGCTGATCTGCTGTCAATTGGACCACTGTTGGACCTTTATTGGCAAATGATTCGTTGGCTAATGGTAAAGTAGAGCATAAATTGGCCAACTATAGACCAAGTTAAGGTATTGACCGAATGTGTGCCAACGAAGACAGCAGTTAGCCAGGAATTAGCCAACATTGGTGCAACTATTTCGTGTTATTTGAGCCTAGAATCCAACATTTTCTTACATATTTCTTACGTATTTATTGCCTCAGTAGTGTGATCGATAGCGGCAACTTCTGCCACGCCGAGAGGTTAGGTTCAAATCCTTTGTAAGATATGGATATAATTGTGAATGTCCCTTCTAATTATGAAAATATATAATGGGTACAATTCTGATTGTTATGATTGGTCGGATCGTATA
The DNA here is from genome assembly GCA_964019185.1 of Maratus speculifer. Taxonomy (NCBI): domain Eukaryota; kingdom Metazoa; phylum Arthropoda; class Arachnida; order Araneae; family Salticidae; genus Maratus; species Maratus speculifer. Next base: position 84,063,844 of record OZ025289.1, on the reverse strand, counting down.
TGAAAAAGATGTAATGGATAAAGTTCTAATTGGTTGGATTGTACAATATGATCTAATCATGTTCTTGGGCCAACACTGTAAATGGATTCGTCTGTAATGCGCATTTCAATGAATAAATATATTTTCAATTTTATTTATCAGTCTTTAGAGTAAAATTGCGATGTAATTCGACTCATTCACTATATGGCCAGAGATGACCGTCCACTTGCGATTTTAGACATTTTGTTAATTATCTAGAAAAATACATGAGGAATTCTGAACTTTAAGTGTGCTAACATAATAGTACAGGTCACACATTTCTGTAAAGATTTTTTTCCCCCAAACTCCATAGGGCACCGTCAACAAATTAAGAAACAATGAATATCTTTTCGATAACGCTGTCAAAGCTAATGTAGCAAAAGCACTCAAACTGTAGATTATTATTAAGTAGCTTATTGTTATAAACTGTGTTCATTTTTATGTTGATAGCATCTGTACTCGTAGAAAAATTAAGATTTTTATAAAAACAGTCCCAAATATTTCCAAGATTTTTGCTTATAATTTGCAGAGTTCTTAATATAAAATAATATTCTTTTCTGAAAATATGACAAATAACATTGCTCACAATATACTGTAAACAGAATTAAAAAATAATAAAAATAATATGAAAAATGAGTAGGTTTACTAAATAATTTTTCACTGCGCATGCGTTAACGATATCAAAATTTTATTTGCAGATTACGTTAGCTAAATGTATAAAGCAACTTTTGTAAAAGTCTCAAAATCATAGCTTGAAAATTCTGAAAGTGATCGTCTATAGAATAAGTAAAAAATATGTTGTTCCCAAAAAAGAAGCAAAAAATCAGGGCTTTTATCCAAATGTATTAGTGCATTCTATATTATGTATTTATATTGACACTAATCAATAAATATATGGATGTAACCCCTCTTGTTTTTGCTTCATTTTGGGCATAACGGATTTTCAACTTATTCTATTGACGATTATTTTTAGATTTTTCAAACCGTGATTTTGAGACTTTCACAAAAGTTGCTCAATACATTTAGCTAGCGTAATATGCAAATGAAATTTTGATATCGTTGACGCATGCGCAGTGAAAAATTATTTAGTAAATCTTTCCATTTTTCATACGATTATTATTATTTTTTAATTCGTATTACAGGATATTGTGTACAATGTTGTTTGTCATATTTTCAGAAACGAATATTATTTTATGTTAAAATCTCTGTAAATTATAAGCAAAAATCCTGGAAAAATTTGAGACTGTTTTTATAAAAACCTTCATTTTTCTACGAGTATAATTGCTATCGACATAAAAATCTACACAGTTTATTACAATAAGCTACTTAACCATAATCTACAGTTTGAGCGTTTTTACTACATTAGTTTTGACAGGGTTATTCAAAAGACTTTCATTCTTTTTTAATTTGTTGACGGTCCCCTGTTGGAGTTTCAGGAAAAAAATCTTCACGAAAATGTATGACTTGTATTATTATATTTATACACTTAGAGTTTCAGGATAATTTCACATGTATTTTTTTTTTTTTTTTTTTTTTAGATATTTAATAAAATGTCTAAAATCGCAAGTGGATTGTCATCTTTAACCATATAGTGTATATCATATGTTTTAAATACATATTTTCAACAAATAAAATAATCTGATTGTTTTCCACTTTGTAAAGAATTAATAAATTTGGCGGTTGTTATTTACTCAAATATAATCATAATATATTTAGTAAGATTCTAGGGTATACAGCATACTGTTCTAAAACACTATACGGTTCAAGAATTCGTCCATAGGCAAAACATAATATATTTTTAGCAAAGCGAAATAAAAAAGTTGTAATCGATAAAATTAACAGAAAAAACGATAATTTTTTTATGAAATTTCTCATATAAAATTAAAATGTGAGCTTAAATATTTAAATTTAAATGATTCATAAAACAAAATTAATTTGACAGAAATTCAAGAAAGCAAATATTCTGACTTCTGATTTTAAAATATTACCTAATCATTTTTAATATGAAAGAAATATTAATTTGTAATGTTGTCGAAAAAGCAATGCAAAATTCTGTCGTGATGATAGAGAACCAAGATTAGATTTTGCATTTGAAATTAAAAATATTCTAAAGTGTATTAAAGATTTTTAGAGGATTAAAACCCGCTATAAATCGCAGTTTTAGTTATTCAATTTATACAAATTATTTATTTTTACTACTTTAGCAGGACTTCTTTTATTAAATCCTTATCATTATATAAATTAAAAAAAAAAATAATAATAATAATAATTATTTTATTTTCATTTTTATTTATCCTTTTATTTATTTGTATTATTTACTTATTTTTACTTATTTTTATTTTATTTTTATTTATTTATTTGTTTATTTATTTTTGTAATAGCTGTCGTTATAAATAACAAATAGACACATGCAGTCTACAATTTAAATTGGAAATTGTGAAAATTCTTTAAAACATACTTAATTTTTTTAGATTGTTTTTGAATAACACAATTTTTACACAGTTTTAGAGTAAAAATTCTATTAATGTATGGAAATTGTACACTTTCTTGTATTATATTCAATTAATAAAAAGTTATTAAAAATTAAATAAATTAAACACCCAATTTCCTTTTGAAAACTTTCATATCGCCAGTTCTCTCTCTATTGCCCGTAAGACTGTCAAATTTCCTGAGCCCGAATCACAACGTTGCAATGCTTCAAATGGTAATTGGAAAAACATAAAATATCATCTAAAACAATGGCGGATCTAAGGGGGCGGGGGGGGGGCGATGGGGCGATCGCCCCCTCCCCTTTGAGTCCAATAAAGGATCTGAAAAACGATATTAGATGCCCGCACGGAGAAAGGATTGAACTTAAACCCGAGACCGGTGCGGCCCGGGCAGGGCCGCGCCTTTTTTAAATCACGGAACTGGGTCAGGTCTTTACACTTTCAGAACCGGGGTGGGTCGAGTCTTACTTTTTCCTGTAGAGCGGGATCGAGCCACACTGTTCTTTTCAGGGCGGGCCTGGCGTGGATTTCGTTCTTCCTTGAGGTAAACGCTCGGTCTAAGATCGAACCAGACAATAAGGGGGGAGAAGCAATGACGGATCTATGGGGGGGGCGATCGCCCCCCCCCCTTAGATCCAACATTGGAGGATTCAAGGAAAATGCGCCTTGGCATTTTTCAAGGCGAAAGGGAAATGCCCCCCCCTCCCTTGGGCTAATGAAAGTTTCCTAAAAAGACATGCATCCTCGCAGGAAATGAATTGAAGCCTAACTCGAGTCCGACGCGGCCCGCCCCGGGCCGCGCCTTTTTAATTTCGCGAGGCTCGGGCTGGGTCAGGTCTTCTCGCTTTCAGAACCGGGCCGTATTGTGATCATTATTTTTCTCCAGATTTGGGTCGGGCCCAATGGCGGGTCTGAGGGGACGATCGTCTTCACTTCTTAGGCTAATAAAAGTTTCCCAAAAATACATGCATCCTTGCAAGAAATGAGTTAGATCCTAACTAGAATCCGACACCCTCCCCACCCTGGCCGCGCCTTTTTATGTTCGCGACGCTCGGGCTGTGTCTGATCTTACCACATTCAGAAGTCGGCCGCCATTTATTTGATACTATCATGATCATTATTTTTCTGCAGATTTGGGTTGGGCCTGATTTATTTTTCTTCCAGATCGAGTCTGACCTGGAGTCATTCTTCTTAGATGTCTGCATTAGAGATGACACAGGTTCAGACTTAGCCCGTGTCCAATACGAGATCGTGCTCTGTTTTTATGCTGGTCTCCTGATTTGATTCGGACTCATTTTTTCTGAAATCTGAAAATGTTACTTATCGATGAATAGAAATATGTAAAAAACTTTTTCCCCTTAAAAATTAGTACTTATTCCTTTTCAAATGAATGTCTTGCTATTTTGATAAAAAGAAAATGAATTTTTCTACTTTAATATTTGAATGCTATTAAAAAAAAAAAAAAAAAAAAAAAAAAAAAAAACGTGTTATATTTACATTTGTAGATTTCTGTTCAAACATTGCCGTCGACCGACGCGCGACGATCCGATGCCTTCGAAAAAAGGCTAGAATAACGAATTTGTCTTTAGTTCGGTTTGTGTTTGTGGCAGAAATTATTTTGCAATTGGATCGTTTATTATTATTATTATTATTAGACATCTAACGCGAAAAAAATATTTTCTTTTGATTTTATATTGCGGTTACCGAATAATTTAAATTTCTAGTGTATGCAATGTATGCAAGTCGTAATCGCTTTTCACATGGAAATAACTGTAGTAATTATAATTTCTTTTGGGATTTCTGCTGATGCCGTAGCGGTAAGTAAATATTTTTACCATATTCTTGCGATCGAGTAGTGTTTCCTCTGTTTCTAAAAAAGTGTTGAACCAGAGGTGATTCTCGTCCGAAAATTTCGAAATTTCCGAAAATTTAAGGCATCCTCTTCCAAAAATTTGAAATTGGGTAATCAATTCCGCATAGTTGCCAACTTGTATGGTTTTGCGCACGGAAAAAACAATTGCGTAGAAATGCAAATTTCGTGATAGGATCGCCGAAATAGCATACCATTCATCAATATTTCGTGGGAAAACGACGATTTCGTCAATGTTTTTGTAAACGAACTTTGTCAAAAGATCGATGAAAAATGGCAATTTCACCAAACATCGCAGATAAAACGCTGATTTCTTCTGAAGACGGCGGGAAAACGCCGATTTCGTCTAAAGATTGCGGATATAAGCGTTAAAAGAGCGCGGGAAAAAGCGCCGTTTTCGATAAAAGATCGCTTAAAAATATTTTGTCAAAAGAATATTTGAAAAAAATATGCCACTTTCATCAAAAGATTACGGAAAAAACGCCGATTTCGTCAAAAGATCGCCGGAATAAAACTCCGTTGACGAGAAAAATCGCGTAAAAAAGCAAATTTTGTCTACAGATTTCACTTAAAAAAACATGGAAAAACGCCGATTTCGACAAAAGATCGCGGAAAAAACCCCGATTTTTTCAAGAGATCGCAATAAATCGCCGATTTTGGCAAAAGATCGCAATAAATCGCCGATTTTGCTAAAATATTGCTGATTTCGTCTGAAGATAGCGGGAAAACGCCAATTTTGTCCGAAGATCCCACTCCCGCCGATTTCCGAAAATGCGATACGAATTTCCGAAAAAAAAATTCCATGCAGAGTCACCCCTGTGTTGAACTTTAAAAATTTTTATTTGAGGTTATTTTCTGGGTCATGCTATAATGAAGGCTTATTATGAAGAATGAAATGGCTATAGTTAAAAATGTGCATTTTTTACAGAAAATTTAAAAATGTTATTCGATTTGACAGATAATAGACGGTATTTTCCACAGGTTCCATGCATTTATTCATGAAACACACTTCATTAACATGTCCATTGTCCATAATATTTTCTTACTAAAACAGAGACAAAATATGAGAATCCTTTTATGCGTAAAGTATATTTTTATTTTACACCAAACTGTTCTTTTGATAATATTAAATTTAATTTTTCATTTAACAGCCTTTTTTATATAAAAAATGGCTTTAAAATTATAATTACTTTTGGAATATTTTTATAAGTATTATACAATTTTTTCTACTGTATAATTTCATTATCGGGCTTTTGCTCTTGATGCCGCAAAATGTTTCTGGCTCAGGCGGGACCGTGTTGTGGAATAAGAGCCCGAATTTATCTCTAGTCCGCACTGACCAAAATTTCCCTGGTCGGGATTCGGCTCAGAATGAAAGTTAAATTTCGGTCCGTGTTTGACCCAGCCTAGACGTATGCACGTGCCCGGGCCTGGCCAAGTCGGCGAAACTGTTTTGAATTTTCTAACAGGCCAGCAAAATTAGAATAATTTTTCCAACAGGCCGGGCCAATAAACAAAATAAACGGGCCGAGCCAGCAAAAAAATTGAAGGGTCATATAGGCCAACCCCATTAAAAAAAAATAGCGAGCCCACTGGCCTTTTATAAAGATTTGAGGAGGAACGTTAAAATATGAGCTATTTTCAATTATATGGGTTTAATGAGAATAAATGTGCTTCACCAGTCGATACTAGTTTGGCAACATCAATACAGAAATATAACTTTTACAGTGTAGAGATCAGCATCGGAAAATTATATTGTGTGTAACCCGGGTTTAATATTTTTTTTCTGGAAGGCTCGTACCGGCCGAGATCAGGCTTGCATTGTTTTTCTACATATAGACGAGCTGGGCTGGAACTAGACTTAATCGTTCTCAAGATGCGTAGGGCAGGCAATATGCAGCGCCGTACGAAAGAGGGGGGGGCGAAAGATGCGGTCGGCCCGGGCGCAAAATTTATGCTACCAGCATAACTTTTGGCCTGTTACAAGAAAAAGTTGGGTCGGGAGGAGGGAGCGCCACATTTTGCGTTGCCCCGGGCGCACTTTTCTCTTCACACGTCAAATGATTGCGGATTTTTCTACCTTCTCATGCTGCCGCTTCCAAAAATTCTATTCAAAACGATAATTTTCACAGTATTTTCTTAAACTGCTTATCAAAAAATGGATAACACCATAGTTTCTGAATAAAAACACCTGCTAATCCTGCTAATGTGATCCACAACATAAACATTAGTTAACCCGACCAGCAGCAAAAAAAGGAAGTCAATCGGACCCAAACCCGACCCACAGCAAAAACTAGAAGTCAACCGGACCCAGACCCGACCCGCAGCAAAAAACTAAAAGCAACATGACCCGCAGTGAAAAAATTAGCCCCGACCCACGCATTAAAGTCGAGTCTCCAAATTTCTAAAATCGCCCCCCTCCTTGGGGACTCTCCAGATCCCCCCTTGATCTAAAACTAAACTAAGCAAAACTAAATCAATTTTCTAAAGTTTCTTCAAAATCTGAGGTTGATGAATTTCAGCTCAAAACTTCGTTATATAGTTCAAAACCTATATGCAACATAAAAACACATTAATAAGAAATAAGAAAGAAAAGAATCATATTGCTGCTCAAAGACAGTTGTGTAACCGATTTCTTTTGAGTGTTACCGTAAATAAACGATAAGTTCTATTAATACCCTATTCTAAACCGGTCATCTTGTAGTAAAATTCAGTGATTTATATCAACTTTAATGCATTATCACTATTTTAATGATAAATTTTAACATTAAAATAGATGGTAACTATTTTTCCCCACTGATCATAATGTAACGGCATTCTTTTGAATGTCCCCTTAAAAGAACTATTACGGCTACACACTTCATATTCAATCGCATACATGCCATAGTAAATACCATTAACATATAGCAATTGCATGGAAATCCGAGTATATTTACGCGAACTAGAACGTGGACAGATAACTCGGCAAACAGACAAACCGAACTTATTACTCTCTTTTCAACGATGTTGAAAAATGCTGAAAGCTATCAAAATTCGAATTTTAAAAAGTATTCATATATTTATATACAGGGTGTCCACTCTCAACGGTGGCAAATGGCTAATTTCTAAACCATCAGGTACAGACATATAGTTCCAATTGCAAAAATGCTTTAAAAAGGGTTAGGAATTGTTTTTTTAACCGATTTAGATCATTTTTTAATTACGAAAATTTCATTTTTATACGGTTCCCCGGTCCTATAACTAATATATAGTTATTTACGACTACTCTAACAAGTAAGACAAAAAGTCCCTTTTTCTACGATTAAAATTGACCGAGTAATACCTGTTTAAAGTTGAAGAATCTTTTTTGCTGTAAAACAAGAGTCAGTCACAAATTTACTGGAAATAAAAATAAACGCCAGATATAAAATTTAGCATTAAACATTGAGAGTAAAATAATTTTTACAGTATTATTTTTAAATTTATGTTGGTTTTTACATATTAAAGCAAAATATACTACTTATACTAAAAATATAAGTAAAAAAAAAAATAACAGAAATTTTGTTAAATGAAATTATTGAAAGCAACAGTCACAATTCATTACAAAATGATACATATTTGAAATTCTATTAGATTACTTGACCTATTACAACTTAGTCTAGTCCTATAAAAAAATAAATGGCTTGCACTTAAAATCTTATTAATATTACATTGTCATTGGATATAAATAATTATGCGAATTGAATCTCGATCGGATATTTGGAAGTAAGTTAAAATTTGAATACAAACGTTGAACTAGGAAAGCATACATACGAACGTTATATGCAAAGTAAAAGCTTATCAAAATAAACACCTTTTTTAAAATAAAATCAACGTTGAACTAGGAAAGCATACATACGAACGTTATATGCAAAGTAAAAGCTTATCAAAAAATCACACCTTTTTTAAAATAAAATCATGAAAAGAAACAGCTTCATTTCCTTACAAAATAAAACACAGGTAAAAATACAATTGAGGATGTGAATTTCAAAAAAAGCCTTATCGTCTATGTCTTCTCTATCAGTCCATATCAATCTGCACTAGTGTAACACTACAATCTCCAAAATTATTATGAAAACCAATGGATGCATTTAAAGGTTTTTCGCGATCTCCTAAAATCTGATTTTCTTGATAAAGAGAATTTTGAAATTCACATCTTCAGTTATTTCAACCAATCTAGAAATTAATTAATATAAAATAACACTACCGTAAAACTTATACATTGCCAGCACCTTCAGTTAAATTGCTTTAAAAATATTTCTTTACCTCATTTAAAACATTTTTATAATTGGAATTATACGTCTGTAATAAATGGTTCAGGAATTAGCCATTGGAGAGCGTTGGAAATAAACGCCCTTTATAATACTTTTAGCACTATGTGTACGTTCCCTTAAAATTTAGTCCAACTCATCCGTTTTCAGTTACAGAAAAAGTGGTTTAAGTCATGAAATTTAAAGTTTCATAACTTGGTCAATTTTAATGTTAAATGAGTGGGACTTTTCTTGTATTGTTTGTTAGAGTAATGGAGAATTTTTACTAAATATCACTTATAGGACCGTATAATAAAAATATTTTTTTACTTAAATCGCTAAAAAAAACAATTCTTTACCTTTTTTTTAAAGCATTTTTGTAACTGGAACTATATGTCTATGACTAACGGTTTAGAAATTAGCCATTGACCACCGTTCAGAGTGGGCACCTATATAATATATTCTATTTCAGTAAATTGCAAAACTATACAATTAAAAAATACAGAAAATTATTAAAAATGCATTAAATTAAAAGCTAAATTGCATTTTAAAATAAGTTTTATTGGAAACATCACGTTTTTATGTAATTCTACTTTTTGAATTTCATGGATCTTCCTCTTGGATCTTCAGATAAATATTCTACTCGGATATTTTCGAAAATGCTAAGACATTTATAAAACAAATCTTAACTCTACGTGGATTTCTACAATCGTAACTCTACTTTTATTAAATAAAATGTGCAAAAAATTTTATATGAAAGGAAACAAATAAGAAAATCATACGTAAAGCATAGATTGTGAAACACTTTCCAAACTTTCCTGAAATCTTTAACAAAACTTTGTTATTTAGGGAAATAAGGTGTTATTGTCTATAGCAAAATATGTAGTTCAATTCTTTAGAACAGCCCTGTATATAATCTGTAGGTTAATATATCTATACTATATTGAGGAAATTTAGTTTAATAAGAAAACACATAACAAGTTTTATTATCTCTTTCAGCAATTTATACTAATAGATGGAAACATACTTGAATATTTTTTTTAACCCTGTGATTTATCTTATACCTTCATTACACGCCAGTATTTAGCTAAAATTTAGTTCAAACTAAAATGCTCTTAAAACTATTTAAATAACATTTCCAGAAATTATATCCATAGGCGACCATGAATCCAGCTGTATATCATTCTATCAATATTCTGCAAATATTTCATAATAAACTAGACGCAGCTCAGTCTAAAAATGCATAGCTTATTTTGAAACCCCCTTTAAGTAAACTATGCTCATATTCAGTAAACTTTACGATTTCTTTTGTGTAGCCCTGTATATCAACTATAGCATTTATACACATCATAGAATAGGAATACATTTGGTGAAATTTAAAAATGTATTTCATCTATCCATCAGCCATCATGGGTATTATACAGTACTTCGAATAGAATGTACTATTTGAAATATTTTGTATGTCCCTGTAAATCCTACGTATTTCGTAATATGCATGAAATAATCTATATTAAGCCTCAGCAACGTATATCAATTTTATTACACATGAAATAATTTAATACAATTGAATATGTCGCAAACAATTCCCTTTTTCACCATTATGTAAGTGAATTCTTTTGTGCGGCCCTGTAAATGAATAATAACTATTCTTTTTGCCGCATATTTTATAAAAGGTAAATGCGCTTCATAAATGCATATAAATCTGAATATGTGAGACAGATTGTGACATCTTTGAAATTCATTTGAAATGATTTTTCCCATAGGCTGTATTGTAATCAAAAACTTTTGACGGTCCCTGTAAATAAAATAATCATGCTAGAAACTTAATTTGAAATAGGTTTCGTGCTAGGATCAATAACTTCCAAAAGTTTCATGGAGATCGACTATTTTATGAGAGTTAGAGTGCTGACAGACGGACAGACAAACCAAAAGCATAAACACTTTTTAACTTTCTTGTAAAGTGTTAAAAAATAAGTATTTTTATCTCAAAGTCTTTTTTTACACTACATTATCTAACATTGCAAAAATTAATAAGAAACTATAATAAGAAAGAAAAACCATGCATGAAGCAGAGGTTGTAAAACGTTTTCTAACGATAATTTATATGATAAAGAATATTATAAGTATTTTTTATTATATCCATGCAACGAAATGACATAACTAAATAATCAATTTTAATAAAAGGATTTTTCCTTGCAGACTGAAATATAGCGGAATACTTGTGTACGCCCCTATAAACAAACTATAAATGCTAAACACTTTCTTTTCAATAGCTAACATTCTATAGTGAACCTTATTAGCATATAAAAATTGCATGATATTCCGAGTTTATGCACTCAAGTTAAAACATGGAAGTACAGATAGTCAGTCAGATAAACTGAATTCATAAAAACTTTTCATCTTTATTGAAAATCGTTAAAAATGGGGAAGGGTCAAAATTCATCTCTAAATTTCCTTAAGTAAAGTTTAAATTTAACTAAAACACCTAATCATTTTTATTTGAATGTCTGAAGTTTGAAGTCCACCGTAATGGTGATTACTCTGAAGCACTTAACAACAATGGCTGTCGCCTCAAATGATTTATAATTTATACACAGAAAGAGTTACACCAACCAGGCATAAAAATTTTATTTCTTTCCATTACACATATGTATATACAACTTTTTAAAACAAAATTATCATCACATCCATTTATTACCCAGGGATTCGAACCCGGACCCTCAGCATGGTTGCTTCCCCCGCTTACTGATCATGCCATCGGGCGAGTTAAATCTGGATTGCTAGTAAAATGTTAAGTAAAAACAGAAAAATTACTTCACCGTCCTTCACATTCTCGATTTCAATTTTTTCCCTTAAAAAGTCAAACTTTGTTTTCCTAAACTTATTACATATCCATCAATCTTCTATATTCCTAAATTATATCAGCAGCACAAAGCTCTTCTAACCTAACTTAATAATGCTCATGAAATAAAGATAAATATTTTGATTAAAAGACTCCAGTCTACAGAGATCTCAACGAAAATTTGATCAAGTTTTCAAAATTCACTTTATCGAAATTTGAGCGCTGCTAAATTTGATGACATCATGTTGACATTTCGTGGGAGAGGGTGGGTCTCATGTATTTCCGCATAGCTATTAATTTACCACAAATAGAAAGGCATCTAGCCCTTTCACGTTATGAAGAGCAGCTTAATTAAATTGTCTGTGGCATTCTTGACGTTAAATTAATTAAACGATGCTGCGACGATTCTTTCGTTATCCATGATAAAAAAAAATAATGTATAAATATATACATGCAGAACTTAAATAATAAATAACATAAAATAAAATTGATTGATTGCGCTAGATCATGTTTTTAATATGTTAAAAAATTACAAAATTTTAATGCTTATCTCTATATTTTTATTTACCTTTTTTTTCAAAATGAAACTATATTCAGCAAATTAATTTGTGAATTTTTATTTCACTAGGTAAAAACTTTACCAGGCAACGTCAACAAAACTAACCTATCACAGCTTTATTTTTAATTCAAACACATTAAGAACAATAAAGGCGATTGTAAATGGACAAACATATACTAATATTATAAATGTATTTCTATCAAAATTCATAAAATTTTCGCACTTAATTGAACAAACATTAAAAATTTGAAACAAATTTATTTATCGAAATCAGAGTAAACTTGTCAGATGTGGGGGTCCCAAAATTTTCTTCTATCTTATGCATGTTAATACTTCCTGAAAAATGCAGCATAGAAGAGCCACCGCTTATACGGTTTAAGACAAAATATTATCAGCAACAACTTATGTAAACTTGCTACAGAATCTAAAATTTGACGAAAATCCGTACTTTAAGTTTTGAGTTAGAGCTATTGCAAAATCTTTAAAAAAATCTACATATCAGCGGCACATGTTGAATGATGTACACCAAAAACTAATCAGAATAATTTTTTATGAAACACTAACTGAATTTGAAGTTTGATAAAAATCCATGCGTTAATTGCGAAATCGTGAAAAATGAAGCATAGCAACGCCATCTGTAGGGCGATTTACATCAAAAACTAAACAACACTGATCTCTATCATGGATTTATTGAATCTGAAGTTTTAGAAAATTTCATGTATTAGTTCTTGAGATAGAGCTATTGCGATAATAACGAATAATACACCATGGCAAGCGCCATCTGTTATGCGATTTGCGCAAACGTAATCAACTCCATGTTATATCAAGTACTAACTAAATATGAAGTTTTATGAAAATCCATGCAATAGTTCTTGAGATGTGGCTATTGTGGAAATGGAGAATAATGCAGCATAGCAGCACAACCTGGTAAGCGATATACAATAAAGCTAATCAGATCTGGTTTATATGAAGGTCTCACAGAATCTGAAGTTTTGTGAAATTCTATGTATTAGATCTTGAGATAGAGCTATTGCAATAATCTCGAATAAAGCACCATGGCAGCGCCATCTGTTGAGCCATTTAAATTAAAAATTAGTCAAGAACATGTTATAACAAGCACTAATTAAATCTAAACATTTATGAAAATCCACGCAATTATTCTTGCAATATAGCTGTTGTGGAAATTGTGAATAATGCAGCATAGCACCGCTATATGTTGAGCGATGTACACCAAAAAACAATCAGGACTAGTTTATATCAAAGTCTGACAGAATCTAAAGTTTTGTAAAATTCCATAAATTAGTTCTTGAGATAGGGCGCCCACAAAATTTTTGTTGCATGAAGACAGACAGACAAACTCACAGACTCATAGATAGACATTTTGTAAAAACATGATTTTCGGGTTCTCTGATCCTTAAAACGTGGAAATCTATCGAAAACTAGATTTCGGAAATTTTATTTTCATGATCCAATACTTTCTTCTTGTAAAGATAGAAGAAAGTAAAAATGTATTGAAAAATCACATCAATAGACAGAGAAATTACATTGAACAAAGTTGTTGAATATTACTGTAGTTACAATAGCCATAAAACAGTACATAAAAGATGTTTTAAACCGATTTTGCTGAAAGTATCAATAACATTAGAAAGTAAGATTTATGTATACAGACAACTTTCAGATATTAGCATCTGGCGTCGCGTTTAAGATAGCGGAATCTATTGTCTCCCGCATACGTAATTCTTTTAAAGGTTATTATTCAATTTATTTAATAATCAAAAGTAATTAAAATTCGAATGTATTCCATAGACGATAATTTCATTAAAAAAAAGGAAAAGAAATGAATTTATTGATACGTAATAAATATAAAACGCGAAGAAAAAAGAAAGGATGAGAATTGCTTTGAATAAGTCTGCTTTTTCGGAATAAATTTAATAAGACTTTTAAAAAGGGGTTTATAAAAACAAGGAAAAAATGAGTTTTATTAGGAGTTTTAAGAAATAAAGTTTATTTAAGAATGTTTTATATTTAGAGTCATATTTTAGATTTACGCGTATCGGATTTTTTTTTTTTTTTTTTTTTTTTTTTTTTTTTTTTTTTTTTTTTTAACGAATTAAGAATTTATATCGTTTTTATAAAAATTGAGAGATTAGATATAATAATAGGATCTTAATTTCATAAGGCGGAAAATATACGGAATATTGTTAAAAGTAAATATATATGGTATAAGGTTAATTTTGACGAAAAAAAATTAAATATAGTAATAAATTTGTACATTTAGATATTTATTACGTTTACTTTTCATCAAATAAATGCAAAAAAAGTAACATAATCTTTTAAAAGGATTTTCTAATTCAATTTGCAAAATTTAAATTGCTTTCACCAACAGATTTTAGAAAGTAAAAATTCAAGCATAATTGGGTTAAATGGAATACGAACTTTCGATAGATAGAACAAGTTGACCAGTTGCTCGAAAATACTCAACAATATAAAGTGTTCCAGACTGCTCTTGTCGTGTTCTTTATAGTACTGATTAATGTCATGAAACTTGATCAGATATTTCATAAAGTATGCTATAAAGTTTCATTATTCATTTTAAACTTCTAGAGCGAGCGAACGCTACAAAACTGTTTGTACAAATAAATTGTGCTTGGCATGGCGAAAACATTGATGGATGATTTTCTCTTGTAACAAATTATTCGTCGAAATAAATCAGGTTGACTTGCTTCAGTTATATGTTTCAACATATTGATAGAATAATGCAAACAATTCACGATATCTGTGCTGTTTCTTTTAAAATAAAAGAAAAATAAGTTATGTGTTTATTTAAACAAGAAGTTCGAAACTGGGCTTTCTGGATTACAGAATATAGATGAAAACCATGCATACATCCTTTTTAATTAAAAACTATTGTTGTGAGTCATAAGATAGTGCAAATAATATTTTCTTTCTAACAAGAAAAGTATTTTTACATGAATATTAAAAAGAATAAGAAAAATATAGGGGTAATTAAGTCATATTTAAAACAATACATTTAAAATCCCTTATTTAAAACAGTTTTTTATAGCATTGTTCAAAAATGCCTCTTCAAATATACATTTCGACAAAACATATAATTATGCATTTTATACAATTATAAATATTATGCATATTCCAATATTTAGTACTTTTACATTTCATGAAATAAATACAAAATATTTAACTTAATTTTTTTAAATTTTTTTCCTATTCATTTTGAAACATTTTAAAATGATTTCACCAACACGTTTAAGAAAACAAAAATTCAAGCAAAAATGGGTTAAATGGAATACAAAATTTCGATATATATATATGACGAGCTGACCAATTGCTCGAAAATACTCAACAGTATAAATTGTTCTAGACTGCTCTTGTCGTGTCCTTTATAGTACTGATTAATGTCATAAAACTTGATCAGATATTTCATAAAGTATGCTGGAAAGTTTCATTATTCATTTTAAACTTCTAGAGCGAGCGAACTCTACAAAACTGTTTGTACAAATAAATTGTGCTTGGCATGGCGAAAACATTGATGGATGAATTTCTCTTGTAACAAGTTATTCGTCAGTTTAACTTGCCTCAATTATATGTTTCAACATATTGATAGAAAGATGCAAACGTTTCTGGATTTCTATGTAAAATAAAAGAAAAATAAGTTATGTATTTATTTAAACAAGAAATGCGAACTCAAGCTTCTCGAATTACAGAATATACGTGAAAACCGTATGTATGTATATCCATCTTTTTTAGTTAAAAACTCTAATAGATATTTTACATTAATTATACAGTATGCCCGCTAAAATCTGTTGTCACCCTAATAATTTCTGATAAAAATAAATGTATGTTTTAACCGTTTTATTCTTTGAATTAATGTCACAGGGTAACGTTGTACTAATTAGATTGTGCTCTACAACTTTATAAATAACTTTTACCTTATTTTTGTTCCGGTTTTGAGACATTTTTACAGTGGATGGCGCCGTAAGCTGTTACATTCAAAAGTGCATGACTACTTTACTATACCTAGATTCCACTTTTAGGACTATAGCTAATGCCATTCAGAAATTAATGAGCAGACAACGGACTTTATCGGGCCCATAGTATATTTTTTTAGATTTTTTTCGCATCACCAACTTGATTTTTATATAAAAAATAGAAATAATGTACTAAAATAATATTTAGAAGTTTATTGATAGCAATTATTCGTATTGGCCTCGTACCAGGATTTAACAGTCGAAGAAATCATAAAATATCACTAGTCTTAGGTTACGTTCGTATTTACAAAAATATGTAGGACCTATAGTCGTCGTTCAATCAGTCTGTCTCTCCGTCCACTCGCATATAACAGAGCAAAAACTAGCGAACTGAATAGTCTGAAATTTAAAATATATAATTGTTGCATAATTTTATAGAGTCATTTCAATTTTTATGAAAATCGAATGTATGGTTTAATTACAGGGACACTCAAATGTATCCCGTTACATTACGGCCAATGGGAAAAAAGTTTCAAGTGTATATTAATGATGTTACAATTTTTTGAACATGCTAAAATATGCATTTATCATGTATATACAAAATATACATACTGTACAATCCGTGGTGCAAAGAATATTTGTTATTAATTTATAGGGCCACACGAAAGTATTTCATTATATAATGGAATAAGGAAAAACATTGTTTGGGGAACGTTTTAATTATATTAAAATATTTCTCATTTTATAAAACTGATATACGTTTCTAAGGTTTATTACAAGTTACTTCCTGTATAATAGAAAGTAGATAGTATTTACAGGGACAGACAAAAAATTTAGGCTACTATACTGTATCCGAAGTACTGTATACTATAACACCAAGATCTGAATATTTTTAAAGCTTTGTTATTGTACGAACGCATCTCATTTGCTACACTCGACATGCAATCTCCGATTTGTTTATTCTGATTTTTTTCGAAGTTTTACGCGTGCTTCGATTGCTTTTTGTAAATTTGTGTTTTATTTATATTTTATCTATGGATTGAAAAATTTTAAATTCGTTAATAATTATAAGTCAGAAAAAAATGCTTAATGATTAAAATTCGCAGATAGTAATTAAATGGAAAAACATAGGTTATTGGATGGGTGTTATGTCTTTTAAAATCCTTTTCCGAAATGATTTCAATGTGGATGTGACCAGTTTCGTAATGGCATCGACATCTTCAAATCTTGCTCCTTCATCATTTTTTTTTTTTTTTGAAAACAAAGTTTTTAAGTGCTAAGTCCGGAGAATATGGAGGATGCTGCACTCATGCTGAGACAAAACCATTTCACTGGGAACGAAAGTGAAATCAGGAATTGTCATGCATCCAATTCCTATTTTGTTGAAAACGAGGACTGACTCTATGAATTTTTTTTTCGAAGTCTGGCAACAATGCTTGCGTAAAACAGTCAGTGAAAGTCTTATCAGGGGAAGACAAATTCATGATGAATCAGTCCTCCGATATTGAAGAATTTGATTAACATTATGTTGATTTTGGACTTTTGGAATCGAAGTTTCTTCTCTCTTGGTGAGCTTGTTTGCTTAATTGGTAATACCAAGACGTGTCTTTCTTTATTATCGAATCGAAGAACGCAGGATCAGCGTCAGAGTTGTTATAAGTTCATTGCATGAGTTCATTGTGAATTGCTTTTGTTCCATCGATCCACAGTGAAAAACGAATCTGGAACAAATCTTGCGTTTACCTTGGTCTTGTGTCAAAATTTACCAAACGACCACCATAGAAATATTCAGTTCATTGATCAGTCACTGATCCGAAGTTACAAGCTCACGAACTGTTTTCAACCGTTTCTGGCAATCGCAGGTGTGCGCGTTATTTTTGACATTTTCGAAATCATCTCGAAGACACATCTCATTCACATTCAAAAGTACGTGAACGGGATAATGCTTCCTCTATAAATACTTGTTTCAACACTTCGTGATTTTCTGTGGCAGCGCAATTTTTCCAGTTTTTCCAATTTGCTCATTTCACCCTTTTGCCCAATTTTTAGCAGAATTTATTATTTTTTATCTGCTCCATATCGACTTTGACTACAAAAAAATGTTTTAATGCATGTTCCAATATTAACCACTTGCTTTTGAAGGTAGCTGACTTGAATGGACATGTGCAGTTAAACGATCTTCCAAATACGAGCATTACTGCATTCTGACAATTTCCAGGTACCGTACAGTTACGTTAGTACTGTAAATTAATGGCCGCACCTTCTATGTACACGTAGGGTGGGCCGAAAAAAACTTTTTTTTCGATTTTCGATAATGGCGGTTGCGGAAAAGTGGCCACTGGTGGCACTCAGTTCACACACAAAATTTGAGATTTTTTGGACAATTCCTTACCCTGCCGCAAATGTCTTGAAGTTTTGCCAAAATGCTGATTTTTGAACTTTTTTAGTAAAAACTTTTAAAATATTAAATTAAATTTATTTTGGGTGTATATACTTGGAAAGACATATTTAACGTATCTAATGTTTAAATAAGTTCTGATAATCCATCATTTAATTTCTATGTGCATCTTAAATTAGCCGATTTTTATAGGCGAATTAAACTCGGCATGCAGCTGCATCCACGCGAGGAGTTCTCGGTTGTTTCGCGTTGGTACGGAACGCGAAACAAGTTAAAATCAAGTACATTTTTAAAGAACATAGCACTGAACTAATTCATAATTAGAGGTTATTCAAACATTTGGCACATTAAATACATCTTTTCAACTAAATACAACCAACAAAAAACTTAATTTAATATTTAAATTTTTTTTTTTTGCTAAAAACTTCAAAAATCAGCATTTTGGCAAAACTTCAAGCCATTTGCGGCAGGGTAAGGAATTGACCAAAAAATCTCAAATTTTTTGTGTAAACTGAGTGCCAACAGTGGCCACTTTTCCGCACCCGCCATCATCGAAAATCGAAAAAAAGTTTTATTCGGCCCACCCTAATATACAGAGTGCTCAGTTATCTCATGGAACATTGGGTGAGAGATAATAGTACACATTACGACAAACTATTTTTATACATGAAACCCGAATCTCAATCGACTTATTCAATCAAAATACAGGATGTCTCACTCTAAATCGACAGCGAATTTCCATTCGTAACTTTAAAAATAATGAAGAAATGCAGTAAATTTTTCAAAAGGTTTAGCATGTTTTACACTGTAAAAAAAATTTCCTTGAAAAAACGGAAAACGTACTGGCAGCAAAGTTGCCGTATCTGCTCCATTTTTTCACGTAAAATTTACTTTTATGTCTTTTCCGTTTTCGAAACTGAAATGTTCCGTTTTTGGAAAATGAAGTGTTCCGTTTTGAAAACTGAAATGTTCTATTTTGGAAATTGAAATGCTACGTTATAGAAACTGAAATGTTCCGTTTTGGAAACTGAAATATAACGTTTTGAAAACCAAACTGTTGTTCTGTTTTGAAAATTGACGTGATGTTTCGTTTGAATGAAATGTATCGTTTTAGAAACTGAAATGTTCCATTTTAGAAACTGTTGCTTTCAGGTTTAAACCTAGGTTTTTTTCATTTTGCAAACTGGTATCTTCAGATTTATCCCGGTTATTTTCAGCCATATTCTATTATCCGTTCAAAATTTGTCTCACACTGAGATAGTGAGATCTCAAACTCTGATGTTATACGTATGAGGAGGGGAGAGGATTAATGCCTACATATATTTTTAAAAATAACAAACTATTATTTGTAATTCATTTTTTCTTCTGTGTACTGTTATATGATTTGTTTTTTAGTTATCAAAATATCAAAATAATTCTAAAATATATACTTAATGTAATTTAAGTGTTGGTACTTCACAAAACAAAGTAAAAATAAGATTAAATATATATTTAACAAATATTTTCACACAAAAAATTGATGCTTGAGGAACTAACTTTGCACACTAAAATATGCATTACCTATGGAGATAAGTATTGCACACAGATATATTTAACATTGATGAGGGAATTAGAGATGCGATTTGCATTCCACTTGATATTGGTTTATCACTTGTTACTGGTAATATTTTTTGCGTTATTATAATTTGTTATATTTAGATCTTTCTTATCTACTGAAATTTTAATAATGCTAATTAAATAAACAAATATTTATGTTTATAATTGCTGCCAATATAATAAAATGATATACATTAAATTGCTTCAATAATTTTCAAGAAAAAAAAAAGATACATTGATATCAGTTTTTTTTCATTTTCAAAAGTGCCGTGCCCTCCTTAATCCCTTAAGGTAAAATTTGAAAATTGGTTTTTGACTTGCATCCACTGCGAGCAAGACTGGAGCAAAACTATTGGTTCAACCCCCCCTCTTCCCTCCCGAAAAAAATACGGATAATAATGTTTAACTAATGTATCTTGAATGTATACTTCATTTGTAAGCAATTTATAATATCTTTATTTAAAATTAGTCATTTTTCAATAAAAAATGAAATTTTAAATTTTTTTATAGTTTAAATTTAAACTTTCAATAGATAAAGAAATAGCTTACCAAAAAAGGAAGGTTCAAACTATATTACTTTTACATCATTATCAATGTTTTTGGTGGCTCTTGAATAAATAAGTTACGCTGCCGTCTTACGCGCCGTGAATGAAACTGAAAAAACATTTTTACATTTACTTTAATCAAAATTAAACATAAAAAAATAAAATTTCAGTATGGGATGTTAAAAAAAACATTATTTTACATTGAAAAGAAATTAGATTGTCTATATTAAAAATTGTATGCATTTATTTTTTATAAAGATCGAGAAAAAAATAATAAATGTTGCATTATTGCTAAGTTGCACTGCCAGGTAGAAAGTAAGACATTTAATACCCCCTAAAAACTCTGAACATAAATATATCATCACTTCTGACTATAAATTTACCTTTTTATGCACAAATCTTTAAATTTTCAAGTCTTTAATTTAATAATGAATCACTCTATTTATGTTGTAAAAGTTGTACTTCTTAAATGTCTATAGAATTTATGTATATAAGCTTAAAACATCAGAATTTTTTAACTTTTACAAACTTGATGATAATAAAGACTTTTTGTATATATTTATATGTAGTCTATTGTTTTTCTTCCTTTTATTTAATCTCGGAGGGAAGAATATTTATCGTTGCGATGTCATAACCCGTTTAAATAATTTTTTTAGTATGCGCCATAATGATATTTTAGACATGCCCTTTGTATCAATGTAATTTAAAACTTCACATAAAAGTATCTAGCTGCCAATCTTTTTATTTTTAAAAAATTAGATGAAAATAATTTTTAAAAAAAATGTGAATAATGATATACAAATTAGAAACATTTCATTTAACTCACTTCCACTTTCATTACAGCTTTCATTATAGCTAGGTAATTTGAAAAAGGACAAAAAGATAGCAACTGCATAGTACCTTGAAAATAACATTTAGTACTATACAACATTTAACACTTATTACTCTTTTTTGACAAAGCCTCTAAAATTAGGAGTATTTTTCTTTACAGGAAATTCAGAAGTTTAACATTTTTCCTAATTATTCACGATTAATAATTCTACCTTTGCACACTGTAAAACTTCAATAGTAACTCTTGTTACCAATCTAAGTAAATATATAAAATAAAGCATTTTAGTTACATGTGTATTTCAAAACAAAAAATATTGCTGAAAAAAAAAAATCTATGTTCATCGAAAATTGCAGTTTTACACCCACCATTTACGCAATGAAATATCAATCGTATTAAACATCGCAACAATTAATCTGTTACTAAGGGCTGTTCTCAGATTTTTAATTAATTGACCTGTTTTCGAAATATCCCAGTAAATGCCAAACATTTTGCAGAAAATCAAGAAGATATCAACCATTCAATAAAATTTTTCCCAGATCTTCAAAATTCTGAAAAAGAATTCACAATATGCTCACTCCACCCCCGTCCTATGCTTTTTTTTTGGGGGGGGGGAGGTGGAGTGAGCATATTTTGAATTCTTGTGAATTCTTGTGAATTCCCCCCAAAATAAAATAGGATTTAATTAAAAATGCAACTATTTCAATACATTCAGCTAGAAAAAAATCCTGACAGTAATTCATGTCAATGTCGTCATAAATCACTCCCTCCCTCTTTTACTGTTTAACAATCGCAATTGTGATGAAACTATTGATATCAATTAACAATCATGATTATTTAAGTAAATCCAAATTACATATTTTAAAGACAATAGAATTTTTGTAGAAAATATAAAAAAGCATGAATAAAAAAGCAAAACTAAATGTAATATAAAAAATACTTTATTGCTAAAACATCACAAATTAAAATACATTTCATAAACTATGTATATTAACTAGATTTATTGGCAGTTTGCAACTGTACCATTATTTTTCTATTTACCCTGGATATTTTGCCTCCTGTATCTCGATTTATGTCAGCAAAGATTCTGAAAAATTAAAATAAAGAAAGTTTGTAATAAAATAATATGTAACTAGATAAGCACTACAATATTTACATGCCGTGCAGCAAGTCGTCTTGAAGTATAAGCTCTGGAAAACCCTAATTCTCAACGTGTTACACAGCATCAACGTAAACCAGTCTGATTCTCCATGATATTTATTGTTGGCCAATGAAAAGCACCATAAACTACGTGTTACTCTTCCTGTGTCCCAAACATCATTGGAAGCCATGGAAAGTTATGGATCCTCTAAAACAGTGATTTTATAGAGTAGCAGGGTTTTAATACTTCTGCAATAAACATTTTTATAGATCTCAGAACATTAAAGCCATATGGTGACTAGAAAAAAACACTTCGCTAAACAAAAATATAATCAGTGTTATAAATAAATAAATAAATATATAAATATATTTAGAAACTGTTTAAAAATATTTAATTTTAAGTTTATTCAACAATAATTAAAAAGCCACTAGGGAAAATAAATAAATAAATCTAACCGTTTTCTGAAAATTAAACAGAAAATTCAATTTTCAGTTCCAATTCATTTAAAATAACGATAACAATAATTTATAAATTATACTTTCAAGAAATAGCTATTCGAAAATTTAATTTTGATTCAAAATATTCATACAAACATTTGAGAAAATACAACTTAAGAAATTTTACTTCAAAAATATTAACTGTTAACTGCTGTGACAAGATTTGTCACATAACTACTGTGAGCGGTCTGTCAGACCGCTTAATTTAAAGATGAATGTAATGTTACATTAATTCTCAGACTACTATTTAGGTAATAAACTTTATGTATCTGACTATTATAAATAAAATTCAGCTATTTAAAAGTCTCTAGAAATAGTAACAAGACTCCAAACAAAACAAAATTCGAGCAGTATCGATAATTAAACTAAAAATTACGAGTTAAACTGTGAAACTTTAAAAACTCTGCGGTCAGACCGCTAACATTAGTTATGGGTTAATTTTTTATTAGAAAGACTTGAGCAATTGTCAGAAATAAATATATTTTAGCATGTTTAGTTAATAACATAGGAGAGAGTGGGGTGGTACGGGACACTTTTTATAAAGTAAGATAATAAACTTTGTTTGATACAAAAACAAAATTTCTATTTATAGAGTGCAAGGTAAAACACTTTTCAAAATCCCTGAACAATATAGAAACATAGCAAGCATAAGCTATTTTATAATTAAAGAAAGTGCACGTTTCAAAATGTGTCTCATTCCTCCCCTCATACAGGAAGGTATGGTATAGGAATAAAACAATGCTATAAGGCACAAATAGTATAGTGTCGGCTAGATACACAATCAAACAAAGATTGCAGGTTAATTATGTAGTACGTACCATAATGTAAAATTCCAGTATCTTCATGACTGGAATGAAAATTCATCTTATTAAAAAAGAAAAAAAAAGAAATTGACATGTCCTATTCCTGACCATTTCCATGTTTTATGTCACACTTTTTGTATAAACAAAAATGTTGATTTTAGACTTATTTTAAAAAATGGATAATTTACAGTATGATGTTTCATAAATAGGAAAACGAACACATCTATGCATAAATAAGTTATTATATACAAAATGTATAAAAAGTATATGAAGCAAATTTATCCTTGTTTCTTGAAATATTCTTTTCTTTTAGACAATTGCAACTTACACATACCAATGTTTTTTCATGTGAAGATTCGGTTACCATTCTTTCATCTTGTGTGCGATTGATGAAATGCTTAGAATGCCAAAATAAAGAGAAAATCCTACTGTCCATTATTAAATTCAAGGGAATAGCCCAGGGGGAACATCCCCCCCCAGAGCAGTGAAATTCCTCCCCCAGGAAAAATTAATATTTTGGGTTTTCAATGGTCCAAAAGAGCAAATCCCCTCCCCCGAAGACACAAAAGTCCCTCCCGGAGAAAGGTGTCTGAATTCAACACTGCTACTGTCAAAATATCTGCCTCTCTCTGTCAAAATCCACTCCACTCTCCAGTTCTTTCAGTTTAACAGCGAATTTGCAGTTAATACATATAAAGGAAAAATAAATATACTCCAGTGGGAAATTCAGACACTTTTCTCCGCGAGGGATTTTAGCGGCTTCGGAAGGAGGGGTATTATAGAGATCCTTGGGATTGCACATTTGACATTAAAATCACAAAATCTCAAATCTTCCAAGAGACACATCTTATTATTCCTCGAGGGAATGCCCCCCCCCCGGACAACCCCTGAATTCAACATCAATATATCTTAAATCACTCGGAAAGGGACACCTAAATATAAATTTTGATATTTTTTCATGAATGTCTCCAAAAATATTTTCAAAATTTTTGTTAAAATACCTTTACAAGTGACTAAAACATTAAATTAGTTTTATATTTTACATTTGGGCATTTCTGTCTACAAATCGACAGAAAATCAGTTTTAATTTCTGAATCTTCTGAATTAGTCATCTTAATCTTATTTTTCAATAATCGTTTTGATTATATAGTCTATGTATTTCAAAATTTCAATAGACCTAACGCGTAATAACCGCATTTAAGAATTTTTATTCAAACCAACGTTTATTTAAAATACTTATAATATACATTATAAAAAGTTATAATTGGATAACTAACCTCTTTTCTGTATAACAAATTCGGTCTTCAAAGTAAATATTATAAGTAATGCACGTGTTGCGTTTGTGTTTACAGTTTTCAAGCAAATTTGTTAATGTACTCGGGATCTCGGACTGATTTTATCTTCGACCTAAGGCGTCGAAGAAGAAACCGAGCTGAGGGTTTTCCGTTCTACTCCCCTAAATGCAAACGCTCAGTTAGTCGACTGCTCTAGAATAAACAATTCCGGTAATTCCAGGAATAGTTGCAGATTTTTGTTTAAACGGAAATTTTAAATTAGACGACTGTCCAGGAATAAAAATTTCCGGTATTTAAAGAAAAAGTTCCAGGTTTTTTCTAAAACGGAAATGTTCAGCTAAATCAAGAAAAATTCACAGAGTAACACCTCTAAAATTCAGGGCATATTTTTACAGTGTATATATAGTGCGGTAATATTGCAAGAATTGGAGAATAATTTGGCCAGCCACCTCTTGAAATGCGGAATGTACAGATTAGTTTGTTTCATACTTTATATTTTATAATGGATTTGTCCCTTTCAGATATTTAATATGTTGTTAGCCCTTTTTGGAAAACAACTGCTCTAAAATGTGATAACTTCAATATAACTTAGCGGAATTTTCCTGTATTATTAATTTTTTGATCTCCCGGTATGAATGTATTTGAATTTATGTGTGTACACATGAGTGTACGCATGTTTATATGCATATGTATGTGTTAGTAAGTATGCGCATGTGTGTGGCTGGGCATATTTAAATTTATATACACACATACCAGTATCTATTTTTCGTTTATTTTATAACCGATTCTATAATCTTTCTCTAACTATAATAAACTTTCAAAAAGCAATCATCTTTTGATCAATAGGAGATCTTAGAATATAAAGATTTAAATGCTTTTTACTTTCTTGAATTTTTGCTTCACTGTTCGTTGGTAAAAGATAGATACTATGTAGTTTTTGTTCTTCTAGACAATTCGTTTTCCTCGACTCTACTACTTTAAATTTAATAAAACGTGAAGCAAGTGCAGACTGACAATAGATATTTTTTACTTTTCCTCCGGATTGAAAATAGATATTTTCTAGGTTTCAAAGAATTTTTATATTGAAAAATTGACAGACGTAAAATATTTTTACAATCAAATAAAATAAGAAGACTATAAAAGAAGAACATCTATACAAAAGTTCCAATCAAACTATATTAATTTTATTTTTCCTTTACCGAGAATGAAACTGGCGTCATACATATTTTTATGTCATGCGTTATTTAATATTAGCTAAGAAAGGTTCCCAACCAGAAGACGCGTTTATAGAGGTGTACTATTTTATTAGAAATTGTTTCTCCGAATATAATTTCGGGTCTTGATTTTTTTTTCTTTCAAAATATGCATTGCATTTTATTTTTCGTATATTATTTTTCATCATATTATTTCATATTATTTCGTCTCTTTCATTCCTTTCATTTTTATTTACCGTATATACTCGTATAGGTTTATCCCTCAGTAAATTAATAAACTTTTTTTTCTACGTGCAAATCAGACTGTTTTAAAAATTTGAGCGTTTGTTTTAAAACTGCATAATTATGTTAAACCGAAGAAGCTTAAACTATTTAAAAACCTATTCACATCAATTTAATGATACTTAAAAAGTAAAGAAAATACTTACAAATCTATCCAAACCTTGTTTACAAGAGCAAACAGATCCTTAAACTGCTAAAATATAATACTTCTTTGTATTGTAGGACTTTTAGAAGAAGTATCTAGAAGGATTTTCAAATTGAACTTTTATTAAAAAAAGAGGACTAAAATTTTGAAAGAAATGTTTCTGCATTGAAGAGAATTCTATCTCAAGAAAAAATACAGGCAGAACAATTACAATGACATTGTAATTCAGCTTTTTTCAATTTGAGTCAGTCACAGGGAAGTGACCATTGTCAGTTTTTGACTCTCTCTCTAACCTAGCCCCATGTGTGATTTCTTAAATAACTGGCACATTTGCTTTTTTTTTTTTTTTTTTTTACTTATTTGTGTATAAGTTGACTCCTCTCTCCACCTTTTTCAACTTAAAATTTTGTTTAAAATTCATCGAATCACTATTTTTATTTATTACTTTTTTATTTTTATTTTTATTTATTTATTTTTATTTATTTATTTATTTAGGAGACAGTTTATCTTTTCAGCAATTTTGTTTATTTTTAAAAATATATTTCAAATGTTACTTTCTGTATTTTAATGTTCAACTAAAAATACATTTTAAAAAACGTAACTTCATATTTAATTAAAGTTTCCAAAAATTGTCTTTTTTAATCCTTACTACTTTTTTAAAAAATTTATATTTTCTGATCACTTCTTTTGATTTTTAAAAATTGTATTACACAAGATTTCTGATGTATTTTTAGCTACATCTGATATTACATTTACTATAATTGTTTTACTGACATACCTATGTGCGGTATAAAATGATAAAACCAAACGCATCTTGAAATACTTTTATTTTTTTTAAATGACGAAAAACCTGAAGGTTAATTCCATGCGCGGATTAACATGTTTTTTTATCACAATATAATAAAACACATGTAAAAAAAAAAAAAGTTTAAATATCTATCTCAAAGTCAAAACAAATCTTAGCATTTTTAAATCATGAAAGTAGAAAAAATATGAAGATAAAGAAAAAACATTTAAAATTTTAATTGATATGGATAATTGTGCTAGGCGTATTTAAAAAGTTTAGAATATTTCGTGATATAGTTACTGTATTGGTAAGAAGATTTTCAAAATTATTCGCAATTAAACAGGCTTTCATTTGATATGTAAAAAGAAAAATTAATTTTTTGACCAATTTTAAGGTAAATTGTTCCCTTAAGGCGCAACAACTTCAATTTACAAAAAATTATTATTATTCATGTTCTTATTTAAAACAATCTGTATTTATGTGTGGATTTTCAATGATGAGATTAATGTAATTTTTTTATATTTGACCACAATGATATATTTTTACAATTGCAAAATAGGGATTTCAGTATCAAGTCTCAGTACTTGCACTAAAAATGTCGGTAAAAAATGATAATTTTGAGCAGTTCAGTAGTATGATAAAATTTTATGACTTTTAAATACTTTAATAAATACTGATTTTTTGTGCGTGCTTGTTTTGTTTTTACTTCAAGAGAAAATCCAAATGATATTTGATCGACAAAAGATCTTTACATTATTTTAAAAATATTTTTTGATTGAAGAAAAATACATCTAACATCCATTATGAATACAGTCATGATTTAATTTTTAACGACTTTCTATTAATTTTTCTAGAAAATTTGTGAAAATGCAAAATGGTTTTTAACTTTGTGCGTGGTTTTCTTTATTGGTATACAGCCGAGAATTTTTAAAAATTAAGAATAATACGCTTTTTATTTATCTAAACTTTGTTTTCGTTTTTAAAAATGAAATTTTATATTCAATTTTTTCCCTCGCTTTCTGATAGGATTGAATTGTAAAAGTTATATATAGGCAGGTGTATTTTTAATTACAATACAGCAATTTAATATTATAAGAAGTTAGTTATAAATAAATTAAAAACATTTTTACGTTTCCCTGCCAAAGGTGGCAAAATCGTCAAATATTCTTTATGTTTACAGTTTTATACGAGTTATAACAATTACCGATTTTGTTATGACCAAACATAGGCCAGCTGGCTGTGAAACTGCATCAATGAAATATTATAAACATTTAAAAATAGAAAATATAAATGAAAATAAAGAAATATATGTACGTATGTATGTATATATATTTATATATATTATATATATATGTATATATATGTATATATATATATATATATATATATATATATATATATATATATATATATATATATATATATATATATATATATAAGACCAGTAATAGTAAACAATATTAACCATTTGTATATATATATATACAGGGTGATTCTAAATTTTTTTTACAATAAAAGAGGGGTGATAGTACACATAAAGACAAACAATAATAAATAGGAGAATAAGGGTCTAAAACGTTTTCCAAAGGAGATAGCCGCCATTAAAGTTTAGGGACCAAAATTTCAAATAAACATAAAAACGGAAAAATCGGTCGATTGATTTGCGGTTTTCGCTAAAATTATTCTTTATGTCGGCATTTTCTTGAAAATGAATAATAAAGATAAATTTAAAAAAATGCCGATAGAGGGCGCTTTAGACTTTGGAGTAACGAACAACTATTTTTTGCCGGTATTTTTTGCATCTCATTAAATGTTTTCGTAAGCTTAGAGTCAAACTTAAATTTTGAGCTCAAAATCTGAAAGTGGGAGTGGTTAAGTAGCACAAACTGAACTGTGTTCAGAGGGTTCAAATTTCAAATGATTAAAAAAAACGGAAAAATTGGTTCATTGATTTGCAGTTTTCACTAAAACTATTCTTTATGTCGGTATTTTCTTAAAAAGTACATTATAAAGATAATTTTCAAAAAATGCCGATAGAGGGCGCTTTAGACTTTGGAGTAACGAACAACTCTCTTTTGGCGTTATTTTTTGCATCTTATTAAATGCTTTCGTAAGCTTAGACTTAAACTTAAATTTTGAGCTCAAAATCTGAATAGTTGGGAGTGGTTAAGTAGACAAACTGAACTGTGGTCAGAGGGTTCAAATTTCAAATGATTATAAAAAACGGAAAAATTGGTCTATTCGTTTGCGGTTTTCGCTAAAACATATTTTAAATGAGCATTTTCTTGAAAATAAATTTTAAAGATAAATTTCACAAAATGTCGATAGAGGGCGCCTTAGACTTTAGAGTAGCGTACAACTATTTTTAACTGTTATTTTTTAATCCCATTAAATGCTTTCAAATGCATAAAAATAAATTTTAGGCTCAAATTCTGAATCGTTGGGAGTGTTTAAATAGCAAAAAATTGAATTGTGTTCGTGGAAGGGGGAGGGTTAAATTTCAACTCCTGAAGACACTTCAATTTTTGCTACTTATAATTACTCCTAATTATTCAGATTTTGAGCTCAAAGTTTAAGTTTAAATCTAAGCTTCCGAAAACATTTAATAATTTTTTGCAAGCATTTAATTAGAACAAAAAAAATAATGGTTAAAATTAATTATTGTTTACTCTAAAGTTTAAGACGCTCTCTAATGGAATTGTTTTAAATTTATTTTTAAAATTTATTTTCAAGAAGATACTGACTTAAAGAATAGTTTTATTTTAAACCGCAAACAAATCGACAAATTTTTCCATTTTCTATAATTATCTTTAATTTGAACACCCCCTCCCCTTAAACACAGTTCATTTTGTGCTACTTTACTACTCCCTACTATTCTGATTTTGAGCTCAAAATTTAAGTTTAAGTCTAAGCTTCCGAAAACATTTAATGAGATGCAAAAAATAACGGAAAAAAATAGTTGTTCATTACTCCAAAGTCTAAAGCGCACTCTATCGACATTTTTTGAAATTTATCTTTATAATTTATTTTTAAGAAAATACCGACATAAAGAATAGTTTTAGTAAAAACCGCAAATCAATGAACCAATTTTTCCGTTTTTTTATAATCATTTGAAATTTGAACCCTCTGAACACAGTTCAGTTTGTGCTACTTAACCACTCCCACTTTCAGATTTTGAGCTCAAAATTTAGGTTTGACTCTAGGCTTACGAAACATTTAATGAGATGCATAAAATACCGGCAAAAAATAGTTGTTTGTTACTACAAAAGTCTAAAGCTACCTCTATCGGCATTTTTTGAAATTTATCTTTATAATTTAATTTCAAGAAAATGCCGACATAAAGGTTAATTTTAATGAAAACCGCAAATCAATCGAACGATTTTTCCATTTTTTATGTTTATTTGAAATTTTGGTCCCTAAACTTTAATGGCGGCTATCTCCTTTGGAAAACGTTTTGGACCCTTGGTCTCCTGTTTAATATTGTTTGTCTTGATGTGTACTATCACCCCTCTTTTATTGTAAAAAAAAAAATTGGAATCACTCTGTATATAAGACCAGTAATAGTAAACAATATTAACCATTTGTATATATATATATATGTATATATATACATATGTATATTTCTTAATATGCTTTAATCAATTTCATATTAATTAAATTTTGATTATACATCGGGAAATCAGTTTAGAAAGTCTCAAAAGATAATTTAAATTTTGGTTGTTTTCTTTTCCTATTAGCTGTATCTTTAAAAAGACACAGGACAAAAATCACATATTTTTTAAATTAATTAGATCGCGATTTCTACAGAATAAAAAAAAAGTGGCAAATAAATTAATGTAAAAAAAGAGGGGGGTTCATAATTGGGTTTAATGCCCACGCCAAATTAATGCATTATAATGGATGCTTTAGAAAAATTGTAAATCGCAATCTTAAAATTAGTCTTAAAATCTAACGTGAATTTCAAAATAAACATTGAATGTTTAAGAAAATATATTTTTAAAAAACTATTTTTTATTTTAATACTTATTTTTATCACCAACAATGTAAATTCCTTCTTTTTCAGAGGAAATTCAACCAGAATTCACAACGATTGTAGTCCCAGAAAGAGTTTTGCCATACACAGGTGTACCTACAGAACCTGAATTCGGTAAGTTATGTTTCTGTGCGAATATCATTATCCATAGCCTCCAAGATTACATAATTTGTCATGTACAGTTTTTATCATAATTCTAAATACACAAATCAATGAAAACATTCACTTGGCAACAAATGTTGGAAATTAAAGAAGCCCTAATGGAAGGTCATACGTTTTTCTTCTTAATTAATCCCAGAATGAAAGATGTAGCACGTTAATTCATCTTATTTTTGACGCATATTTGGTAGTTCACGGTCTAATATTTTTTTTTAAGTCTAAGTCTTTTCTTTTTTTAAATATCTACTTGTATATTTTAGAGATACTTATATTTTTCTCTACGTATGCTGTTATTCATTATGTTTACTTTTGAGAAGCAGCGACAGGGAAATTAGTTCATTTGGGCTCACATGATTTACAGATATACCGGAAATGTGAGAAAATATAGTAAAATTGTGCTTTGGTCTTAAACGATCTGAGAAATCTGAGATACAAAAAACTGTAATTATCTTCCAAAACCTAAAAAAATTGTTAAGTTGCTCTAGGAATATCATGTCCGTCTTAAAAAGGCCACATTAACCAACAATGGCTGCTATTCGCCTTGTTTAGTCGTTGATTGTTTGCATCGAAAAATTATTAATTCTAGGACATTATTAAGAGATTTTTTATTTCTAGATTTGTGGGTGCTCAAAATGAACATTAAGTCTGATTCTTTCAATATTTATCTTTCCTAAAACCTACTAAATATTTAAAAACTCATTTTCTATTCTTTTTTTTCTATTATTATTATACAGCTGTTGAATGTCCAGATCCTATGGAACCGGAGATAAGTTTGATGCACGGAGCAAAAGTTAAAGCAAGTTCTTCCACAATTTCTGGACAGCCTTCAAGAGTTTTGTTGAACACAAAAGGCAGTAAAGGGTCAAGTGGAGGTTGGGTGCCAAAAGTGGAAGATTTGCACCCCATGCTTATAGTAGAACTCACTAAAATCAGCTGGATAACTTCAGTTTTTATTCAAGGTAAGTTAAACACATTTAC
Source organism: Maratus speculifer (assembly GCA_964019185.1). Classification (NCBI taxonomy): domain Eukaryota; kingdom Metazoa; phylum Arthropoda; class Arachnida; order Araneae; family Salticidae; genus Maratus; species Maratus speculifer. The sequence goes on along the minus strand of OZ025289.1, from coordinate 84,031,110 downwards.
AAAAAATAAAAATGTGATAGATGTATAGACAGTGTTGTACTTGTACTATACATTTTTACCTCTTTTTTTACTTAAAAATGAATTAGGTTTATCACAAAATGTACTACATCGATCTCTTAACGTGAAAATTTGCTTTTTTAAAGATTTGTCATATTTAAATTGATCTTTTTACATTTACGTGATATTTAAAGTTATTAAACTTCGTACAATCAATGTAAAAAAAAAATAATAATAATAATGCCGCATGAATTAAAAACATCAAAATGGTTGCAAAGAAATTATAATAACCATTCGATTGTAATTATATCTTTTTTTTTTTTAATTTACGTTTAAAAAAAGATTAGAGGACAGTTTCCATAATGAAACTGTAAAACAAAAATGAAATTTTTAACATAACTCTTAATTTTGATGGCAGAGAATTTTAGCCTAGGATGCCAAACCAGAAATTTCTTGAAGATCATGTTGCCATGCATGACAGGTACAGTGCGTGTAAAAACTTTAAGGACAGTAAAATCTATTAATTTTTTTATAAATTTCAAAACAAATAAAACTTTTTTCCCCTTCTAATCTGTATCATCAAGTTGAAATGCTAATAAAAACGTCAACAAAATTTGATGGTGAATATTTTATTATGAAAATAAAGTAATTGTTGAAAAAAACACTATTTTTGCTTGTGTAAAAACTATAAGGACACCAAAATAATTTCAATCGAGTAACCAAATAACCAAATATTTAATGTATTATGCACTCAACCTATGAGTTTAATAGTTGCAAATATTCCATCATTCTTCGACATCAGTAATTTTTGGCATAGTTTGGGATTGTTTTTGTACCACTCATCTTCAATTGTAGATTTGAGTTCCGATTCTGGAGAAAAATTCTTCCATTTTTAAAATCTCATTTTACTAGATCTCTTTATAAGTTACTGATAGAATTTAAATCAAGATTTATGAGCGGCTATTGCAAAATTTCATTATATTTCTCATAAAACTAAAGTTTTTTCTCAGGATTAGTGTGGACACTCGCATTATCTCGCTTTTATATATGTTTTTTTTCTTTCAAGAAGTGTTGTAACAAATCAAAGATAGTCAGAAAGGGTTTCTAAATGTGTCTTTGAATTAAATTTTCCTGAAAAAATATACAAGTGACACCACGTCGTTGAATGAAAAGCACTATTTTTTCCCGTGTTGCAATGAATCCGCCACTTAACTGATGCTTTAATAAAATCTCTTTTTCTTTTCTTAAATCCTCCCAATAATTTCATCCATTCCCATCAGACTCTTTTAGTTTCATTTCTTTTGGCCGAAGACAATTATTTAAATTGATTTGAGAAAAGAAAAAGAGATTTTATTAAAAGTCAGTTAAGTGGCAGATTTATTGCAACATAGGGCTGTTTTGAGTTCAACGACGTGGTGCCATTTACACATCTTCAGTAAAATTTGATTCAAAAACAAATGTACAAATTATTTTTGACCATCTTTCATTTGTTTCAACACTTCTGACAGGAAAAAACAGATATAACAGCCATATAATGCACTTATCCACACAAGTCGTGAGAAAAAACTTTAGTTCTATAAGAAAAATAAAAGAAGTTGTGCAATGGCCACTCAGAAATCCTGATTTTAATCCTATGGATAACATATGGGGAGATCTAGAAGACGAGATTATTTAAATGGAAGGCATTTTCTTCAGCATCAAAACTCAGATCTACAACTAAAGATGAATTGCACAAAAACAACCCACAACTGTGCCAAAAATTTATGATGCTCAGGAATGATGGAATATTTGCAATCATTAAACTCATAGGTGGATGCATAATAATTAAATATTTGTTTTTTCGGTTGCTATATTGAATTTATTTTAGTGTCCTTATAGTTTTTACACAAACAAAAATAGTGTTTTTTGTACAATTATTTTACTTTCGTAATAAATTACTCACGATCGAATTTTGTTGACGTTTTTATTAGTTTTTCACCTTGATGATACATATTATAAAGGAAAAAGTTTAGTTTTTTCAATTTATAAATAAAAAAAATAATAATAACAATTTTTAAAGTCCTTATAGTTTTTACACGCGCTGTATTGTCTCTAACGAAACCTGCCAAACTGAGCATTTGAATTCACGTTCCGTTGTGAAACGTAAAGTCAGTTGAAATAAATTAGGTAGATTTCAAAAATTAATTTATAAAAAAAAATAAACAGAATTTGTTAAAATTATTTGCCAAACTAGCGTATTACGCGTACAGTTGTTTCTTTCCATCGAGTAACAAAATATTTGTTGCTATGTCATTATATTAGGTAGCCATTTTAAAATTTTGAATGATATGACTTCGTTGTAATCTTGAAAAAAAATTTTTTTTTTAACTTACAACTTATTTTCAGCTTATTTATTTATTTCGTAACAACTTATACGTGGTTAACTCTCTGTATTTTTTATTATAAAATTAATATTTTAGAGCAAAGAAAGTATGTTGGAAAAACATTTTTACTGTCATGCTTACCAAAGATATAGCACTTATTTTGCTTATTTAATAATTCTACGATATTTTTTAATGTAACATTTGACATTAAAACAAATAAGTTCTCTAAAACTATTTGCTTAAATAAATTTATAAAATTTTAATTTGATAAATTAACATATAGTTTCAAGTAAAACATGCAATTTTAAGACTTGTGTATTTTTATGCTTATTTTGCACCAATTGTTTTACAAGAAATTTCAAAAACTCATTGAAAAATAGTACGGAAATAATATCCAGAATTAATATTTAAGTCATGTATAAAAATCTTACCAATGAGACTATTGATTATTTAGAAAGTGTTTTGTTGTTTTTAGGGAAGAGGTACTTAAGTAATTTAAATAGTAATATTAGCAAACAAATTATCATAATTGGATTTTAAGTTAGTATTTACGAACAAGACAACAAATTAGATGTTTCTTGCGATCGCAATAATCAGGGATGCACAGTTAAGTTTAAAAATAAATTGTATGTTTTTATGTTGTTGTACATTGACAAGTTTGATGTATCCTAATCGAAACTGGTTTTTCTTATCCAGCAATAAATAATAATCCAGACTATTTATTCACTTAAATGTGTTGTTTAATATTTTCAGCATTCTAAAGAACATTTTTAATCAGATTCATTCAAAATAAAATTACTTATTTTATTAACACTATTTCTACGGTGTCAAGTAACACCTTTTAAGATTTTGATTTTTGGATATTTTATATGTAATTGTTTAATTAAAATAATCACAAACCCATTTTAATATACTCAGTGATAGATTTACGGTTGTTTTAGATTCATAGTTACAAATATAAAACTATAAATCAAAATCTTAAAATGCATTTTTTTTTTTTATCTGTAAGAAAATTGGCACACTGTAAAAAAATCTGTAAAATTACTGAATTTTTGCTTTTACCATTACTTAAAAAGTATTAAAAATCCCAATTTCCTAGGAAAAGCTTAGTAACTTTTTTTTTTACAATGCAGCTTTGAATAAGTATGTTTTTTTTTTTTTTTCCGCACGTCATAAGATAAGATAGTTAATTGACAATGCGTTTTAAAATATCAATTATCAGTAATAGTTTGCAATTTTATTGTGAAAATTGACCTTGAAATGCTGAAAGCAATGTTTATTTTTATTTGTACGTTCTATGCAATTCTTTCGCAAATTAAAAAAATGTGTTTTTGGCAAACTATTTTATCCCCCCACCTTACCCTACTGCGACGGTTTACGATTACAAACTGCTGACGAAGCAGAAACGCTTCTTGTTCGTGCAAAGTGAAATTGATATGTCAGTAACATTTTTATTATAAAAAAAAACAAAACCTTGTCATTTTGTGTATTTAGTGAAAATCGCATCACGCTACTATCGAATTATAAAATTGTATTTATTTTGTGATTATTGGATCACTGAGTATAGTTTTTTAAAAATATTTAAAAATATGTCATAATCTGTGCCTTGTATATAATTTTACTTCTTTAACTCATTTTATTTCGTCATTTATATTTAGTAAAATTTATCCATCTCATATACTCAAAAGATAAATTAAATTTCTAGTAGAATTATATTCTAAGAACTTTTTATGCAATGACAACAATAAAAATTCATGTAACAGATACAGATTTGCACTTTGAATCAAAAAAATATTAAGGTTACTAAGAAAAAGAGGAGATAAGGTTACTGGAAAATCAGATTCCCTAGAACGTTTTAAGTAACGGTAACTAGGATTACAGAAAAAATTTTAGGGTACTACTAGGTTATCCCGTCGACTAAAAAATTATCGCCAAACTATAAGACTGAATGGCAATAATGGATGATCGTGAATGTCACATTCAATGACAGTAAATACGATTCATATGTTAAAAATGTCATTAAGGGATTTCTATTTCGACTTTTTGTTTGTATTTTTATTAATATTCTATTAATTATACGTTTTTTCGTCGTTTAAGATAAAAATTATGTCAATATGTATAATTTGGCTATTAGTTTGGCGATTTGTATAATTTGGCGAAATTGGTCGACGGGATAACAGAGTAGTACCAATTTTAGTAAAATAATCAAAAGTTTAGTAGATTCTTTTGTAAAGTTACAGATGTTTCTAGTTTTGCTTACACGTTTTGTATATTGACATCATTTTCTTGTACAATGTACATATAAATTTTAGTAAGCATAACAGATTTCGGTAAATTTAGATTACTAAGATTACAGACTTTTTTTTTTTTTTTTTTTTTTTTTTTTTTTTTTTTTTTTTACAGTGTATGTTTTTATGTGGGTATATAATTTTTCCCTTTTTTCCCCCTCTTTCTTTCAGGCAGGGAAGATGAAGAAAACTGGTTAACATCTTTCCGAGTCGTAGCAAGTTCAGATAACAGTACCTGGATGCCTGTGTTTGGACAACATGGAGACGAGGTCTTTATTTAATTTAATATCAAAATACAATGCCTACCTTGTATTTTATAAAATCCGTTTATTTGACAAAGCCCTATTGGTCTCTGTCCTCTGTCTGTCTGTCCGTCACAATGTCCGTACACAAAAGTCAGAGACTTCAGATTTTGTGTATTTACAACAGTGTTCTCGCTGGCTATTGACCACCGTTAGTAATTTGGCTAATTAAAAATAAAAAACATTCGCCAAATGAAAAAAATATTAGCAAAATAAATTCGCTGTGTCGCACAATATGTATATATATATATATATATATATATATATATATATATATGCATATCTTTAATCCTTTAATGTACCCCCCTTTTTTTTAATATGTTCAAAACAAACCTAAATTTTCATATAATTGCGACAACGATTGTTATTAATCTAATTTCCATATATTAAAAATATTTATATATACATATGTATGAAAAACAGAAAAGAAAAGAAAGTAAAAGCAAAAATTGAGCACAAGCAATTTGGCGAATCGATTGCTTGTTTACTCGCCAAATGAAGAATTTCGTCGCAATTTGGCGCAATGGCGAGCGACAGCGAGAACCCTGCTTACAACTGAATACCTCCTGTCACACGACAAATCATAAAATTTTGAAAAAGTATACTATTTTTATTAAATTAATTTTTTCAATGCCATTAGTTCATTTTTGCGATTTAAATTTTAAAAAGAACCTTCATTTTAATGTTTCACGTGTAGACATCATAGCTAGGCATTGAAGCATCTCTCTAGTAAATTGAAGGCTCTTAGTTCAATTCCCGGCGCTGGAAAATTAAATTTTTATATTAAGATGGATTTAATTAAAAGAAACTTTCGTATTTTTTGCCAATTTAAGGATTTATATTATTAGGATTTCGTTCAGTTGAAATTTTAAATATTTTTTAGAATTTATTTTTCGATCTCTTTTAAAAACTTTTGCGATTTAATACTGATTCAGCACTTTAAATTTCGTTTAAACAATTTTCTTTGTTTTCAGGCATTTAAAATTTTATTTATATTTCCGCTAATTTTTTTAAAAATCCAAAATGAAAACATTTTGGATTTTCAAAAAATTTGGAATTTCGGATTTTATTTAAATAATTTGATTTGAACATTTTCAATTTGATTAAAATAAAAACTTTCCTTTTGTAATTATTTTAAAAAAAAATTGTTGGTGTTACCATCTATGTAAGAATTTAATAATTATAAATTAACAATTTGGATTTATTAGTTACACACTTGCCTATTTGCCACATTTACCTCCTAATCAAAAGGTTGCAGTTCAAAACTCGACTTCGGAGTTTAAAAATTTGCAAAGGGGATAGATTTATTTTGTCTATAAGATTCAATTCTACTTAATTTGTGATTTGTGTGTGTGTGTGTGTGTGCGCGTGTGTGTGTGTCCCCGTTTATGTATGAGTGGATCATCTTGAAACAAAATGTTGTAACATATTTTGTCAATTTTTACTTTTATTTATTTATTTACTTTTATTTATTTATTTATTTTGATAAATTGAGAAATTTTAAATTGATTACATTTTACTGTCCAGGATTTAATTAAAAGAATTTTTGTTTTATTTTATCCTTTAAAATTTAGGGGCTTTTTTTAATCTTTTTCTCTCTTTTTCAGCTAAAATTAAATAAATCAATTAAATATGTTTTACAGATATACAAACATATACAAGTTACAATTGTCTGGATATTTAAAAAGTTAATGATTTAATAATTATAAAATATTATCGAGTTATTAATTAAACTACAAAGTGTTTTGAAACGGATTTAAATGGAATCTTGAGTGAAGTCTCCGGCCACACTTACCTAAGATAACATCCCCAGTAATTGGCACATTAAGGATTCGTCTTTAAACTTACTTCTATTTTCATTACCAAGAAATAAAATATTTACTTGCAAATATTTTTAAATCAAAGAGTGCATATCTGTGCATCTATTTTGCTTACTAAAAGCAAAAATATTTGAAAAGTATTTTTATAAAAATATATTTATAAAAAGTTGCTGTAATCACCAGTAATTGGCACTTAGACTTTTACACAATTAAAGTAACCCTTTTCAACTAAACAAAACAGTCGTCAATTAAAATTTAAAATATACTATAAATCAGATAATAGTAAATTGAAATGCATGCCGTTCTTAAGCCAGAGAAGAAGCATTTGCAACAAAAATGGCTAATTTGATGCAAGCCATAATTGTTTCTCTTTCCTAGGCACTATTGTCATTTAGTAGCATAAATCAAAGTTATAATCTGTAAAGTATATGAGCATATAACTGGTATATGGTCTTGCATTTTTAAAAGATTGGATATTAATCTTATTTTAGGACATTTTTGTAGGATTTGCCAATCACTGGTGCCTGCCAATTACTGGGGATGTTACCCTACTTGTTTTTTTATCTATTTTTAATTAAATTAAATGAGCTTTACTGTATAAAAAGGCACTAATAAAACTATCAAAACCAAAAAATGTTTGTTCACATATTTATTTCATTAATTTCCAGGTTATAGAAGGAAATGATGATCAAAATACTATAGTGAAGCGTTTCTTCAAGGAACCCACAGAAGCCAAATATGTAAAAATCATTCCAGAATCCTGGCACAGGTGGCCTAGCTTTAGAATGGACTTAAGAGGCTGTAGCATGGTTCAAGGTAAGTTAGAAATTTGAAATTTTTATGCTTACAATTAATCAGTTCTGCAATTAAAATTCGCATAGAACAAATAAAAACTTCCTGCAGCAATTTCCGCCGATGAAAAGAAATGTGGTTGAGATCTATTGATAAGCCATGTATATTATTTGTAGAATTTATACACATCAAGTAAAATGTAGAAAATTAGGTGGATTTCAAAACACATTTACAACTGAAAACGCTTGATCAAAATTACTGCTCATAGAGAATATTATAATAAAATTGTTTTGTGTGTCCTTGTAAATGAAGGATACTTTCCATATGCGCCATATTCTAAAATAAGCGCCTTGTACAGCCTTTGAGTAATATGTATCAATTTGAATAGGTTTAAATTTGTGTAATATTATTAAAATACGCCATAAACAAATTTTCTCCCATAGAGCTTAAATGTAGCGAAATTCTTTTCAAAACAAGCTATAAGTGCTACACACTTCATTTTCAAGACCGAAAATACCATAGTAAACCTCAACAACTTATAACAATGTCATGTCAATGTGAATATATTTAAGCGAATTGAAGTACCAACAAACGTCAGGCCGACAAATCGAAATCATAAAAACTTTTTATCTAGGTTGGAAAATGTTAAAATTCAAGAAAAAAAATCTTGTTTCTTCTTAAGAAAGGGTAATGAATAAAAATGACTGTTTAAAAATAGAAAACCAACGATTATAAATGCACAAATTATGTATGAAAAGGTAGCAAGTAGCTGTTTCGAATCTACTATCAAGATTCTTCATCAGTGCAAAACTCAGCGAGCTAGAAAAAGCAAAACTGAGCCAATTATTTCAACTGAATTTTTCTCAGTTTTGCTTTTTCTAGCTCGCTGAGTTTTTCACTGATGAAGAATCTTGATAGTAGATTCGAAACAACTGTTTGCCACCTTTTCATACATTATTTGTGCATTTATAATCGTTTGTTTTCTATCTTTAAACATTTTTGCATAAAGGCTTTTATTTATTTAGGCTTTTAATAAAAATGACTTTAATTATTTAGGCTTTTGAATTATTTAGGCTTTTGATAATAAAAAAAATTCTGTAATTTATTAAACTGTTGCAATAAACAGCTTAATAATGTACCAAAAGCTTAAATCTAGCATCGTTGTGGTCACAATTTTCATTTTACCTTTTTTCAACTTTCGTTTTCTATACTTAATTATGGAAGATTTAAAAATATTTCTCAGTATACAAATATTTCTCCAGGAACTATCATAAAAGCTTGGAGCAACTGCTTTTACAAAACTTTAATGCTTGCATTATGCTGCTTTAAAAATCTGAACGGCAGCATGTGAATCTCGATTATAGACTGGCCTCCAAAAGTTAAGGTACAACACGTTGTTCGAAGCTCACCAGAAAAAAAATTGCGGTCAGATTAAACTTCATAGCTTATATGAATGTTAATAATAAGATTTAAAAAAAACTTACGCAAAAATTACAGCTATCACTTTTATTTTATAAAAAAGAATAGGTATTTATAAATGAGAGAAAAATATGCATTTATGAAGCTTTCGCAATTTTGCGTGTAAGGTTTGTTGCATTTGAAGTATTGTTTTCAGATTTGTTCTCAAAAACCGGTAAAGTCTAGAAATGTCTGGAAGAAGTAATTTGCCCAATTCATTAAGTTGGCGGGCCGTAGGATGTATAGAAATGGGATTGTCACAGGCCGAAACTGCTAGACGGTTTATTGTGTCTCGTAGTGTAATCCAATGACTCTGGGATCAGTATAAATACGAAAATTCTGTGTCCAGAAGACATGTTCCAGGCCGCTCATGTGTTACAAACCCTTCAGAAGACCGGTTTCTAGCTCTTTCGACCCGAAGGAAAAGACTTTGCCGCAACTCATTGCAGACCACTTTGCAGCATAAGGGAGAAGAATCTCCACTACTACGGGGCGAAAACGACTTCACAATATAGGTCTCTATAAATTAAATATATATAAAATATTATACTTTTTTACCTCACGTTGAGTAATAACGATGTAAATTAATCGTAATGACAAATTATGACTTGCTCCAGTTTTCTCAGGATAATAATTACTTTTCATGCATATGAACCCGAGATAACTCCGGATAATAAGGAAAAAGGATAAAATGGAATTCTTTATTTCTGAGCTACCTATCAGCTACAGAGGAAAATCAACACTTCTATCTTATTAAATATCTTCGGTGAATTTCTCTATACTGCAAATTCTCAACACACAAACATAAACGCTTTTTCTTTCATTCATTCAAAGACATTCTGAGTATTTATAACTCAAAAACTTTATCATTGAATGACTTGAAATTTGGTGCCTACACTGAAGAAAAAGGTTCTCAAATTGAGTAAAAATTACTCAATTATAAGTACTTCACATACTCAAAATAGCTCCGATCCAATAGTTCTCAAAGCTGAGAAACACATGTACTCATTTTTCATTCCATACTTGCGTTCAAATATAAATCACTATTATCTGCCCCTGAATTTACAAGTTAAAGTAAAAATATGCTGATATTTATTTCTTGCTCAAAAATATGAACAATAAACACTTAACTGATTATTTATTTGGCGAAATATCAAAACTATAAGTAAAATACCCAAATCGAACATTTTTATGACAAGCGCATTATTTGCAAGTATATTTTAAAATTATTTTAAAATATTGTGCATAATTTAATATTTACATTAATAAGCATCTTTTATGCCACCATGAATGAGATAAACCAATATTGGGTACAAAATTATCGTTTGTTTGGAATTTGATAACATATGCGGGCCTTCGTGGCTGAGTGGTTAAGACATCACGCCGCTGATCGTGAGGTTGTGGGTTCGAATCCCACTGGCTCCATTGCACACACTCCTTGTGTGGAGCTCCTGGTTGTACTTCTCTTGTGTTGTAATTTTTCCTTGTGTGCTATCTCGTCCCTGTATATTGACAATAGCTTATAAGCAGGCTTCATGTCGAGCACACAAGTAAGATGTATGTTGTTGTTCAAACATATGCTGTTTCAAAATTGAAAAACGCAATGTATTCATTTTTGATCCAAACATACTCAATTCCATATGAGTACATCGACTTTCTCATTTTTGAGTACTTCATTTTTTTCAGTGGCATATATAAAACACTTTAGAACGCTTTTTTTTTCATCAAATTTACAAAACATTAATTTTTTGGTAGTATAATTTCGGGAGATATTAAAATAAATATAAAAAAGCAATTTAGAAGAACTACATCTTGAGTGTTTATAATTCAAAAACTTATCCTTGAAATGACTTGAAAATTATTGCCTAAGTATAGTTTGGACCGAAAATTTAAAATAACTTGTTATAATTGGGTATTTTTATTAGAAAAAGAGCTAAGCTTGGGTTCGTTTTAATATGTAGTTGACTCTCTAAGCAAATTTTAAATACATCATTTAAAAATAGACATTATTCCCAATCGTTCAGTACCACTAACTTTCTTCTACGATACTTTGTTGAACAGTTACTTGGGAGTGTCTGCTTTTTTCCACGATGTGCATTTTATTTTACATGTATATATGTATCATTTTTATGTATGAAATTATGCTTATTTATTCTTAAATATAGAGGAACAATTCAATAAACACTCTATTATTTTAGATTTAAAAAAATTAAACATAATATATTTTTTTATAATTAGTTTTTAATAAAAGAAAATTTGTAACTACCATTATATAAATGAAAAATATAGAATAATAAAAAAAATATGTATGCAGAAATATAATTTGAAAAACCTCAGCATTACCTAATTTAACATCATTTATAATGAAAGCTTCACTTGAAAATATCAAAGTATTACCAGTTTAAAATTGTCTTTTGCTACCACCTAAAAACAAGTTTTTTTTTCTTTAATTTTCTTTTGAAGGCACGCATAAGATAGGTTAACGACTTGACAGGAAAAAAATAATCTTATTAAAAATTAAAGCACTAATTTCAGACTGGAAATTTCAAGCAATCTAAAACATTTATAAAAAAACATTTAGACGTAATTGCTTTTCTCCAGAATTTACTAGAAACTAACGACAAAGGTACATTGAAAAGAAAACATGCTTGCTTTACCGGAAGAAAAGCTAGGCTTACAATAGACTTTTCTCGTTAGGAAATTATAATTTCCTAGAAAAAGTAACTTAATTTCCTCCCATAAAAATTTCTCTAAGTCTTTTATATGAGCTCATAATTTTGTCAGAAAAAAAAATCATGTGTCTGAATTTCACACAGTATACTATTTTATGCAGTCTTTGTTTTCAGAAGAATGTGCTTAGTACTAAGCAATCAAATCTCAATATTACCTAAGTTAACTATATTTGTAAAAGATTCACTTGAAAATATCAAAATATCACCAGTTTAAAATTATTTTTTGCTACAATCTAACAACAAGTTTGTTTTTTGTTTTATTTATTTAAAAAAAAAAAAAAAAAAAAAAAAAAAAAAAAAAAAAAAAACACGCATAAGATAGGTGAACTACCTAACAGTGAAAAAAAAATCTTATTAAAAATTAAAGCAATAATTTCAGCCTGGAAATTTTAAGCAATCTAAAACATTTAGACGTAATTGCTTTTCTCCACAATTTACTAGAAAATAACGACGAAGGTACACTGAAAAAAAAAACGTACATGATTTACCGGAAGAAAAGCTAGGCTTACAATAGACTTTTTTCGTAAGGAGATTAGAAAAAGTAACTTAATTTCCTCACAGAAAAATTGCTCTAAGTCTTTTGTATGAGCTCATGATTTTGTCAGAAAAAAAAAACGTGCGTGAATTTTACATAGTATAATATTTTATGCAGTCTTTGTTTTCAGAATAATGTGTCAGACAATAAAAAAAAATATTTCTTTAAATGTTCAGAAAAAAAGTTGCCCTTCATTTTGCCAACAAATGTCTTGCAGCGCATGTTTGTTTGTTTGTTTTCAAACATTAAAATTTTTACGTCCTTTTATTTTTATTTTTCTACACCTAGTTTTTGTATGTAAAGATTTATTTTTCAACCGATTTTTAACCCACTTTCTGGTATGCTAGAATTATAAAAAAAAAATAAGTTCACGGGTTGTGTTTCGATATATTTTGTAACTTAAGGCAGAGTTTACTATAAAATTAATCAAAAAAACATTTTTTTTACATTTTAAGTAAAAGCCTGTGTGAATATTTTGATGTGTGATAATTATAATATTTGTTAACACACCCAGCGTTTAAATAAAAACTTTAAATGGCCTTTTTCTCCTTTTCATATTTTCTTTATATTCATGAATTCCTCATTCACTTTCTTAATTCCTTTTAATTTTTTCCGTTCATACGTTCTATATTTTTGTATATTTTTTTTTTTAAACGCTAAGACCTTTTTATTTTATTTGAGTTAGATATTTAAACTTTTTTGCGCATTACAAACTTACTTTATTTTTACTTTTTTCTACAACTTTATTATGTATGGGATAAATATGCGCATAGAATTAACCTTCTTTTTTTTTACATCTACTAGGGGTTCTGCCTCCTACGAGGTATACTTGTTAACCTCCGTCTGGACACCACAAACTCTAAAAACCTGCTAATTTGATTGGCTTTTAAAAGATCGGACAATATTTATTATTTTTTTAAGCAACAATATAACTGTAAACATTTTCCTTTTTTTTGGGGGGGGGGAGGTATTTTAAAGGCTAAATCAGCTGCTATTAAACATCTATTGGCTATTTACATTGATTTCAAAAGTGATGGATGGAAATTGATGGTGACCTTCCTTGCTCAACTAGGCTCTAATTTATGTCGGTGACAGTATCAACGGAGTATTGTAAAAACAAAAAACGTTCTAAATTGAGGTTCTTTTGTTAGAACTGATGGGTCTAGAAACATAAAATTCGGCATCGTAGTTACTTATAAAATACAAGTAATCTTTAAAAGCATTTCTTTAAATGAAACCGAAATTTCAAAAAAGGAAAAAAGCGCGATAAACGCTCTAAAAAGAGTTCTAAATTACAATTTCTACTTAATCTGAGAAAGTATTGAACCGATTTCAAAATTAATCTTGTGTAAATGATGGGGACAGTACTTGATCTAAGATAGACTGTATTTTTTGTTCGTTGCATCTAATCCAAAAGGGGGGGGGGGTTGCAAGAGCAAAAATGCTAATTTTGTGTTATTCGTCAGTCCAGATTCATGAAATTCGGCAGGCCTGTTACTTACTAGATATAAGAATATTTCTCTAAGAACGTTTTTTAAGAATATTACTTTAAAAAATCCACAGTTAAAAAAGATGAAAACATGCGAAAAGTGCTCTAAAACGTTCTAAATGCCGATTCGTGAGTAATCTCAGAAAATATCAAACCGATTTAAAAAGTAATGATTGGAAATTGATGCAGACAGATTTTGCTCTAATATAGTCTCTATTTCATGTCGGTGTTGCAGGAGCTAAAAATGTTTTAAATTGCGATTCTTGTAATGCTGTAGGGATAGCAACTTAAAATTGGGCATAGCAATTATCCATGCGATACAATTGAAGACCTTTCTAATAAAATCAAAATTTAAAAGTGATGAAAATCGGCTAGAATTGTTCGAAAAACGTTATAAATTGCGATTTCTACGCAATCTCGGGAATTACCCAACCACTTCCAAAAGTAATGGTTACAAATTCGTGGTGACAGTACTTGTTACAAAATAGGTTATATTTTATGTTGCTACCATTATCACCTCAGGGTTTCAAGAGCAAATAACGCTCTAAATTGCGTTTTTTGTACAATAGAGGAGTCTACAATTTTGAAATTTGGCATGGTAATTACTAGAAAATTTCTGATGCTTTGTAAGAACAGTCGAAAGAAAATTCCAATTTAAAAGAATAAAATGAGAAAAAAGAGTTCTAAAAACGTTCTAAATTGGGATTTTTATGCAGCGTTATGAAACACCAAACTTACTTTAAAAAATATTAGTTGCATATTCACGGTGATTGAACTTTGTCAAACTTAAACTATATTTTATGTCGGTGCCACTATCACCAAAGAGTTGTAAATGTAAAAAAAAAAATCTAAATTGCTATTTCTATGATAATGAATAGCCTAGAAACTTTAAATATGACATGGTAGTTACCTATAAAATATAAATGCCCTTTAAGAACAGTCAAAAATAATTTCGATATTTAAAAGTTGTGAAGCGGAAGATAGAAGCAAAAAGCGTTCTAAAAAATTTCTAAAATACGGTTTCTATAAAATTTCGAGAATATTTTTTTAACAAAAAAAATTGTTGAAAAGGTAAACTATATAACCTTAATTGTAATTAATAACTTAATTTTATGCCACTCATACGATATCCTATCAAAAGCAATAAATCGTCATACATTCTCTACAGCTCATATTCAAAATATTAGAATAATTACCTTTTTTTTAGAAATTGAAAATATCGTTTGGTAATTTAATGTCTTTTAATGAAAATATGCAAACTATATTTTTATTAAGAACTTATTGTTGATTAAACTTACTTGTTATCTTAAATTTGATATCATTTTTGAAAGGATTAATTGCAAAAAAAAATATTTTGAAAAGTCAAAATATTAGAGTATTTATTCAAGTGGTTCAAAATATTAGAATATTTCACATTAATTCTCCTTTAATTATTACCAATTCTTAACTGGTGGCATCATTGATTAAATTCAGACTATTTTATTTAAAATCAGTATTCTTTTTTGCAGTTTGTTTCTTTTTCGTCTTAAAATGGGCCGTGTGAGTGATATTCCTGAATCTACTAAACTTCGTATGGTTGATTTGTATCGGCACGGTAAAAATCAATGTTTTATAGCGAATTATTTACATTGTTCGCAATCGAGCGTTAGTAAAATACTAACACAATATTCAAAAATTGGAAAATTTCAAAATAATCGCCGAAATGGTGGCCGAAAACCAAAAACATCTGCTAGAGATGACAGGAAACTGAAGCGTATAGTTAAGAAAAACCGTTTTAAAAGTGTGCGATAATTGCACCGAAAATGGAAAGAAGAAGGAGTTGAAGTTTCTACATTGACAACATTAAGACGTCTCCATAAATTTAAATTTGAATCTCATGTACCGAAAACAAAACCTCTCATGACTGCAAGACAAAAGCGTATAAGATTGAATTGGTGTAAATCAAGACGTTTATGGAGCAATGAAGATTAGAAAAATATATTATTTAGTGATGAAAGTATGTTTTGTGTTTCATATGGTAATCAAGGTATTCGAGTTTGGAGAATGAAGCAAGAAGCATTTGATAAAGAATGCCTTAAACGTTCCGTAAAATTTGCTGCTAGTGTCATGGTTTGGGGTTGTATGAGTGCAGAAGGACCTGGAAAGTAATGCATCGTCTACGAAAAGGTTAACTCTCTGATATATCAAGAAATTTTAGAATATTACATGATTCCATCATCAGAAGATTTATTTGAAGATGATTTCATCTTTCAACAAGATTCAGCGTCCCCGCATACTTCGGTGTCAACTAAGAATTGGTTCCGCCAACGCAACATTAAGGTACTTCCTTGGCCACCAAATTCACCAGATCTTAATCCCATCGAAAACTTATGGTGTATAATGAAGAAAAAACTTCAAGAAAATCCTCCTTCAAGTAAAACTGAGTTAGTGGCACGTATAAAGTCTATTTGGGCTAATATTGATAGAAATGTTTGTAAACACCTTGTATATAATATGCAAGATCGATTGTACGCTGTTATGAAAGCTAAAGGGGATGCTACAAAATATTAAATACCATTTACTTCATATTCATAAGGTAATATTGTTGCGTAAAATAAAATATTCTAATATTTTGAACCAATCTAAATTTTATTCTAATATTCTGGTGTGTTTAAGGAAGCTGTATACCTAATTTATTGTGCTGTATTTTATATTTTATAAATGTTAAAATCTTATCTAAACATTCCAGATTTAATTTATAAGAAATTTAATTGCATTTACTTAGTATAAAAAATAAATAAATGACAAATAATTTTTTCTTATTACTTTTTCTCAATTATTCTAATATTTTGATAATGAGCTGTACAATGCGTAAAGCTGATATCAGATTCACCATCATTTCAAGAGACTTTTGAGCCAACACTTGATTTCCTCCAACTTTTCACGAAATATCATCACAAAACTCAATATGAAAGCAAACAGCAATGTCCCCAAACATTTTTCTGTAGTTCCAAAAAAGTCTTCCCCTAGCCGAGACTTATCATCCAACATCGAATATTTCAACGAATCAGAGATAAGCGATTGACACGGATAGGCGATAAATATTAACGGCTGGTACTAGTACTACTGGTTTCCTTGCTTTTTCTCCGCCTTTTTGAAATACATTTGTAACCCTTTTCTCTCTTTGAACGGGAAAAAGTTGGGGTTAAAATCGGCTGAAAAGTTTATCGAGCTTAAAGTTCGGGAATCTGATAACAGCTTAATTGTTTACGGGGATTTTAAGATGCACCAAAAGAGAAAGAGTACAGTATTTTTTTAATAACATTTCAATTAATAATGTAATATTATTTAATTTATATAATTTTAACTGATGCGGTATCACAACACTGCAAATTCGAGAACACTTTTACAACACTAAATGAACATACCAATTAACTCTTCTAACTAAAATCATTTTTGATTGTCTTGTGGATGTGTTGCGAATATCTTGTGCCAGGAAAAAGATTGTGCAAAAATTGTTGTTAAAAATTGCGTAATTTTTCCAGAAATTCATTTTATTGATATTTTTTTGTCAAAATTAGTCAACTTACTCAGTAATCTTCTTTTTTTAATATATAAATCAGATTGTCTCTTACTTCTTTTTTAAATTGTGTAATTTTAAAGGCACCACGTAGAAAGTGTTTTGAAAATGTTTTACATGCGTTCTTTTATAAACTGTTATTTGTTCTAAATTATATGGTGTTTACACAATGTTATTAATTTGGTGACAAAATGGTGTGCGTCACAACACTATTGTAAGAAAATATTTTCATCAACACTAATTACAGCACTATTTCAGCACAATTAACAACACTATTTTTAGAACACATTTCTATGTAGCAACACTTCAGCAACATATTAACAACAAAATCATAACAGAAAAAACGTTTTATATATAAAGTTTTTTAGTTTGTAACACATCACAAGTGTTTTAAAATGTCTTTATTTTTGTGTATTGAGAATTTGCAGTGAAAATTCCGATACGAAAATTATAACCAATCGACTTTACAAAGATGTAAATATTTTAAATCTCTACACTCTTAAAACGAAAGAGTGGATTTGGCTTCTCAGGAAGGAGCTGTAATTTATTGAATCGTGAATGAGTTGTTTTTTAAATGCTTTACTCATCTTGATTTAGATTGCTTATTTAAATAACTCATCTTGATTTAAAGTTTTTAAAAACAACTCACTCACTTCAGTTGTTTCAACTCTTTATGAAAAACTGCCTTTCAAAACGTGAGATGAGCGAATTTTGGCTCAATTTGAGTTATTTTTTGGCTGACATTTTAAGAGAGTAATAAATGATTCAAATACTTTGTAAATAACTTTTATTATATAGCATACAATTTCATCTCAGTAATTATTAAAAAATGATTTAAAAATCGGAAACCCGGAAATACACCAATAAGCTACCTTACATATTCTAATTTAAATTGACTACAAAAATTATTGTAAAATCCAGAAGGACCACTTTCAACGCAAATTTGTTTAAGGATATTTAAATCATAAATTTCAAAGTAAATCTCATTTGTTATAAAATCTTCAATTTTTTTTCTTTATCAAATTGTTTTATAAACATAAACATAATTTCAAAATTTCAACATAATATACACTATTTTTGTTGAGGCTTCACACAAAACTATCTTAAAGTTACCATTTTAATATCTCTTTCCTCTACTACTATACAACGAGTTTTGTTTTGCTTTGTTTTGTTTAATTTTAAATTTTCATTTGAAAACACGCTAAACTAGGGAGCTATTTAACAATGAAAAACTTATTAAAAATTAAAGCAATAATTTCAACCAGGAAGTTTCAAGCAATTTAAAAAAATAAAATAACCATTTAGAATAATTGCTTCTCTCCGAAGTTTGCTAGAAACGAAAGACTACCGTAGCTTGAAAACAAACTGAACCCCTGCTTTACTGGAAAAGAAGGTATGCTAACAATAGACTTTTCATGAAATTAGAAAAAGTAATTTAATTTCCGCCGAGAAAAATTGCTACATTTTTTTATACGAACTCATAATTGTGTAAGAAAAAGTCATGTATCTTTTATACATTCTTTTGTTTTCAGAAAAAATTAGTTTAGTATGTGACCAAAAAAAATATTCTTTTGTTTTAACCTTTTGACAAAATATATTTTGTGTTTTACTTGTTAACATGTTTCTCACAACGTATGCTATTTTTTTTCGTAAATATTTGAAATCTTATAATTTTTTTCATTTTTTTCGTATATCGTATTTTTTATGAAAAAAATATTTTTTGTTAATTATTAAAAATATAGATTCCCTCCTACATAATATGATTGGACTCCCAATTACACTGCAAATTAGTGAAATACTTTTAGAACACTAAATAAATTTAATAGTTAACACTTCTACTTAAAATCGTTTTTGATTCTCTTGTGAATGTGTTTTCAAATGTGTTGCCCCAGGGAAAAAACTGTACAAAAAAGTACTGATAAAAATTATATAATTTTTACAGAAATGCGGTTATTGATATTTATTGGCGAAAAGTATCAACTCGCTCACTAATCTCTTACATTTTTTTTTCTATCAAGCAAAGTGTCTCTTATTTCCTTTTTAGCTCACAGGCTATCATAGCCTGAGAGCTTATGTGCCCGTCCGTTCTGTATATTCGTTCGTGCGTAACGCGATAACTCGTGATAAAAATATCCGATCCACTTGAAATTTTGTATGTATGTATATCCTGACAAGGCGCTTCCCTGATTAGTTTTTAGATTTCATTCGATATGTATAAGAGGGGGAACGGGGGGCTCATGCCCCTCCCGTTAGTTGATATAAATGGGATTTTCATGCAGAATTAAGTTTTCGTTCAAAATTTAGATTAGGATCATTCTGATGAGGCGATTCCGTGACTGTTATTAGGTGTTCATTGAATAAGTATAAATAGGGGAAACAGGGGTTCTAATGCCCTCCCCCCCTTAATTTATATAAATGGGTTTTTTCAAGCAGAATTTCCAGATTTCGTTCAAATCTCTGATATTGTTTTGGAAGTTTAATGGTTAAGTATAAAAGAGGGGGATAACTCCTTTTAAATTATATAAATGCTAAATGGATTTTTATTAAGAATTATCTCATTTGCTCTGAATTTTGGATATAGATTTTTTTATATGATAAAGCGTGTCTTTGATAGTATAGGAGGTTCAATGATTAAGTATAAAAAAGAGGAAAGGGGAGAGCTGTTTCCCCTTCTTAATTTTTTTTCGAACGGAATTAACCCTTGAAAATATAAGGCTTTAATGTACAATTAGTATTTGTAGCCTGTGAGCTCAATGCCATCAGTTTAACTAAGCAGTATTCTTTATACTATAATTATTGATTTTAAAGGCAAAATGTAGAAAGTGTTTTGAAAGTGTTTTACATATGTTGTTTTATAGTGTTCTAAATTGTGTGTTGCTTTATTTGGTGACAAACAGATGTGCAACATAATACTATTGTAAGAAAATATTTTTATCAACTCTATTAGCAACACTATTTAAACACAATTTACGACATATTTTTAGAATACATTTCTAGATAGCAACACGTTTGCAACATATTAAGACACATTTCTAGATGGAAACACTTTTGCAATATATTAAGAACACAATCACGGCATAAAAAATGCCGTAATGTTCGCAACACATTAATGTATTGTATATTTGGTGACAAAAAGTTTTCTAAAATGTATTTATTTGAATTTGCCGGGTATCTGATGCATGATTTTACTATTAGCCGCAGGCTCGGACTGGCCCACCGGCCAGTGGGCCGGTGCGCCCTCGGTCAAGTAAATATGCGCCCTCATCTATGTGAAGTTAATAATTTAAAAAAGACGAAAAATAAAAAATAAATACATAAAATAAAACAAAAAATAAAAATATGACAAATACTAGAATAACTACAATATGGTTAAAAATATTCTTTATATATCTTTTTAAAAAACAATAATTTTGTAAGCATTAAAAAAACCAATAAAAAGAATTTATTCCCTTTGTAAAGGAAAATAATTGTATTGTTTATCCTTGGCAGTTTCTTTGTTCAGGGCAACATCCAATCAAAATCTTTTAAAATCTAAAGTATATTTTATATGTTACCAATAGCGGCAACGAACATGCAGACTGTCTGGCACCAAAGATCATCACTTTCGCTTCGATTTCATTTACTAATATTATTATTTAGTTTGCAGTAAAATCGTTCATTTCAAAAACGGGAGCTTTGTGTTTCCGTATAGTTTAATGTTTTGATTTTAATTTATAAAACATAAGTGTTCTTATTAAAAGTATTTTTGTTATTAAATATATATCTAAACAATTTTAGAAAGAATATTCTCTACAAAAAAAGGTAATTCAAACTTTTTTTTTTTTTTTGCTAAAAACTCTATTTTAATATGAAAACAAAACTGTTTTAATATTGTATATTAAATGTAACAATCAAAACGTTGCGCCTGTCACGGATTTTCATGGTCATGGATATGGCATGGGCGTGCGAAGAGAAAACTGCGCCCGGGTCAATTTGGCGCCCCCCCCCCCTGTCAACTTTTTCTTGTAGCAGGCCAAAAAATGAAGTCGTTAGTATAAATTTGGCGCCCTATTGAATAACCGCCGCCGGCCGGGGCGATCTCCCCTTTGGCTCAGTGCTGTATATGGTAAAGTAGGGCTGATCAACACCGCACCGCACCCAAGGTGCTACGGCGACCTTTGAATGTTCTCTTTATATCCCTTCCATGTTCTATTCTATCCCGTTTATAATTTTTTTTTCTAAATCGGTTTTTTTTTCTACTTTGCATAAGACGGGTATAAATCTAACATAAAAATGATTTTCAAGTTCCACGTTATGATTTTCATTATACAATAAATTCTGTATACGGCGGAATATTGTCTACAGCTGAATATTTGATTTTGTCCGAATAGTTTTTACGTATAAAAATCTATTCCAAAGGTTTTAAAAGTTCTTTTGTTCGTTACATCGGAATTCGATATGTAATTTACTTTGCTATTCCGACGATTGTTTTTATATAATTTACATGCTTTCCCCTTCTAATCAGAAATTTATTCTTTCATTTGATCGAACTAAATTAATAGATTTTCTAATCGATCCTAATTTATAAAATGATTAAGCTATTTAATTGATTAAGCTATTAAATGATTAAGCTATTTATAATAAGATAAAGAAAATAAACGTACCGACATACCGATAAAAGACATTTCGGATTACAATAGAACTCGCTAATCCGAAATTCCGGTTAATCCGGACGGATTTTATATTTGAACAAATTAATTGATAAGATTAACTTATGAAAATTTTCAGATTACAAGATGAATGTCGAGAAAGTCGTGTAGAAGTAAGAATTAAACAAAAAAATTGCAGTAAAGCAACTTTTTTATTTTTTAAACAGCTTGAAAAGAGTAAAAATATACTCAATTATGGAAAAGTACAACATATGTACACGAATATAAAATAAAAACATGCACTGTTGGCCTGCTCGTAAAAGACACATTTAAAAAAAAAAAAAAAAATCATATCATTTTGTCTGTCAGTCGCTAAAAAACATTTCTCAAACGCAAAAAATATTTAATTCAGATGATAAAAATTTAAATTTCCTTTCAGCAGTTTGATTTCACAAATCATAAATGGTTTCTCGTTCCCCCTTCCCTCCCCTCCTTGTAGACGCGGTGAATGAGCTATTTATAGATTCCCGATTTTTTAATTGGTAATGGGTTGTTACATAATTTCTCATTCTCAATTCCATTATATTATTATAAACATCAAATAATTAAATAAAACTGTAAAAAAAAAGGAAAAAAAAAAAGAGAAGACCGAAATTGGGTTGCAAGATTTGGTACAGCAAAGTGTTCCAAATTGGAAAGTTCACTTTGTAGCCTGAAATGGTTTTATAAAAAAAATGGCAGATCCTTAATAACATTAACAATTAAAACATCTTAGCTAATGTATACATTATATCAAAACGATTGTTTTAATGTTATTAAGGATCTGCACTGTTTTGAACCATTTTTGATTGACTACTTTGGGAATACTACTGTATTATTTTGAGAACAGTACTCTACGCAGAGATCTTACAACCCAGTTTGGGTCTTTTTTTTTTTCCAGTGAAGGAATATTATTTTTTTTTTCGAGAGTTGTGCCGGTTTATCCAGCAAGCCGAACCATCGGATGACGGACTAAAAGATCTTTACTGTGCTACTGAGTACTTATAACTAACATTTTTTTAATCGAAATTTCAGATTTTCTCAATTTTTGTAATCAAAATAGGCACCGGTCCCAATTCAGATTAGCGAAGCTCTATTACATATTCTTACAGTCTGTTTGTTATTAATGAATATTATTGGCTTCCTATAAGATGATAAAATAATGAGTTTCGTTAAAAAAGTTGCGCCCTCCAAAAGTTCAAGGTCTGCGCCCTTTACAATGATCCAGTCCGACCCTGATTAGCCGTCATCCTTCACATACATCATTCAGAGCTGCCAAGTCTCCAGCTTTTTGGATACCAGTATTTTAATAGAATTTTTTTTTATTTTTTATTTAATTGAAACATTTGGGCGATTTAAAAAAAAAAAACATTATTTTCTCTAAGTTAATTGTGGTGAAGAAAAAGCCGGAAACTTGGCAACTCTGCATCAATACAAATATGTTTGTAGTTTTATTTCAAAATTCTGTACGAAAACTAACTTAGTAGACAGATAAATGATTAAAAGACTTTTACTTTATTTAAATAAATTGCAATTTTTATAAAATGACACAGAATATTATCATAGTAATTTTTTGAAATAGATAAAATAAAAATTCGAAAACCCGGAAGTAATCTAAACCCCTTTGCATATTTTAATTTGCCTTGACTACAAAAATGGCTATATAATCCGGACAAAGTATATGCAACGCAAGTTCTTTTTAGAATATTAAAATCCTAAATCTCAAAATAAATCACATTTTTAAAACAAATTATCAACTTTTTTTTATTCATCAACTTGTTTTGTAAGCAGTAACATAATCTCGAAAAACCGCAACATAATATAATTTAGAACTATTTTTATTGAAGCTTCACGTAACAGCATCTAAAATTTACCAATATAAATTTACTTTCCTTTATTACCATACTACAAGCTTCTTTTTATTTATTTTTTTATTCAATTGAAAACACAAATAAAACTATCTAACAATAAAAAAAATAAACTTATTAAAAGTTAAAGTAATATTTTCAGGTAGGAAAATTATAGCAATTCTAAAAAATAAAGAAACGGTTTAGAAGAAATTCTTTCTCTCCAGAGTTTACCAAAACTAAAGACCCTAATTGAAAATTAGTACATTGAAAAGAAACAAAACATATGTTTTACCGGAAAAGAAGCTAGCTAACAATGGGCTTTTCACGTTGTGAAATTAGAAAAAGTAATTGAATTCAATCCTCAAAAAAATGCTACTTTATTTTAATATGAGTTAATTTGAGGGTTTTTTTTTTAAAATATGAGTGAGAAAAAGTCATGCTTCCAAATTTCGCAGCCTATTATTTTATATAATCTTTTGTTTTTAGAAAAATGAGTTTAGTATGATACAATAAGAAATAATCTTTTGTTTTAAACGTTTCAAAAAAATATTTTTTGTTTATTATTTGTCAAAAGGTTTCTTGCTACTTGTTTCATAAATATTTCAAACGTTGTAAGTTTTTCATTCTATTTTGTATGAAATGTGCCCAAGAAAGAAATATACATTGCCATCATCGCATTTTTAATGAGAAAATATTTTGACAGTTTTTAAAAATATAATTTTTCTATTATATCACTCGTAGTTAGCCGACACCCCTCGCATATATCATTTTAAATGTTTTTGTAATTGTATTGCAAAATTTTATACAAAAACTACAAACTTAACAAAAATTAACACTAAATAATCACTAACTTAATAAAAATTCAAATAAATGATTAAAATACTGTTAGATTATTTTCACATACATTGTAATTTCTATTAAACAACATAAAATTTTATCACAATAATTATTTAAAATACAAAAAAATCGAACAGTCGGAAGTAACATCAATAAACACTTTTGCGTGTTCTAATTTGACTTGGCTTCAGCGTAAGTTCTTTACATTTTTTTAAAAAGTATCAATTTTTTTCTTCCTTTCATCTTGTAAACAGAAACATAATTTAAAAACCTCCACATAATATAATTTAGCACAATTTTTTTATTCAAACTTCATAAAAAGGTATCTAAAAGTCACCAGTCTAAAATTACTTTCCTCTACTACTCAACATGGATTTGCTGTGTTTTTTAATTCATTATTTAAAAACACAGAATGCAAATGGATTACCTAACAATGAAAAAATAATCCGTATTAAAATCAAAGCAATAATTTCATCCTTGAAATTTCAAACAATTTTTAAAAGTAAAAAATTCTTAGAAGAAATTGTTTTTCTTGATAATTTACTAGAAACAAACGACTAATGCACATTGAAAAAAAAAATGCATGCTTTACCGGAAAAGAAGATATGTAACAATAGATTTTTCCAGTTAGAAAATTAGAAAATGTAAATTAATGTCCTCACAGAAAAAAAAATCGACATATTTTATACGAACTTATAATTTCATCTCAAAAGAAGTAATCTGTCCAAATTGATAAAAATAGAATTTTTTACAGACTTTATTTTTACAAAAATAAATTCAGTAAAAAGCAATTAGAATAATTATTTTCTTTTTAATTGTTTAAATTTTATTTATTTATTTATTTACTTTTTTTTCACCGTACTAATATGATTTTTGTAAATATTTAAAATATTATATATTTCATTTTATTTCGTCAGAGTTGCACGCTTTGGTTGCTGCCATTTCATTTTAACACTAGAATTAAGATGTGTCAAATCAATGAGTCAAATCACTCTATTAATACCAGTGTTTTCATGGAATTTACACCTTGTTATTAATGTAAATATTAAAATATACAGATAATTACTTAAAAGGCGTTGAAAAATTATTTTTAAAGATTTACATTAGAATTACGGTGAATAATCGTTTTGACTAACCAAACGAATTTACTCCGGTTTGAATCGAAAATTTTTTTTATGAAATTTCTTTTAGAGACACAAGGAAAAACAAAATTAAATACATAATTTAAATTGTTTTAAATACAAAATACGAATATTGACTATTTTCATTAAACTTAAGTAAAATTTCCCATATTCTAGTGCAAATGTGGCAATTGTAAATAAGAATTTTTAATATTTCATTATACTAGATTCCCGATGACCTGGCATTCGATTGTACAACACACTTGATTGGCCGACATCCTTAGTAATGTCTCATCATAAAAGTTTTACTGGCTGTATTCCGGACGAAAATTAACACAGAAATTTGTCTCAATATTAATTTTCAATAGATCGAAAATTTCTGGATATCCAGACATATTCTCTCTAAGAAACACATTGCGTGTTCTAAGTCTCCATGATTACAATAATAGGCTAAAACTCTGCAACAGATAGATGGAAGGCAAAATTTTTTTATATAAGAATCCTTAATCTCGTTACAATCAAATCACAAATCTAAAAACACAGAACTTGTCACAAGATTCAATTACATTATATATTTAATACTTTCGGAAGTAAGAAGTATTTGCTCTAGCAGACACATATCATATACTCACAAAAATGGTTTAAAACTCCGGTTGTAATTACCAGAGAAAGATTACGCAATGCAAGTTCTTACGATATTAAAATCCGAAATTGTTA
Organism: Maratus speculifer; assembly: GCA_964019185.1. Classification (NCBI taxonomy): domain Eukaryota; kingdom Metazoa; phylum Arthropoda; class Arachnida; order Araneae; family Salticidae; genus Maratus; species Maratus speculifer. The sequence goes on along the minus strand of OZ025289.1, from coordinate 84,004,583 downwards.
CAAAAGCTGTATGAAAAAATATGTATAAGTCACCAAATAAAAATTATTTTCCTGTACTACCACAGAAAGAGTTTTGCTTTGCTGAGTTTTTTTAATTTTTATTCGAAAGCGCGGAACACAGCGGGATTAACTAGAAATAAAAAACAATCTTTTGAGAATTAAAGCAACAATTTCATCTTGGAAATTTCAAACAATTATAAAAAAAAAGAAGTTTAAAAAAGGGTGTAGAAGTAATTGCTTTTCTTCATAATTCACGAGGAACAAACGACTAACGTATATTGAAAAAAAAGAAGGCTAATGCATGCTTTCTGGAAAAGAAACTATCTAACAATAGACTTTTCATGTTAGAAAATTAGAAAAAGTAACATAATGTCTTCACGGAAAAAAATCGACTACTTTTATGTGAACTTATAACTTTGTCCAAAAAAAAGTAATGCGACCGAATTTCAAAAAGCAAAATTTTATAAAGACTTCATTTTCACGAAAATAAGTTTAATAAGAGGTAATTAAAATTATTCTTTTGTTTTTAATGTTGTAAAAAATATTTTCTTCTTTATTTATTTACAAGTTACTTGCATAGTATTCTATTATGTTTTTCGTAAATAGTTAAAATATCATAAATATTTCCTTTTTTTTTTTCGCAAAAATTGTATTTTTATTTAAAACTTTTTATAAACTTTTTTTATTATTATTTCATTAAATTACCTTATAAACAGAAACATAATTTGAAAAACTCAACCTAATATAGGTATATACAAATATTCTACAGACATACATACAATAAATCCAATTCGAGTGAAAAATAACTCAGAGATAGGAATCGAACCTCAGCGTACCAGGCTGTTGTTCTAATCACGGAGCCACAATGCCTAACCTGGATTTACAATTTTTCACTAATAAGTCATGTTGAAGAAAATCATCAGCCATGTAATAGGCAGCCACGGATTATTTTTTCACTCCAGTGTGGTTTATTGTATTTATTGTATGTATATCTAAAAATATTTGTACATACAATGAAACCTTCCTAAAGCGATCACGTTCCGTTCCAATAACTATTGGTCGCTTTGACCGTCGATCTCTTAATAGAAGTCATTTTAAATCTAAATTTTAATTGTTGTGAATTAATGTTAATGAAATTTATTTTTCACATTAGGAAAATATCTAAAAAATTTATCATCAAAATAAAGGCTAATTGCATAAGTTTAGAAAATGAATAAATTGACGTTTGCTTTGATTTTACGTTTTTATCTTTTATAACTTTTATTTCTAAATACTTTTGAAATTCAGTAACAAAATTCATCTTTTTTTTCTTGCACGGGAACAAATAATGACGATTTCATTATCTATTTCTTTAAGAGTTAATTTTTGTGAGAATAGGGAGTTTCTTGATAGTCATTCATAATTCGCCATCAGAGTTAAAATTATTGCCTAAAAAGAGACAAAGGAGATTAAACAATTAAAAATTACCTGAATAATATTAAAAAACTAAACTTAGTTTAAAAGTGTGAAGAATAATGCGCTCTTCGGAATCATCTCTACACTAATAAAATCCGTGCGCCTCTGTCTGTCTATCTGTCTGTGTGTCTGTCTGCTTGAAGCTGATTACAGTTCGCAACGCGGGCGTGTTGGAAGTCGCGAGAGGTGTCTTTCGATTCGAAAAATTCCGGGAAAGTCATTTCGGGCATTTTCGACACCGTGGGACCAAAATTAAAAAAGTTATGAATTAAAAACCGGTCGGGAATCGAAACGGAAAACGTCTCATTTCCCAAACGGAGCTCAAACGGAGCTCTCAGGCAAAACACTGCGAAACCTTGCGGTGAACGACTAGAACTTTTCCCCTTTGGCTAAAAGAAGAAGCAGCCGAAAACCTCTTTTTCTCCCGTCATTTTGTCAAAGAATGTATAAGAGAAAAAGAACTAATTAGTAAAAAATGTTAAACACGGTTTAATTAATATAATAAGTACAACTATTTAAGCACAGCAAGATATGTTCACTAAGAGGTAATAGTGTTGCTAATTAATATTTTGAGGATCTCAGATGTAACTGGCTATTCATATATTTATTCTGTATGTGAGTATCAGTCGTCGTAGCTCATTTTCATACTTTTTCTCTTTGGTAGCGTACACGAATATTGTGTAACCTAAGATTTACGCGATTAATACTAATTTCTGTTAGTACAAACGGAAAACGAGCTGTCAAAATTATTTGTTAGTTATGTTGTTTGTGATACTAATGAAATTACTAATTTTTTTTAATAGCAGTCTTTTGCAGTTTTTAATACCGAAACTTTTTTTTTGCGCGTTTTTTCTTAAACCATCATGCAGACAGTTTTTAAAGTAGAAAAAAACTGATTACATATTCATAATCTGCGTAAAAGTCTGCTTCTGATGAACCAAAAAATACAAGAAAATGTCTTATAGGCGCGCACCGCCAACCGTGCAAAACCAAATATTTTTAACGGGACGATGGCGACCATGGCGCGTAGCGCCGGTGGGCCGGCTTAACACGGTGGGCGCGTGGCGCCCACTATGCGAAATCACATATTTTTAACGGGATAATGGGCGCATAACAACCATAGCTCTTTAATTTACTTTTTTTGTGCTTGAGGATTCGAACACCAAGATTTGCTTATTAAATGAATTTTTTTGCTTATTATATACTGCTTAATATCGAGGTTCGTTTGGAAAAAGTGGCCCAGCTAGCGGGCGTAGCTCGCTAGTTTTTCTAATAAAACCTTCAAACGACTAGGAAAAAACTGAATTTATTTCACCTTCTTTTTAAAAAAATTTGTCGCTCATGGAGGGAGTTGAACTGGGATGGTCTCTAAATGGAGGTGAAATTAGTATTGAAATTAGTATTGAATAGTTAATGAAAACAAAAGCACATTTTTTTCATTATTTAATTACTAAATAATGAAAAATTTGATAAAAGCATGTTTGAAATTTTAATTGAAAAATTGTCTAAATGCTAAAAATTAACATTGAAATCATGGAATATTATCGCGAAAGCACATGTGTAGAAATTAATTTTTATAACTTAAAAATAAATAAAACTCGATTTAAACACTTGAAATTTCAGTGATTTTTATAGACATTGACTATAACCTAATTTATTTTAACATTATATTTCTGAGAAAATCTATAATTAAGACAAAATTAATCTGAAATTCTATTAATATTCCTTATACATTGTTCAAATCTATTGTTATGCCATTTAAATAATAGAAAAAAACAATTAACTACACTGTTAAAACTAATGGTGACACATTGCACCTTTTAGGGGTGAAAGGCTTGTCTCACTGGTGACACCCCTAGAGGAGCTAAAATGGCACCCTTAACTAGGGTGAAAGGATGGCACCCCTAATCCAGGGTGTTTCAGGGGGGGAAAGGACGGCACCTCAGGGAAGAATAATGGCACCCCTTATCCACAGTGTTCAATAGGGTGAAACGATGGCACCACAGGGGAGAATAATCTCACCCCTTATCCAGGGTGCCCCAGGAGGTGAAAGGATGGCATCTCAGGGGAGAGTAATGGCACCCCTTAACCAGGGTGCCCCAGAGGGTGAAAAGATGGCGCCTCAGGGGAGAGTAATAGCACCCCTTATCCAGGGTGCCCCAGAGGGTGAAAGGATCGCATCTGAGTGGAGGGTAATGGCACCCCTCATCCAGGGTACTTTAAGGGGTGAAAGAATGGCATCTCAGGGGAGAAAAATGATACCACTTATCCAGAGAGCCCCAGAGGGTGAACGGATGAAACACGTAATCCAGTGTGCCCTGTGGCATCCTACAAGAAAAAGCACTCCCAATCTATGGCCCACAGTTGCAACCCCCCTCCCCCCACCCTGCTTGTCAAGAAATTGTATTGGTTTGAATCATGAAATACAAAGTGTTTACCCATTTTTAAATTGAATTCTGCAGAGAAAATTATCATGATCAGTCAATATTTTGAGTCTTTTTTTTTCTTTTAGATTGATGGAATATTATATTTTTAAACTCATTATCAGGTGCCCAAAGAAAAATTGTAGCATATTTTTGTAACTCAGAGAGGGATAATATGAACTACAAAAATAATCATAGAAAGGCAGAGAATACAAATTGTACTTTCATTTACATGGAGAGTATTTTAAGAAAAATTCAAAATTTTAACTTTTATACAGTCTTTGCATTTCAAAATCACCAATCATAAGTCATCACTATTGCATTGTTAGTCATACCCAAAAGGTTTTGTTAGAATAAATCGCAAAATTTACACAACCTCTACACCTATTTTCTGCTTCTAAAAATCACTGAGTTAGAGTCAAATATTGTGACTTTGTCATGCAATTTGAAGCCTGATTTTCAATTTTATGTTTTGAAGTTCTTGTAAAATGAAATAAATCATGATTTTTGACTGTCTCTAACTCATATGTTTGGATCAAACTTTTTGGGTATGTTTAAGAAAGGGCCAGTAACTATTTTTGTGACTGGGCATTTTTAGATGCAGGAACATTATAAAAATTTGATGCTTTTTGACTCCAAAATAAGAGAAAGTACAAATTGAATTATCTATCTTCATATGAATATTTTTATAATTTTCTTATAGTTTCAGAAGTAATCCGTAACCGTCTTTTTTGACACAGAGTATATTGCTTGACATGTATTTTCATTATTTTATATACAGGGCAACTGAAAAGTATGGGGACACAGAAAAATGCTATATACTGTAAAATATATACCATAATTTAATAATAAAAAAATAAAAGAAATAACTAATATTTTAACAAATTGTTCACTGACTTGATATTTATTTTTTACACAAGTTTGAAAACGAAAGATCACAGAATTGACAGTCCGCTGCAGATAATTCTGATTTAAATCATTCTATGCCTTGATAATTTCGCATTACATACAATGCAAACTGGGGAATTTCTATTCCTAGCTTTTCTACAGAAGTCAAGTGAGTTGAGATCTGATTGTTCGAAGGCAATACACCTGTTATTAAATATCCACGCAGATGGGTGTTGAAGGTCAATGTTGTTTTTGCTCCATGTGAAGGCCCCAATACTGCTGGAAGTTCCATTAAAATTATTTTGCTTCCATGAGGCTAACACTTCGTTGAACATATTGGTTGCTGATCATTTTGACGGTTGTGAACTTTTCGGAGGATTAAGATTTTCATATAATAGAAGAAATGCTACAAAATTTTAAAATAAGCATTTCTGAGATTTTAGTTGTGAAATATCAATGTCAAACAACGCACCAATATTTTTTCAGCTACCCTGCTGTATCTAATAAAAAAAAATGTAAAACACAAATTAGATAAGAATATATAATAAATGCTGTCTAACTTTTAAATTAGTAAGAATACTTCATATTCTTTAAAATTCTTCCAGAAAGTTAGCCATCAAGCTATGAAATGAATTATAGAAAATAAGTTCATTTTATGGTTGTGGTAAAATCACAGATGAAATTGAGTAAAAAAAAAAATCATTTTTACAATATATGTAGTACTTACCTTTATAGTGAACTTATGCAAATCCATATTTTATAGCATATATCCACACAGGATTAGAAATTAAGAACTGTATGTAAGGTGTCAAAATAATGCCTACAATTTTTTTTCGATGTGCCAACTGCATTTCATATTTTCTTATTTCTTTTCACAACCATGTTAATAGTAATAATATGGCATTGCATATTTAATTTTAATGTATTGAAGGGAAGTGGAGAGGAAACTTTACTAAACAAAATAAAAACTGACTTTCCATAAGTATAAAACCTGATTAAACTACAATATTCGGATTCTGGAAAAACTTATTCTTTTTATAAAGCTAATATGCATACAAAACAGATAATCAAGCAAATATGTCCACAGAGAGAAAAGATGAGCTTTAGATATAACTAGGTATAAGTTAATTTTTAAAAAATCTGAGAGTAACAATACATCAGAAAATAAAAAGTTAGCAAATAAATGAATCTTTGGTTGCCAATTATGGTGTGGCATTTAAAACATTTCCAAATCACACATATTTTTTTTTGTTTGTTTGAGGAAGGGAATACAAAAATTTTAAAACAATTTTAATACAGTTTCTTATTTTAGGAACATATAAGGAGGCAGAAATATCTCATAATAAAAGAAAATCTTGTTTACAGGGGTGTAATATCCAAGGACCAGTTTTATCAGTCATTGGTGAAAGTGAGGTTAACTTAGAGGTCATTGAAAGATTCAAAATTCTTAAGACACGTGCTGTTGTCATGGTGCAGAGGGGGGGGGGGGATGTATGCTAAAATACAAATGAAAGCATTTTCTAAACAAAAATTAAAGTTAAAGAAAGCTAGCTATCAAGATTTGACGACTAGGAATAATTTTTCTATAATTTAGTTTCATTTGACGACTAACGACTGCTGATTTCTAGTCCTGTATCCACATCAAAACACCTTCTGCCAAATTGTTTTTGTGTTTTGACTTATTGCATCTGAAATTTTAATCCAAAGAGTAATTATAATGAAAATAATAAAACAGTGAATTAAAAAAACGACCTTTTAGTTCAAATAATCTTTTTATTGTAAACACCAAGAATGTATTAAATATTATTAAACAAAGACGTGACACTATGTGGAGCTGATACCACTGAGAAAATTTTGAAGACATAAGTATCAAATAAAAATGATAAAAATTTAAATTGGCTTTTGCTATAGTTAACGTTAAACAACCAAAATAATGCGCACCACAAAGTAACTAAGATAAAATTATCAGTTTTTGTAATTAACTGTTTATATAAAATTAATACATAGCATGAGTAATTTAACAAGTTGCTTGAGTTGCGGAGCACAGTAACAGGTTGAAACACAGAAATTTCTGCACCTTCTTCATGATAAAGAGTCGGAAACTTTTCTTGTATCAAGCATGGTAATGTAAGTACTATAAATGTAAGTTCACTATCTGAAATAATAATAATAACACATTAAGGAAAACACACAACAAGACAGTCCAATTAAAATGTATCATCAAAGTACAGCAAAAATGGTAGATAAACAAAAAAAGAAAGAATAAAATTTAAATAAAATTTAAATTATAGCTCGCAAGGCTATCAAAGCCTGACAGCTAATGTGCCCGCAGGTTCTGTATGTAACGTGATAACTCTTTATATAAATATCAGATTTGCTTCAAATTTTATATGTAGGTTCATTCTGATAAGGGATTTGATTCTGATAAGGGATTCTGATTAGCATTGGAGTTTCATTGGTTAAATATTAAGGGGGGGAGAAGAGAGTGCTACCCTCCTTAATTTATATAAATATGCAGAAATCATGCAGAATTATCACATTTTCTTCAATTTTGTTAATAGGTTCACTCTGATAAGGCACTTCCCTGATTAGTTTTAGGGGTTCAATGGTTAAATATAACGAGGGATGGCAGTTAATCCACTGTCCAGTAACTTACAGTTGATTTCTTTTATTTTTGGAAGGGCATTATTCTTTGAAATAAGAGTATAATATACAGTTGTATGTATAGCCTGCGAGCTCAATGGCATTAGTTTAACTGGGCACTTTCCTCTTTATTGCCTATTTTCGGACAGCACGCGAAAATTACATGACTAACTCATACTTGTCATTCAGATATTCTTTTCCTGTATTATCATTAAGAGTTACAAACTATATTATTAACCATATTTACAAAACATATCTTGCAACAAAGGGTCTATTCCAGATTAGCAACGAATTTCCCTATCATGTACAGGTATTCCATACCAGTAATAATAATTAAAAAAATGAGGAATTTTATTCAAATTTATTAGTACGCCCCTATTATGTATCCTATATTGACACTAATCAATGAATATATGGATACAACCCCTCGTGTTTTTCCTTCATTTTGGGAATACGAATTTTCAACGTTTTCTATTGACGATTATTTTCAAAATTTTCAAGATGTGATTTTGCGACCTTTCACAAAAGTTGCTCTATACATTTGGCTAACATAATATGCAAATGAAATTTTGATATCTTTGACGCATGCGCAGTGAAAAATTATTTAGTAAACCTACTCAATATTCGAACAATTTTTATTATTTTTTAATTCTGATTACAGGGTATTGTGTGCAATGTTGTTTGTCACATTTTCTGAAAAGAATGTTACTTTATATTAAAAACTCTTCAAATTATAAGCAAAAATCTTGGGTAAATTTGAGACTGTTTTTCGGATTCGTAGAAAACCTTAATTTTTCTACGAGTATACATGCTATCGACATAAAAATGAACACAGTTTATTACAATAAGCCACTTAATCATAATCTACAGTTTGAGCACTTTTGCTACATTAGTTTTGACAGGGTTATCCAAAAGATATCCTAAAGGTGAACATTCTTTTTTAATTTGTTGACGGTCCCCTATTGGAGTTTCGGAATAAAACCTTCAGGGAAATATATGACTTGTACTACACTACCTGGCCATTGATTATCGTCCACTTGCAATTTTAGACATTTTGTTAAATATCTAGAAAAATACATGAGGAATTACATTGAAACTCTCAGTGTATACACATAATAGTACAGGTCATATATTTCCGTGAAGATTTTTTCCAGAAACCTTATAGGAGACCGTCAACAAATTAAAAAATAATGAATACCGTTTGGATAACCTTGTCAAAACTAATGCAGCAGAAGCGCTCAAACTGTAGATTGTGATTAAGTGACTTATTGTTATAAACTGTGTTTATTTTTATATCGATAGCATGTATACTCGTAGAGAAATTAAGGTTTTTATAAAAATAATCCCAAATTTTTCCAAGATTTTTGCTTATAATTTGCAGAGTTCTTAATATAAAATAATAATATTTTCTGAAAATCTGACAAACAACATTGCACATAATACCCTGTAATCAAAATTAAAAAATAATAAAAATTGTATGAAAGATGAGTAGGTTTACTAAATAATTTTTCACTGCGCATGCGTCAACGATATCAAAATTTCATTTGCATATATGTTAGCTAAATTTATAGAGCAACTTTTGTGAAAGTCGCAAAATCATAGCTTGAAAATTCTAAAAATAATCGTCAATATAATAAGTTGAAAATCCATTGTTCCCAAAATGAAGCAAAAAAAATGAGGGATTGTATCCAAATGTACTAGTAAGTTCCGTATTGTGTATCCTATATTGACACTAATCAATGAATATATAGATACAACCCTTCTTGTTTTTGCTTCATTTTGGAAATAACGGATTTTTAAGGGATTCTAATGACGATTATTTTCAGAATTTTCAAGCTATGATTTTGCAACTTTCACAAAAGTTGCTCTATACATTTAGCTAACGTAATATGCAAATAAAATTTTGATATCGTTCACGCATGCGCAGTGAAAAATTATTTAGTAAACCTACTCATTTTTCATACAATTTTTATTATTTTTTAATTCTGATTACAGGGTATTATGTGCAATATTGTTTGTCACATTTTCAGAAAATATTATTATTTTATTTTAAGAACTCTGCAAATTATAAGCAAAAATCTTGGAAAATTTTGGGAGTATTTTTATAAAAACCTTCATTTCTCTACGAGTATACAGGCTATCGACATAAAAATGAACACAGTTTATAACAATAGGCCACTTAATCACAATCTACAGTTTGAGCGCTTTTGATGCATTAGTTTTGACAGGATTATCCAAAAGGTATTCATGCATTTTTTAATTTGTTGGCGGTCCCCTATAAAGTTTCTGGAAAAAATCTTCACGGAAATAGATCACCTGTACTATATTGTTTATACACTGAGAGTTTCAGGATAATTCCTCATGTATTTTTCTAAATGTTTTGCAAAATGTCTAAAATCGCAAGTGGACGATAATCAATGGCCACGTAGTGTATTATATTTATACACTAAGATTTTCAGGATAATTCCTCATACATTTTTCTAGATATTTAAAAAAATGTCTAAAATCGCAAGTGGACGGTCATCTCAGGCCATATAGTGTATATCAGGAGCTTTAGGGAACTGGCTAATTCTTTATTTCCCCTTTTGCTATATGGGGGAAAGTCGGGTGGAATGGGACTGTAGGTTTTTCTCTTTGTGCACTATTCTAAACATTTCATCGATCGCATACAAGATGAAGCAACGGTAATCCATTCTTCAGTTTATAAAAAAATATTCATATGCAAAGACTTGCAAATGTATGAAAGAAAAAATTATTTCAAAAATCCAATTCAAATTTGATTTATTTGCTCTCAATATATTAAAGGCTTGTTTATGTATAAATGTAATAGTTTCCCTATTTATGGAACATTATACTGTATATTATCCATAATTTAAATTAAGCCTAAAGCAGCATTTTTGTTTGAACAAGAAGTTTAACACAAACAAGGAAGTGGCAAGGAATGGGACATGACAGAAAAGGGATGAATGGGACGCGCCCAGTTCCTTTTTTTTAATTAATAATAATGCGAATTGCTAACATGCAAATTTTTTAGAGGATAATATATTAATTATAACTTTGATAATATATGCATTCATACTTCAAAATGTAAATAAATTGATGATTATTTAAGGCGCAACGCTAGGCACAGAAAAAGACCCGGATGATAATGCAAAGTCTATCGAGGCGTTTTTTTCAAATATTTCGCCGAAATTTTAATATTTTTACGTGATTGTTTTGCACAAGATTGCTGAGGGCGATCCGCAACCGGCGTAGTTTTTACTTTTTCAGTTTTGGTTTCAGATTTTTTTTTTCAAAATTACTTTAACTTACGAAATTGGTTTAAACCGGTTCTGAAATTGAAACTATCGTTATACAAGAAATATAAAAGCAAAATCGAAAAAATAAAAACTAGGCCGGTTATGGATATCCTCAGCTGTCTTGTTCAAAAGAATCATGTAAAAATATTAAAATTTGAGTTAGGTATTTCAAAAGAACGCTCCTATAAACTTTTACATTATCGTCTTTACATTCTGAATCTAGTGTGGGGCCTTAATGACACCTATGACAGAGAATCCTGAATTCCAGTCATCAAGATACTGGAATTTTATATTGTGGCATATACATTATCAACTTACAACCTTTGTTTGATTGTTTATCTTACCGACACTATAAGTTATTTTGTGCCTTATAGCTTTTTTTTATTATTGCTGTCCCATAACTCTTAATGAGGAGGTATGAGACACATTTTGAAACTTACGTTCTGTTTAAAATAAAATAGTATTTGCACGTTATGTTTCTATATTGTTCAGGGGGATTAAAAAGTGTTTTACCTTGTATGCTATAAATTAAATTTTTTCTTTTTGTATATATATATATATATATATATATAAAATCTTACTTTTGTAAAAAAAGTCCCACACCACCCCACTCTCCCCTATATAGATATTATATATTAATACACCAATTACATGAAAATAGAATTTTTACCAATAGTATTAAAATACAGTTTATTGTATATCCTTAGGTTTTTACCACCTTCTCCCCAGGTTTTTACCGGTAAAAAGCCAACCCTGTTTATTGGTCTTGTTTCAGAACGGGTGGAATGAAAGATTGTTAAAAATTATGTCATTAGAAAAATGTTTAAGATTTATAAATGACAGTGCAAAAATCGCCTTTAAACACGAGATCTTCATCACCTGCGGAAAATTTTCACATTTGTGTAAAATTACGATATAAGTTTTTATTCATTGTTATATTTTGTGAACACACTCTATTTCTGTAAACTATTCTGAAAGCTCAGTGGAGTAAATATAGATTGTTTTCCTTTTATAATTTGAATTTTCTTGACTACAAATTTGTCATATCGGATGATGTTGATGATTGAGAAAGGGGGGGGGGGACTGATTACGGTCTAATCAAACTTAAATTACTATTATTGAAAAAAAAATATTTTATTTTATTTTAACCATAAAATTCTGCTAATAAATAAGGTTTAATGCGAAAGGATACTTTCGAAAAAAAAAAAAAAAAAGGGTGTAAATCTGCATAGCCGATAATCAGATCATAAGGTTTATTCAATTCAATACCCTAACATTTTCTCACCTTTTTGAAAGAAAATGAAACTAAAAGTATGAAAATATGAAGAATTGGGAGTAAGAAAACATAATCGTAAACCCAAGATACCGCTAAATTCGGGTTTTTAGGTATTTCCCACCAAGGTATGACTTGGCTGACTAATAACGTTTTAATATGGAAATCGAGGTTTTATCCGTGATTTTTATCCTTAAATGAGATTAAATGATTGTCCGTGCTACCGCCTCCCCGATCTAATCTTATTATGAAGATTATTTTGGAAATAATGGTGGTTAATAAGGAAAATATTAATAATGAAAACCCTGTAAATAAGTTTTGATCACTTTAAGATTTGCAAGTATTCAATTGCCTTAAATGAAAAAGTTACCCCCCCCCCCTCTCAAATAAAGACAAATCAGGTATACTGAAACAATATTAGAGAAGTAGGCGAGGCTGCAATATGGTGTGAATTAGCCTTTACAGGAGGGGTTCGGATAGCATCTATCCGACAATATATGCAAAGCCAGCCAGATGCTGTCCGAGATCCCGTGTAAAGGTTAAAATCAAAACTTCGCGAATAAAATTAATTGCTTTTAACTGTATATAGACGCAAAAACATATTTTAATCTTAACTGCTCTGACAAAAATTGTCACATAACTACTGTGAGCTGTCTGTCAGACCATTTAATCCGAAGATGAATAAAATATTACATTAATTCTCAGAATACTATTTATGTATTAAACTTTATGTACAAGAATATTATAAATCAAATTCAGCTATTCAAAAGTATTTAGAGGTAGTAATAAGACTCCAAACTAAAAAAAATTGACCAGTATCTATAGTTAAACTAAAAATTACAAGTTAAACTGTGAAACTTGAAAAAGTCACGGTGTCTGAGACCACTAACAGCAATTAAGGGTTAAATCTAAACAGTTGAGTTTAAACACAAGGTAAAATGGTCATAGAATATTCCGATTGCAACAAGATTCGTCTATAATAACTGATTTGGAATGAAAAAATATGTAAATATTTTTACAATCTTTCATTTCGCTCTTTCTAATTGTGCGCCCTTAGGATTCCCGTGCCTAGAACAGTTTTCTCCAATTGCTCCTCGGTAGCTAAGGCCTCGATAAATCATTTAAAAATATTGACATGTAAACGAGAAATTGTAAAATAACTACCTCATAGGTTTAACATTAGCAAGCGGGTATTTTGGTGAGAATGTAGCTTGTAGCTTCAAATAATAAACTTAACAATCAATCATACTAACAAAAAAATCTAGTTTACTTTTTTTTATGACATTACGTATAGGGATGTACGATAAATTAACGTAACAATAAAATAAAATAAAATAAAGTTAAATCTTACCTTTAATCAGACTTTGCCCGGTTCACTGGTCGCGCAAATCGGATCGTTAAGTCCTCGTTGTTGTTTCATTGTAGCTCAGTGTCCTCAATTAATATCGCCAATTTACACACTGCCATGTTTTGATTTGCTCACACCCGTAAACTTTACTTGCCGACACCGAAAGCAGAAAGACACGCGTCATAGCGCATGCGCAAGTTGCCAGTCACCCGATTAGGTGGTTACGAAGTGCATGGCACCTTATTTAGCTCCCATCATCCAGTAACAGATCTGTCGTCACCCCAACCGCATATTCAAGCTCCTATGACACCCTAGGGTTCCAAATGGCACCGCCTTTTCACCTCCGGGTCCCAAATGGCACCGGTTTGTCACCTTTATTTTTAACAGTGTATTTATAGAATAAAAATAAAATAATGAAACTTGAGTAAATTCTGAATACGTAATTACACTAGATTAAGTTTAACACAGTTATTTTAAAAGTTGTAAATGATGCATAATTTATTTACCAATTAAATAACTGTATTAAAAATCAAACTAATGCAATTATTTCAATTAATAAATAAATCATGTGAGTTGGCATTTTCTGATGGAAATATCCATCACGCATAGATCACAAAAGGGTAATAAAATTAATGGAACAAATTTTACTCAAAATGCTATATATAAAACCATTTGGGTGGTCTAAAAGGTACTCTTGGTAATAAAAAGTTTAAGTGCCTGAGAACTCAAGACACCACCATTGTCCAAGCCAGGATTTGAACCAAGGATCATTTGGCTGATCTCACTAGGGAAGTGCATGAAGTGTGTCACCGATTTTGACAAAAGTGGTATCGTTGGAATTATCTCATCGAGAGTAGCGAAAAACTCAATAGAACTACCCGTCGCAAATGAGTCGTTATCGAGATATCCGACAATATATGTGACGCAACTAGCGCATACTTAATGGGGCACCGTAAAAAAATTTAGTCTCGATTTTAACTAAAGTGGTATCGTTGAAAAGATATCATCGTGAGGATTAAAAAACTCAATGGAATCACCCGTCGGAAAAGAATTGTTTTCGAGATATCCGACAATTTGTGTCACGTAGCTAGTGCCTACTGTTCTAGTGCACACTTAATGGGGAACCGCAAAAAAATGTTTTCTCGATTATAATGAAAATGGTGTCGTTGCAAAGATATCATTGTGAAAAGTAAAAAAACTCAAAGGAACAAACCATCTGAAATGAGCGATTTTCGAGATATCCGACAATTTCTGTCACTTAATGCAGTTTCCTAGAAGTGTGTATTAAAAATGTGACACAAATTGTCGGATATCTCGAAAACAATTCATTTCCGACGGGTGATTCCATTGAGTTTTTTAATCCTCACGATGATATCTTTTTAACGATACCACTTTAGTTAAAATCGAGACTAAAATTTTTTACGGTGTCCCATTAAGTATGCGCTAGTTGCGTCACATATATTGTCGGATATCTCGATAACGACTCATTTGCGACGGGTAGTTCCATTGAGTTTTTTGCTACTGTCGATGAGATCTTTCCAACGATACCACTTTTCTCAAAATCGGTGACTCACACGTCATGCACTTCCCTAGTCAGTTTAATTAATTCATATATCATTCCAGATTCTACGAAAAATAAGGTTAGGTGAGTGAACTGAGTCCTCCAGATTCATCCGGGATGGCTCAGTTGGTAGATCATTGGTAACTTCAAGCAAAAGATGTCTGATTCGAATCCTGACCTATTTATTTTCTGCATACTTAAAAATTATAGCGCATATGATTTATTTTCCAATTAGGATAATTGTGCAAACCTTTATTTAGTATATTATTTGGTGTTTCTTACCAATTATTAATCGAGTAGTATGAAATGATAGCTAGATAATTTTACTCACAAACTTGATGTGACTGAACAGATTAACCAAGAAACCATGTGTGAAACCATTTATATTTTCTTTCTAACTATTTATATTTTATAATGCTTATGATATTTAAAAAAAAATTAAAAATACATTAGTAACCTTTTTTTAGAAAACGCCATTGAATGGAGATAATAAGAGACAGGTTTTAATATTTGATCTGTATTTTTACAGCAATATTTTTCTACTCATGATCAAATGAGGTAAGGAAAAACACAAATTTTTAGTTCACAGGCTATCGAATTCTAAGACCTAATGTGCTCTCAGGATCTGTATGTACATAAATATGTATCTACGAATATTTGTACGAATGTATGTTCGTAACATGATGACTTTTGATAGAAAATTTTATTCAAAATTGATATATATGTTTTTTCTGATGAAGCTTTTCTTTGACTTGTTTTAAAAGATTCATTAGAAAAGTACAAAGAGGAGAGAAGCGGTTAATCTGCATCTTAATTTAGATGGGTTTTACATGTAGAATTATCGATTAGCTTCATATTTGATATGCTAATTTCTTTTTATAAGGCTCTTCCCTGATTAAAATTGCAGGTTCATTGGTTAAGTATAAAGTTGAGAAATGGGAGGCTTAGTCTCCCCCCCCCCTCTAATTTAGATAAATGGGGTTGGTTTTCATGCAGAATCATCCGATTTTCTTCAATTTGGTATACCGATTTATTCTGATAAGGCGCATCTCTGATTAGATTTGGAGGTTCATTGGTCACGTATAAAGGGTGAAATGTGTTAGGACCCTCCTTAATTTGTTTTTCGAGTTGCATTATTCTTTGAAATAAGATTATAATGAGCAATGTGTCTGAATAACCAGCGAGTTCACTACCATCAACTTAACTATCAATTTTTCTGTCTATTTATTTAGGCTTAGATGCAGCAGATCACGAATAACGGGAAAAGTTAATAATTATGTTTCAAATAAGCCCTAATCGACCCCATACTAAAAAAAAAACATAAGCAGCTAATACTGACATGATTTCCTACTTTTTTCATCTTTGTACATTCATATTTTACAGTCGAATAATAATGATGATAATACTAATTTACTCTTACGTTTATTATTTAGCACGGTATTAAAATAGTGAAGTGAAAGTAGTAAAAATATCATAAATATAAATTTTATTATCTATCAGACCGCGAGAATTGTAATGTCATGAAATATGATAAAATATGTTGCACCAAAATTTTCAAGAAATATTTCTGAAAATATTGCCATTATTTACTAATTGCCCATATTTTGCATGTGAATCCAATATTTCTGCAATATCAAAGTTTAATTGGAAATATTTCAAATAATCACTATTTAATCAGTATTGTTGGTACATTGGAATATTTTTGAAGGCAATATTGTCTCCAACATTACCAACACCCTTTCATACTAGAGTTACAATGTCTAATAAATAGTTGTTGTTGTTTTCGTTTAAACGATTCTGAAATAATCATTGACTTGTGTTGAATATTTTTGTCTATTAATACTGTCAAAAAAAATTATTGGATTTAAAAAAATATATTGAATGGCCATGTCTTAAAATACCCTCAAAAATAGAATTTAATATAAATGGCGCGGTAGATTGATGGGGAAGATCAAACCTTTTGTAAAAAGACTCTCCAAAGAAATCTTTGAAGGATTCTTCGAAGAATCTGTCACTTGACACTGGACTGATGGATCGATTATATTTATCATTGTTAAAAGAAGGAGTAATTTTGTGGATATCGGCCAATTTTAACAAAATTTCTTGAGAAATTTTCTTTGTAAGCTATAGCATTTTCAAATTATTAAATTTTTGCTTAACTGGAATATAAATATATTACCTTTTCTTTGAAAGAAAATATACAATATATTTATCTATGTATGTCTATATACATATGTATATATAGTTTGTGTGTATGTACATATATATATATATATATATGTGATGATTTAAAAGTTAGGAGCCAGAGACATCAACGCCGGGTTTCCCTTTCACCGCAGAGAAGTCATGGCCACCGAGGAAAATAAATAAAATGATGTAGAGAATCCAAATAATTACTCATTTGCTGCTGTAAGTTCATTTATTTAATCCGTAATCATGAGTAAGGGAAAAGCTCCTTTTACAAACATTCCATCATTTACTTAAACCAGCCGTACTCAGCCAAGAAAGAACCAAGAATCTTTTTTCTCAACTCGAGGCTTCCCCTTTTAAATCAAAGAAAATTCTTGAACCTTCTGTAACCCCAAACCATCATTCTTTTATGTAAACAGAATTCTTGTCCAGCTACGAGACTATTTTCCACAGACGATAAATAAATTTTTAAAAAAATATTATTTAACCAATTTAATCGACTCAGGATTTCTTAGGCAGACGATTTTTATAAATGATTAATTTTAAGAGAAAAAGAAAAGAAATGAATTTATTAATATGCACACTATCAAGGTTGACGGCGGAAAAATAAATAAATAGATAAAATAAAATAATGATATTTTTTGAAAGGTATGGTTTTGGAATAAATTTAATAAGACTTTCTTAAAAAGGGTTGATAAAAACATAGAAAAATGAATTTTATTTGGAATATTAAGAAATAAAAATTTACTTAAGAATATTTTTAATTTAGAGCCATCTTTTTAAGTTTACGCATACTGGAATAATGTTTTTTAAGGCAAATTAAGAATTTATATCTTCTGCATAAAGATTAACAGATTAGATCTAGAAACAAGATTTTAATTTAATAATTTGAAGTAAGTACGGAACATTATTATAAGAAAATTAAGATAGTATAAAGGTTAGTTTTGGCGAAAAAATTTTAAATTTGTAATATATATACACATATATATATATATATATATATGTGTGTGTGTGTGTGTGTGTGTGTGTGTATGTATAATGTTAATGAAACGATTTAATGAAACGAATTTGTGAAAATATTTTGTGAAACATCGATTTTATTAAACGAATATTTTTAAATGTGTGTTTTGCAGAATGCAGACAGTAATGCAATTTTTATATGTTGTACAGCATATTTTTCCTTGAATAGAGTCTATCTAGCATTTATAGAAATTTTACAGGCCCTCACAAAAGAATACGAATTCATTTAATGTAATTTATGAAACAACAATATGTTAAATGCGAAGATTGTAAAATAAAGACAGTAATGTAATTTTAATATTTTCTTGAAGTCATCTACAACATATTTTTCTTGAAGAGAATGCATATCGCATTTATAGTTATTGAATATGGCCGCGCAAAAGAATTCGATTAAACTACCCACAATGGGCTATAATAATATTCAAAATACATTTTAATACCTGTATGTTTTAAACTCTAAAAAAATTATATATCTTTCTAAGGCTGCATGTTTTCCATTGAAAATATGGATATATAACTTATACAGTTCTTTTAAAAAACAACACAAAAATTTCAAATGCATTTACTTTATTGCCAATTAGTACTAAAAGAAGTATTTTCTATTAGGTTTATTTAATTTATGCTTAATATACACTGAGTAATCAGAAAATTAGATATAATCCTTATTTGAAAGTAAACAAACCCGTTTGTTAAGTAGATAGACGCAACAACGCAAAATTTCTAATATGAGAAATTCTCAGCCTCGTACATAGTTAGCATAAAAAATACTGCATTGGGCAAAAATGGGCAGGACGAAAAAAATGAGTGATTTTGATGAAATGATCATCGGTGTAAGAAAAGCTGTTACTACAATCTCCCAATCTCTACAAGCTGACTCTTTTAGGATTTTCTCGCCCGTCGTATTGCGATTGTTTACAGAATAGGAGTTGAGATTTTAAAAAAAAACACAAAGCGATAAATATCATTCTGGTAGAAATAGGCTGATGAACGAGAGAGATGAACAATAATGGAATGCATAGTCCCCAACAACAGAAAGGCAACAACACAACAAATCACAGCTGAAATCAATGCAGGCACATCACAAAGCATGTTCCAACGCAACAAGTCAGCCTTTTCAAAGGATGGGGTTAGTAGCAGGAGATCATCAATAGTATCTTTGGAATCAAAATAAAAAAAGGTGAAAGCTCTTGTTGAAGGCGAAAAAACGATGAAATTGGGGACTTGGTCATTTATAAAAGTACCCTCTTTTGATGAATCTCGTTACTTGCTCCATCATGCAAATGACAAGATTAGAATATATGCAAACAGCATGAATTCATGAACCCCTCCTGCAAAATGATGACACTTGAAGCTCGTGATGGTAGATTTATGGTATGAGAAATATTTTCTTGGATCACACTTGTTTCCTTGATATCTATGGACACAACTTTGAACAGTGTGGCTTGCTTCAAAGTGTTTCCCTTTCACGCGCATTCGTTTATGGCTATTATGTTCTTTTATGAACACTATTACTTTCAGCATTTTAAACCGTACTAAATATACCGGGGCGCAAAATGATAGGAACGATCATGTAATTGCCTAAATAAAAAATATAATTATATTAATTCTCATATAAATCATATAAATTTATTGTATCATACTAAATACGCAACATAAACATAAAAAAATTCTAAAACAATTGCTATAAATATAATGTAATGCTTTGCATTTTTTTACTTGGGAGCAAAATGATAAGAACGAAACAGATTTTTCTAGATTCTAGAAATATTACATTTCAATTGAGCTTCCTTTCTGTTTAATAATTACAATGCAACATTGTTGCATAGAGTTTACATAGTTTAGAATTTGTTGAGGTAACAAAACACATTAAAATTTCAGATTATAATTCTGCTTTTAAGTTATACTGCATGATTTGACCAGCTTTCATTACATATTGTATCCTAGAATACCACAAATGTCATTCATGGAATTTAGGTTTAGATCACTGGATGACCAATCAAGTTCGAAAATCTTATTTATCTTCAAACCATGTTTTTGCGTTTCTGAGTGAATTCAAGCATTATCATGTTGAAAATTTCGTAAAAGTCGTTAATTTTTTCACTCAAGTTCAACAAATGGCATTCTAATATGCGAATGAAGTATGTCTACTTTGTTTATTCATCTAGAAAAGCAAATATAAGATTACTTACCGAGGAAAAAGTAGCCCAAATCATTAGGAATTTCCACCAAATTGACGCAGGAAAAATGCGTCTTTTTCATTTTGAAGACCATGCAAATATACACGAATACCTTTGAAAAATTTAAATTAACTTCTTTTAGCGCTGAAGACAATGACACATTTACTATGATTCATCTTTTGTTGAAAATTGAGTGTGTAGAGTTTATAGGTTGTTTACAGAAACTCTCAAAATAATCACTTACATTACGTTGAATGGAAAGCAAATGTTTTTTAGTATTTTAGCTATGTTACTCTATTTAAACATAATGCAATTGATATGCTGTTATAAAGTGCATTAACACATATTTTCTTTACAATCTTTCTGAGACAATTTAACTTTGTTTGAAATAGATGAACATTATTTAAACATTTTCGTTTCGTAAACAATTTTGTAACCAAATTCTTCTGAGAGACTGTGTAAATAAAAGAAAAATAATTTCCACACCATATTCTTTTTTTTAAAATGTTTTAATGCACTTGATAAATGCAAGTCAATTTCATTCAGGGTTGGGTTTCTGACGTCAGAAGCTGGTTTTTGACATGACAAGTGTCAAAAACTGGTTTAAACCGTCGAAAACTGGTTTAAACCGTCAAAAACTGGCTTAAACCGTCAAAAATGTGTAATGCACTTTAAACATTTTAAGAACAAGATAGAAACATTGAATAAGTTTTAATGATTTAAATAAATTTTTATTTAAAATCAATTCTAATGTAATTTAATAATTACAAAAAAATTAAATTACTTTAATTGCAATAAAACATTGTTTTTTTAGAATATTCAAACAGAAGAAAATGATTTTGTACAGTTAATAATCTGGATCAATTTTACCCCACAGTATCCTATAGCACATAATCAATTTAGCACATTTATTTACATCCAAATGGTTTCTGAGTTTGGAGTGTATGAAGCCAAAGTTACAAAATTCTCTCTCAATTGGTGCTGTGCTAGCAGGGCTTGATAGTAGATGCATTGCTAGTTGAACAAGTTTGGAGGCAGGCTAAATTTTCAGAGTTTTTTTTTCTTTTTTTTCCGGAAATGATAATATACAATACAGTAAAAGGGAATTTTTAATATTACATCTAATGTTGTATATGTGTGACAGATGTTTAATGTGAAATTTTACAGATCAGTGTAGTTTTTGAGGTTTCTGACGAGGTTTTAGCCATGTTTAAACCACGGTTTTAACCGGATAAAACCGCACACTGTCAAAAACTTGCCAACCCTGATTTCATTATGATTTAAATAATATAACATTAAAATAAATCGCGAATGTGTTTACCCATTAAACGTAATTTGTAAATCAACGAATATAATCAACGTAAAAATACATGTAAAATTGCTTTTTTATGGAAGTATGCATTAATATTTGAAAATTTATTCACCAGTCTCAACTTTACCAGAGGAGATTACAGAACATCCGAAACTGTGCCCCGAACTCGAAAATTATGCAGACCTTGCGAAAGATTGTCCAGAAAATTGCCCTGTTGGTCAATTGTGCGACGGAGAAAAATGCGTTGATCCTGTTGATTGTGCCTGCGTCCACGAAAGAAAAATATTTAAAGTAAGTTTCGCTAAATAAAGTTAAATATTGATTTTTATCAATGATTTTTCATTGATTTATCTATAGCGTTTAATTGTTTAACTTCTACGTTTTCTTCCAACTCATGGCAAAAGTTTCTAAAATAATTAAATTAATTATTAAAATTGTATTGCTATTGTTGTTCTTGTGGGCGTGTGTGTCCATACCACAGGCAACAACAGAAATTGGAGTCAAGAAATTAGACATGATTTTTAAGGTAAACATTGAAAACAATAAAATTTATTTTTTAACTATTTTTAATTTTATATAGTTTAAATTTGAAATTTATGCAGTAACGTAGGGGAGAGAGGGTACGTTTGAACTGGTGGCACCTTTGAACACTAAATATTTTCCTTCAAATAAACTATTTTTAAAAAATGTACATGGCAATACATTACTGCTACTTCAAGGGAATAATTATACAAAGCTGTACCATTTTGTATGAACAGTACAGTCTAAACAAGATATGTATTTTTCTCCCTCTTGAATTTAAACTTAAGAAAAAAAAGTTGTAAGACTTTTGTTTACAGACTTCGATTCCTAAAATTTTAAGTTATTGTTCAATGCTTAAACAAAGATGTTAGCTTTAGTTTATAAGCTTTGTTTTATTCAAATTCTTCAGACGGATTGAGTAAACCGTTGTAATGTTGAACTCTATGTGATGGGGCACCATTGAATAAAAAAGTTGGGGCACTTTTGAACAGCGAAAAAACACCAAATAAACTGGTGATAAATAATAATTGAAATAATTTAAAGAGAATACTTAAAACTATGAAGTAAAGAATTGTTAATGTATATAAATATTATTATTTCTCATTTTTTTAATGTGAAAAGAGGTTAATTAAGAATGTCAAAGAACATGGAATTATACTGCTAACAATTCCACTTTTTGCACACATAGGTTCCAACCTCTGTATGTATCAGTGATGGGAAGTTTCAAATCTAAATTAAATCAAATATAAATTAATTAATTGGATAATTGCAAATCCTGGATACAAAATAATGATTCATGATTTAACAGGTTTCCAAACATTATTTCTGGTTTCCGTAACGGATAAAACGGAATTTTATATCAGATCTCTTAAAAAAATAGCGAATGGAAAATTATAATTTTTCAGAGGCATCAGATATCACATTGGAGTATTTCAAGGATATTGTAAAAAAATTTTTACATCCAAACACAACTGGAGAGACACTTTGTGCTTTATCAACAATGAGTTTTGACATCAACTTTGATGGATTTAAGTTTGGTTAAATAACAAAAAAAATTAGTTATTTCAACAAAATGTAGTTATTTAATTTTATTCATATTGCTTTATATTTGTGTAACATATGCAGCTTTTTATAAAAACTCTCAATATTTTTATATTTTATTCATTAGTTCAAAGGTGCCACTTGCTTGTTCAAAGGTACCGCTACATGGGGCAGGTTTGAACAAAAATCTTTCAACTTTTTAAATCCTCACAACTTATTGAATTTCTTTGAAAAATGTTTAATTTATGGTTCATATGATGAAGAAATGCGTTGTTTTTATTATGTAATATTTAAAACTCAGTAAGTATAATCCATGTAAGAAATATATTGATTTTCTGAAGAAATGTTGAAAGGTGCCCCCCTCTCCCCTATATTGTAATTCTTTTTTATAGTGTGTATTTTTTAATTAACTATCAAAATATCAAGATCTTTTTTGTCCGTTTTTATTAAGGTAAGCGATCGAATAGAAGATGGATTCTGCAGGCAATGTGATTGTTCTTTGGGAGGTCATTCAATATGTCAAGAAAAGCAGTGTGAACCTTGCGGAGAAGTAAGTTTAACTTATTTAAAACAAGCTACTATCTTTATAAATTAAACTTGAGCATGCATTTCAAGGTCTGTTTTATGATGAACCTGATTGGACTGCAATTTGGTGTTCTTTATTCGGGAAGTTATTTTTTAATTCCTTTTTCTTAATACATTTAAACTTGCCTAAGAGTAATATTCTGGTATTAGTTTATTCAAATATTTAAGCATCGAAAGGCTTTTAATAATAGATCTTACAAAGTGAAGTAAATTTTATAAATAGGTAATTAATTTAGAAAGAGAAAATTTATATTTCGTTTGTTTCAAAGCATCTACAAATACATACTAGTAATTAAAATGTACTTTAACCGAATTAAGTTGTTCAAATATTGCTTAAAGGTTTCAAACTTGCATGCAATATCTGAACATAAGGCACATTATAATATATTAAAAATTCTAACATTAAATTACTGGAAAGCACTACAATCTGAAATTTATTATATATATATATATATATATATACAAATAAAAGAAAGTTTCGCTCTGTCCGTATGTGTGTTCGAGATGGATAGCGAAATCTACCGAACATAGAAAGCGGAAAATTTGCGTGAGTGTAGTCCAAGGTCTCACTCCTGGTGCACAAGAGGCTCAGAAGTATAAAATTTTGATAATTAGTTTGGTTATTAATTAATAATCGCAACGCACTCTCATAAAAAAATCCCTGTCGGCTTGGCCTATAGGTGGAGGTAGATTTCGAAGAGTGCTCATTTCAACAACAAAAAATAAATTTCATTACACATAAACCTAGTTTAACAACTTTATTTGGCCTCTTTTGAGAAATTTTTAATTTCATTTTTCTCTAAGAATTTGTTTTATTAGAAACATCTTAAGCTAAATTCGGCTTAAATGACCATTTTGACAACATATTTTGTAATATATTCTGACTTTATTAAAAAATCGATTAATACGGCACATTATATTGTTCGTAAATAACAAAAAACTGTCAATTGAATGCGTTTGAAAGCAAAAATGGATTTTAAAATGAGTCAGAAAAAACGCAATTTGTTATTTGAATACAACATATATTCTTAATCGTGATCACTTCGGGAAATTTTGTGCGAAGTGCTCACTTTGACAGCATTTTATTAAAATATGTTCAGCCTTTATAAAAAAAAAATGATCAATACGGCATATTATACAGCTTCTAAATAAGAGAACCTGTCAATTGGATGCGTTTGAGACCAAAACTGAATTTTAAAATGAGTCAGAAAAAGCGCAATTTGTTGATTGAATACTTCCTCAAATTTTCAATCACGAAGCTTTCGGGAAATTCTGTTCAAAATACTCTTTTTGGAAGCCTTTTTTGAAATATATCTGATTTTACCAAAAAACTGACCAATGCATCACATTATGTAGTTTTTAAATAAGAGGAACTGACGACTGGGTGCGTTTGATAGCAAAAATGGATTTAAAAATGAGTCAGAAAAAACGCAATTTGTTATTTGAATACGTCTTCAAATTTTCAATCACTATCACTTCGGGAAATTCTATTCAAAATAGCGTTTTTGGCAAGCTTTTTTGAAATATATTCTGTCTTAGTTTCAAAGTAGTTTGAAAGTGTCTAGTTTATATTCTAACTATCTCCAAACGAAAAATTAAAATTTTGAGTAGAAAAATGAAGAGAGAGCGATTTCATGCACCATCATGTGTACCTTTCCCCATAAATGTCTTCACATCGTTTAAATACTGCAAGATCAATGTGAAATTTGATGCAGAATGAATCACACAAAATAATGGTTATATAATCGTCTCAATTTTTTTTTTTTAATTTTACTGAAATGTAATATGGGTAACATACATAGTGCTGTGATATTCAATGCAGCTATAATTATAAGAAATTTCCTTAGTATTTTGATACACCAACTGCAAAATTAAGATTTTGTTACATAACAAAAGTGTGATTACTATTAAAATTTCTTAATTCATGCTACATGACAATATTTCTACGATAAGAACTAAGAAGGAAATGATGTGTCCAAATATTAAAAATATAAACGCAGGAGCAACATCTGTAAGTGTTAAAACTCTTTTGGTGTCTTTTTCTTCATATTTCATCAGTCCTGGTAAACGTAGTAAAAATGCTCTATCGTTGTTATACTTGAAGTACAATCCCGAAGCCATCATTCGGTGCACGAAATTGTCAATCAATTTTTTGCAACAAAAGTCTTTTCGGATTAACATTGAATCCATGCTTTCAATGAAACGATCTTGAGAGACGAATTTTCGATCTACAGTAAAAATATCAACATCTAACCCTGAGCATGTCAGAGCGAGATTTTGTATGTTTCTGTCGTCAACAAAATCAATAAAAGTATTTTCGTTACTTAAGCTATTCGTTTCAATGTCTCGCCCAATTATTTTTAAATTTTCATCATTTGATTCTAATAACAGTCTAGGAATTGCTGACCCGGGATACGTCACACAGTGATAGCGTCCTTCTGTTACAGCCTTCGCCAACTGCGGCACGTCTTTAACTTGAACCACAGGGGGGAATGAAAGAAAAGACAGAACAACGGAATCATAAGACAGACAGAGAAACATTGCTCCAACAACCCATGAAATAACGAGAAACTGTTTCATCACTGATGAAGGTTTTAAAACAGAACTTTGCCTTAACAAAACCGCAAAAACATCAAGTAAAATTTTATTCAAAGAATACTTTCCTTTAAAGGTGACGTAATACAATAAAGACATCGCAATTAATGTTAAGAAGATGACTATCCAAAAAGGCAATGAAAACACGTGTAAAATAGCAAAAATCTGCGGTTTGTACTCTGCTTTTTGAGTAACAAATGTACAACTTTCAAGTTCAAAAGGGTAAGCGAAATCATGTAAATCTTCGTTTATTTCATCCATAACATGGCTATTAATACCAATATCAATTTTTGATCGGTTTATCATGCCCGATATTCCTGTGACTATACCATTCGGTAATATATCAGATATTTCATTTGTAGCAATATAACGAACTCTATCGAATTTTTTTGAATGTTTTGTAAGGTAATCTCCAAGAGTAAATAGCATCCAACCATAGAAATACGATTCTTCTAGAACTACATTCTGAAAGTCTGTTACATTTTCTTCAGATCCATTAAAGACATCATTTAAATAAATAGCAATAACTGCGACTTTATCATTTTCCATAATTTTGAGTATTGAATAATAATTGCAACACTTTACTTTTCAATAGTTATATTACGAAAACTAAATAAAGACTATGTTATGTTTTAATTAATTATGAATATGATACAACATCTGAAAAAAGTTTTTTTTTGTATCAATTTAAACCTGAGTTGCATATTAGAGATTGTTGACAGATTATTAATTCATCGTATATTATTCGTAAGTATAAATCTTTAAAACAAATAACCTTTAATTATGTTTTATATTGAATTAGAAATCAAATAAAGTAATATATATATATATATATATATATATATATATATATATATATATGCTTCATCAATTAAAAAAACAATTCCGTATCTTTTGTTATGCTGTAAATATGTTTATTACTTGATATTTCATTAATAAAAATTCCTTAATTTTTTTATTTCAAAATTCACGTCTGAACTCACTGCACACTATCACTTCATGGAGTGTTAGTTTAATAAATAAAGATTATGCATGAATGATTGAATTATAATTATATTTAAATTAAAGGTAAATATTTACCAATTTGTACGCGTTAAATGTTTGCACTTATTTAAGCTTGCAGTTTATGAGTTTATTCCTTTCATTTGCTTAGATGTATTCTGTGTAATAGAAATCGGTTTAAAAGAGTACTTTTCAGGAAAAAAATTGCTGAATTTAGCAGCTTTCCAAAATTTTCGAATTCAAATATGAATTTTGGATTGGAAAATCCGAAAGAAATTATGTACCAGTTTTTGGATTCTTGTTCTCGTTTTAACACTAGAAAGACGGGAAGTTTTATACAAGTTTTATAAAAAATATTTAACACCAGAATTTTTATTTAAAACTGTTTAAGTTATTTAATTTACCATTCTTGCCTTTGTTAATTTTAAACATATTTTAGAAAAAAAATTAAGGTTCGAACCAGAATGTATTTACTAACAATGGACCAAATCGGTCCCTACTGCCGTCATTCTACTGTTAATTTATAGGTTTTATCTTTTTTGATTATATCTTGTTTCTTTAAGTTTAATAGAAATAGCACTTTTCAGAGAATAATTTTCTGTTCCTGAAGATAAATTTAACCCATTAGTGCCTAGCGTCCCTTTTTAGGGACGCTTTAAAAGGTGCATTCAGCACTGTTTTTGACACCGGTAAAAAAGAAAAGCAATAATTATTTTATTTAAATGATGCCTTTTCGTGATTAATGAAGTGAACTTAAATCTTCTAAAAATAGTGGTGCCAACCAAATAAAATTTACGCAAAAGATGCTGGGCACGAATGGGTTAAAAACAGCTATTCTTGTTTATCGTAGATTTTCATTCTACTTCAACTGATACAATAATGTAATCAAAAACTACAATAAAAGATATTTCCAACTGGATGAAAATGTTTAAAGGTTTATCCTTTTACGTATGTAATATTTAATACTGGAATTTCAATTTTCAAAGGAAAAAAGTTATTCAGAATAATGTGTGCATCACTCAGACTATTTACATAAACAGACTTACGGTAAGTGTTTCGTAATTTTACCATTTCACTTTTTTCAGATCTGTTTTTAGAGAACAAATGTCAAGGTAGTATTATTTTCCAAACAATAATTATCTACGTGTATTGCAGTAAAATAAATTAATGAGAAAGTTATATTCAAACAACAAAACACGTCCCAAAAAATCTTCATTAAAGTAAAGGCTCTATGAACGGCAGAATAACGTAAGCCAACAGTAATATTAAAACATTTGTCCTTCTGTACATTTATTCATAGAATAGTATCAGTTTAAAATGCAATAATAATTCCTCCTTTAAGTAATATTACTTTTTTTGCAATTTATATTGATCTTAAAACAGTATTTCTTCTAAAAAACATCTATTTAAAAAATAATTTTTTACTATGTATGACCGTAGTTAAGATTTGTCATACGGATATAACCCTGGTGCAGCTGAGGGATAAAATAAGTGAAGGGGGAGTTTTAAATTTACTTTAATATGAAGATAAAATATTGGAGTTATTAAAATTTAATGTTTTCAAAGCGCAGTCATTCTCCAAGGCAATTAATTGATCTTAATTTTAGTTGCACCACTAGCTTGATAAAATATCTGATGAAAAATTTAAAATTTCCACAGATTTCTTCAATCAATGAAACTGGGCTAAATTTCGAACGCAACTTGGCGTGTAATTGTTCACAATCAAGAAATGTATGAGCATTTTTTTATTTCTATTCACCACTAGATTATATATATTTTGCAATTCACATGTCAATAATAAAATTAAGCACTTAAAAAGCAAAAAATTTAAAATAAAATTATTTTCCTAGTTTCAAGTTCAGTAATTTTAAATAACATTTTAAAAAATAAGTATAATCATAATACTTTCAAGAAACATACTTTTCTGACAGTATACGTTTCAATGCGCAACAAATTTATCTAAATTAAGAAACGTTTTAAAACTATTGATGAACTCTTCCCAACTCGCAGGAAAATAGTGCAACAAAACAGAAAGAAGCAGATTAAATGAGATTCAGATGCAAATATTTCGAGCTATTTATAATATTTTGAGTTTTAAATTCGATTTAAAAATATTAGTTTATTGCGCATGACGTCTGGAGCATAATAAATTGCTGATTAACTGATGCAATAGCCGGGGTATGGAGATAGTCGGAGGGGAAGGGGGGATGGTAAACTCCTCCCAAAGCATTCAGAAACACATTTCTATATGCATATAAATTACCAACTATGTCAAAAAGGAAAAATTGATATTTTTTGGGAATAATTATTCGTTTTGCAAGATATAATGAAACCAATCTAATTATCAATTTTATGTTTAAATTTAGCATGCTAGCTAGAAGATTGTTATGAATTATAAGGGGCGTCTTTAAAAGATAAAATATCACTAAGCGTAACATCAAAATCATTCAGAAAACTGATAAATATTTTGAAAATAAAAACTTTGATGAAAACAAGCATTTTTTAAATTATAAACTACATTCA
Organism: Maratus speculifer; assembly: GCA_964019185.1. Lineage (NCBI taxonomy): Eukaryota > Metazoa > Arthropoda > Arachnida > Araneae > Salticidae > Maratus > Maratus speculifer. The sequence goes on along the minus strand of OZ025289.1, from coordinate 83,974,726 downwards.
CCTTTCCCCGCATATTATATTACTTGTAGTAATTATTTAATAATCGAACTTGCGGTTAAATTCATTTAACTAGTAAATTACTTTTCTTGTCGTTGATAAATGATAATTAAAAAGAAATGAAATATGACATACAAAATGTTGGTTGAAGAAAAAAAAAAGGTTATGTATATTGTTGACACATCTTTTTTTTTTAATACAAATTTTTGTACTAACGAACTTTTATACGCAATTATCCATCAATACACTATTTTATTCTTTTGGAAAAAACAGTCATTATATTGGATGAATTCGCAAAATTTTTATTTTCAGCAAAACATATCATATGTTCTACTGAGCATAACACAATAGCATTATACAATGGCATACATTTGTTTTAAAAAACATATTCTTTAAAACCATGCGATTTCAAAGCATTTGCTTTTATTTACTTTATTAATTATATAATAAAATGTAACGAAATTACTTCGTTGAAATTTCTGTAACAGGCATATTGTAAAGTGAATAAACAACCTAAAATAACACTTGAATGCAATAATAATATAAATATTGCTGATATTTCTAAGTCAGAATTTTTAATGGAACAAGCTTTGGTAAATTTGGCAATTTTGAAATAAATTTTCTGGCTTATTATTTTAAATCTAAATTAAAATTTAAAACATGTTTTGAAATTATTTTCTGTTTAGGTTTAGATATTCATCTACCACTTTTATGCTCTTTAATTTTATCGTATTGTTTCTTTAAATTTGAATGAAATAACATTTTTTAGAGTACATTTGTTTTTCTCTTCATTAAAGATAAATTAAAAAACTATTATATTTGTGATAGCAGGTATTCATAATATAAATCCAAATGTTCGACTAAATTACAATTCAAATATTATACACTAATTTTTTTATTGTTTTATATTTTGATAATAAGAGTTTTTTACACCATATTTAACCGACCAATTTATAATTTTTAGCTAAATTCATAAATATTAAAAGTGAAGTTCGTAATACTTACTGAAGAATGATGATCTGCCTGTAAATCAAGAATTATACAGATCTTACGTGCTTTTATCTTATGTTCATTACGTTTAACAAAATCGAAACAACTGCATCATAACGTGAGATAAACAAAATACATATCTCCGAATTCACCTAACTTCAATGAAGCTTCAAATTTTGAGAATTAAATCATTTATGAATGATCTTCAATTTTTCCTGCAACTCATAAGCATTAAAAACAATTCTAAATAAAATTTAAATAACGTTATCACGTATTTCTATATGCATATAAATTACCAACTGTGTCAAAAAGGAAAAATTGATATTTTTGGGAATAATTATTCGTTTTGCAAGATATAATGAAACCAATCTAATTATCAATTTTATGTTTAAATTTAGCATGCTAGCTAGAAGATTTTATGAATTATAAGGGGGTAAAGTATAAGTGAGATCTTTGTTTTTCAGTTAAAACAACTTCTAGAAAATTCTTTTATGTGAGGAACATACGAAGTATCTTTGCTAAAATAAGCTTTATACTATAGATTAATGTAAGTTTACAGCAACAACTAAAGTAATTCTCGATCCTTCACCAAATTATGGTATAGTATAAATTAAAACTGCAATAACTGTGTTGTAGTAATCTTGTAAATAGTATTAAACTTTTCCAAAACTTGTAGATACTCAATAGTATTTGATGTAAAATGTGCACTTCAAATATAATTGTTCACTACGCATGACTGCTATAACACAGTATAATGGCTTCTTCATCGGGAAATCGAAACAGTATAATATAAAAGAATGGAGAAGTTTCAGTTCTCGACAGAGTATTGAGAAATCTGCTTTAATATAAACATAAATTACTGAAATTATTAAAATTTTCAGTTTTTAAAGTATATTATCAATGTTCAAAACACGCTCTGTATCTCAATTTTGGTTGTACCACTGAGCTAATAAAATGTCTGACAATAAATATCGCAACATGTATAACCTCTTCAGACCCAAGGGATTTTTTACTTATACACATATATATATATATATATACATATTATTTGGGTTATCGATTTATATTAACAAACTGATAACTAAAAAAATGGAATATCGAAAATTTATTTTTTTTTTCAAATAAAATTTGATGGTACATGGAGACTCAAAAAGCACATTTTTTTATTATTTCTTGGAATAAATTTTATTTTATTTTATTCTTTTTGCATAGCAAAGACAATGAACAAAGGAAATAAATATATATTTAATAATTCATTATTATTAATGGATTCTATAAATGCTATCTTAACACACACACACAAAAAAATTATGTTTTCATTTTTGTAAACTTAGTAAATTTTTGCCTCAACCCATTATAACCGCCTCTCTATATTGCCCGCATGTCCTACGGGCAACGGTAAAAGAAACAAAATGGTATTTTGTTTCGTTCCACTATCTGTTAGTCTCCATTCCCACCAATTTCTTTATTTTTAGCATTATTTATATACGCAAAAAAGTTGTTAAAGATGTGTCTCCTATAGGAGACACGGGGACTAAAGAGGTTATGTTTCTCAGACTTTTGTCAGGTATATTCATGTAAAGTTAAGGCAAGACTTGTGGAAGAATTAAAAACATTCGCATTCAAGTAATATTTAACCACTTTTGTATTTCTATGATCAAGTAGTTTTAATAAAATTATCTTAAATCATATGTCACAGGATAATTGTAAATATTTCAGAGTGAGGAAAACCATAAGAAATCTTAGCGCACATTTCTATCCAAAACGAAAAATTTGAGAAAAGGCGTTTTCAAGAAATTTTTTCAAACTAATTACAAATTATTTGCCTTCAAGGATGAATTTGCTATTAAACTGACCTTTCTGTAACAAATTTTATATTTAAATTTCAATTTTAAAATGTTAGTTCATTGCGCATGACTTTTACAACTTAGTACATTAGCAAGCTATCTGATGCAGATATGTATGGATACAGATCTTATGGATAAAATTCCTCTCAAAAGATTGAAAAACAGGTGCATATTCATATAAATAACGGAAATAAGCAAAAATTAAAAACTTAAGGTTTTAAGATACAATTATTGCTAAAACACTTCTGAACATAGATCTTATGCCCCACCTCAAATTTTTAGAAAGATTTAAAACTTTCGACGCTTCAAGCATATATTTCATCTGTTTACAACATTGCAGTAATATTGTTAATATAATTGTTTATATGTTGATAGCTACCATCACAACAAATAAAATGACTGAAAATTATAATGGGTAGTTTTAAAAGTTTAAATAGCATATATTGCATGACTGAAGCTTTACACTTAAAAAGTTTTGAAATATTTTTTAAATGAAAGTTTTGTGGAAAAAATATTTTTTTTTCAAAACAAGATTGCTCTAACTTTTATCGTTTGTGTTAACACCTGTCAGCTCATCGATTTAATAATTGATTATATGGCTAAATTCATAAAAAAGGATAATAACATATTTGGCAATCGAAAAGTGGTTATTTTAAAAAGTGAAGCATCACCTAGAATATAAAGATAATATATAGTAAAGTGAAAAAATAGCCTACGCTTTTCATATAATAATAATTATATGATTGCTTTTGAACAGTTTTAAACCTCAAGCGTTTTCAGTCAAAACTTTTTTCGATAGTAAAGGAGTCATCTGCATATTTTTGTTCTGTTGTTGTTAACAACGAAATCGATTAAATTGGAAATTTTCATATTTTTGCATTCAACTTATATAAGTATAGATCACCATAAATATATAAACCTAATAATTTCCTCCGTGATGGTTTTAAAAATGATACAGATCAATATAAAACTAAAATTTTATAAATCGAAATATTTCAGTTGAACATTATAAAATTTATTTACACGGGCTTTGTACGTCCCCAAATTATACTTCTTCTAAACTTAAACTTCGTTCGAATTTCATTGCTTAAAATATCCTTATAGTTTTCAAACTCATATCGATTTAACTGCGAAAAAAATTTGTTAAATTTAGCTTATTATGTTCCTTTTATTGATATGATATGACAATTTTAAGTTCGTGTCCAAATCTTTTATTTTCTTTAACACAACTTTCAATTTTTTTTCTGGTTCTTGAAATCTGATAAGAATACGTATTATTAGGTTATCGATTGTATCATGTATGATATGGCTGATCATGGCTTCAACATTGTATTTGATAAAAATAAAAAAAAAATAATTTTTCAAGAAATTTATAAGAAATATTAAAATACATTTTAATAAATATAGCACTTACTTCGAAAATTAAATAAGAAACTTTAAATGTTTTAGTGCTGACATATGTCAGTCGTATTCGAAATAATTTCCTTTAAAACCTGTCATCTACGAACTGCCTGAGAAAAATATTTCAACTTGTCTATAAACCCAAACTCTACACAAAAGATTTTTATTCAAAGGTCATTTAAAATATTATTTTGATTGTTTTAATTATTGAATAAAATTGTAGAATAAAATTGAATGAAATTTGGAGCTGTATCCAAATACAGTAGTACGTGCAATATTGTGTAGGCATTAATCAAGGGAATATGGATACAGCCCCTCATCTCTTTGCTTCATTTTAGGAACACCGGATTTTGATCTTATTCTATCGACGATAATTTTCAGAACTTTCAAGCTATGTTTTTGAGATTTAAACGTTGCTCTATACATTTAACTAACATAATATGCAAATGAAATTTTAATAGCGTTGACGCATGCGTAGTAAATAATTATTTAGTAAACCCGTTCATTTGTCATAAAATTTTTATTATTTTTTAATTCTGATTACAGGGTTTTATTTATAAAGTCGATTGTCATATTTTCTGAAAAGAACATCGTGTTGTATGGAGAACTCTGCAAATTATAAGCAAAAAAAAAAACTTGTAAAAATTTGGGACCGTTTTTATAAAAACCATAATTTCCCTACGAGTTTATATGCTATATTCATAAAAATGAACTCAGTTTATTTCAATAAGCCACTTAATTAAAATTTGCAATTTGAACTCTTTTGTTTTATTAGTTTTGACAGGGTTATCCAAAAAATCTTCGTTTTTTCACTGTGTTGACGGTTCCCTGTTGGATTTCGAGGAAAACTTTTCGCGAAAATATATGACGTGTACTATTTTATTTACCACACCGGGAGTTTCAGAATAATTCCTTATGTACATTTCTAGATATTTAACGAAACGTCTAAAATCGCAAGTGTCAAGATTTATTTTTACTGAAACTTTATAATTTGAAACAAAATTACTCGCAAAAATAAGTATGGAACATTTAACAATCAATAATTTACATTTCAGCGATTGCTTTTAGTTCATATTATATAACGACACAGAAATTTCACCAAAACTCATTTTAATGGTTTAAATAATGTCGGTTTATTTTTTCATCATTAGGCAATGTTTATTCTTCGTTAATAGGTAATTCTTATATATATATGTAATAAAATAAAAAAAAAATTTCGCCATTTTTTTTTTTTTTTTTTTTCTCTCTCTCTCTTAGCTTCAATTCTAAATTTGTGGAACATATTTCAATCTTAGTTTCGTAACTTGTAACAGCTAAAATTCTTTTTCTTACTTTAGTTATTAATAAATTATTTCTTGCTTCTCAAAAAGGCGGGAGGTATTTCGTAAGTTTTTTACTTTCTGGAATATTCCTGGGATTTTAATTTTATTTTTTATTTTTAACATCGCGTGACAGGTGTTACTACGCGTAGCTAAAGGGTTTGTTCTTCCGAGGAAAAAATATAGTTCTTGCCAAGGACCGCCTGCTACGACCAATTAGAATTGATCATTTTTGTTCGTTTGAGGCTCGAGTTCATCCTAATTGGTTTTTTAAAATGATTGACGCGGAGTAGGAGGGCGCTAGTTTTGTCGTGAAAATGATTTTTTCATTTGGTCTTTTAGGAGGTTAGAATGCATCTCTCCTTTAAACTACTCGGAAGCCATGTCATTTTTTCCGAGAATGCGATTGACTTTTAAAATATTAGGATGCTGTTTCTTTTTCCCCGAAAAATTCTAATATCTTGGAATGCAGCTTAATCACGAAGTTTTGGAATATTTGATGATCAGGCCAAGGTGAATGTGGGGAAGAACTTACGTAGTTTATGAGTTAATAAATAAAGGAATTGAAAGACTCGTGGATTTTGTTTTTATAATGGGGAAATTCCCCAATGCAACTCTTCCACTGCTTGCCAACTGCCGGAGCGACTACTCTGCTCGTGCTGCTGCTGATTCTTAGAAGTAACATTCTTGGAAGTTTACGGAACATGGCCTTCGTCGAATTATTATTACATATATATGTTTTTTTTTTTAAGTCATTTATTTGGGTTTCAGTGTTTTACTGTAAAAGAGGTCATACATATGGAATCACAATAATATATTTGAGAAATCAAACGACGCGTGCTTCTCAGCAAAATGATTACTTAATATGCGAGTATAGGTATTTTTACTGATGACAATAATTAGATATAACGTTCTAGTGACAATTGTAAGAATTAAAATTGCTCAGTCTCTTTATTAATAAGATGGTATGCCGAAAATAATAAAAACACAGAAAATGAGATGATGAAGCGAGATATAAACGCCTTGGGGACGAACGACACGTATAATGCCGCAAAAAGGCTTAAGAATCCTTTGTTTATCCCAACCAATAAAATTTTACTGAAAAATATGCCTTATTTAATCGGAGCAATTTTTTTTTCGATTTAATAGGGCACAAATTTCTGTTTTTAAAAACCGGTAACAAAACATTAAAAATTTTGAAAAAGACTCCCGTCGCGAATGGGTTATGTAGTCTGATTACTTAGGTGTATTCAGTGTTCGCACTGTTCCTAAAATTTTCGTACTTTCCTATCACAATTTTTAAACGATATTTTTTTATTGTGTAATTCTATTGTAGAGGTTAAACGGACCTTCCATGAAGATTTTTGACTAAAAATACTGGTAGCAACGTGTGAAAATTTTAGGAACGGTGCGAGCCCTGTGTGTATATTGTTGTATATACTAATAACATTAAATGACTTTTTTATGCATAAATATATCTGTTTCGGTTTATATTTTTAAAAAAGAGAAAGACTCATATATAATTGCTAATGTAGGATACTTAAATAAAATAAATAAATGCTTCCGAAAAAAAAAAGAAATAAATTATAAAAATAATAATAAAAAAGAAACCTAAAGTGGTCGCATTTTCTTATCAGTAGAATCGTGCTATTCTAACTAAAGTTCTGCATTGAGTAGCTTAACATAGTTTTACAACCCTCGGGGTTTGCGTTTGCAGTTTATCCGAAATTTCAAAATAAAATCTTAAAAATCTTTCATTTGAAAAAACTATATCTTTCAATATTAATAAGCATATAGATATTCATTTTCATTAAATAAAAAAAATAAACTGATATTAGATATACAGGGTGATTCCAAATTTTTTTTACAATAAAAGAGGGGTGATAGTACACATCAAGACAAATAATATTAAATAGGAGACCAGGGGTCCCAAACGTTTTCCAAAGGAGATAGCCGCCATTCAAGTTTAGGGACCAAAATTTCAAATAAACATAAAAAACGGAAAAATTGGTCGATTGATTTGCGGTTTTCACTAAAATTATTCTTTATGTCAGCATTTTCTTGAAATTAAATTATAAAGATATTTTTTTTAAATACCGATAGAGGGCGCTTTAGACTTTGGAGTAACGAACAACTATTTTTTCCGGTATTTTTTACATTCCATTAAATGTTTCGCAAGCTTAGACTCAAACTTAAATTTTGAGTTCAAAATCTGAATAGTGGGGAGTGCTTAAGTAGCACAAACTGAGCTGTATTCAGAGGGTTCAAATTTCAAATGATTATAAAAAACGGAAAAATTGGTCGATTGATTTGCGGTTTTCACCAAAACTATTCTTTATGTAAATATTTTCGTGAAAATAAATTATAAAGATAAATTTCAAAAAATGTCGATAGAGGGCGCTTTAGACTTTGGAGTAACGAACAACTCTTTTTTGGCGTTATTTTTTGCATCTTATCAAATGCTTTCGTAAGCTTAGACTTAAACTTAAAATTTGAGCTCAAAATCTGAATAGTTGGAAGTGGTTAAATAGACAAACTGAACTGTGTTCAGAGGGTTCAAATTTCAAATAATTATAAAAAACACAAAAATTGGTCGATTCGTTTGCGGTTTTCGCTAAAACTAATTTTTAAATCAACATTTTCTTGAAAATAAATTTTAAAGATAAATTTCACAAAATACCGATAGAGGGCGTCTTAGGTTTTGGAGAAGCGTACAACTATTTTTAACCGTTATTTTTTAAATCTCATTAAATGCTTTCAAATGCATTGACTTAAATTTTGGGCTCAAATTCTGAATCGTTGGGAGGGGTTAAGAAGCGAAAACTGAAGTGTTATTAGGAGTTTAAATTTAACCCTCCCCCTCCTCGAACACAATTCAATATTTCGCTACTTAAACAATCCCAACGATTCAGAATTTGAGCCCAAAATTTAAGTCTATGCTTTAGAAAGCATTTAATGTGATTAAAAAAATAACGGTTAAAAATAGTTATACGCTACTCTAAAGCCTAAGGCGCCCTCTATCGGCATTTTCTGAAATTTATCTTTAAAATTTATTTTTAAGAAAATGCTGTTTTAAAAATTAGTTTTAGCGAAAACCGCAAACAAATCGACCAATTTTTGTGTTTTTTATAATCACTTGAAATTTGAACCCTCTGAACACAGTTCAGTTTGTCTACTTAACCACTCCCAATTATTCAGATTTTGAGCTCAAAATTTTAGTTTAAGTCTAAGCTTACGAAAGCATTTAATAAGATGCAAAAAAATAACGCCAAAAGAGTTCTTCGTTACTCCAAAGTCTAAAGCGCCCTCTATCGGCATTTTTTGAAATTTATCTTTACAATTTATTTTCACGAAAATGCCTACATAAAGAATAGTTTTAGTGAAATCCGCAAATCAATGGACCAATTTTTCCGTTTTTTATAATCATTTGAAATTTGAACCCTCTGAACACAGCTCAGTTTGTGCTACTTAAGCACTCCCCACTATTCAGATTTTGAACTCAAAATTTAAGTTTGAGTCTAAGCTTACGAAACATTTAATGGAATGTAAAAAATACCGGCAAAAAATAGTTGTTCGTTGCTCCAAAGTCTAAAGCGCCCTCTATCGGTATTTTTTAAAAAATATCTTTATAATTTAATTTCAAGAAAATGCTGACATAAAGAATAATTTTAGTGAAAACCGCAAATCAATCGACCGATTTTTCCGTTTTTTATGTTTATTTGAAATTTTGGACCCTAAACTTTAATGGCGGCTATCTCCTTTAGAAAACGTTTGGGACACCTGGTCTCCTATTTAATATTGTTTGTCTTGATGTGTACTGTCACCCCTCTTTTATTGTAAAAAAAAAAATTAGAATCACCCTGTATAGTTGTCGACTATTGATGTATAAATGCACTAAAACTATGAATTAATTTTCTTTCAGTTTGCATATGTTGATTTCGAGTTGAGGTGTGCTGGGTTCGAGTCGAGTTAAGGGGTGAATTTTTGGGAGACTTTCTAAATTCGGGTCGGATCGTATTGTGCTCTAATTCGATTGCGAAAGTTCAAATAATACGAATCGAAATTTATTAGAATTAAGAAAAACGAAGAAAATTAAAATTTTTAATTTAAAAATATATATTAGCATTAAAAGCCAATAGCATTTTTAAGATACACGATGTGCCATAATTACAAAAAATAGAATAGAAAGAAATAATATTAAGCTACAATTCACATTCCTTAACTCGTTTCTCTTTTTTTTTTATTTCTTTGTTATTTCTCTTATTTTACATGGTTTTTTTTGCTCATTTTTAATCTTTTTGTTTGTTCTTTTCGTAAAGTTTTTGTTTGTTTATGGAAAAGAAGAATGAGCAAAAGATTAAACGAAGAATAAAAAAAATATATTAAACAAAGAATAAGCAAAACAAAATGAACAAAGATGAAAGAACTGTGAAAATAACGAGAAATCAATATTCTGTATAAAACAGAATTTCAGATAGTCCGAAATGTTACTAATCCAAATAGGTAACAGCCCCAATTATTTCGAAATAACGATGTTCTACTACATTAAGGGTGTTCTTAACTGCTCCGCTCAACAAACGAAAAACATTTGGACGCATTTACAAATTCATTTTTTAACAGAAAGATATAAAACTGGAATGCCTGACTATGGAAGCGATTTCTAATTAAACTTGCTTTCCCATTTTACGATAGTTAAATTACCTATCCAGTTCTAAGCTGTTTCGATCACGTAATCATCCGTTTTGCTCCTGCTTTTCGACCGGTTTTTCTGCTTTCATCGGGAAATATGCTCGAAAGTGTCAACTTTGAAGGCTTGTTATGAAAAATCAATTGTGTTTTTTAAAAAACAGAAAATTGAGTGCAATTAGACAGTTTCTGAATAATAACACCTGCTATTTTCAAGCATTGCCGAATAAAAATAAATTAAAACATGTGTCACAAAGTTGCCCTTTTTGATTTAAGAACACCCTTAAAGTATCTATAAAAAATTAGGAAATAAACTTTTAGGATGTTTTTACACAGCTGTATAGAAGTTTAGGAAAGCAGATAAAACTTGCGAAGAAATATAACAAAACAGATACCACTTAAGCAGCAGCTTATTGTCAAATATCTGTTTTTAACTTGAGAGTGGGAAGGGAAGCTGACGCTAGAAAATAAAACCCCATAAATACAGTACTAATTATCAGTTTGTTCAATACTAATTGACACCCAAGAAAATGGGTAAAATCTTGAAAAAATAAATTACATCATTAGATAAAAAAGATGTCATTTAAGGAATAGAGTATAGACTGAAATCTCAATGAATTCCGAGTTTGAATTTCTTTAAAACCGAGAAATACAAATACATAAACAAAATACTAATTATAGCTTACTTAATAATAATTTACACACCCTCGACTAGGTCAGATTTTTCCGAACAATGACAAAAATGGGCAAACGAAAAAAAAAAAAAAAAACAAGTTGGAATTTGCACGTGAAGCGTAGCAAACGGGGTGCGTTCGTACGATAACGAAGTTTTAAAAATATTACTCATATCTCAATCTCATAAAATTGTAAATAGTGAATTACAATTAAAACGCTAATCAAGCAATGTTCTCCCTATACCATTATGTAATGGAATACTTTTGTGTGGCCTTGTAAATCAAAAACAAATGTTCTTTGCATCACAAATTATGTAAAATGTATATTATAATATGCACTTTATAGTTGCATATAAATTTTATTAAGTTCGAATGAGTGCAACACCATTAAAATGCATTTGAAACATTTTCCCCCATTGACCGTAATGTAACGGAATACTTTTGATTGTCCCTGTAATTGATCTATGCATCCGATTTTCATAAACTTTGAAATAACTCGACAAAATTATGTAATAACTATGTATTTTAAATTTCAAACGATTAAAATGCATTTGAAACTTTTTTCTTTATTGACCGTAATGTAACGGAATACTTTTGATTGTCCCTGTAATTGATCTATGCATCCGATTTTCATAAAATTTGAAATAACTCGACAAAATTATGTAATAACTATGTATTTTAAATTTCAAACGTATAAAATACATTCGAAACTTTTCCCCCATTGACTATAATGTAATTGAATACTTTTGATTGCCCCTGTAATTGATCTATGCACCCGATTATCAAAAAATTTGAAATAACTCGACAAAATTATGTAATAACTATGTATTTTAAATTTCAAACGATTAAAATGCATTTGAAACTTTTTTCCCCATTGACCGTAATGTAACGGAATACTTTTGATTGCCCCTGTAATTGATCTATGCATCCGATTTTCATAAAATTTTAAATGACTCGACAAAATTATGTAATAATTATGTATTTTAAATTTCAAACGATTCGGTTGGGTAGTTTTTGCGTTGTTATATGCGAACGGACAGACAGACAGACAGACAGACAGACGGACGGACGGACTGAGCGACAACAATAGGTGCTACGTATTTACATAATTACGAACGCACCTAAAAAGGAAGAAGAAGAAGAAGAGGAAGAAAGAAAGAAAGAAAAAAAAGAATGAGGAAGAAATAAACTTATAATACTGCTAATAAATGAGCAAAATTTTTCCTCAGTTAAATCGATGTGACTGAAAGCTAGTAGTATATTTTAAGCGATTAAATTCGAAAGATGTTAAGTTTAGGAAAGGTATAATTTTGAGGTTCACAAAGCCCGTGTACATGAGTTTTATAATGTTCAGCTGAAATCTTCTGATTTAAAATATTTTAGTTTTAAATTGATCCGTATCATTTTTAAAACCATCACGGAGGAAATTATTAGGTTTATATATTTATAGTGATCTATACTTATATAAGTTGAATGCAAAAATATGAAAATTTTCAATTTAATCGATTTCGTTGTTAACAACAACAGAACAAAAATATGCAGATGACTCCTTTATTATCGAAAAAAGTTTTGTCTGAAAACGCTTGAGGTTTAAAACTGTTCAAAAGCAATCATATAATTATTATTATATGAAAAGCGTAGGCTATTTTTTCACTTTACTGTATATTATCTTTATATTCTAGGTGATGCTTCACTTTTTAAAATAACCACTTTTCGATTGCCAAATATGTTTTTAACTTTTTTATGAATTTAGTCATATAATCAATTATTAAATCGATGAGCTGACAGGTGTTATAACAAACGATAAAAGTTAGACCAACTTTGTTTAGAAAAAAAATTCTACAATACTTTCATTTAAAAAATATTTCAAAACTTTTTAAGTCTATAGCTTCCAGTCATGCAATAGATGCTATTTAAACTTTTAAAATTGCCCATTTTAATTTTCAGTCAATTTATTTGTTATGATGGCAATTGTCAACATATAATCGATTATATTATCAATATCACGGCAATGTAGTAATTTTCTTAACTGATGAAAAATATGCTTTAAGCCTTGAAATAAGTTTTAAATCTTTCTAAAAATTAGAAGTTAGGCATAAGATCTATGTTCAGAAGTGTTTTAGCAATAATTGTATTTTACAATCTTTAAACTTTAAAATACAAATTTTAATAATTTCAGTAAATTATATTTTTGTTAAAATAGCTTTATCGAGATTCTCTGTCAAGAATTATAACTTCTCCTTTCTTTTATATTATACCTTTTTGATTTGCCCATGAAGAAGCCTTTATATTATGTTTTAGAAGTCATGCGTAGTGAACTATTATGTTTGAAGTGCAGATATTACATCAAATACTATTAAATATCTACAAGTTTTGAAAAAAATTTAACACTATGTGTAGGACGAGCTGTTATTGCCGTTTCAATTTATAATTTATTTCATGAACTGGTGAAAGATCGAGAATTGTTTGAATTGTTGATGCAAACTTAACATGGATCTGTAATGTAGAACTTTACTTTAGCGAAGATACTTCTTATAATCCTCACATAAATAAATTTTGTAAAAGTTTTTTTAACTGAAAAAAAAAAAGATATTACTTGACGTGATATCGTCATTTAAAGTCATTTAGAATTTTTTAAAATATTTATGAGTTACTCGAAAGATTGAAGAAGATTCATAAATGATTTAATTTTCAATATTTGGACCTTCATTGAAGTTAGATGAATTGAAAGATATTTTGTGTATCTGACGTTATATTATGCAGTTATTTCGATTTTGTTAAGCATAATGAACATAAGATTAAAGCACGTAAGATCTGTATATTTCTTGATTTACAGGAAGATCATCATTCTTCAGTAAGTATTACGAACTTGACTTTTAATATCAATGAATTTAGCTAAAAATTATGTACTGTTTAAATATGTTCTAAAAAAGCGTTGTTAGTAAAATATAAAATAATAAATAATTTAGTGTATAATATTTGAGTTGCTAATTTAGTTGAACATTTGGATATACATTATGAATACCTGCTATGAACAAGTATAACAGTTTTTAAATTTTTCTTTAGTGCAGATAAAGACAAATATACTCTAAAAAATGTTATTTCATTCAAATTTGAAGAAACAGCAGGGTACAGATAAAGAGGATAAAAATGATAGATTAATATGTAAAACTAAGCAGAAAAAATTTTCAAAACCCGTTATAAATTTTTTTGTCGAGAATTTAGATTTAAGTCAATAAACATATACTTCAAAATCGCCAAATTTACCAAAGTTTGTTTTGTAAAAAAATCAGACATGAAAAAATATCAGCAATATTTATATTACTATTGCATTCAAGTGCTTTTTTAGGTTATTTTTTCCCTTTACAAAATGCCTGTTATAGAAGTTTAAACGAAGTATATCCATTAATTTTTATTATATAATTAATTAATGAAGTAAATGAAAATAAATACTTTGAAATTACAAGGTTTTGAAGAATATAATTTAAAAAAAAACATGTGCTATTGTGTTATGATAAGTTTTACTGAGAATTTAATTTTACGAATTTATCTAATATAAGGGCTGGTTTTTTTCCAAAAGACTAAAACAATGCATTGATGGACAATTTTGTATAAAAGTTCGGGAGAGCAAAAATTTATTCTAAAACGTGTGTAAACTATGTACATAACTTTTTTTTTTTCAACATTTTGTTTGCTATATTTCATTTTTTTAATTATCTTTTATCAACTAAAAGAAAAGTAATTTACTCAGTAAATGAATTTAACCATGTGATTATTAAATAAAAGTTCAATTATTAAATAAACGGTTTGATGACTGCAAATTATAATACAAACGGAAAAAGTTGGAGGTAGTTTATAATTTCAAAAAGCATGTTTTGATCGAAGTTTTATTTTTCAAAATACTTATCATCTTGCCGAATAATTTTGGTATTACGTTTGATGATATTTTATCTTTTAAAGACGCCCTTTGTAATTCATAGCAAACTTTTTTCTCGGATGTTAAATTTAAACATAAAACCGATTTCATAACTGGTATCATTATGTCTTGCAAATATTCACTTCTAATTTGTTTCTTCAAAATTACCAATAATTATCCCCCCAGAACATCAATTTTCATATTTCGACACAATTGGAAATTTATATGCACGAGGTGGAACCCGTCGAAATTCGACGTAGGAAAATCTTTAAGAAAGAACTGTTTCATTGATTTATAAAAAATCGGCAGAATTACTTACAGTAAAAAATACATCTTATATTGGTCAGCGTAACTCTCAAACAAATATTATTTTAAGCTAAAATTAACAAAATACTATAAAGCTCAATTATTCAAATTATTAAACGAAATGAAACCGAAATTCACCGGATTTTATAGCAGACGATATTTTAAAAATAGTATAAGCATTTTAATTTCGTCTTTTTTTTTTCAATTTTAAGAGAAAATGGAGTGATTCTATTGCCACACTTACAAAATCAGTACAAAAAATTATAAAAAAAATAATAACTCAAAAATAAACTGAGATATAGCTTTGAAACAAACTGCATTTAAAAGTAAATTTTTTTTCTATACAACAATGTAAAAATATAAATTGTACAATGTTTAGAAAATTGTAAAATTTGTTGTAGCGAAAATTGTAAAACCGAAATTCCATGGAAAAGTGTTGCGCATTTTAATTTCCTTTCTTTTATTTATTTATTTATTGTTCAATTTCAAGAGAAAATGGAGTGATTCTGTTGCCAAAATTACAAAATTGATACTAAAAACTATAAAAAAAAATAATATCTCAAAAATAAATTAAGATACAATTTTTAAACAAATTGCATTTAAAAGTACGTTTTTTTCTCTATACGACGGTGTAAAATTTTAAAATGTGCGATGGTTAGAAGAGTAAAATTTTTTGTAGCGAAAATTGCAAAACCGAAATTGCAGAGAAAAGTGTTGCCATTCGTAAAATGACGTATGCTTTACGCACAGATACGTTTGGCCTTTATAATATATATATAGAAATGTGTTTCTGAATACTTTGGGAGGAGTTTAGCATCTTTCCCTTCCCCTCCGACCATTTCCATATCCCGACTATTGATTGCACCAGTTAATCGCCCAATGCATTATGTTCCAGACGTCATGCGCAATAAACTATTATTTTTAAATCGAATTTAAAACTCAAAATATTATAAATAGCTCGGAATATTTGCATCTGAATCTCATTTAATCATCAGTATTTTAGCAATGTTTTCCTTCGAGTTGGGAAGAGTTCATCAACGGTTTGAAAACGTTCCTGAATTTAGATAAATGTGTTGTGTATTGAAACATATATCATTAAAAAAGTGTGTTTCCTGAAAGTATTATAATTCTAGTTTTTTTTTTTTTTTTAATATTACTTAAAATTACGGTACTTTAAAATAGGAAAATTATTTTTTTTTATTTTTTTTTTTTTTTAAGTATTTTAATCTTATCATTGACATATGATTTAAACGATATATAATATAGTGGTCAATAGCAATACAAAATTGCTTATACATTGTATCATTGAGAACAACTGCTCGCCAAATTGAGCTCAAAATTTAGCACAATTTCGTTGTTTGAAGAAATCTAAGGAAATTATAAATTTTTCATCAGATATTTTATCAGCTCCAAGAGATCCATTGTATGCCTTGGACAATAATTGTACTTGAAAAACATTAAATTTCAACAATGCCAATATTTCATCTTCATAATAAAGTAAGTTTAAATCTCTGCGAGGAGTTTTAACTCCCTCTTCACTTATTTTATCCCTCAGATGAACCAGTGAAATATCCGTATAACAGATATTAGCAGAGGTCACACATTGTGAACTATTATTTTTTTATATAGATATTTTTATACGATTTTAAGATCTATATAAATTTCAAAAAATGGAACATTATTTAAAGAAAGAATTATTATTTCAGTTTCAACTGGTACTATTCTGGGAATTGCAGACAGAACGACAAATATTTTAAATATAACTGAGGGCTTTCGTTACTCTGCCGTTCATAGAACCTCACTTTAATAAAGATTTTTTGAGCCGTAGTTTATTGGTACATAAACTAAATTTTTTTAATTTAACTTTCTCAATTTATTTTGCTTAAATACAGTTAAATAATTATTATTTGGAAAATAATACTCGTTGAATTTATTCTCCAAAAATAGATCTGAAAAGTGTTAAACGGTAAAATTACGAGATATTTGTCGTAAATCTTTTTAATCAACTAACTTGACTGATGTACATATTATTGTAAGAAACTTTTTTTCTTTGAAAAAAAAATTCCAGTATTAAATAATATAAAATAAAAGGATAAATCTTTAAACATTTTCATCCAGTTCAAAACATTTCTGATTATAGTTTATGATTATGTTAATCGTATCTGTTGAAGTAGAATAAAAATCTACCATCAACTAGAATAGCTGTTTATAAATTTATCTTCAGAAGCAGAAAAATATTCTCTGAAAAGTGTTATTTCTATTAATTAAAAGAAACAAGACATAATTGACGAAGAAGAATTAATCTAAAAACTGGTATAAAATTTCTTTTGGATTTTAAAATCCAAAAATCATATCTGAATTCGAAACTTTTTGAAAATTGCTAAACTGAGCAATTTTTTTCTAAAAAATGCTGTCTTAAACTGGCTTTTATTGTACGGAACACATATGCAGTAATTAAAAGGGATAAACGTATAAATTGCAAGCTTAATAATTACAAATATGTACAAAAGTGTACAAAACGTGTACAAAAGATTAAATATTTACCTTTAGTTCAAATATAATTGTAATTTATTCATACATTTATTAAACTAATTCTTCCAGAATTGTCAGTGGACAGCAATTCAGTTCAGGTGTCGATTTTGCAACAAAATAGAAAGTGATTTCTACTAATGGAATTTTACATAATAAATATATTTACAGCATAACAAATGATACAGAATTATTTTTATTCATGAAGCATTTTTTTTTAAATTTATTTGATTCCTAATTCAATATAAAACATAATTAAAGGTTGCTTGTTTTTAAGATTTATACTTACGAATAATATCACGCTGAATTCATATTCTGTCAAATATCTCTAACATACAACTCATATTTAAATTGCTACAAGAATTTTTTTTTCAGTTGTTGCATCATATTCATAATAAATTAAAACGTAAAATAGTATTTTATTTTGTTTTCTTCATTGAAAAGTAAGGGCTTGCAATTATTATTCAAAACTGAAAATTATGGAAAAAGATGTCGCAGTTATTGCAACTTATAATGATGACTTTAATGGATCTAAAGAATATGTAATAGACTTCCAGAATGCAGTTCCAGAAAAATTGAATTTGTATGGTAGAATGCTATTCACTCTTGGAGATTATCTTACAAAACATTCAAAAAAATTCGATAGAGTTCGGTATATTCCTACAGATGAAAAATCTGACATGTTTCCGAATGGTATCGTCACAGGAATAATGGGCATGATAAATCGATCAGAAATTGATATTAGTACTGATAAACATGTTATGGATGAAGTAACTGTAGATTTAATGGATTTCGCTTACCCTTTTGAACTTGACAGTTGTACGTTTGTTACTCGAAAAACAGATTATAAACCACAGATTTTTGGCATTTTACAGACCTTTTCACTGTCTCTTTCGATAGCCATCCTCTTAACATTGATTGCGATGATTTCAGTGCATTACGTCACCTTCAAAGAAAGATATGGTTTTGATACAATTTTGCTTCATGTTTTTGCGGTTTTGTTAAAGCAGAGTTCTGTTTTAAAACCGTCCTCAGTGATAAAACAGTTTCTTGTCATTTCATGGATTGTAGGAGCATTGTTTCTCTGTCTGTCTTACTATTCCATTGTTCTGTCTTTTCTTTCATTCCCCCCTATCATGCAAGTTAAAGACGCGCCGCAGTTGGCCAAGGCTGTAAAAGAAGGAAACTATCACTGCGTAACGTATCCCGACACAACAATTCCTAGACTATTATTAGAATCAAATGATGAAAATTTAAAAATAATTGGACAAGACATTCAGACGAATAGCTTAAATAACGAAACTACTTTTATTGATTTTCTAGACGAAAGAAACAAACCAAATCTCGCTCTAATATGCTCCGAGTTTGACGTTTATATTTTCCCTGTAGATCGAAAATTCGTCTCTCAAGATCATTTCCTTGAAGGCATGCAATCAATGCCAATTCGAAAAGACTTTTGTTGTAAAAAACTGATAGACAATTTCGTTCACCGGATGATGGCTTCGGGATTGTACTTCAAGTATAAGAACAATAGAGCATTTTTACTACTTTTACCAGAACTAATGGAATATGAAGAAAAAGACATCAGCAAAAGAGTTTTAACCCTTACAGTTGTTGCTCCCGCATTTACATTTTTAATATTTGGACATATCATTTCCTTCTTAGTTTTTATCGTAGAAATATTCTCAAGTCACTTGAAGAAAAAGTATAAAAAGTCAAATCTTATGCAAAGATGATTCTAACTAACATGAATTTTTAATAATAATCATCCCCTTGTTATGCAACAAAATCTTAATTTTGGGGTTGATATATGAAAAATAGTAAGAGAATTTCTTTTAATTATCATTCTAATTAATATCACTGCACTATGTATGTTACCCATATTACATTTCAGTAAAATTAAAATAATATTTGAGACAATTATGTAACCATGATTTTGTGCGATTCATTCTGCATCAAATTACACATTGATCTTCGGTATGGAATTGATGTGAAAAGATATATGAGAAAAAGTACTCGTGTTAAAATATGAAATCGCTCACTTTTCAATTTTCTGCCTGAAATCTTATTTCTTCGCTTGAAGACGATTGGAATATAAATCTGTCAAATGAAAATAGCGTGTGACTACAAAATCTATCATTCTCCAATCGATGTTTTCCCTTTTATTTATACATTCGAAGATGCTTAACAGATTGATAATTGAATTCTAGAACTTTGATTGCTGAAATTCTAAGAAATATTTGAATTTCATTATTGTTATTCTTCAATACCAATTAAATGAAAAAGCATGTTTTTTTGAATTACTTGCCTAACGTCGTCCTCGAAAATAGTAAACATTTTTTCTTCATGTTTGAAAGTTTAGAAAGTTCATTTAAAATAAAGATGAAGAAAATAGTACAATAATAATTTATTCTCAAGGTTTGCACAGTTCTACCACTAAATTTTAAGAATATTTTCAAAGTGTTTCACTGCAGACAAATAACTATTCGTCGCAAAATGAGCCGTTATCGAAATATCCGACAATTTATGTCACTTAACTAGTGCATATTTAATGAGGGCCCGAAAAAAAATTTAGTCTAGATTTTAACGAAATTGGTATCGTTAAAAAGATATCATAATGAGGGAGAAAAAACTCAATAGAACTACCCGTCGGAAATGAGTCGTTTTCAAGATATCCGATAATTTATGTCACGTAGCCAGTGCCTACTGTTCTAGTGCACATCTATAGTGCACTGTTATAGTGTAATGGGTGACCGCAAAAAATTGTTTTCTCGATTTTGATGAAAATGGTGTCGTTACAAAGATATCATTCTGATAAGTAAAAAACTCAATGGAACTAACCAACTGAAATGATCCGTTTTCGAGATATCCAAACGTTTATGTCACTTAATGCAGTTTCCCAGCAGTGTGCATTAGCAATGTGACACAAATTATCAGATATATCGAAAACGTCTCATTTCAGACGGGTGATTCCATTGAATTTTTTAATTCTCACGATAATATCTTTTCAACGATACCACTTTAGTTAAAATCGAGACTAAATTTTTTTGCGGTTCCCCATTAAGTATGCATTAGTTATGTGACATAAATTGTCGGATATCTCTATAACGACTCATTTGCGATGGGTAGTTTCATTGAGTTTTTTGCTGTTCTCAATGAGATCTTTCCAACGTACCACTTTCGTCAAAATCGGTAACTTACACTTCTTGCAGTTCCCTAGTTAGTCTCATCAAGCAAGAATTATTACTAAAGAATTTAAATATTGTCTGTAAAGAACTATGAAATATAATTTATCATTTTTAAACACTATATATGTGTGTGTGTGTGTGTAAAATGATCTATGGAAAATCGTTTTGTGAAAAAATATAAAATATATGTACTTTTAAGTAATTTTCAACTTACTGAACACTTTTCTTATTTAACCTCTTCAGATGCAAAGGTAAACCGACATTGCGAGTACACACTCATTGATTTTGCACAAACAAAAAGACACCCTGGAGGAGAGGAGGAGCCCCTTTTCCTGGTAATTTAGATTCACAAATACGAATCTAAAATGACTAACACCCATAAAATATCTATTTAATTATCCATAATTACGCAGTATCAAAATTAAAATCATTAATTAGTTGAATTATCTACTAATCCTCAAAAATTTTTATTGCAAAAGATTTAAGTTAACTAATTTTGAAAATTTTTACTTTCATACTGACAGTCTGGGATGCAATTTGCACACTCAGAGGATATAACATTTCAGGGTGGGGAGTGGTCAGGGAAAACCGGGAAAAACACAGTCAAGAAAAGAGAAAACTACCAGTATTTTCTTACAAAATATATTTCAAATAATATAAAGAGATTTTATAAACTGAATTTATCTTTAACAAAATACTGGTATTTTCCATCTATATTGACTGTGTTTTACCTAACCACAAGCCACCCTGCAGTTATCTCGTGAGAAAATAAGCCTCAGTATTGCCCTTTATTGGTTTATGTCCAAAACCAAATACGTTCAGCTACATGGAACTCCATGTAGATGAACGGAAATAAACAGTAAATGGAAGTAAACATGTACAAAAATTCAGTAGTTCATATTTGATCTTCCTCGGTTCACAAGTATCGCATGTGAACCGAGGTAAATTAAATTTTTCATCATATGCTTTCAACAAATTTGTAAATTAAAATCTTTATTAAAAAAAAAAAAAAAAAAAAAACTACAAGACTGTTTTTTAATTACTGAAAAGTACATTTTTTGCGACGTTTCTTTTAGAGTTTAACTATGACTGATAAATATTTATGCTGCAGGGGCAAAAGAATAACAAAAACAAATAAAATAAAATAAAATAGCGTTATTTCTCTAATATTGCCCGAAATTAGTTGCTCTCAACATGCCGCGCACGATCCGTCGATTATGCGATTATACGATGCGGGGGATTCCAGATGAGATTCATTTTCTTTTTTTTTTCTATTGTTGTTGAATTTAATAAACATTTTCCATGTAAATTTAAAAATAATTGAAAAAAAAGTTAGTTTTTAGCACATGTTCCAACTAGGTTAGTTTAGTGACTGTATTAACTATTTAACAGAAATTTATCCAGTTACTTTTTCTACTACCTTCCTAAGGCCTTTCTAGATTTGAACTGGAAAATATGCAACATAGCTCGAAATACTCTCTAAGCAAGAGTCCATAGACGGCAATATTTACACAGGCTTTTCTGCAACCCTGTATGGTGTTACTTGTCAATATCACATATATATTAAATTTGCAATTTATTACAATTTTTTTAAGCTTAAAAAAGTCAGCCTCGAAAATAGAATATTTTTTCCTCATGTTTGAGAATTTTTGAAAATTCATTTCTTTTGTTGAAATATCCAGAATTTTCATCTTTTAATAACATACGGCAGATGTATCACTGCACAAATATGACATTATAAAAATTGTTCCGTCCATAATAATCGTATTGCAAAGAGTAATTAATCGAATCATAATCGAACATAGCATTTGTAGTTTAATTCGCATGCAACTAATTAGTAGAAATTATCTCGTAATTTATGCTTGATACAAGAATTGTGTTGAATATGATACATAGTGAATATTAGATCATGCAAGTCATATAGTATAAAATAAGTTTGAATTAATGCACATATCTGATTTGCTAAAGAGTTATCTTAAAACATAATCAAATCGCATAAACATATGTAGACTACGTGATGCACCTAACAGAAATTAAAATAGACAAAAATACTCAACGTTTATATTAATTCAACATAAAATATTTTCATTTTTTTTTTTAAATGTGATTATTTTTAACAATTAGAAACATATGGTTTTCCTAAACTATTTGATCGTGTTAAAAAAGAAAATTTTTCCGATTCTGTAGATTACTCTTTAACAATTCGACATAGAAAATGCAAGATACGAAATTGAATACAAGGATATTCAAAAATTGGATGCCAGTGACTGCATTTTAGCAGATCAGTTTAAAGAACAAACATTCTTACTTGAATTTAAGATAAATGTACCAATAGTGGGCCAGGTGCCAATGGTATTTTTAAAGTTTAAAAACAAGCTCATAATCCACTCCAGAAAAACGCGTGAAATAAATTTGTTTAACTGACATCCTTAAATGTTAATTTTCCGTAAACTATTTGGAATAATAAAATTGTTTTTTTTTCTTTAATACATTTGTTTATTTTCTAAAAACTCTTCAAAAACAGATTTTTTGACAGTTTTTTAATGATTTCATTAAGAGATAAATTTATAGTTAAAACACTTTTTGTTTAATATTATGTTTTACTTTGAACTAGACTATTGTTGATGCACTCTATAACATTGTAAATAATTTGTTACATAAACTGAAATGTTAAAAATTGACTATTGTAATGATTTCGAAAAGCGGCCCACTTCTGGGTCATTGTCTCTTAAATTGTACAAACAGTCTTGGAGACCCACAACTGGTGCATACGCCGAATTTTATTCTTATGTATTAACATATGCTTATACATATGTGTATGATAAATGTGTACATGTGTATACAATGCAAATGATTAAAAATCTAAAATGTATTTTATTTCAGACAGTAATAAAAACAATCTGTGCTTTCTTTGATTCATGATATAAATAGTTAAACAAAAAGATGCTTTCGAAATCCATTTAAGAGGAGAAAAGATAAGAAAAATCCCTGTCGGCCTGACCTATAGGCAGAGGTAGATTTCGAAGTTAAGTGTTCATTTCAGCAACAAAAGATAAAATATGATAAGAAATAAACCCAGTTTAACAACTTTATTTGGCCCCTTTTGAAGAATTTTTAATTTCATTTTTCTG
This sequence comes from Maratus speculifer, assembly GCA_964019185.1. NCBI lineage: Eukaryota > Metazoa > Arthropoda > Arachnida > Araneae > Salticidae > Maratus > Maratus speculifer. Next base: position 83,950,742 of record OZ025289.1, on the reverse strand, counting down.
TAAGAGCTGCTTTTATCAGAATCATCTTAAGCGATATTCGATTCAAATGCCAACTTTTAGAGCAGTTTTTGAAATATATTCCGCTAAATTGATTTTAGCGCAAAACTGGGAGCAAAAATGGATTTAAAAAGAGTAAAAAATAAGCAATTTATTATTTGAATATTTTCTCAATTTTAGTCACGGTCACTTTAGGAAATTCTGCTCAAAATGCCATTTCGACAGCATTTTTTCAAATATATTCTGCCTTTATCACAAAACTTTCAATACGTCACATTATATAGTTAATAAATAAGTGAACCTCCCAATTGAATGTGTTTGAGAGCAAAATGAATTAAGAAATGAGTCAGAATGTAAGCAGTTTTGATTTGAGATTGATTTCTTAAACTCCTATTATTATTTAATTTTTTTGCTATAAGCATTAGTCCTATCAAATACTTGTCAGTATAATAGTTGTAGATATTATTGAGAAGATGTATAATAAATTTAATCGGATTTGATATCTTAAGAATTGACGAAGTTATGGATTTTTCCCCCTCCCCCCCCTTTTTGATTTTGTTTTCGTTTTATTTATTTATTTACTTATTTTTACCGACTTTAAGGAGGAGGTTATGATTTCGACCTGTATGTATTTCTTGTTCACTCATAAATTCTTTAAATATGAATCGATTTTGATAATTATTTTTTTGTTTGAAAGTATTCTAACAAAATACTGATCAAAAAACTGACCAATACATCACATTATATAATTCCTAAATAAGAGGATCTGCTATTTGGGTGCGTTTAAAATCAACAAGTTGGAAATTGCACGTAAAGCGTAGCAAATGAGGTGCGTTCGTTGATAACGAAGTTTTAAAATATTCAGATCTTGCTGATATAGTAGAGCGTACTTTGGATACAGTATAGTGGTCGAAATCTTTGTGTTCCTGTAAATATGCAGGGAGTAATTCTTATTATACTTCATTAACGTATATCTTATTCATAAAATGTGAAGTAGTTTAATATAATTAAAACACCCCCCAAACAATGTTTCCCCGTATTATACATTATTTAGTGGAACACATTTGTGTGGCCCTGTAATTTAATAATAAATATTCTTTGCATTACAGACTATACAAAATGTATTTTTAGTACATATTTCATAGATTCATGCCGATTCTATTATATTCAAATGAGTGTAACACCATTAAAATGCATTTGAAACTTTTTTCCCCATTGACCGTAATGTATCGGAATACTTTTGATTGTACCTGTAATTGATCAATGCATCCGATTTTCATAACATTTGAAATGACTCGACAAAATTATGTAATAAATATACGTTTTAAATTTCAAACGATTAAAATGCATTTGAAACTTTTTTTCCCATTGACCGTAATGTACCGGAATTCTTTTCATTGTCCCTGTAATTCATCTATCCATACGATTTTCATAAAATTTGAAATGACTCGACAAAATTATGCAATAAATATACGTTTTAAATTTCAAACGATTAAAATGCATTTGAAACTTTTTCCCCATTGACCGTATTGTAACGGAATGCTTTTGATTGTCCCTGTAAATGATCTATCCATCCGATTTTCATAAAATTTGAAATGACTCGATAAAATTATGTAATAATTATGTATTTTAAATTTCAAACGATTCGGTTGGGTAGTTTTTGCGTTGTTATATGCGGACGGACAGACAGACAGACAGACAGACGGACAGACAGACAGACGGACAGACAGACGGACAGACAGACAGACGGACGGACTGAGCGACAACAATAGGTGCTACGTATTTACATAATTACGAACGCACCTAATAAAATGCATTTGAAACTTTTTCCCCATTGACCGTATTGTAACGGAATGCTTTTGATTGTCCCTGTAAATGATCTATCCATCCGATTTTCATAAAATTTGAAATGACTCGACAAAATTATGTAATAATTATGTATTTTAAATTTCAAACGATTCGGTTGGGTAGTTTTTGCGTTGTTATATGCGGACGGACAGACAGACAGACAGACAGACGGACAGACAGACAGACGGACAGACAGACAGACGGACGGACTGAGCGACAACAATAGGTGCTACGTATTTACATAATTACGAACGCACCTAATAAAATGCATTTGAAACTTTTTCCCCATTGACCGTATTGTAACGGAATGCTTTTGATTGTCCCTGTAAATGATCTATCCATCCGATTTTCATAAAATTTGAAATGACTCGACAAAATTATGTAATAATTATGTATTTTAAATTTCAAACGATTCGGTTGGGTAGTTTTTGCGTTGTTATATGCGGACGGACAGACAGACAGACAGGCAGACGGACAGACAGACAGACAGACGGACAGACAGACAGACCGACGGACTGAGCGACAACAATAGGTGCTACGTATTTACATAATTACGAACGCACCTAAAAATGAGTTTAAAAATGAGTCAGAATATAAGAAGTTTGGATTTGAGGGTTTTTTCTGATACTCCTATTTTTGTTTAATTTATTTTTGCTATACGAATTGGTCCTATGAAAAACTTGTCAGTACAAAATTTGTAGATATTATTGGGAAGATTTAAAATAAATTTAAATAGATTTGATAGTTTAAGAATTGACGAAGTTATGGATTTTTGTCTTTTTTCACCCCCCTTTTTGTTTTCGTTTTTAATTTATTTTGTCTGTAAGAATTAGTTCTATCAAAAACTTGTAAATACAAAAGTTTTAGATAATGTTAAGAGCATTTATACAAAATTTAGTTGGATTTGATATCTTGAGAATTGACGAAGTTAGGAATTTTTTTCTTCCAAAAACCCTGTTTTTTTTCGCCTCTTGAGCCCATTTCTAAATTTATCAAAAATCTGTCATACATAAAATTTTGGCCCATTTTTAAGAAGTAATGTAAACTTTAAACCGATTCGATATATATTTTAATTAAAAAGTTATCGCGTTTTTTCGGTTTTCACAAAAACCCTCCCTATTTCCACCCCCTTGGTCCGATTTTGCCCATTAACGAACTTAGCCGAGATTTTATACCCCTTGATTTTATGTATCAGTTTGGAGCTGAACTGTAGAAGTTATCGTGTCCATAAGAAAGTGATATATATATATGTTACAGGCCAAACCCGATTTTAGGCCAAACTAGAATGGCCTAGGCCAAACTAGTCTATCCTAACGCCCATCGGATAAACTAGTTTTTCCTAGGCCAAACCGGTTTATCTTAACGCCCATCGGATAAACTAGTGTTTCCTAGGTCAAACTAGTCTATCCTAAGGCCCATAGGACAAACTAGTTCTTCCTAGGCCAAACTAGTTTGGCCTAACTCTTATAGGAAAAACTAGTTTAGCCTGCTGTTTATTGGTCTGAACTAGTTTATCCTAGGCCGATCTAATTTATCCTAGGCCAATTCAATTTGGCGTGATTATTCAATGACCGCCTCGGCGCCAAAATTCTAGTTTGTCCTAGGTTGATCTAGTTTATCCTAGGCCAGTGTAATTTTACGTGTTTTTAGCTCATGGGCGTCAAAGCCAAAGAAAAAACGTGCTCACAGGTTCTGTATTATGTATGTACGCATGTATGTACGTATGTACGTACGTATGTATGTACGTAACGCGATAACTCTTGATAGAAATAATGTAATTTGACATGTTTTTATCTCGTCAGCTACCCAAGACTGAGAACCAATATGCCCGTGGGTTCTGTATCTATGTATGTACGTAAGTGCGTAACGCAATAATTTTTAATAGAAATACTCCATTTGCACCAAACTTTCAATATAGGTTTATTCTTATGAGGAGCTTTTCTTATTAATTTTGGGAGGTCATTGGAGAAGAATAAGGGGGGAGGGGACGAGAGGCTGATTCGCCCCTTCCCTTAATTCAAATAAATGGATTTCTATGGATTATTAGCATATTTTATTCAAATTTTAGATATAAGAGTATTCTGTTGAAGCGCCTTCATTAGTTGCGGGTGTCAATTGTTTAAGTATAAAGGGAGGGGAGAATAGGGGTAACGCCCCATAATTTATGTAAATGCTTTTTTCACGCAGAATTTACTGATTTACTTCAAAGTTTAGAAATAGATTCATTCTGGTAAGGCGTTTCCCTAATTGGTTTTGGGGATTATTTGAATAAGAACAAAGGGAAGAACGGGGGAATCCCGCCTAATTTTTTTAAATGGGTTTTTCATGCAGAATTAACCGATTTCCTGCAAATCTTAGATTTGCTCATTCTGATAAAGCGTTTCACAGATGAATTTTGGTGGTTCTTTGGTTTTTGGTCTGAACCAGCAATTTATTTCCTTCCTTAAAATATATAAATTTGCTATAATACAGAATTGTCCAATTTGCTTAAAATTTTGGACATGAATTCATTTGATCAGGTGCTTCTTTAATTAATTTGGGTCTTTTCTTATGGTTATGTATAATGGGTTAGTGGACGATTTATCGCCTTCCTTAAATTAGATAAATGGGTTTTTATGCAGTATTATCCGATTTGCCGTGAATTTTGAATATAGCTTATATTTTTTTCTTTAAAAGGTGAATCCCTGAATTGTTTTGAGGATTTAATGATTAAGTATAAAGGGAGGTATGTGAGATTACCCTCTCTAAATCAGATGAATAGTTTTTTGAGCAGAATTATCTGATTTGTTTCAAATTTTGGATAATTGTTTAATTTTATAAAGCGTATCTGTGGTTAGTTTTGGGGGTCGAATGGTTAAATATAAATGGGGGAAATGGGAAAAAGTAATCCAACTTACTTTATTTCTCGAGGGTGTTAGTCTATAAAAAAAATAAGGCTGAAATACACAATGACTGTAAACAGCCTGTGAATGCAAAGCCATCAGTTTAATTGGGCAATATTCTTTTTAATATTGATCCCGACTACTGCTCCATTGCTAACCTTGTGCAAAGTGGTTTTGTCATCACCATTATAATGTATTTTATTCGATGCGTTGTAGAATACTGTTAGAGGTTTGCACGAGCCAGAATTTCGAGTTCCGGCCCCGCCTTTCCCGAAGGAAAGTTATTTTGCCGTGACCCTGTGTAAAAATTAAAAGTTCAGCCCGAGCCCTGCCTCTACAAAAATATATGAAAAAAGACTCAGTCCCACTCAATCTGGCCCTACTCAATTTCTGCCAAAAATTCAGATTTTACTTAACATACAATTGGGATTCCTTTAAAAAAATACTGCATACATACATATTGGATAAATTTACAATGTATTTTTAAATTACGAGGTGTTCACAGAATGAAAAATACACAATATATTATTGATTAGTTAATTTCATAGACCTTTCAATATTGAAATGGAGATTCATTAAATAATTAATGTAGTTTAGAACAAAAGAAAAAAAGGAGAGTTATAAACATCATAACTAAACTGTTCAGTAAAAAGTAAATTTGTGAATATGTTTCTCTGTCATTCCTTAAGACTTTTCTCAAATCCAAAAGAGCTACATCCAAACACATTTAAGAATTAATTCATTTTCGGAAAGGCATAAGATTAACATCCATTCTCACTCAGAAAATATGTAATCGAATGGCGTTAATCATTTTTTTCCATAAAAGCGATGTACCTTTGAGAAAATACAATTAAAGCTACGTTTTGAATCGAATTTTCGGTTACGCCTGAACGGAGAAGAAAAACTTGACGCCGTGACAAGAATAGCTTATATGTCGACAAGAAACTAATTTCTAAAAAATGGAAAACGCTGTTCGATTCCAAATTATGTTCACCTCCAATCTGGCTCGAATATGCAATAATAATAATAATAATAATAAATGCAAGCCTGATCTCAGTTGGCACGAGTCTGCAGGAAAAAAAAACCCATGTAAAATGCATTATGTCTTTAGGGTGGACATGTGAAATTCATGTATTGATGTTATAAGCAATTACTCTTGACACACATTTATACTTATTCTAGTGAAACACATGTTTTTTACCGACCAAACCCGATTTCGAGCCAAATTAGATTAGCCTAGGCCAAACTATTTTATCCTAACGCCAATTATATAAACTAGATTTCCTACGCCAAACTTGTTTATCTATATGCCCGTAGGAAAAACTAGTTTTTACTAGTTAAGAGGGAAATCCGTCCTTTTCCCTTCATACTTTACCATTAAACCCTCAAAACTATTCAGGGAATTGCCTTATCAGAAAGAACCTATAAGCAAAATTTGAAGCAAATCCGTAATTTCTGCGTTAAAAACCATTTATCTAAATTATGGGGGGGGGATACCTACATTGCCCTTTCTTTAACACTTAAACAATAAACATACACAACTAATCCCTGAGGCGCCTTGTCAGAATAATTCTATATCTAACATTTTAAATGAAAACTGATAATTCTGCATGATAAATGCATTTCTCTAAATTAACGGAGGGGGATTATACTTCCGTTCGCTCCCTTTATTCTTCTTATTCAGTGATTTTCCAAAACTAATCAGTAAAGTATCTTATCAGAAGGAACCTACATCCAAAATTTGAAGCTAATGGGATATTTATATCAAGAGTTATAGCGTTACTTACATTCGTACGTACATACGTACATACATGCGTACTTACATATATACAGAACCTATGAGCCCTTTATTTCGCTGGCTTTGATGCCCGTAAGCTAAAAACACGGATAATTACATTGGCCTAGGACAAACTAGATCAGCCTAGGAGAAACTAGAATGTTGGCGCTGAGACAGTCATTGAATTCAATAAAATCACGCCAAATTGAATTGGCCTAGGATAAACTAGATCGGCCTAGGATAAACTAGTTCAGACCAATAAACAGCAGGCTGAACTAGTTTATCCTATAAGAGTTAGGCCAAACTAGTTTGGCCTAGGAAAAACTAGTTTGTCCTATGGGCCTTAGGATAGACTAGTTTGGCCTAGGAAAAACTAGTCTATCCGATGAGCGTTTGGATAAACCGGTTTGGCCTAGGAAAAACTAGTTTATCCGATGGACGTTAGGATAGACCGGTTTGGCCTAGGAAAAACTAGTTTATCCGATGGGAGTTAGGATAGACTAGTTTGGTCTAAAATCGGGTTTGGCCTGTAACATATATATATATATATATATAGGTAGATAGATAGATAGATAGATAGATAGATCTATAAACTTTTTTACTAATGGTAGTTTTGGTGTCTAAAGGTCACGATCGGCGTAGATCTGCAAAAAATTTTCAGAAATCCCAACATAGGAGCGACCGCAATAGGTAGTATTTCATACGAAATCTACCTAAAAAAAACCATCTATTTCATTTGTCGTCGAAAGCGCTCGCGCATGCCCAGAATGCCATATAAGTAAGCATTGGAAAAAAGCGAAGAACCGACTTTTCGATTTTATTTGCGATTTTTAGTAGTTTTTGACTTAAATCGATCAAAACGCTCCGGCACGGTTAAAATTAAAAGACACATTCCGAAAGATCGTATTCTTACGTAGCAAATACCACAATCAATTCGAAAGAAATCGCAGTTTACTCTTTAAGAAAATGTTTTCATAAAAAGTTGTATCCCCTCTTTAGGGAAGCATCCAGGGCACAATTTTGGAGGTAACGGCAAACCAAAAATATGTTCTTAAAGCTTAAACCTTCTGCTAATTAATAGTGTAATAGGTTTTTTAAAAATATGAATTTGAACTCTTTCAAATGCAACGGTGAACGCATGCCACTTCACGTCTCAGAGAGATCACATTTTTTACATGCTAAAAATATCTAAACATCCTATTTTAATGCAATTTCTTTAAGTATCACAATAGATCAGGTTTTTCACCATCTACAAAAATTTTGAAACTTTCGGACGGATATAAAAAAAATTTATAAAATAAAATGAGTGAAATATCTCAGAGAAATCAACAAAAATCTGAATGTTTTGCGCAGTAAAAAAAAGTATTACTTTACTTATTTATTTATTGTTAAAAGTATTTATCCAGTTTGTACATTATAAGAAATACAACGGTCTAAAAATCAAATTTCCGATTCATTATAAGCTTTTATTTAGTCTGCCCATTCAGCTCAAATCTTGCAATCAAATTCTAATTCCCTTCTCGCACTTATAATCTATTTAGTTTTTTTCAGTTATACGACGTATTTTCAATGGCAATAAAATATTGTACTTAAAACATGATAATAATAATAATTTATGGGAAAACATTTGTCTAATAAGGCTACATATACAGGGTGAGTCATAAATATCGAAACAATAGGCTATCTCCTTAAATATTGACCCTAGACACATACTTCCAAATGCAAAAATTCATTAAAAAAGGTAAACGTTTTGATAAGATAAGTTGCAACTCCATGGGGGGTCTATTTGAAAAAGTACGAAAATTAACTTTTTATACGGCCCCCATAGGATAAAAATTCCAATTAGAAAAACTTTCCTTATCCAGTCCTGAATAATACACAAAAAGTTGCATCTTCATATCTTCAAAACTCGCAGAGTTATAGCCGTTTGAAGGTTTTAAGGGATTAGACACAAATTCGAATGCGTGCAATTCAAAAGACAATGTTACTTTAACAGTTCTAGGAAACGCGTAAAAAATCTATATTTTGAGTTAGAATTTTGATTTTTTTTTTTCCTTTGTTTGTGATGGTTAGCCATATAATTTGCCAAGAAAATCACATCCTAAAATTTATCATAAAATTTATAAAAGTTTCATATGATTAGTACTGGTTTAAAAGGGATAATTAAAAATCCTTATAACTCCAAACATCATTTATCGGATTTCAATTTCTTTCCATTTAATTAAAGATGAAAATCTGATTTTAGATTTGTTTCGGGTTTTTGTTTTTCAATATTTTAGAACTATTAAAATTATTTATTGAAAAAATAATATAACTTTAAAAAAAATCTTATTTTCAAAAATAAATAATTTTTCAATTTTGCTCGAAACAAACCTAATGTAAAATAATTAAAAATGACATGTTTCAAGTTTGTACTTTATTTTCTTTAACAATTCTTAACTTTTAATAAGGTCAGCATTGAACGAAATTTTCAATCTCGGTCTCGAACAATCCGTATTAAAATCACTGTCTCTGACTGACCTAATACGTGCATGAAATAAGTAAAATATGGTTCAATCAAAATTTTTATGAAAACCACATAGATTTTAAAATCACTTTTATTTAAAAAAAAAAATAAAAAAATAATAAAATTTATTTTTTTTTTAAGAAAAAAAATATATTTTTTAAGAATATTTAAATGCTAAAAAATTAAACACAATAAAATCAGAAAAAAACTCTGTCTATGACGGAATTCTGTTTTAAACAAAAAATGCGTTGATACACGCAAAATGAATACAATAATACCTGAGAAAGAATAAACTCCTAGAAAGGACATTTGTCTATTACGTATTTTTTCTTTCCCATGTGATTCCGTCTTAAAAGGTTTTACTGTATAACATTTTTCAAAGTCTCCAACGCACGGGATATGGATTAGCGATATTAAAATATAAGTGAAACATTTAGATATAAAAAGAGATTCATTGATAAAATAAATATATCACAGCCTTTGATGCTTCTTTAATAATAAAAAGTATAAATATAAAAAACGAAAAGCTATAATAAGTAGTTTTGTCAGAATTCCTCCCCGCGAAACAATTTTTAACTAAACTAAAAAAAAAAAAAAAAAAAAAAAAAAAAAAAGAAGAAAGAAAAAAGAAAATTATGTAGAAATTCACGGCCGAGCAGGGCTATGATTTAAACTTTTTCCCAGACTGCTCCGGATTATAATTTTAACATTTTTCCATGCCGGGCAGAAATTTTTTCCGTATGAATCGGTTTGGGACCGGACCTAAATATTTTCATCCATGCAGACCTCCAGTGCTAACGATCAACATATTTTGAAAACAAGTTTTGATTTAAATCAATACGCTGCTTTATTATTTCCAAATAAGAGGCACAGTCTTGAATCGACATTTAATACGGATAATATGTGGACGGTCCCTCATTTGCTTTGAAAACAAGTCAAAAATACTTCGTTTACAGGCATGGTAAAGTGGTGTAAGACACGAATTTTGGAGAATTTTGGATTTTAATATCTCTGACAGATTTTCAGATACGGAGATGAATTTTTTTGTTGTTTTTCAGTTTAGGAATAGATGAGGAATAATTTCCTATTTGGGAATTTTGCTCTACGGGAGCAGTATAAAAATTTAATTTTCGTATTTTTTCAAATAGACCCCCCATGGAGTTGCAACTTATCTTATCAGAAATTTCCCCTTTTTTATGAATTTTTGAAATTGGAAGTATGGGTCTAGAGGCAATATTTAAGGAGATAGCCTATTGTTTCGATATTTATGACTCACCCTGTATATCATCATATGTGTGATCACGTAAATGTCACTGATTGTTTTTTAAATGACTTGATGTTCTTGAATTGTACCGTGACATGGTTGGTAAAAGCATCATCTTTCAATTTCGGGCAGGGAGAGAATGAATGTGGGTTATTTCTCAAATAAACGTTGATAAATATTTTTACTTAAAATTTCATTCAAAAATTTTCGGGCTATCGGTTTTCAACGGACATACGCGTTTTCGGGGTCAGAGATCCTGAAAAACATGTTTTTTACAAAATGTCTTTCTTTTTGTGTGTGCGTCCATGTGTATGATTGTTCATGTAGAGTGTGAGTGTATCTTCTTTCGAAAAGTGTGTGAACTAATGCATAGAATTAAACCAAACTTCATGTATATATTTTTATTATGAACATTAAGTTTCAATTGAAATTAGGGATATACCCCTGGAACTAAGACTGTGATAACGATCTTGTACGACTTTCTTGATTTTTGGTAGTTCTGTTGTATATTGGCTGCTCGTGCACCAACGTGCATTTCTTATCCAGATTTCGACGATTCGTAAGCAACTGACATCCAACTAGAAAAATGTTTTTAATAAATACTATAAGAGCCACCTGTCTTTATCCGTGTTAACCATGAGATAGTTAGAAATAAAATAAATAAAAAAGCAATAATACGGCAATTTCAATAGCAGAGCTCTGTACATTTCCGCATATAAATTGTTAAACGATAATCAAGAAAGAATGAAGTTACTTTGACACCAGTAAAGAAAAAAATTCGGATTTATAAATAAGAATATGCATTTTCTTTGATGCATGTAATAGAAAAACATACAATTTCCCTGACAATACAAAATAAATAAATAAATAAAATTTTAAAAAAACCTTCAACCACATGGCGGTGAAATTTTCTTTCGTATGGAATTTATATACACTATCAAAAAAATATCTTTATAAAAATGTCTTACACAAAATATCTAAAAAACAATCAACAATAGTTTTTTTATTTATGTAATTTTCCATTATCGGGCTCATAGCCGATGTTGGTGACGAAATAACTGTAAAAACACTAAAATTTTTAAAATGTACGTTTAATCTGTATTTTTTAGCAGATTGATTTTAGAAGCATATAGCAGTAGATGAAGTATTTTACGCTCCTACCTAAAACTGATGCTGAGATATTGAGAAATGACCCTCCCCCATTTAACCACTTGATGACTGAATTTCTAAAATCGCGTTTAAATATTTTATAATGGATTCATTATGCTAAATTTTATCCAACGGCCTAAAATTTATACTGCAAAATGGGGAAGTGACATAAAACCTCCAATCTTCACAAACCCCTTAGTGAATGAATTTCTAAAATCGAAAACTCCGAATTCATAACTTATTCAACTGAAATGAGAGATTAATAGTTCATTAACGAAGCAGAATAAAAATGTAGCGTTTGTTTCTCATTATGATTTCGTTCATCTGACGAAACCCAATTTGTTTCTGTCCTCTGTCCGTCTGTCACTGAGTGTCACAAAAACTGTATAAGTCAGACACTTCAAATTTTCTGTACTTACAGTTGAATACCACGTGTCACACGATAAATCATAAAATGTTGAAAAAGTATATTATTTTAAATAAATTATATTTTTTCAATGTCATGCGTTCATTTTTGCGATTTAAGGTAATAACGACAAATTAAGGTTCTACCAATTTTCATGGCTTAGTTTTAGATTGTATTTTTCAAACAAATATAGGATTTGACACAGCAACTCATTGACTATCTATATAAAAAAATAATTTAACAGATATGTATTCATAAAATGTAATGGCATGATTTCTTGACCAATGCTATTTGGCGTTATTACCCACCTATATGGGTAATAACGCCTTGCAAACAAAACTATGAAATAAGATGGAATAATGACATGTAGATATCCCAATTCTAAAAATACAAATTCTACAAACTTAGAAATTGACAAATTGCATTCTAAGCTATTGAAAATGTTCATTTTTTTTGTGAAAGTGTAAGAAAAATAAAGGTGTGGTATGTGTGGGGGAGGAAGCAAAAGAATATTAGACCGTGAGCTTCTTTTTGCTTAAAAAGGACCGTTTAAATAGAATTATTAGAAACATTGCACGGTCTTAACTGTGTTTATTTGAATCAGTATTTAGGATGTAGCTCGGCCACTGTAGGGAATCAACCGGGGTATTAATGCCAAGTATTGGCGTTATTACCCCATTATAGTTATTGCGCTGTACATTTTAAATTATAAATTATCTCCAAGATAGAGAAGATATCCAAAATCTTCAACAACATTTTGAAAGTGCATGAAATGTACTACAAATTTATGTAATTAACAAAGTATTTCTGGATAAAAAAAAAAAAAAAAAAAAAAAAAAAAAAAATAGTCTTCACATCAGAAAACGTATCTCCCAAATTTTAGATCAAGCGTTAATTTTAGTTGCTTGTAAAAACAATAAGACCTAAAAATGAAACAAGTTAACTTGAAGCTGTTCTTTGCGATTTATATCACTCAAAACCCTTCTGCTCAGAGCACATGGGTGTCATTTACCAAATTATTTCATAATTATGCATAATATTAGCACTTGGCGTTATTACCCCGTCTGGCGTTATTGCACCAGACCACCTTACATTTTAAAGTAGAACCTTATTTTGAACATTTTGTGTGTAGATATCATAGCTTGGAGTTAAAGCGTCTCGTTGGTAAACAGTAAATTGTTAGGTCCATCCCCGATGCTGAAAATTGAGATTTTCATATTAAAATGGATTTAACTGAAAGAAATTTCATATATTTTGCCAATTTAAATATTTATTTTATTAGATTTCGTTTATCTGACATTAATAATATTTTTTTTAATTCAATTTTTGTTCTATTTTAAAAGCAACTTATTAATTATTCATCATTTTAAATTTCGTTTAAACAGTTTTCTTCGTTTTTAGAAATTTAAAATTTTAATATATCTCCGCTATTTTTTTTTCCTTTCGGATTTTCGGAAATTTTTGAATTTTGGATTTTATTTAAATAATTTGATTTGAACATTTTTAATTCGATTAAAATAAATAACTTCTTTTTGTAATTATTTTGAAATTAAATTTATTCCATCTATGTAATAACTTAATAATTATAAATTAACAATTTGGATTTATTAATTAATTGATAATTTGTTTTGAAAGAAACTTCAAACAAATTCCTCTGTGCGATCTGCGATCACACTTACCCACTTGTTTTTCTGTAAGTTCAAATATACACTGTTAAAAGTGAAGGTGACAAACCGGTGCCATTTGACACCCGGAGGTGAAAAGACCCTAGGGTCCATTGGAACCCGGGGCATTTGGAACCCTAGGGTACCATAGGGGCTTGGATATGTGGTTTCAGTGCCGACAGGTCTCTTACTGGGTGATTGGAGCTAAATAAGGTGCCATACACTTCGTATTGGCAACAATGTGGCACCTCATCGGGTGACTGGAACCATGCACATGCGCTGTGACGTGTGTTTTTCTGTTTTCTGTGACGGCAAGTAAAATCTATGGCTATAAGTGACTGAAAGTGAGCTCGATGGCCGAGCGGTTAGAACGCTGACCTTGTAATCAGACGTTGTGAGTTCGAATCCTTCGACGGCCAAAAGTCGGTTCGTATATTTTTTATTTTTTTATTATTGGACACTCTCGATTAAGGGTGCCATCTTTTCACCCTAATTAAAGATGTCATTCTGGCTCCTTTAGGGGTGTCACCAGTGAGACAAGTCTTTCACCCCTAAAAGGTGCAATGTGTCACAATTAGTTTTAACAGTATAAGTTTTTCCACAGGGTGAAACGGCGGTTCTGAACGATGACTGCAGTTGTTCGTGTGAAGAATGCGGCGAAGATAAAATTCTCTGTCCATCCAATATGCAGTGCATCCCGAAAGAACGATGGTGTGACGGTACAGTGGATTGTTCAGATGATGAAACCAATTGCAAGTGTAAGTATTATATACTAAATCGAAATCAGACAAAATTACAAGCATATTGCTTGAAAATGCCAAAATTTTTAATTCATTAATGATACATTTTATTATTACACTAGTTTCCTAACCTACCATGTTTTAAGTACCACTATTTCCGAATAGAAATACAATAAAACTTCCGAATAACGGAAATTCGAAATCATCCTGCTAAACAAATGCATGATTCTCGTTATTCATAACTTTAAATTAAAACAATCACTCCAAGATTTTTTTTTAATTTAAAAGAGAGTTCTTGTATAATATTCTCTTATAAGCTGAGAATGAGTCTTCTTCATAGTTGGAAATTATTTTGTATGTCAGAGTTTTCAGTACAGATGGTGGCCTAAGATTTCAATAGACTTATTTTTCATTTTGTAAAAATGATGCCGCCATGATAACTATTAGAAATAACTAGTTAGCTTCAACCGCAAGCAAGATCCTCTTTTTTTATAAAATCTCAAAGCGAACGAACCTTGAAACGTGTCCCCGCTGGCAACGATACTTTATAGCAAGCGTGCTCTCCACACACAGCCGAATCCTCACATCCGGATCTTTGACCACTTACAATGTTTAACCGAACGAAACTCGAACCCCGCTGCCAGTGGCAGCGTGAAGCAAGCGTCTTTTGAACGAATCTCTAATTTCTATGCAAATCTCGAACCTGATCCCCGCTGCTTACGGCACCGTATAGCAAACGTGCAGCGCATGCACTGCCAGATAGAGCATTATATTCTTATTAAAACTCTATTTGCACAAAACTCCGTTAAACAACCTATCCGTAGATATATTAGTCGAGGAGCTCGTGCTTTAAAGCAAGCAAGAAAGAAAGATTTTTGCCAAAATTACTATTCGAAAATAATGGTATTTCACGCTGCATTCCTTTTTATAGATTCCTATCGTGTATTATAAACTATCTTAAAGTTTCAAACAAATCAAATAAGATTTTAAGATTTTTACAAAAATTTCTATTCGAAAATAGTGGTATTTCATGCGGCATCATTTTTCATAAATATGTATCATGTGTTACACTGTATTTGAAATTTTCTAACAAATTTCCGTTGTGTAAGTTTCAAATTCCGCCACTAGGGAGCGCAATATATACTTAAAAAAATTGAATTTGAATAAAACTCCGTTAAACAATTTATTCGTAGATGATTTACTTGAGAGGGTAATGCTTTAAAGCAAGAATTTCAGATTTTTGCAGAAATTACTATTAGAAAATAGTGATATTAAACACGGCATTATTACAGATGTAATTTTTCCATTTTTGAATTTTGGGTGAAAAAAGTCCGGGCCAGGATTCGAACCAGGGATGTATTGGCTGAAGCCGCCAATGCTCTACCAACTGAGCTATCCCGGACACGAACACTGAAGGATTACTTCATTCAATTAACCTCAACGATCACTTTATCTGGTCTGATACTCTGGATCAGCTCCACAGAATAAATCGAAGGTCAATATATGGAAGTGCAGAAAATCGCTGCATACGAAATTACGTTAGCTTAATTCTCTAACACGATTATTCAATCGGTAAATTTATTATAACAGATGTAATTTTTCCATTTTTGAATTTTTGGTTAAAAAAGTCCGGGCCAGGATTCGAACCAGGGATGTATTGGCTGAAGCCGCCAATGCTCTACCAACTCAGCTATCTCGGACACGAACACCGGAGGACTATTTCACCCAATTAACCTCAACGATCACTTTATCTGGTCTGATACTCTGGATCAGCTCCACAGAATAAATCGAAGGTCAAATTGTGGAACTGCAGAAAATCGCTGCATAAGAAATTACATTAGATTAATTTTTAAACACGATTATTCAATCAATAATAAATTTACCGATTGAATAATCGTATTTAAAATTTAATCTAATGTAATTTCGTATGCAGCGATTTTCTGCAGTTCCATATATTGACCTTCGATTTATTCTGTGGAGCTGATCCAGAGTATCAGACTAGATAAAGTGATCGTTGAGGTTAATTGGATGAAATAGTCCTCCAGTGTTCGTGTCCGGGATAGTTCAGTTGGTAGAGAATTGGCGGCTTCAGCCAATACATCCCTGGTTCGAATCCTGGCCCGGACTTTTTTCTTCAGAAATGGAAAAATTACATCTGTTATAATAAATTAACCGATTGAATAATCGTGTTTAAAAATTAATCTAATGTAATTTCTTATGCAGCAATTTTCTGCTCTTCCATATATTGACCTTCGACTTATTCTGCGGAGCTGATCCAGAGTATCAGACTAGATAAAGTGATCGTTGAGGTTAATTGGGTGAAATAGTCCTCCAGTGTTCGTGTCCGGGATAGCTCATTTGGTAGAGAATTGGCGGCTTCAGCCAATACATCCCTGGTTCGAATCCTGGCCCGGACTTTTTTCACCGAAAATTCAAAAATGGAAAAATTACATCTGTTATAATAAATTAAACGATTGAATAATCGTGTTAAAAAATTAATCTAACGGCATTATTGTTTATAGATTTATATGATGTGTTATGAACTATTTTAAAGTTTCAAATAGACCAAAAAATAATTTAAGAATTTTTAAAAAATTACCTACTCGAAAATTGTTTTATTTGACGCGGCATCATTTTTCACAAATATTTATTATGTATTATAATGTATCTGAAAGTTTCAAACAGATCATCTTGTTAGATTTCTTGATTTGATTTATTTTTCCAGAAATTACTATTCGAAAATAGTGGTATTTCACACGGCTTCATTTTTTTTATATATAAATATTTATCCTGTATTACAAACTATCTGAAAGTTTAAAACAGATCTCGTTATTAGATATCACAGATAAATGAAAATTATCTGCGGTTTTCTTTTAGAACGACATGACAGTTTGAAAAAAAAATTCCAATTAGTGAAATAAAAATTAATATTTCGGCTTGTAGTTCTCGGCTCATGTCACGAGAATAATTTTTTTCAATTTCTAAAAGGGAAATTTACAGGGTGGTCATAAAAAAAACTTTGCCGATATACGGAGCTCTAGCGGCCAGTCCGCTCAACCGATCGATATGAAATTTCAGATATAGCTATTCAGAGGTATGAGCTCGAGATTCTGTGAATGACAACAAAATGGCGCTCACGGTCACGGTTATAGTTGCAGAAACTCGAAAATTTCCAATGGCAACACCCATTTTTTCCATCGCAAAATGCTCAGCGCATGCGAAAACCCTAAAGAGCGTTGGAACCGTACGTGTATCGCAAGAAACGGACACGTTATGCACGCACAAAAACTGTTCTGCGAAACCCCCCCCCCCCATAGAAAAAACTCGATTGGGGCGCAAGGAGAAAATTTGCATATCAGACAGAGTCAGTACACTAATCTCTGATTACAATACAGACCGGAGAAACTAAAACTTTTATTTTGATTGCACATTTTCCACATAGGTGTCATCACAGTCAATTAATGCTGATGGCATCCATGTGGAAAATGTGTAATCAAAATAAAAGTTTTAATTTCTCCGATCTGTATTGTAATCAGAGATTAGTGTACTGACTCTGTGTCATATGCAAATTTCCCAATCGAGTTCTTTCTATGGGGGGGAGGATTCGCCGAACAGTTTTTTGTGCGTGCATAACATGTCCGTTTCTTGCGATACACGTACGGTTCAAACGCTCTTCAGGGTTTTCGCATGCGCTGAGCATTTTGCGATGAAAAAAAATGGGTGTTGCCATTGGAAATTTTCGGGTTTTTGTAACTATAACTGTAACCGTGAGCGCCATTTTGTTGCCGTTCACAGAATCTCGAGCTCATACCTCTGAATGGCTATATCTGAAATTTCACCTCGATCGGTTGAGCGGACTGGCCGCTAGAGCTCCATATATCGGCAGAGTTTTTTTATGACCACCCTGTATTTCGCGTCCCACTGTTTCAAATGTGTACGCAATTTAGATTAAGAGTTGCACGCTTCTATCAAAACGTCTACTGTTTTTTTTTTCTTTTTTTAATCTGCTCTTTTTGTTTAACCGCCGTAACCTTGTGCGCATCTGGATGCCATTCTTTCTGGTAACCTAGCGGCAGTTTTCCCAAAACCTCTCTCTCGTCTGCTCGAGCCAGCAGTAAAATACCGATAAAATACCTAAAATCTTCACGTTCTCGTCTCGGCTCTGTCTTTGTTAATTACGCGGGATTTTTACGAAACTGCAATCGTTGAATTTTGGTAATCTCAGCAGTCTTACGACAACTTTCACAAATCTTTGCGGGCTCTGCGTAAAAAGTTTATCCTGTCACAAAAAATCCGCACTCCGACCAACAGACGAACACACGTATATCAACATTAATAGCCTTGACTGATATTCACGCTCAGACGGCATTTAACTAGTTGCTTCATATATCGGAATGTAACAAACCATACTAATGGTGTCACTTACCAAATTACAGAGTACTTCCTATTCTTCCCGTAATGCCATCATATATCCTTCTATAGTAAAAAAAAAAAAAAAAAAAAAAAAAAAACTAGTTTTAAACAAATTTCCAGGAATGACTCCTGGAATGATGCTGATGTGTAAGGTTTCCGGAAATAACGCGTCCGGGTGGACCACTCCTTCCATGAATAGACCAATCAGGAAAGGGCTCCGTCTATGCATCGCGAAGCGATTCCATGGAGTATTGGCGAGCGCAGCAAGCAGGGGTAGCCTACAACTTGGAATCGCGAAGCGATTACGCGGGGGGTTGGCGAGCGTAGCGAGCAGGGGGGCGGAGCCCCCCTAGTTATTTAAAGGAAAGTTAATCAGGTGAAAATCTCGTTAAAACATCTTTCTTTGCTATTGTTGAAGTTGTGAAAGAAAATTCGTGTTCAACACTATTATAAATTGCACAGCATTCTGTCCAGTCATTTGACCGTTTTTTTTTTTTTTAAAGAGTAACATAACCGTAAATTAACTGCATATTCTGACCATAAAATGGGCAATAATAGGTTCAGAATAGCGTAAAATGACGCTTGTTTTACCATTTTCAATATAAACGGTCAAATGACTGGACAAAATGCTGCGCAATTTATAACAGTGAAATTATAGTGAGATGCCTGATATTTTTGACTGAATAAGAGCACTGCGATGCGTTTCTTGTTCTCTATCTATACAAAAAAACTATCTTCATGCCTATCCTCACTCATGAAAGTTTGTTTATTTGGCTTATAGGAACACACTGTAAAAGAAATATTTGGTATAAATAATATTATAACGTATTAGAAAATAAATAGGGTACAAATATTTAAATAAGATATTGTATGTGTAAATTCTCAAATTATATTTAAACGTAAATGTATATGTTAATAAAAACGTAAACTATTCATTTATAGTTTGCAATCCGTGCAACAAAAAATAATCTGGGAAAGGATATAACTGCTGTTAATACTCGCGTATAAGTCAAAAAATTTTAGACAAAATTTGAGAATTGAAAATGGGAGACCGACTTATATATGAGGTATTAAAAAAGAAAAGAAAAGAAAGAAAATCGGTGAATGGGGAAATTCTTTAAGTAATCACATTTGAGATAAAAGTGAACAATGGACATGTCCCTGTGATTGACAATGAAAAACTCAACAATAATATCACTGTAATTGTTCTGTATGCATTTTCTTTTGGAACAGAATTCCCTTCAATATAGGGGCTTTCCTTTCATTGAATATTTTAATCCCTTATTTAAAATGAACTCAACTTGAGAATGCATTTCTTTTAAAAGTCCTGCAATACAAATACGTGCCTATCATATTTTAGCAATCTAAGGAGTTGTTTACCCTTATTAAAAAAAAAAAAAAAAGGCTTAGTTGGATTCTTTACAAAAAAAATTTTGATTTTTAAGTATCATTAAATTGATGTGAATAGACTTCAAAATACCTTCTTCGGTTTTACATAATTATACAGCTTTTAAACGTTAATTTTCTGTTTCCTCTTCCTTTTTTTTTTTTTCCCAAGTCTGGTTAGAAACATGAAAAAATTTACTAAATTCAATTTATTATTATTATTATTATTATTATTATTATTATTATTATTCATGACAAATCATTTTTCAACAGAATACAATAAATGTGGTTCGATTTATACGCAAAAATTCTTTTTAATTTTAATTAAGAACTGGGGGGAATCGATTTATACATGAATCGACTTATACACGAGTATATGCGGTATTTAGATTTATTTATTTGTTGGGGAAAATAAGCATTGCTGCTTTTATTTTCTTTTAAATTCGAATTTAAGAAATGAGTAAAAAATACATTACGATTTTTCAGCAATAGCACTTATGTAATTATATAATTTATGACACCAAATAAAAATCCCGGTAAACAATTTTGATATTTTAGTGAATGCCGATTCATATACCAAAGATAAACATTGGTACTGAATCTAAATAGAAATAGAAATGGCAAAACAAAGAATAATTTAATGAAAGAATCACTTTTGCTAATTTTTTAATAAACATGTGAATTTTCAACTACATTATTTTATCTGTGTAACATAATTTTCAAAGTCTTCTTTTATTTCTTTATTTATTTTTAATTTGAGCAAATTTTACTATACTTTTAAAAATATTCTTAAAATATTTCACAATTTTAAAATTATTAAATAGTTTATTAATTATTATTTAATTTAAGTTTTAAATTAAAAATTATTAATAAATCTCTCTTACAGCTCTGAAGTAAAACGTTTTGTAATGAATATTAGCATTCCGAACTAGTTTATTTTATGTTGTACTATGTTTTCACTTTTTTTTTTTCCTAATTACATTTTATATCGTATAAGTTGTATAAAATATTTGTTTATGCTGTGTTTCTTTAAAATTTTCAGTTTATTTCAGAACTGAGTCGATTAAACTTTTTTGATTCATCATTGTAGTGTCGCCATCTATTGCAAACAATATAAACAAACACTTAAGCAGTTTTCTAAATTTATACAAATTTTAAAACTCAACTCGATTTTTATTTTGATCTATATTATTATTTAATTTCTCAATCAATATCTGATTATTTAATTTTTATTTTCCATCTTTCTAGATATAACTGAAGCGACAACAACCCCATCTAAAGGTAAACTTATAAAATTACATTTTTTTATCTCTTCGTTTGTATATAAATCTTTAATTTGTTTAACACTATACAGATCGCTGACGCATTTATGAGTCATTTACAATGCTATCATTCAGAATTCAGTGGCACATTCAGAATTATTTTTTGGAGGGGACTAAAATATTTTAAGAGCCTATTATGTGCCGAAATCTGACCCGATCCGCTGCCGAGCTCTGTCTTCCTTTCATTTGATTTGATCGGACGTGCAAAATCAAGTCCTAACTTACAATTTTTTTTTTCTTTTTTTCGTCGTTTTTGAGCAAAGTCGTAACTAAACAAAAAAAAAAAAACCAAAGAAAGTTCTTGAAAATTTTGGTGGGACTAATTCTGAATCCAATTTAACATGTTCAATAATGAAATAATGTGCTAAAATATATTTTATTTTTTACGATTTTTTGGTGCAGCTTTGTAATTGAATAATTTTAAAGAGTGTTGGCAATAAAATAATTTGAAGTTTTATTATTAAATTATCAAAATATTATGAAGGTTAAAGAGAGAAAAAGGTGCGCGTAATCTTAAATATTTAACTAAGTACATTTTAAACATGCTAACGTTTTGAATTTCATAATAAAATTTATAGAAGAGAAAGAAAATCGGGTAACAAAATTAATCCCTTCAATTTTAAAAAATCAGTAGATTTGGCAACATTGTTTACGGCCTCTTTGGTGCTGATCAAAATAAGCTTATTTTGGGAAAAAGTTTCCGATTACTTTTATCCGATAATAATCGTTTTCTTAAACTTGAATATTGGTTTTTACACGTTAACAGGGCCTGATTAATTCACGGGTCTCCGTGGCCTTGGCACTGGGCCCATCAACTTCAGGGGGCTACAAATTATGTGGCTGATTTTTTTCCTTAATCAAGTACTTTTCAAATAATATTGTTTTATAAAATATGAAACATAAAATTTAAATATTCTGAATAACTCAATAAAATTTTTAGAAGCTTTTAACCTAGGCATTTTTCTGTAAAAGTCTTTTTCGTTTTGAGGGTACCTATAATTTTCAGAATTTGGCATATCCAGAAAATTGGATTTGGGGGGAATGACAAAAACTGCATATTGTGTCTATTGTTTACGAGGACTAATAGAAACGAGGATTTTAAAATGTCTGAATTATAGTTTAAAATTATTACTAGACTATTAGAGGAAACACACTATTTATGATTTTGGATATTTTGCAACATAAACTGTGGGTCATAGATGTTTGTGAATTATACAAATGATGCTTAATTAAGAAAGTGGACGGTAATTCATTTTCCTGATTATTCTTGTAAGTTATTTCTATTTATTTATTTATTTTTTTTTTAACTTTCACCTAAACAACTTTGTCAAGTCATCAAATAAATCTATTTTTTTTTCTGAAAGTTTTGCCGGCAAAAAGGAGGTAGGACGGCCTAACTTTTAAACAGGCCTTGGGCCCAACTTCAAATTGGTCGGGCTCTGCATGTTAATAAAACTCGATTAAACATTTTAGCTGCGGAGTGGAATTTATACATGCAAGAATAATAGAATAACATAAATTTAAATGTTAATATTAACGCTTTTTAATTTCCATGTTTGTAGAATATGTAAATGTTGCAAATTTCAGTGGCGGGAAAAGAAACTTTGTTTCCACAAATGCTTAATGAAATCTTGAAAACATATTAGTTTCTAATATTTCTAAGGACACAGAACTCTTTTCGAATCATGGGTAAGCTGAAAGAAATTAATTTCTATTTTCGTTTGTGGTTATATTTTGTTTCTAAATTAAAACAGGTTTATTTTTTTAACAGTGTTTTTAATACTTTCTAATTATTTTTTGCGACTTCATCAAATAATTATATGAATATTACAAAGGTTATTTTCTACTTAACGCTCTATAAATGACCTTAGCAATATTTTCATTGTTCGAGATTATCTAACAATTTTCCAAAAGCTTGTATACGATCATATACCGAATAACGGACAAACAAACAAATGGAAAAATAGTCTAAACTCTGTAGTATGTAACTCTATACTGATCATTTTTATGTTAATCGATTTCCACGTTATTATTAATTACCGAAATTCATATTATGCCCAATTAAAAGAGAAAAAAAAGATATTGGGTCATTCCATACAAAATGAGCAAATCAGCTGTGGCTGACATGTCACAAATTTTAATGAAAATCAGTATATAAATAGATCGTATCTGTTTATGAGTAAATGTAAAATAATAGGCTTCAATATTGCTTATTTAAGTATTAAAATTTACATTAAAAGTTTATGTAAAATCGAGGGTCTGTCTACCTAATTGGAATTTCAATTTTAATTATTAGCTTAAGAAACACAAAGACTATATTAAAATTTATTTATAATTAAGAATGAACAATAATTTACAGACTAGTATAAGTTAATAATTGTCTTTTTATTCCGTAATTAGAAAAAAAAATATTTTTAAGAAATTTTGAGGGAAAAATGCAACATTCCTGTTACTTTTTTGAACAGGAAGGAAAGCTCTGACAATTTAAAAACTACATGACTTTACAGCTAAAAATATATATTTTAAGTATCGAAACTTTCATTCTTGTCTTTTTATTCCTTAATGAGGAAAAATAAATAGTAAAAAATGTTCAGGGTAAAATGTAATATTTCTATCACTCGTTTGAGTGTGAAGGAAAAACCTTAAGATTTTGTAAAATTATTTGACACATAGATAAAAGTGTATACTTTAAAAATAGATTTTTTTTATTCTTGATTATATTTTATTTTAGCCTAAAGAATATTTTACAAAAAAGCATTAAAAAGACTGAGATAAACAAAAAGTATAATTTAATCCTAAAGGATTGTAGATGATAGCACTAAATTTCTTTTTCTTGAAATGAAATATTGTAAAAAACTGCCCAAATTTGAAAAAGAATGTAACGAATATTACCTTTTGGAACCAAATTTTGTTATGTTAGGAATCAAAAGGCAATCATGATTTCTTTCCAAAGGTACCGTTTAAGTATTACGTAAGCACTAAAGGGGGAGGAGGGGGTCCAGAGTCTGCTTATTTTTTCTGACAAGGGGGAGGGGGGTCACGACAATTCTTATGTAAGCATTAAACAACGAAGCTACTACAGTTCAAATTCAACAAGCAAACAAAGTATGGTGGGGAAAGAGCGTTCTAGAGTTCGTTCGAAATTCGCCGTTATTTTCGATTTTATCTTTGCTTATTCATCGGCAGTCGCGTGACCCGCATCACGCACTCGCCCTTTGTCTTCATTGTTGTCTGTTAAGTTGTATGCCAAGTCAAGTACATTACAAGACTAGAAAAACATAGGAACCGCTGTGGCTGGGTTATGTTGCCAGGGTAACTGGTCAGTTGACTTTATTTTAGGTAAGTCCGGTATTTTCTTTTCTCCCGTTCAATCGGTCTTGGAATTTCGGGAATTTTTGCAGAATTTCTGGAAAATTTTATCTTTTCGCTCCTATTGTTCAACTTTCTTCTCTACAGGTTTTGGAACTTTAGAAAGCAGAAAACCTACTTGGGGTTTTTCTTGTCTCGGATACTTAGCACAGATATTTATTGTTTTAGTTCAGTTGCATAGTGAATTTACATAGTGAATTTTTAGTGAAAGAGTATTGCTTTTAGTTGCATAGTGAATTTAGTCGGATTTAATTATGGATACTAACATTGACAATATATTAAAGCCAATATATTGAAACCATTTTATATATTTTGATATCACAATCCCTATATACCTACACTCTAAAACTGGAAGGAGTGAAATGCTCACTTTTTGTGAGAGTGACAGACATTTTCACTCTTTTTAGAGTGCAATTTATAAAAATACACTCCTTAAAGAGTGGAATTTCCCACTCTCTAGAAAGGAGTGAAAAATGTCACTCCGCTGTCGAGAGTGAAGTATGTCACCCCGTTGTAGAGAGTGAAATATCTCACTCCACCAACGAGAGTGAAAGCCCGGCATTATAAACTTAAAAAAAAAAATCCGTTAAACTTTGATCCATTATATGGAGTAAAATAATGGAAAACACCAAAATATGTAAATTTTTCATTTTCAAAAACTCCCTTTGATAATATAACCTGAAAAATTAGGCTTATTTGGTTTTAAAACGCACTCTTTTTTAAGAGTCAGCTGATAACTCTTTCGAAGAGTGAATACTCACTCCGCCAACAATGGTGACTCATCAGCCAATCAGAAATGTCCTGCACTTTCTTTACTGATAAGAAAAACGTTTCCGCCATTTTAAAATTAATCTTTCGTTTCCTCGGTTCCACATATGTGGATCTCCGTTCATTTCGTTTTATTAATAATATTCAAACGTATTTTAAATTTCGATCTTTGAATGATATGCTTCGATATGTATGCTATGAAATAATCCAAATATTAGATTAATCTCTTCTTCTGGAATCACAATGAAAGAAAAATCAGTAAAAAGATATAATACTTCATTAATACTCAATAACAGAGAGGTCACAGTACATGGATATTATTTACCAAACAAGGGATTATCATTTATGAAAAAAAGGATATTATTTATCAAGGTAAGTTATGTTTAATTTCAATTTTTGTTCCCAAAAGTTCGTGAATATTCAGTTCAGTTTCACGTTAGGCAGAAAATCATTTGCTATGTGTCAGCCATTCTATCTCCTCGGGAAAAAAAAATGCTGACACAAGTCATACAATATAAACATCATTAGCAATTACGTGATTTTATTATTCTGACTCAGTCTTATCTTAAAGTACTTACTTTTTTTTCTTTTTGAAGTTAAATGTATAATTCGAATAGGAATTTCTCTTATGGCAATATTTTTGAGAAATTGTTGAATCTAACAATAAATTTTATTCCGTTATAAAATTTATATCTGTTGTAAACTTTTGTTTGTGACGTATGTATTTCTAGACATTTAAAAATAAAACATGATATTTAAGTATTGAAACAAAGTGCTTTTTTATGTCTGATGTTTATTGAAACGTTGATTTTAAAAGTTCGTAGTGAGACTTATATAAAATGAAATATTTTTAAAGAGATAAATTACTGTTTTTTATATTACAAATGTTTTTCAAAGCTAGTAATAAACGCCCCTGAATATTTTCGGTTTATAAAAATATAACCAATAAAAATGTAGCTTTTAGTATTTTTTTTTTTTTTCGTAACTCCCCCCTTGCATATTTTATAATTTTGCACTATTGTTGATATTCTTAATTAAAACAATCAGGAAGCGGAAAATAATGTTTCAATTTAAAAGTTTAATATTTATAAAGTTAGTTATTATATTTAGTTTATAAATAGTTATTTTCCAGTCATGTACATCTCATATAGGAATTGCTAAAAATGCAATTTTGGGGAATGTTTATAGTGCATACAATATATTGACTTAAAAGAAAACTTAAATAATCAAATATTATTTTTAAATTACACATATCAAAATGTAATAGCACCAAAACTTTTATAAATAGTTATATTAATGTGATTAATAAAATTTTAATATTTTTTTTCATTTTATTATTATTATTAGTATTATTATTTAAAATGAATCAATGTTTTGTCTATTTTATAATCTGGCAATCAAACTACTCATGAGGCCGATAATATTATTTAAGGGCACAGTGAAAGAGGGGCTTATAGGGCTTAATCGTTCACCATTTAAATAAAAACACTTAAGTTACAGAAGTCATTAAAAACATATTTTCTGTCTTAAATATTTGTTTACTTTTACTTTTTCAATTTTGGCAGCAGATACTTTTTAGAATAACACTTTCATTTTTGGTACCGGTTTTGAAAGTGAAAGAAACTTTATTAAAATTATCTGCGACCGAAATCGAAAAAGTAAAAAAGATGCGATATAGAGACGAACTTCAGCTATTCAATGCATAATAAGTATATAAATAAATAAAATGTTGAAATGCAAACGAGATATTGGAAAAATCCCGCCCCATAGGATTAGCATTAGCTCGTGAGTGTCTTCGCCGGCAGTGTCAGATGCCTTAAGGGTGTCCATTACATGCATATCTACTCTATATACGGGAATAAAAAATTGAAATTAAATATGACTTATGTTTTATAAATACGGGTTGTATTAATATATATTTTTCAGCAATAAAATTTTAATTACATGTAAAAAAAAAAAAAAAAAAAAAAAACATAGATAACGTGCATTATGGATTTATTTAAATAATATGTAAAACTTAATGGGTATCTGATAAAAAATATTGACTGTTTAAGATTTTAAAATTGTTTCATAACTTGCGCTTATGGGCATTTTAAAACTATCATATATTTATGGGGCTACTAATGAAAGCAAATACAAGGAGAAAGAGAGGAATAAAATAGTTTATTTCTGTCAATAATCTAATTTAATTCATATGTAACTTTAATTATGTTTTCCTTTAAAAAATTCAATTAATGTTACATAATATGAATTAAAGAAATATTGTCAATAAAGTATTTTAATCCAATCTTTACCAAGCTTGTATTTATTTTCATTGTAAGTTCTAAAATATACGATTCTTTTAAAGTGCCCATAATTGCAATAAAAAACAAAAGAATTCATTGAAAAAAAAAGAACATTCACTCCTATGAAAAAGTGACTACTCACTCCTTCTAGGAGTGAAAAGACACACTCCTTTAGCAAAAGTGAATAGTCACTCCTCAGAAATAGTGATTATTGACCCCTGTTTAGAGTGAATATTCACTTTCCAGGAGTGAGTATTCACTCTTTGAAAGAGTCAATGATTCCACTTTTGTTCAGAGTGAATAGTCACTCTAAAGAGGTTCGGCATATTTTGAGTCTGCGATAGAGTGAGTATGCACTCCTCTGGAGTGAATATTCACTCCTTTTTATTTAGAGTGTATCTAAATTTGTAGGATTAATAATGTAATTGATTGATAACTTTTTATATGTCAAGAAGTATTGATGTATAAACTGTCATAAAATCTTACGTAAGCAAAGGGGGGGGGGTCTAGCATTTGTTTATATTTTCTTACAAGGGGGGAAGAGGTACAAAATGATTGTTGATCTTTATGTCTATGCAGTATTGTTAAAGCTTAGCTTTTCCTTTATTTTATTTTTTGAGCATATATAAGAAGAAAAAGTGTGATTTTGAAGATGAAAGAAATAAATGACATCTTAAAAACTTCCGCAATTCGATCTTAATATGTAACACTACATCAGGCATCAATTTCACAGACATTTTTTAATTCTATTATTTTTTATGCCGATTATAATTTTCTTAAAATTGACATTTTTTCAATATTTACAACTAATTTAAGATTAACAATGACGTTACCAAATTATTATTACTATAAAATTATGAAAGTAATTTTCCAGCGGTTACAGCTTTACAAAAAGATTCCAATTTATGTTCATTAGTTTTTAAGCTACGAAACTTCAAAATTGCAACTTAGAATGATTGGACACATGCCATTCTATGTCTGTTTTTTAAATGTTCAAAACTGCATTTTTTTTTTTTTTTTTTTTTTTTTTTTTTTTGCAATGTTCTATTTTAATATGAATTGAATTTTCCCAATATTTTTAAAATAGGTTACAATGTAGCCACAATTTATTATTATTAATATTATTTTGTTCAGCTTGTGCGGAATGACTCTATTTTTTAAAAGATAATACAATACATATGCCTTTGATTAAATATTATTATAATGCATATGAACATTGAAAATATCAAATTTAATAAAAATATCAATTTTATTCTAAATTCATTTGACTTTGAAAAGACTCACTTAATAACGAACAGAAAAATTAATGTGATTTTCCCTCAGAAGATAAAAAGAAAAGTTTTGAGTCAAATTGAGAAGGCCTTTCATGTTAAATGATTTTTGGGAAAAACTATTAATATTAAACATATAGATAACTATATCATAATGTTACAGGAAATTAAGATTTTTGTTCAAATTAACAAGTATTTCACAGTAAATAACTTTGTGTGAATGATTTTCGCTTGTAGACATATTTTTCAGCTGTATAGGAAAATGCTAAAAAAATTTTCATTGAAATGAAACGCTTCTAATAAAAAGTTTGCTTAATGTGTTGTCAATTTTTACAAGGAAAATTTAATTTACTATAACTAAAAGTTCCGATTTTCAAAACGAGCAGAAAAAATATCCGAAAGGCAATCATTTTGCATTTTAATTTATCAAATGTGAATTCGCCTTGAGACTTTAGTCCGTCTGTGTTTATAGTAAAATTTATCCCACGCGACATACTAAATGTTGACAAAGAAACTTTGCTATTAGACAGACAAAAAAAACAATAATGCAAAATTTCATGTAATTTGGAAATTAATTTTCTTTTATCTATTTTTTACATATTTAGTTTTCTGCAATTTTAACCCTTGAATTGTTGATTTCATAAACAGATTTTAATGAAATAGCGTCTTGAAATCTCATTTAAAATTAAACTGTGCTTCACATTTGAAACCACAATAAATGTAACTTTTTGATTCGTTTCAGGTATCAAAGTTAAAGGTAAAGACAAAGTGACGCCTGCATCGGGTAAGTCAATGCATCTCTTATTAATTTAATTAGGAATTTTTTTAATTTGCAAGTCATAAAAATTTATCCATTATCACCAATTAAATAGAAAATAAATATTTAAAAAAAATTATATCACTTTGTGGAGTTTAGTACTAGAAAAAAGAAACAGTTGACATATATATATATATATATTGTGAGGAATTTGCTTACACGAGATTCGATTTTGTGTTATTGGTAGCGTAAGTAAGCAAACCCGTTTTCCATGTTAATTATCTTTATTAAAGATAAAGATAGAATAAATTACATTTCCTTAGAACTCAGGGTTCTTTATAAAAATAGCCTCCCACAACCTTTACAGCGAGCTCACATCTCGAGCATCCTTCTCCAACCGTCTCTCTCATCCCAATCTGGAGAGCAAACCTCTCCTTCTGGCCCCTCCCAGATCCAAGTTCGATTCGTCCAGCTGGGATCCGCCTTGGCGACAGATTGCCAGCGTCCGTCTGGGGATAGTGAAACTATTTCCTTCGACGATCGGCTCCCAGGGAGGTCCAGGCGATTAGTCAATGGTAGCCGTAACTAATATGCTAATGTCACATGAAAAAGGCCGCGCTAGACTTACTGTCGACAGGAAGAAAAAGACCTTAATCCTTTCAAGTGCTTCCGCCATCACCAGACTTCAATGTACCAGTCCATTGTCTAGCTTTAATTAGCCAAATTAGATTCTTACAGCAGTTAGATCCTTACAATATATATACAGGGTAGTTAGTCATTAACGTCAGGTGTTCAGAGCCCTCTTGCAAGTAAAGTTTTGGTCAAAACATAACCAAATTTGATCAGCATACATAGTAGACCATGGGATTTCGAATTCTTTAAAAAAAATTAAAATAAAAAGTTTTAAAAATCGCCACTAGGGGCAATTTTAGCGTTGTTTACCGACTAAAATGCATTAATTTGCATAAAATCAGTTGTGTATAGTAATCATGAGTATAAAAAGAAAGGCTGGGAGAGTTCTCATCATTATCAACTCTCACCATACTTTGCTAGTCAAGCTGTGTTATCAGCAGAACGAGAATGATGCTCGTCCTGAATTTCAACGATTACAGAATTTGCCTAAAGAACCGATGAGCATAACAAATTTACAAAAAAAGATTCATCGATTTGAAACTATGCGGCAACAAGGCCTAGGGCGCAAAGTGACTAGTCAATAACAAGTTGACAAAATTGTAACTGCTATTGTCAAACAAGAGATGAAGAATGTGCAGGTACCATCAGCTCTCGGGCAGTATTCCAGCCATATAAAATTAATTTGTACTGTATTTTTTGCCATTTAATCATTCAACATTTACACTAATACACTTTTGGTGCGCCAAAATTGCTGATTTTATACAAATTAAAAGCATTTTGGGCGCATTTTAGCTAAAATTGCCCCTAGTGGCGATTTTTTAAACTTTTTATTTTCTTTCTTTCTTTCTTTCTTTATTTATTTTAAGAATTCGAAATCCCATGGTCTACTATGTATGCTGATGAAATTTGGTTATGTTTCGCCCTAAACTTTACTCGCTAGAGGGCTCTGAACACCTGACATTAATAACTAACCACCCTGTATATATGTGTAACCGGTTCAGCTTACAGGCACAGCTATATTTCGAAGCTAAAAACTTATTTCACCATAGAGATAAATCCAGTTTAACAATTTTATCTAGTTGCTTTTGACGAGTTTTTTATTTCATTTACCTGTAAGAGTTGATTTTATCTGAATCATAGTAATACTGCTGGACCAGCGTTTAAAGAACTGGATTGGCATACTGCCAAAATAATGGAATGTTCCGAAGGTAGGGAAGCGTTAGGAAGGGACGAAATTCAGGTTTCTCCCAACCTCTCCATTCCTAGAAAACCAGTATTAGGGGAAACCCCCTTTCTCTGCCTTCATCCTATTATCAAGAATAGACTCGTCTTACTCGGACCTTTAACTCACGTGACAGGTCTTTAATCTCTGGCTAAGCAGTACGATAATTTTTTTTTTCTTCAAAAACTACTTATTGAATTTTTATTATTTTTGCTGTGTATCCTATCAAAAACTTGTCAATGTAAAAGTTGTAGATAATATTAAGAAGATTTATAATAAATCCAAGCGGACTTGATATTTTTTGAATTGAGAAAGTTGTGATTTTTTTTTCTTCTTTACCCGTTTTCCTTTTTTTTCGGCAGAAATTAGTATTATCAAAAACTTGTTATTATAAAGATGTAGATAAGATTAAGCATATTTATAATACATTTAAATGTATTTGATATCTTGTGATTTGACGAAGTTATGAATTTTTTCTTCTTTTTGCCCCTTGAGCCCATTTTTAATTATATAAAAAATTTGTCTTACATAAATTGTTAGCATTCTTTCCTAGAAGTGATAACAACTATAAGCTGCTTCAATCTGTATTTTCCGCACCTTAATTTTATGTAAGAGTTTTGAAGATATTTGTGAGGAATAGCGGAAGTTATTGAAGTCATAAAAAATGCGATATAGACAAATAGATAAAGTTTTGAAGGGAAGGGAGGGGGCAGGGGTTAGGTGTCTTGATCTGCAAAAAAATTTCAAAAATCCAAATATTGGAGAGAATGCAATAGATGGTATTTCTTACGAAATCTACCTAAAACCACAGCACTTGCAATGTTAGATCAAGAAGAAGCTGTCCAAATAAATTTCCGTAAAAGAAAAATAATTGTTTTCTCTAGTCTGTTCTATCCATTCGTTGTAACAGAAATTGTGAAAATTGTAACACGTGACCATTCAATGTGTCACTACAGTATCATTTAACTTACCCATTTTATAGGTAGAGTTACTACGCGGTTAGGAGTATGAAAATATGCATCAAAGTACAAATAAAATAAAATAACGTGGGTAATGAGTAATTAAAAAGTGAAATTCACTTTGAGGCGTTTAGTTGTGGGGAAAAAAAAAAAAAAAGAAAATATAGCTGATGCATAGTGCAATAGAAAAACCTCATCTCTCGTAAGGTTGTATGAAGAAGAAATCGTCTAAATAAATTTCAATAAAAGCAGTAAAACTTTTTCTTTCAATCTTATCCATTATAAGACAAATATTTAAAATTTTAATACATGAATATTCAATATATAACGATACAGTATCGTTTAACTTACCAAATTTATGGGTTGAGTTACTCTATGGTTTCGAGTAGCAAAATAAGAAACAAACTAAAAATAAAATAAAATAACGTGATTAATCATGATAATAGGAAATACAAAAGTGAAATTGTTTTAAATCAGTGCATAGATCGCACATCTGTAGAATATTATCATTTGTCTTGAAAATGAGTTCAGTGAAATCAAAACATGTAAGCAGTTTACATATAAAACTTTTTTATTACTGTTTTATTTAACACCTTTTAGAGGTTAGCGAAATACAAAAAGTGATTTAGTCATTTTTCAAATTTTGAAATGTAACAACATGCTTGCTTGTGTGAATTTCAATTTGGCTTTTTCTTCCATTATAACAAAACGATATTTCTTTTTAAATAGATGCCTACGAAATTTAGAAAAAAAGATATTTTTAAAAGATTAAGAATTACATTATATTTTTGATACTCTCATGTTCCTGTATTGATTGTGATAATGATTATTGAATAAGGCATAGTCTCAAAGTTCCAAACCGCTGTAAATTGCTTCTATGTAAAAATCTTACGTCAGTATAAAGATAAAGACGAACCCCCGGTTATAACCAACCTAATAGGATCAATAGTTTTGT
This sequence comes from Maratus speculifer, assembly GCA_964019185.1. Classification (NCBI taxonomy): domain Eukaryota; kingdom Metazoa; phylum Arthropoda; class Arachnida; order Araneae; family Salticidae; genus Maratus; species Maratus speculifer. The sequence goes on along the minus strand of OZ025289.1, from coordinate 83,917,169 downwards.
TCGCTATATCCGAAGCATTATCCAAATGTTAGAGTTCTCAAAATGTGTACATCATTAGCTGCTATCTGTATATTCAATAATGATGTATTTAAAAAAACATAAAGTCTATTAAATAAGATCATTGTTGAATTAATTAAACTGACTAAAATCAATTACATTCAATTCACGATATTAAATAAATTAACTAAAAATGAAGACAAATAGAAATACAATACAACACCGATTATTCGAACAAGTTGGGACCGGCCCTGCTTTGGATAAATGGGTAGACAATTTAAGGGATGTCCCCGACTGTGCTAAAAGCTAAAACCTTTACACTTTATCCAGGCTTGAGACTGCTAGCACCAATTATTGCTGACGTGTTTAAAAATCGTTTTATTTTATTTTGTTGTTATTTACTTTTTCATTATTTATATATTTTTTTCTTTTTTTTTTATCATGTTTTGAATTTTAGAGAATATAATTCAAGCAAAAAAGCTTTGGATTATTGCTCGCTTCAAAGAAGACGTTCTTTTAAATGCTGTCATATCTTGAATTTTTCTTAAATACGTTAATTGAATATGTTAGTCTTACACAAGTAAAAAAAATTATGCGTTAATCATAGATTATGAAGCACTTTCCAACACTTCATAAAATCATTAACAAAACTTCGTCATTTAGAAAAATAAGGTTACTGTATATAGCCAAATATGTATTCCAATACTTTTGAACAGTCCTGTATTTGATCTGTCGGTTGATATACTATATACTGTTTAATGAGAAAATTTAGTTTAGTAAGAAAATGTCTAGCAGGCTGAAATTTCTCTTTCAGCAATTTATATAAATTAATAGAAACATACTCGAATACTTTTGTTGAGCCCTGTAGTTTAACTTGTACCTTTATTACACGTCAGTGTTAAGCTAAACTTTATTTTAAACTAAAACATTCTTAAAACTACCAAAATCACATTCTTAGAAATTACCATTCATAGGCGTCCATGTATTCAATTCTTTGTGTGGTCCTGCATATCATTTTATCTATATTCTGCAAACATTTCTTGCTAAATTGAACGTGACTCAGGGTAAAAATGCATAACTTGTTTAAAAACTACCTTTAAGTAATTTAAGCTCATATTCGATAACGTTTGCGACCTCTTTTATGTAGCCCTGTATATCAACTATAATTTTTATACACACCTTATAATATGTATAGATTAAGAGAAACTTAAACGCTCATATCATAATTAAAATGCAATTCATTCGTCCACCAGCCATCATCGGATACATGTATAGTACAAAGAATATGCTATTTGAAACCTTTGGTGTGTCCCTGTAAATGCTATGCCCTTAGTATTATGCATGACTGTATCGTACAATTTATACTAAGACTCAGCTATTTATATCAGTTTTAATATATATGAAATGGCTTAATATAATTATTAAAATATGTCGCACACAATTCCCCCTTTGACCATTATGTAATGAAATTCTTTTGTGTAGCCCTGTAAATGTATAATAGCAATATTTTCACCGCATTTTATACGGAATACATATTTTAGTGCACCTCGTAAATTCATATAAATTTTAATATGTTTGACAGGGTGTAACATCTTAAAAATTCAATTGAAACTATTTTTCCCATAGGCCGTAATGTAACGGTAAACTTTTGACTACTGTAAATAAAATAATCATGGTAGAAACTTCATTTTCAATAGGGTTTGTGATAGGGTAAATGTCAATAACATCTAAAAATTTCATGGCGATCTGAGTATATTTACGAGTGTTAGAGCGCGGAAAGACGGACAGATCAACTGAATGTATAAGCACTTTCCAACTCTGTTGGAAAGTGATAATAAAAAAACAATTGTGATAAAAGTAATGGAAAATGACTGACGGATGGACGTGATCACATATGCAGAATGGTTATCATAAAAAGAAAAAATGCAGTTGTTCTACCCTTTAATAAAAAAGACTTATCTCGAATTTGCATTATGTTTAACTAGCCAGCATACGTTTCTTATGAAATTGGAGTCGAAATCCTGTTTCCTGTTTTCACAAGTGCAGAAAAATAAAAAAATAGGAAAATTAAAAATTAATACTTGATTGGAAAAAAATATTTGTTATAAACGATTCTTAAGATTTTGCAGAGTTTCTATAAAAAAAATTAGCATTAAATACAATTGGAAAATGGCGGAGCTAAAATTTTCATTCATTATATCCCTATTTTCGTTACATACTGGATTCGCTAAAACGGAATTTGACTGTATACCAAGTGTAAGGCTTGGCTTAGATATATTTTCAACTTTGAAATTACTAAATTTGTTTTCTGTTCTAAGCTAATGAAAATTTGAAATTGGAAAAGGGAGAAAGTATGAGACTATAGGTTTTCTTTTCAGTATAGAAAAATGGTATACAGGATGTTCCAAAATTCGACCGAGAAATTCAGGAGGTGGCAATACCCATCAAGAGGATGAAAAATTGTTGTAGAACAAGGGATCGCAAACCACTTATTGAGTAATACAGGGTGTATCATCCTGACTGGGGTCCTTGGGTTAACGATAATAATTTCGAGAAAAATAAAACATTACAATGAAAATGCAACGCTCGGTTCCTTGTTTTGTGTGAAATGTGATAACATCACGAAAAGATCTGGAAAACTATGTTGCTCAAGCAATCGATAGTACCGTATGAACTCATAAATTCAGTTCAAAATGTAGAGCATAAAAAATGCATACTGCTAGTGTATATGATGCAAACTTATACCACTTTTGTTTGGTGGTATCACATTTACAATAAAGGTGAGAATGTCTTTTAAAATTTTATTATAATATATACTTCAGTTTTCTGAAAGTTATTACAGTCAACTCAAATTGAGTTTGGATGAAACACCCAGTATTATTATTATTATTATTATTATTATTATTATTATTATTAAATAAGGGGTTTGCGATCACATGTTCAACGGTAATTTTTCCTCCTCTTGATACCTATTATCACCCTTCTGAATTTGTCTATTGAATTTTGGAACAATCTGTATATCGCTAGCTAAAAACAGAAAGAAAAAGAAATAATTTAGGAAATTACAACAACCATTTGGAAAATGAATTTTTTAAAGATAAGTTTTAAAACTTATATATAAATTGTATATTTAAAAAAAATCAATTGGTTTAATATTAGATTCTTTCCTTTTCCGTTATCCTCGCATGTTTCATAATAAGTAAGCTCGATAATTAAATTTCGTTTTTTTTTCTTTAAAAGACGAACTTTCATATGACGTCTTTCTTTGGATTCGGTATTTTCCATATCTGAAAACTTGCATCTCAAAATTTTGTAACTTTTTTACTTTTCTATTTTATTAACAACGACATTTCGATTCCTATTCAAATAAAAAATCTTCTAAAGAATTTCGTAAAAAGAGTAAGAGAATGTAAGAATTTCGTATAAAAATTAAAAGGCGGACCTTCACTGCCCGAAGCAAAATGTTTGATTGTTTTTCATTAAGTTAATAAAAATCAGTAAAAGCATCATTTTTATGAGGATAAAAACGTGGCTTACGTAATCACAGAGTCACATATTACGTACGCCATGGATTAAACAGTAATATTCCTGGACCAATCATAAAAAGAATAAAATGCTGACACCCCAAAATCCATTCTCGACCGAAAACAACAGCCATTTTCCAAATGGTTAATTAACGATCTTTCTTTTTTTTTCTTTCTTTATTTCAAGAAATGTTAAAGTTGCAACTAAACTTATCTAAATTAACGTCTACAACTCGAGTTCTCATTATCTAAATGTTGTCGGGAAGAAAGGTGCTTAGATTATATTTATAACTCGACTTAAAATCGTGACAGTTTTTTGTTTTCTTTGGTGTTTCGAGGCATAGTAATTTTAATGTATTGAATTTTTGCTACTTAAATAAAGTAATTTGAATAAATAGAACATTAATGCTTTAAAAATTTATCACTTAAAAAGGGGAAGATGGACTGAACTTTTAAAATCATTTTATGTTGTAAAATATGTCGTTCTTAAAAACATATGACGGTGTCATCTTGGATAATCAAAAATCCGGCATATTAGAATATTGTACTAACTGACTGTAAGAATAAGCAATATCGGCAGTAATAATAGCTTTAAAATTCTTTGTGAGCAGCTGCATCATTTTAAAATCATTATCTTGTAACTAGATACTGTTTTAGAAATATGGAGTCCAGAAAAAGCAATTCTTTAAAATATTCGCCATGTGTCGTTAATGTTGAAGTGATTCAGTAACTGCATAGTAATTATTCTTGCAATTAGCAATTAACCTAAAATTAAATACTTAGTTTTTTTTTTTTTTTTTTTTTTTTTTGGTCATTTTTTTCATACTTTTTTCTTTTTTTTTCCAGAAATTCCTTTCGTTGCCGGTGTTACAACTACTGGTAAGTTATATGTTTTTAATTTATCGTAAAAATATTATTTGCATTAAAAAAATTCCTTAGATCAGGGATCTCCAACTTTTTTATTACATCGAGTCAGATCTACGGCGGAAAATTATCTCGAGCCAGACTACGCAGTGTACAAATATGTCTTGTAAAACCTTTGAAGAGTTTTTAAGAGAAATATTCATTAAATTATGGAATAGATGAACCAAACAATTAATATAATTTTATTTTGATTGAACTTTGGCATGCAAAAAATGTGCATATCTTTTCGAAATGCAAACTAAAACCCATTAATAATTCTCCAAAGGTGCAATAAAGGCTTGATTTAGCCAATGACACTCGTCACTCGCCAAATGGGGAGTAGAAATTTGAGTTTGGCTGGTAAAACTTTGCCCATATTAGTCTCTGTGACAAGTGACTTATGTGGGTAAAAATCTCTAAAATATCCAGGAGTTCTACATAATTTGGAACTTTAAAAAGTCTTATGATTTAACCTTTGAAACAAAAACTACCTGTCACTTAAAACCCCGATTTTTTTTTCTTTGTAACTATTTGATAATACTTGTTGGTCTCGGTAGAGAATTGGGAAATCTGAAGTATATTTGAATCTTTTTATTGGTTGAATTCCGCAACTTATTTCATTTTATTCGTTTCCTGATTGTTCCAAGTTTAATGTCCAGAAACGGAATACTTCTGTTGCCACAATGACAAAAAGAGTAATAAAAACGTTAAAAAAAATAGTAATAATTTAAAAACAAATTGTGATAGATACTTTTCCTTCTTCGCTGTTTAATAATTCATCCCTGAAAAGCAATTATGCATATAAAGAAGCCCTGTAAATATTATTTGCATTTCTAAAATACAAATATGAAGATCATTTGGCCTCAAAAATTATAATATAAGCCGCATTTTTAACTTCAACTTTCGCGGTTTATTATTTTTAATTCTCAATCCATATATTTGTTATATTTATTTATTTATTGTATATTAGGAAAACTAAATGGTTTTAAGCGGCTTAGCTACATATCTTAATAAAAAAAACTGTGCAGTCGAACAGTTTTTATATTCCTCGTTAAAGGCAGAAGGTCTTTCAGAAAATTCTGTCAAAATTGTCGTTTTGTAAGAATTTCCAGATGCGACAGCGCAGGAAAAGAAGAAACGTCAACAATCATTTATAATTTAAGATATAATTTATATATCGAATTTTTTTTTAAAAAATCTGTTATATATCCCCATTTTAATAATTATATCTGTAATTATCTTGCTTTTACGTCTGAAAACAAGTCTTTAAATGTGTCAAAACGCTTCGAATTGCTCAGTGGTGGGTGGGGGGGGGGGATAATAATTTTGTGAGAATCACCTTAAGAAATTTTGTGTACAGAAAATTTGTTTGATTATATGGGATTTCATGACAACTAAAGAAAGCAGCAGAGCCGAACAAGGTGTAACAAAAAGAAGAAAAGGAAGAAAGAAAGAACAGAGAAAAAAGAAAAGTAAGTAAAATCGCCATTTAAAATACTTCCAAAAATGCTAAGATTAAAAAGCTAGATTTTTTTTTAAATTCTCATTCTGTACCAGACTGCTTTATTTTGCCAAACGTGCAAGTCGTGGAAAAAATTTAAAATGTTTACAATGATTTGGCCCAAAACTGTTGCATAAAATTTTACTGCTACAGGGTCGAAATTAAGGGAGGAGGGCAGAGGGGGCATGTGTCCTGGGAGCCAGAACGAAGGGGAACCAAATGAAGACTTTGCGCGTCGATTTTTCTCACGTCTGTGTTTTGCACGGCACTGACGAATTCGTCACGTTAGGGTATACAAAAGCATGTAAGAATCTAAGGATGATATGGCATAAGGATGTTGTACAAAGTGGATTTTTTTTTTCAAATCTTTTTTGTTCCGTTTAAAAAATTTTAATGAATGAATATTTGAAAAAGCAGATTACGTAGTCCAGTATGGCATATTTTATGGTTATTTTAAATTTTAAAATAATTTTACTATTAAGATTTAATAAAATTCTCTTTATAAATATAGTTTGCAGAGAAAGGAGGGGGAGGACGCCAAAATCCATATTTGCCCCAGGTGCAAAAAAGGCTAATCTCGGTCCTGTACTGCTACCAGAAGAACGGTAATAATGTCTACTATAAAATGATGCGCAAGGATTAAGGTTTGGAGGCAATCTATATATATAAAAAAAAAAAAAAAAAAAAAAAAAAAAATTGTGCCAATTTTGACTGTTGAAACAACACACTTTTTTATACTATATTTAAGTTCCTGGCATTAAAGCAGCCAGAAATTGGTACCATTTTTTCTTTCATCTTTATTGAGTAATATAAGAAAATACTTACCATCCACGAATTTCGAAATATAAAATTAAGATTTTCTAGGGCGAAGAACTGGGACTATTCAATTAGTTGACAGAAAATGCATATAAATATTTTAAATATGAACACAGCAACAGTTGGTTGCCACTTACCTAACAGCTTCACATTTCACTCGTTGAGCTGTTTATACAATTGAATTGTGATACAATGGAACAATGCATAATAAACTCACTTTAAAAAAAAGTTTGTTTTTGCCAAAGATAATAGGAAACAATCTTCTGAAGATGGTCGAAAAGTAAAAATGATCTATATCTCATAAAATTGATGATTGGAATGGGCTGCAAACTTACAAATCCATGATTTTAACGATTTTGGTTGGGTTTAGGTAAAAATTAATGTTGGTGAAAATTCACCATTTTTATGCTATGAAGTTATTAATAGTTTTCACACATAAAATTATGGTTTTGAATTTTTTTAAATGTATTTAATATGTTTTAATCTTTTCATTGTATTTTTTTTAACTGTTATGTCGTTCTGGATGACATAGATTAAAGTTTGTCACATGCATTTATTATTAGCACCATCAAACTTTGACCCCTTCTAATTGTATGAAGATTTAAAACATATATATAACCTTTTTCGGGACTGCCTTGATCCAAAGAACTCAAATCGGGTGTCAAAAGTAGGTATTATCATTCGAAAAAACCAATTTGGTTGTAGACAGCCCTCAAATCGTAATTTGGGAAAACCACTTCATAATAGACTTTATTACTGGACAATGGCTTTTATACGATCATTTTAGGTTGAATTAGTGAGGAAGTATTCTTTTTTTTTCACAACTGTACAATCATATATATATATATATATATATATATATTACCCCGTGCTTTTTATCATCATTTTGTCGCAGAGATATAGGGAAGTAATATTCGCTTGAAAATTGTATCGATTTTTCAAGCATGAGTGCATTTTTTTGGAATGGGAGTTGGTTGGGGTTTCAAATTTCGTTTCTCAAATAGCAACATCCGCTTTTGACACTTTATTTCAGATTTTGAACGAAAGTAACTAATAAAAAGATGTAGTACATACAGAATTAGACAAGATCAAATTTTGAAAATATTTATATTAAATACGAGGCCCAGTAGTGTATAGGGGTCAGTGCATCTCTCTACCGCATTACAGGTCCACAATTCGATTTCAGGCTGTAGACTGGTCAATATTTACTCAATCTTTCATCTCTTCGGAGTCAATGAATTGAGTGCAAGCTTGCATGGGGACTAAACACTGGGAGACCCTCATTAAGCGGCCCGAACATTGTATGGTACACTAAATCATAGCAAATGGCCAAGAAAACAGGTCTGTACATAGTAAGAGCATGAATCTTAATGAATTGTAACGCCGCTGGTTTAGTTTGGCTTAATATTAAATGTACGTCACAAACTTTAATTTATACCTTCTCAAAAAATTCTCAAATTGAGATGGTTCTTCTTTGAGATGTAGTAAATAGACCAAACCGAAACATATTACAAGTATTTTTTTTTTACATTCAAAAACATTTTATTAATTATAAAAAATATTAATAAACTCATATTTTTAAAATTTATGAGTTATAACCTACATTAATTTTTACATAAAAAATGAATGTCATCTAAATTTTGACTATGTGCTTTAACATTTCATTCATAAAATGAGTTTTCAAAATGCATAGAAATTTTACTCTTCGATGATTTAAAGGAGCCATTATTGTTGGCATCCACGCAAAGGACAATCTTAGAAAATAACCGGAAAATGTTTATCGCATTTCTTTTATTATAAGGTGATTTTATTTTATATTTAACATTTCGGTATAATTTTTCTGATAGCTAATTGAAAACTCTCGCTTTTTTCCATACAAGAATTTTATTTGGTTCTTATGAATTCATAGATGAAACCCTAACATTATTTATTTTACTGCCTTGAAGATGTAACAAAATTAAGTAAACTATCTTAATTTCCAGCCTGCTTGGATCCAAGAAATTCAAATAAAGTGGCAAAACTGGATGCTATTATTTGGAAAAGAAAATCTGATATGGTTTTTTAATATATAGATGACTTCTAGTTCGATAATTGCTTTCATATCCAGAATTTTGGCACAATTTCCATAGTCTAACGATACATTTCGCATCTATCTGCAATAACTTGGTGATAAAATACAATGAGGTGGTGCGGGATTTTTTTTTTTCCTTCCCACAACTGTATATTTTATCATTCTAATATTTTAAATACAATGTCCTTAAACGTCGTTATACTAATACAGGGTGTCCAGCAAATAACACCCTGATTTCAAATTTAAATTTCTCAAGAACAAAAATCGATAGAACTGTGCGGTAAACGGTTTCTTTATTAGGTAAGCTGTAAAAATGTTATACTAAAGTTTCGAACGGTGAATATTTTGAAAAGATTATGTTCTGATTGCAAAGAATGCTTGACTTAACATTTTTCTTGCTTTAGATTGCTTGTAAAGAACGAGTTTTTCGGGGTACTTAGCCATATTTATAGAACTAAATTTTTTAAATTTCTGAAATTCCAAAAATTTTGTTCCAAAAAACTTTAAAATATGGCGTTGTCTGCCCAAAATCTCATTAAAAACAAGCAATTTAAAGCAAGAAAAATGTTAAGTCAAGCATTCTTTGCAATCAGAACTTAATCGTTTCAAAATATCCACCCTTTAAAACTTCTGTATAACATTTTTACAGCTTTCCTAATAATCAAACCGATTATCGCATAATTCTATCGATATTTTTTTTTTTCAGAAATTTAAATTTGAAATCAGGGTGTTATTTGCTGGACACCCTGTATGTTATTATAGTTATTATTACATATGTTAATACCACATAGTTATTGTTTTATTGGAATTACTTGCATTATTTTTTCACATCGTTACTACTTTGTTCCAGTTACTTCACAATTATTTTTTTTTCAGTTTTTCTGCGGGTATTCATATGCATACATTTTTTTTAATTATTTTGTTTAAATATTAAATGAAAATTCATAGATATTAGATATATATAGACAATTCATATTCTTTTTACATTTTTTGTCTTCCATTCCCGAATGAATATCGATCCCAGAAACATGCGTTTTTTATTATCAGTACCTTTCATTATCTTTGGTACTAAACACTACTTTTTACTTACCCATCATACATAGTATAGGGTAAGTCTTGCAATCGTTTTGAAAATCGAAAAAAAAATTTTGACGGATTTACACGTTTTAGATAGTAGAGATTCCGAAAAACATATTTTTAGAAAAAAAATTTGCCGTCCGTCTGTCTGTCTGTCTGTCTGTAAACGCTCTATCTCCCGAACAAATTGAGATTTTTAAAATTTTTATGTAGTTAGTATGTAAGAATGGGAGGAAGCCTATTTAATATCAGCAACCTCGATTATCCCGAACTATTTTTTTCGGACTCTCGCAAAATTCGTTCTGATGAAAGGTATATAAAATTTTTCGATTTTTTTTTTTTTTTTTGTTCTTAGGAATGGACGTAAAAGGTAATAAAATAACACACATTTTTCATATAGAACAAAGTCGATCGGATTATTAGTTGCCGAGATATTTGTAATCCTGTTTTCCACATTCTTCGATTTTTCATGACCCTGTATTTCATTCAAATTTCAATTCAGAGGTATATTTTAATTGGAAATGAGACGCTTAATCCAACGCAGTTAATTGTTAGTTAATAGAATTATTATTTTTGGAGTTATAAGGATGTTTCTTTTACGCAGTTCGGTATTACATGAGTAGTTTGGAGTTTTATATAATTTGTCGAAATTGGTAATCAGCAGTTCTTTAATATAGCATTACTATGTATATTAACAATATTTAAATTTTGTTTATGAATTGCAATGCATTGTATAAATAGTTTTCACATGTTTTATTTTCATATACATATCCATGATGGATAAGTATTACGGTGGCCCCCAACGACTAGTTAATTCTTGTGATTGTTTCCGCATGTAATATTAAGTATTATTTCAGCGAATTGTATGGTTCTAAATACGGCATATTACTAATAAAAATATTCTAAACTTTTCAGCCTCGCCATTGCCAACACAGCCAACGGTAATCGGAGTACCAGGTATGTTTAACAAAATTTGAATAGTTCGACTTTCAGGGTCATTCTTTCAGATTAATAGATTTTCATATTAAATTTTCTTGAAAATTAATGAATATATGAGTATAAAATATATTTTTATATCTCTCTAAAATTATATAACATCACACTGTTTTGTTTGTTTTTTTCCAGATCATGAAAATTTTATTAAAATTAGGTTATTACATTACTATAATGCTATGTTCATACGCTCTTAAAAATAAATGCTTAAATTTACACAGGTATATTATAAAAAACATGTATACAATGGTATAAAATAATTTGTCTGTATGTGCAAAGTGGCATATAAATTGCTAAATACACGTCTGGTGTATCAATTTCAAAATACACATCGCTCTGTGTATTTTGGTGATAAGGCTTTAAACTACTTAAGTGTATGGAAAAGTTAACAAATAGCTGTAAAATACACAGTTTAACATGTAATAAACATATATCTATGTTCTATACAAAAACGATGAATTTTGTGTACCATAGTGCATAATCTTTTTGCTTGGGATGCAAATTTTGAACTAATATTTTTATGCTTGTAAAATTTGCATAAAAAACAAATTAATACACTTTTTAAAATGATATAGTTTGTTTTATTCTATAATAATTAACTAAACTATTTTTTATTTATTATTTCCTTTTTAAAATAATAATAATTAGTCAAACGATATGTATGTAACTGCTATTTGAAAGCGAAGTTTTCGCCAACTTGGCGTCAGAAAAATAACGTGCCAATGTGGTGCATATATGACATTTGTGCTGATAAATCAAGAACTCACTATTTTTATGCTAACCTGGCGCAGCTAATAAATCGCTAAATATTGTACCCGTGTCATCTTTTCATATTTCATTAATTATTTAAAATATAATAATACAGTGAAACCACCAAATAAGGGACACTCCGAATAAGGGAACCTCTATTTAAGGGACAAAAGTTGCGATCCATAGGTGGATGATTCTCAAAATAGGAGACTTTTTCAACGAGTGAAATTTAAAAAAAAAATTATTATTAGCAAAATTTCTGAAAAAAAATAGGTGTTGTTAATATAGTATTAGGTATACTGCACATGTAGTCAGCAGAGCTAAATATTTAAAAATTCACTTAAAAAAATAATCAGTATTTTATGAGCCATGCTAATGACAAAACAAATTGCATGGAATAAATATATTAAGAAAATTTTATTTTCTTCCTGTTTCAATATTTTTTCCTATATTTATTGGCTTTTCTTTTTAGCAAATAGTTTCCATTTTCAATTGTTTTTATCCTCCTGTAAGATGAAACCTTGTTTTTGCAAATAATTCTACGCCCTTAAGATTCTAAGTTTTTCGCTGTGATCTGGGTTCTCTCTGAGTCATCACTGACTATTTTTATTTGTCCCGATTCTTTTGTTTTCATATATATATGATGTTTAAGTTTTTGCTGTTTATAAGTATTTTCTTTAATTTTCTCCCTTCTTTTTTCACATTCTCTTTTAATTATTTTTTTTCTCTACCTATTGTCATACTTTCTCCAATATTCAAATTAGTCTTTTAAAAAAGAACAAGGACCAAATTAAAATTCCTTATAAAAAGAAATGCGTTCTTTTAAAATAATAAATAAGATATTTCCAGAATGATTTTAAGAAATTCAACATTGTTAACCAAAGAGCAAACTTTGTTTACATGAGCAATATTCTGACACTCACAATGTAAGAAGCTGTCTTAGTGATTTTCTGACAGATTTAATGCATATTTTAGGGATAATAAATGTAATATCTAAATTTATATCTAAAGTTAAACTTTAAAAACTCTTTATAAAGGATACAAAATAAGCACTGGTTACATTTATGCACATAGGTGCCATTAGCATGGACAGAAAAAAACCATGCTAATGACAAATTTTAATTTAAATAAATTTATGAGCCATAATATAATCACAATCCAATATTCCTTTCTAGAGCTTTTTGAAACACAAAAGTTCCATGCAAGTAAGTAAAATAAAAATTTTAACTATAAAATAAACATTAAAATTAATATCCATTCTAATGACATACAATTGATGTACAAACCTAATATTTAACTTCTATTCTTAAAATACAACACATGCTTCTATTTTCAGGCTGAGATAAAATGGCTACTTGTTACTATGGAGAAACTTGATTTTTTTCAAACTATTGTCATATATGAAAATGAAATTTTGATCAATAATCAACTGTTAAAGTATCTCCTTGTTTTGAAAATAGAATATGGAGACAAACTTTAATTCCTTAGCTATATATTATAATTTTATTTTTAAAAAGAAATTTATTGGATAAATCCTCTCCTTGATTAATTTAAAGAAAGAATAACATTTGTTTTATTTTATAAACATGATATTAACTCTTGAAAAATGCTAGTATATACAAAGCACAGCTGCTGTGACATCCATGCTAATGACATTTTGAAAATTTATTCTACTATTTTAAGGTAAGTGAGTAATTCTTGAGAGCAAATAATGAATAATATCAAGACAAACATATCTAAATATAAAAACATGACAGAAAACCTCTCTCTCCTTTTTTTTTTTTTTTTTTTTTTTTTTTGTATGCCGAAAGACATAAATTCTCCCCTATTTTAAGAATCACCCAGGTGTCCCTTATTTGGAGGTTTCACTGTATAATTCTTTCTCTTATTTCATTTACAGTACATAAGTAATTTGAAACTAAAAAGTTTAAAATTAGTGGCTTTTATTTATTTTTTTTAATAAAAAGAACAGAAAAAAATATAAATAATATTTTGAAGCTTCATAATTGTAGCAAAGAAGCAAAACATAAATAAATCCAATTTTCCACAGCCTAAATCTTACCAAGGGACGTTTTGGTAAAGGACTGTTTGGACGTTGCCATTAAATAATTTACAAATAATCGTGGTTTTTGTGCCACATACGTTATCGTAATATATATATAGATAATTCAATGTGGATTAAACAAATAATACTTGCCAAAGCGAGATGCGAATTGAGGAACTGCAACTTTCTAAAATACTACCTTAACCATTCAGATATTGTTACACAATCCAAGTTTTAACTATAGATATAGGTATGGAACTCAAATTATTGAGTTCACATATTTTTGTGTAATATTCTGTTCTAATACATATTTCTGTGCAATATTTTTACACATATTTCGATGCAATATGCAAAATACACTGACATTTGTACAAAATGCAAAATTTTTAAATTTGATTTAATATACCCAATCGGGTAAATCTGTACATTTTTTTATATTTACACACTTGCTTGATTTTTGAGAAGTAAATTTTATAACGAAATTTTAATTTTACAAATTTACATACATGTTTATGTAACAGTGACTGATTTAAAAATTTATCTTTTAGAGTGTAACCATGGTGTTCACGGAAGTGTTGTCTTCTGACCTGACATTTTTTCTAAAAATTATTTGCAACATAAGACTTAAATAAGACTGAACTGAATTATATTTGAGTTTTCTGTAGTTTTTATTGTACGTTATTCTTTTTAATTTTGGTATTTCGTAATATTTACATATTTTTTACTTGACTATGAAACTTGTGGTATAATATTTACGCTCAGGACTTTTTCATCAATTACTTCAAGAAAAAATAAATTTTCTTACACAGGTAACAACTATAATATATTGTTGTTCTTAAAATGACTAAAGCTTTTTCTTTTACACTAGTTATTTGGTATCAGGTAGGTTAATAGCTATTATTTTTCTATTTAAAAGACATACATGGCTCAATATTTTGTAACAATAATTTTTTTATCAATAAAACGATAAATAAATAAACTTACACTCAGAAATTTAATCTGAAATTAACATTTAAAAGCACTGAATTAAAAATAAATAACGAATGAAAATATCATAATTATACCAATGAAAATATATATCACAATTAATATTATATCAAATAACTTTATAGACCCAACATATGATACAAACATGGACTGTGACAGTCAAAGAACCTGACTTTTTTACTATCTGAATGTCCTATTAGCATAAAATATTAATAATCTAATTTTTTTACTTGTATTTCACAGTTATGTTATACGACACTTCCATTATGATATCTGATGACGGGATCACTATGATGACGGGTTCCACCTCGTATTTTTAATTGCAATTACTTTTTTAATAAATATTCAGAGGTTTCGTTTTAGTACTTATCTAGCAGAATGACCCTTAAGTAATTTATTTCTCTCATACATTGATTTAAAAAATCATATGAAATACATCATTTTTCATAGTCTTTATTTTTCTTCCACAGAAAATGCCACTTGCAGTATGATGGGCCCACACATAAAAACATTTGATGGACAAGATATCATATATGAAATATGCAATAATGTTGCCATGAAAGACATAAAAAATGCCAAGTTTAATGTAACAGGTAATTTTGCATTATATTTTTTATAATTTTTTACTATACAAAAAACAACTTATTAATAGCATTTGGTATGCAATATTTTGCATCATTATTCTGATTTTTTTAGTGATAGCAATTGGTAAAAAGTTTAATTGTAATTTAAAGAAATGTTAATAATTTTATAAAAACAACAAAACAATCAACAGTTGAACCATTAATAATATTTAAACAACCATTTCTGGAATTGATTAATATTTTAAATTATACTTAAGACTATCTATCTATTAAGAAGGCACATAAATTTTAAAAATTTTAATAGTAACTCATAATTTTAATGTTATGGAAAATTCTATGCATCCTTTATACAGCCACGGCCAAACTCCATGAGCGCTTCCGACGGGGAGACGAGGACATTGAGTTCGGCCGTGGTACAGCTTAATTACATTTTTTTAAGAAGCACTCTAAGATTCGTCTGAAAAGATATTAATTATTTTTAAATGAATTGATTTCAGTGAATGTTAACATCCTGTATCCTGTACCGGACAGAAATTACGATTATGTTTTTTTTTTTTTCAATACAGATTATAGTGTAATCACGGTACAATAGGATCACGATTAGATGATAATTATAATCTGAGTGAAAAAAAAATGATCTGAGTGATTTAAAAGAAAGATTTCTTGATAACGAAGAGTACAGAATGCACGCACTTTTCTTTGGTAAGGATTTTTGTGGCTCCGGTGGTGACATTATAGAATTACGAAGAAAACTGCACTTTTTGATCATTGAAAACACAAAATCTGAAATCTTCTGGGGTAAGCATATTATTGCTTCGGGAGAATATCCCCCCTGGTTGCATTTAAGCTTTGTTTACTCGATTAGGGAACACAGAGACGTTTTCGGCCTTCTGATTGGTTGGGTTTTTTATGTGATTTCTTTTAGTGCCATTATGAAAGTGCAAAACACTGGCTTTGAAACAACTACTCTTAAAGACTTTTTGTCTCCTTTTTTTTAATATCAGCTTTTGCGAAAGTTAAAAATCAGATTTCATATTTTAATGAAATGGAATTAATTTCCGAAAAAATAATTACAGTTCGCAGCAATAATATTTAAAATCATATTGAATCTCTAAAAGAAAAAAAAAAGTTACAGAAGGCAATGTTGATTAAAATATCAAGCTGAAGAAATGCAGATATATATTTTTTAATGCGATCCGTTTAATTTATATTTTCTAATGTAATAACATTTTGTGGAAATCTAAACTAATTATTTATTTTATAAAAACTGAGTGAATTAAATTGTTGAATGTTAAATGCTGATTCACTAACTACACATTAAAAAAAAAGAAATGAAAGAATTATATAATGGTATATTACTACTAGTGTCATTAGAAATTTTCTTTTCTAAAGACATTAAAATCAGAAAAGGAGAAGGAGAAATTAACCAATCAGGATGCCGGAAACTTTTCTGTGTTTTTTTAATCGAGTACAGAGAGTTTTAAAAACCCCGGACCATCCCCTAAATTCAACACTGGATTATAATGCAATTGCACAATTTCTGATGTCGATAGAGATTACTCGGCTACGATTATTATAAGACTGGATTACATATCTCAAAGTAATTGTTTTTCTAAAGTTTGTTCTTTGATTTGAATTTTATGATTTCACTGGATTCTCTTTGTTCGTTTCAGTGCATAAAGAATGTGGACTTATATCCGAATGCAAACACTGGATTGAAGTCAATTACTTGAATCAACATATAAAAGTACAGTCAAATTTGAACGTTGAAGTTAATGGATACAGTTACACGGCTCCGCAATTGTGGCGTCTCAACAAGAAAACCAAAATGACCCTTGTTGCCAAAAAAGTTGGAGAACAAGTCATAATAACATCTTTTGTTGACGGTTTCACAGTTATTTATGATGTCAGAGGCCACTTAAAAATTAACGTAAGTAAAATGTGTACACAAAATATAGTAAGTGAGTACAGTTTTCGTATAATAACCTTCGTCTAAATTATAATAAAAACATAGAAATGTGACATTCAATTTTTAAATTAATAACACTTATCATTTTCAGTTATCACTAACATATTATTATATTATTTTTTAAGACGAAGAAGAAGCTGAAACTTGGCTAGATGAAGCTTGGCTATGTTTATGTTAATTGAGGAATTGAAAAGTAAAACCGTGATTTTTATTAAGATTATATGATAATGCTGCAAACGCATAATACTTTTGACACTAATCTCTGAGATTTTTCACAAATTCACACTTCTTTCTTACTACATGGCATACTTTTTATTACTACACGTATAAAACTTTCAGTTATTATTTATCAAATTTCTATTTCAATAAATCAAAAAGCTTATTTGTTAAACATACCGGATAAGCGAAAAGTTCGTTAAAACTTTTGAAATTCACAAAAGAAAGAAATTATGATAAAGAAGTGCAATTTCTAAGAAAAGGCTCATATGATAGTCGGATAGCAGAAAAATATTTTTAAGTTGCAAAAGTCGCCTGTAGAGGTCACTGCCGACCCGAAATACAATGAACAGGACATTAGTACGCTCCTTTCAATTATTTTTACAAAAATAAATGTTCAACATGACTTTCAGAACCTTTTACGGCAATTCACAACACCCGTTGCAGCTGAATAGAGCATGTCGGAATGAATTGCAGAAACCTCGCGACAGATTAAATCTTTGATTTCGGCCAGAGCTGAAGGAATCAACGGTACGCAAGTGTTTTCAAATAGCTCCAAAACCAGAAGTTGGAAGCTATATGATCTTGTAACCTCGATCAATCTGTCAGTCCTCACAAAAGATACTCAACAGAAATCATTTTCCTAGACGTTTTCTTGGATAGTGTGGCGATGCACCATCCTGTATAAAGTTTGTTAAAGATAACACCTCTTTGATTTAATGATATCGGTACGATTTTGTCACGGAAAAGAGCGAGATAACACTCTCAGAGGTTATTGTGCACATTTTCCATTCTAGTATGGGGCACGGTTCTTCAAAGAATAATGGTCCGACAATGAAAGGTGAAGTGAAAGCACATAAAACTGCCAACTTGCTAGATTCAGTGACTTCGTCCTGTATTCTCGAGGATTAGACATTATTCATATACCATTGTTGATATCCCGTGTAGTATGAATCATATCTCGTGCATCCAGAAATTTTTCGACAATTACTGATTGTTGCTTTCTATTCTTTCCGTAATCTATTCTGAAAATGATTCCATCATAGCTATGTCTGTCGGTTGTAATTTCTGCACTGACTGCAATTTGACGGGATAGCGATGCAATACCCCGTGGAGGATACATCGAATCGATAAGTGAGGCATCAGCACTGCTACTCTCTGTGGACGATTCAGTCGCTAAATCATTCATAAAAGTTTTCACCGTAGTAATTCAGTCCTCGACAAATAGAGTCCTTTACTTCGTGGCCGGTCCACTAAAGATACAGTTTTCTGTGAACCGTTTGACAAGTTATACTATTTTATGACACGAAATTAGGGCCATTTTTTGCCTTTAATCCTTTCACTTTGCGAAATTTTTGCAACGTAATAGTTGCTGACTCGCTGTTCAAATAAAACAACTTCACCAACAAGGTTCGATCGGTTAATGATGACATTCTGAAAGCGAATGAGAAATATTTGTGTCTAAAAATTTTGTTGTTTCAAAAAAAATTCGACTACTTAGCGAGCGCTTTCTTGCAAACCTCACTTCTTTATCATAATTTCTTCCTTTATTAAGAATTTTTGGAGTTTTAACGAACTTTTGGCTCCTTCGATATATAAGACTGAAACATCTTTCTTAACGGTAGAATTACCTATTCAAAAGAAGGAAGACTCATGTAAAGTCCTACACGTTATTCAACTGAGTCTGTCAGGTTCTGAGTAAACATCTGCTACAAATTGGAATTTCTGTTATTTCTCTATCTTAATATTCTATGTATTGTACCAGCTGTGTACTGGAATTTTCAACGTGACATTCTTTCTTTGTTAAAATGAGAATTGACAGGTGATCATGTGCAGGTGGTGAAGTGAGAAAGAGAATATTGCCGAGAGGCGTGTTCATCCGTCAGCGATGTATGTGAATGATGAGCAAACAAGGAACATGCCACGAATCAAGAAAGCAATGTGGAATGTGTCCAATGGAGAAGCTCCGCAGGGGGGTTTACATTGGGGGAAAGCAGTGATTTGAGAAGGGCAAGTCTTGTCTGAGGTTTTCGGCAGTTCGTATCTGGGCTCTTACCTAGAGAGTAGTGGAGGACAGAGGTCCTTGTGTGTAGTGCTCTGGGCCGGGTAGCGTGGGACGAGTATCCATGTGTTGGGATATTCGAAATTGATCTCCGGTAAAGTGAATCTAACGTGCATTGAGTGTAAGGGATATGGTGTAATTTGAACAGTACACTGCCAACCGTTTACTGTATATAATTTAATGCTGAACCGGATCACCTATATCCGAGTTGTAATGTATATAATTGTAAATAGTGTATTTCTTGTGTACATATAGTATAAATAAACTGTTAATTCAGTTAATTGACAACGTCGGTGTTCATTTACTCAATCCTCACAGTGGGTGACCGATATCACCTAATAATATCGGTGGTGGCAGCTATAACTACCACGGACATTCTTCAAAGTTGTGCGGGCTAAGAGGAACGTCCGACAGAGTCCTTTGACTTTCGTGTAAAGTTACGTAACATCTTTTTTCACCCTTTTAATTTTTTAATGCCAAAAGCTACAGTAATAAAAATGATTTCTAGGTATACTATTCTCATAACAGACATGCAGTATTCGATTATGCTAGTCAAAGTGTATGCATTAGAGTAAAGATCTCGAAAACTATATGAGCAGGGGTGTAGAAGAGGTTATACGGATGTATACCAGTATACCTTCTGAATTTTAGTAAAAGGCTCCATATACTCTCTATTTCTCAAAAAGGCTATAATATATAATGTAGCTATCAATTTTCATGACTCTATCATATACCCTCTGCTTATAAGCGTATATCGTTTGGTCTTTTTAAGGCTACAACACTGTATACGAAGTATGAAAAAAATACCCATAAACTACCTAATTTACAAACATATAGTGCAGTATTGATTTACGATGAAATTACATCTTGAGTACATGAACTCTTAGAATAAGATGCGCACAATGTTCATTTGTTTGTTCGAGATCCAGAAGCACGCTAGGAAAGAGATAATATAATCTTCGGCGAATAAAACATCTAAATGCTACTGATTAAATTTATATTTGATTATATATATGTATGCTTGGTTATACTCATAACTGATCACTTCAGATTTAATACCAACGTTATATCTGAGGTATTCGCAATGATAATTAGTTGAGTTGAGGCGTTTCCTAATACAACAGTGTTGAATTTAAGGTAAGATAACAGAGTGAGATCTACGTTTATTCTTTTTTTTTTTTCTTATATGGCGTAAAGTACTCTTTTGCACTAAATCAATTCTACTTTACAATTCACAACATTTCATATTAGTTTTCGAGGTCCGCTATGCCAACTCCAGACTTTGCTGATAGGGAAAACAGTAAGAAATACTATCGAATAATACATGCCACCCTTATTACATGTCGACACAATTTTGCGACTATATCTGTCGGTATCCAAAAGTTAGGAGAGTGAAATAAGATTTTACAGGATATCCTATATAAATAGCTTTATGAAAAAAAAAATCTGCTTTAATGTAGGTAGCTAAGTTATAATCCAAGCCAATGTTTATTATCTTAAACATGTTTAAATAAATTTGCAAATGTAATGTTCATTTATAACTCTTTAAATAAAATTCGCATATACGGGAAACAACGTTTCGTCATTTTCTTTTCATAATTTAAATTATTAAAATCATTAATTATCATATGATTTACTCAAAAAGCATCAATATTTAGAAAATCATGTTGTTAGCACGAATGCGTTGGAAAAAAGGAGGGAAGGCGGGTAATGCTACCAAATTTATTTCTTTAAAGTTTTTTATCCATTTATCAATTTAAAAAAAATTGCGAAATCACAAATTCTAACCACTCAGATTTTTTTAGAAAGCTTATGTTTGTATACAGTTCTACCTTTCGAGTGCCACATGAATGACTCGCCTGATAAAGAGAACTATTAAATTGATGCTCATCGAAATAAGTCGCTTTGCTAGAGAATTTTTCTAGTTTTAATTTAATTTTTACTTATAAATGCTAGCGACTAATTTTTATAAACATTAATTCAATATCTTTCTTCATAAGCAAGACATTTATGTTATACCCAAAAGGTATAACGATTTCCTGCCAAACAGACACAAATTTTCTAACATTATTTCTGATTCCCTTAGAAGTTTTAATTTTACTATTTACTATCTTACTTTTGGGGAAAAGACTGAAGGTTTTTAAACCAATTTACTATAAATGAGTATTGTAAGCATATTAATTAATAAATAATGCATGCCATCTGTGATGCTCTGAAATAAAATGTTCTTGGTCTACAAATTTTCAGGTAAATTCTCACCTACTTTACAAAATTGGTGGGTTATGCGGTTATTATTCAGGAAACCAAGAGGATGACCAGAGGAAACCTGATGGCAAAAGGGCTTTTACAAGTAAAGATTTCGGAGACAGCTGGGAAATCGAAGAAAGGGGAGATGATTGCAAACCTCTCATATGTCCTCACGAAGAGATGAGCAAATCCATGGAGCTGTGTCATAAACTCAAGTAAAAAATCATGTATTTTTATAATTATTTTACATTTGAAATTAAACGGGCGGATAATATGAAATATTTATGATGAAACAAGTAAGTTAAACGGATAACCATCCCGAATTGTTGAACTTTAGCTTTAGTGCAATCTTAGGGAACTATGTATGTTCCAATTCAATTACATTCTCTTAGCTCAATTTTTCTTTTAAGCATGTGATGTAGATAGCCATACTAAGAGCAGACAGAATAAAATCCATCATTTTTTTAAGAAATAAACTGGAAGAAAATTTTTTATAATTAAATTAAATAATATCTACAAAATTCCACAAACATAGACTGATAGACATATTTCTGCAATCAGTTGAACCAACAGTAGTTGGCAAAAGTTTTGAGGCGATATGTGTTTTCGTCCTAACTTTTTCTATAAACATCTCTTTTCCTATAACTTCTTAAAGATATAAATTAGTAATTTGCACTCTTTTAAAGCTCAACTAAATGCAACATTGGAACAACTGAGCTCTGGGCATGAATAAAAAGTAGCATCATATGATCTTCTAGAATTTTTTATAAACATTTTTATCCATGATGTCATCGATATGTACGAAGAAGAAACGACTCCATCATGATGAAAAACTCCCCAGATCATTACTGATCCGTTTCCGTGCTTCATTGTTGGACGTTGTTACCGGGGATCCATTCCAGTGGATTTAGGACGACAAACAGAACGTCAGGCATCACTTCCAAACAAATTGGATTTGGATTTATAGCTCCTTTTTCCAATCTTTGATTGCTCACGTTCCATGCTCCTTAATGATCTTCAATCAGATTTTCCTATTCTTTTTTCTGGGGGAGAGATATTTTGCAGGGATCCGTTTACACAATTCAGCCGGCATCAAGACGAGGTCTTGTACTGTCCTTACTCACCGTGAGGTTATATTTGGTGGCCATCTCCTTACATATTTTAGCAACGTTCTTGTTTGTATCAGCGACTGACTTCCTTCAGATCAGCACGTCTTGACATTGAATCGTTTTACATGGGATTTCTAATCTTGTAAGATCGCGCACACATTTACCAACCTTCCACTTCTTTACTATGTGGCCAACAGTTGACATTGGAATTCCCAACATGTTGGCGATAGCAGAATATGGCATTTTCCTCCGATTCTTTAATAAGGAAAAGATGATTGGCTAAAGGCGCATTTTTCCCGGTTTTCTTACTGAAACTGATACAAATACAAACATTAAGATTTTCACATACGAAATACAATTCTAATGCTTTGGGGATTAAGCAAGTGAGTTTCGCGTGCATCATCCCAGCTGAGATACCGGGTTGTTTCGTGCTTTATATTATGAAGCATCATATATTCTGAACATTCTAGGAACATTGCTACGTAAAGCAACTAATTTGTATGTATGCGTAAAGTCATCGAAATAATAAAGTCATGCCCATATAATTTGTACAGAAAGGAAATCACGAAAATATAACTTTAAAGCCAGGGACGAGATTTGAATCCACATCTTCAGTGTGGAATTCCTCTGTTCTAGCCACTCAGGTAGCGGAGAACTTGTGTGTGAAAATATCACATGCATTTAAGTCAAATATTAAATACTTGAATTTTATCAGATCGTATCAAAATTTCTGCTTTCAACTTTTCAAATTTCCGTTTGGTATTTTTTAAATTAACAATTTTCACACTTATCATTAATTGTGCACCACATAGGATGACTAAATATACAAATTGTTGATTTAAACCATTAAAAAAAATTCCAGAAAAAGTTAGGACAGAAAAACATATCGTTTCAAAACTTTTGCTAGTTACTGTATTACTGTACTGTACCTTAACATTTTAAGAAAAATATGGCCACGAAAAGAACAGACAGGTATAAGATTCATCATTTTATTTAAAATAAACAAACAGGGAGAAAAACTTTCATTATAAAATCAAATAATATAACTTTAAACAAAATGTGTAGGGTAGATGTGCCAGTAATGGGCCACCTTCCAGTAATGGGCCACCTCGCACTTTTTGGTGTATAAAAAAATAATAAATAATAGTTAAGCTTTTATTATTTTTTTCTGAACTCTACCTTGCATGCTTTATAAGCTGGATTAATTTTTTACACTTTTCGTCAAAACAATTAGGAAGCAGAAAATAAAGTTTCACAGTTTTTCTGTTTTTCACTGAAAATCTTAATGAACAAGCTAAGAGCAGACTTTACTTACTTAGTTTTATATCTTTTTTATTTTTCCGTAAAAATTGAATGTTTTTGTTTGGTTAGCAATATAAAACATTGAATTTAATATACCAATGGCCATTTAGAAAATTTTATTTATTTTTAAGATTTTAGGAGGGGTGGTCCATTACTGGATTGCTTATTTCGTGATTTGCCAGTAATGGGCCACCCAAGTGACCAATACTAAAAGTGTAATTTCAATAGTGATAAAATATTTTGATTTAACTGAAAACTAAATAAACAAATTTAATACTTAAATTTTACTTACTAGAATTTAATAAAGACAATTTCTTTATAAATACAGTCAAGTCTCTCTATAACGAAACTCCATACATCGAATTTCTCTATATAACGAATTTTTAGTAGGAATGTTCCCCTTTTCCCATGATTACATTAAAAACAGTCTCTATATAGCGAAATATCTATCTCCATATAACGAATAGTTTCATAAAATGTTCTTTATTCAGTTGTTAAAAAAAACTTCGAAATAACATGAAATCAAATTTCCATCTCTTATTCCTAATTTATCGTTCAGTGCTGAGTTTTTTTTTATATTACTCCTCTGCTTGAATTTTCTTCTTCCTTAAGTCCAACAAATTCATCAACCCCCTCCTTTCACACACCTTTCAACATCCTTCTCAAAACAGTGTTAATTGAATAGTTATACATATAAGAAAGGGATCAATGGGGGTAATTGAAGAAAAAACAATTTACAATTGCTTCAAAAAAGGCCGAATTTTGTATACAAGAGGATAATGTGGATTCTGAGGAAGAAGATGCGACTTACGTAGACATAAAAAGAACAAGTTGGAAATTGCACGTGAATGTAGCAAATGAGGTGCGTTCGTACGATAACGAAATTTTTAAAATATTCAGATCTTGCTTTTATAGTAAATAGTACTTCGGATACAGTATATTGGTTGAAATTCTGTAAATATACAGGAATAGTAATTCTTATTACACCTCAGCAACGTATATCTTATTCATAAAATGTGAAATAGTTGAATATAATTAAAACACGTATCAAACCATGTTTCCCCGTATAGCATTATATAGTGGAATACTTTTGTGTAGCCCTGTAACTTAATAATAAAAATTCTTTGCGTCACAGATTGTACAGAATGCATATTTTAGTATATATTTCATAGATTCATGCCAATTCTATTATGTTCGAATGAGTGTAACATCATTAAAATGCATTTGAAACTTCTTCCCCATTGACCGTAATATAACGGAATCCTTTTTATTGTCCCTGTAATTGATCTATGCATCCGATTTTCATAACATTTGAAATGACTCGACAAAATTACGCAATAATTATATGTTTTAAATTTCAAACGATTAAAATGCATTTAAAACTTTTCCTCCTATTGACCGTAATGTAACGGAATCCTTTTGAATGTCCCTGTAATTGATCTATCCATCCGATTTTCATAAAATTTGAAATGACTCTACAAAATTATGTAATAATTATGTATTTTAAATTTCAAACGATTCGGTTGGATAGTTTTCCGTTGTTATATGCGGACAGACAGACGGACAGACAAACGGACAGATAGACAGACTGTCAGACAAACGGACAGATAGATGGACAGACAGACGGACTGAACGACAATTATAGGTGCTACCTATTTACATAATTACGAACGCACCTAAAAATAATTATCTGTTATTTTTTGTAGGGTGGCCCATTACTGGAACATAGGCGGTCCATTACTGGAACATAGGTGGCCCATTACTGGGCATTTGGGTGTTTAGACATATTTCTATTATTTAAAATGAAATTTTTATTTCTATTGGGAAATGTAACTGTGGGATTAGTTAAATATTGTTGAAAGATTAATCTAATATGAAAAAAATTGGAATACAATAATTATAACTATTAATAAAAAATTATTTTTTAGAGAAATTCCTTAAGGTGGCCCATTACTGGCACATCTACCCTATATCCAAAGCTTTAAACTACATCTTCCCCTGACATAGATAAATAAATAAAGTAACCTTATAATCATTTTAACCTATTTCATAATTTAGAATTTTAAAAAAGAGATAGCCATGAAAAGAGAAATAGATATAAACTCATACAAACAGAAAAAAAAGCGTTTCATTATTAAATCATATAACTTTAAATAAAGCATTCTACAAAAAGATTAAACTGCATCTTCTTCACTGAAACAGATAGACAGGTGAAACTGCGTTAAGGACCACGATAATGACTAAAATAGAAATTTACGTAAAGCTTACTTTCTTTTTTATTTTGAACTTCATTGATTTGAAATAAGCTAATATATTTAATTGCTTAATCTTCGGGAGGGAGGAGGAGTGATTATTCTCTACAAATTCTCTTGACATAACCGTATTAAAAAAAAGAAAGCAAACATGGGTATCAATGGATTTGAAACATTGTCTACTATTAAACGCTAGTGATAAATTTTGCTATTTTGAGATCGTCTACTTATTAAAAAATACAATAAATTTTAAATTTTAAATGGTCACACCCACTTTTTACACCATATCCGAGTCTCCTGGCTCAAGCCAGTCAAAAAAAAAAAAAAAAAAAAAGATAGTTTATACACCTTTCTCTTAAATCTGCTTAGAGTTACAAAAGAAAGTAATGTTAGAATTAATCCATAAATTTTGGAAAACAAATGTGAGATTTTAAACGGAAAAAGTATTAAGAACGTTTATTTACCGAGCTGCCAAATATCCGGCTCTTTGGATAGCAGTATTTTAATACAAAAAAATGTTGTATGATTTAATTGGAGCATTTGAGCGATTTAAAAGAACAATACTTTTTCTAAGATAATAGAGATGCGGAAAAAGCCAGAAACTTGACAACTCTGCATTTAGCAGTAAAATTATACAAGATATTTAATATTAAAATAAACTTTCTGAAGAAAGCTTTTTTTATGAACTTTTTGATATAAAAAAAATTCTATAAATTCTTGTTTTTGTTGTAAAAATATTTTTTTTTCCAAAATCACTTAGTAATTTTGGATCACTTTGTATTGCCTGTAAATATAATGATATAATTTTTTTTCTCGGTGAATAGCTTTAGATGGATATTATCTCTGTGTTTTACTATATCAATTTTTCATAATTTTAATAGATCATTTTCATTAAACTTTCAACTTTAAAACAAAACTTTTTCTTGCAGGGAAAATCCTTTTATTCCTTGTTCAAAATTATTGCCCATGAATCAGTTTATTGAAATTTGCATGAGTACGACATGTGAATGCCTGGTAAACAAGAACAATTCCGAAAACAAATGCAAGTGTGACGGCTTATTACCATTCGTAGAAGCTTGTGAAACCAAATTAGGACCTCTGGCAGTCAGAAATTGGCGCCTCATCCATGAATGCCGTAAGTATATTAATAAATAAACAATATATAATTTTTTGTCAATTTCTGAAATAAATAAAACGTACAATATATTTATCAAAGGTAATAGCAAAACTAACCAAATCAGCATTAATAAAAAAATTATTTATTTTATTATTTAAGAATTCAATAAAATAAATAATGAAATTTGATAAGAATATCACAAAATATAGAATAAATTCAATTATAATGCTTCAGCACTATGAATAATTTATGCTGATTTTTATTAACAACAGCAGGTCATGTCAGGAGTTTTCGACCCATGCTAAGTATTTTGGTGAACTTGAAGAAAAATTTGTGTAATTAGATTTCAGTCTAAATAATTGTAGTTGTTACATTTTCTATTATATGTTCTTCTATCAAAAATTCTCATTAGTAATACAAGTATAATTTATATTTATTCCCTTAATCTTTAAACTGAATTGAACGCCCCAGTTTTACATTCTAGAATGTAGTTTCTAGTTTCTTTTTATTTAATCGAACATACTGATGTAAGTTTGTAAGTTTGACATTGTAAGTTTAAGGAAACTTAAAAACTTTTATTTTACTAGCAGGTGTAAAAAGTTTCTATCTGAACTTTGCAAATGCAATCTCTACATTCATCATTACTTGGACATTTCTATATTCTAAGTTGGATGTTTACCAGCTATATTCTATGTTGAAAAGCTTCAATTTTAAATTATGCTTTAAAAAATGTTTTGTAATTGTAGTTTCTATTTTTTTCGCGATTTCTTATACAACTTGGATATTTTAATTTATGTATTTTAAGTTTTAAGTTCTGATGTAAAATTATGAATAAAAAAGGCCTCTCATTGAATTCGAATTCAGATCACTTTATAATGTAATTCAAAGCTAATGATTGGTGTCCATCTATAAACAAATGCATGTTAATTCGTCCGTTGTTAGTGTTCAAACATTAGAAGTTGGACATAGATATAGTCTAACTAAAATGTTATACCTCCTAAGTAGCACAGATTGTTGACCCATCGTTCGCAGTTTGTGAAAACAGTTGGAAAATAGTATGTATCTATCAGGATTATGAGCAATTAACTATTGAACAGCTGTGCGTTTAGGCCTTTGTTGGAAAATG
The DNA here is from genome assembly GCA_964019185.1 of Maratus speculifer. Taxonomy (NCBI): domain Eukaryota; kingdom Metazoa; phylum Arthropoda; class Arachnida; order Araneae; family Salticidae; genus Maratus; species Maratus speculifer. Next base: position 83,888,522 of record OZ025289.1, on the reverse strand, counting down.
GTACTGCGAGGCGGTTATCTTTTATTACGGTGCAATATAGATCAAGAATAAGCAAAAAGAGCCTCTCCTTTTTCAGTAAATAGTACGGCAATGCGGTTTTTCTTACTATTTATCAACGTAGGTCAACACTCGACAAACAGAGTCTTTAAAAGTTGGACTATAATAAGCAGGATTATGAACAGTTAGCTTTTGGATTCGCAGCGCTTTTAAGCCCTTTTTAGCAAATAACACTGCAAGGCGATCATTTCTTATTATGGATCAGAGCAAATCTAAAATCTGCAAACAAAGCTCTCTTTTTTTCAAATTGTAAGGTAAGGCAGTCATTCCTTACAGGGAACCTAATTTGTGAAACCAAATTAGGACCTCTGGCAGTCAGAAATTGGCGCCTCATCCATGAATGCCGTAAGTATATTAATAAATAAACAATATATAATTTTTTGTCAATTTCTGAAATAAATAAAACGTACAATATATTTATCAAAGGTAATAGCAAAACTAACCAAATCAGCATTAATAAAAAAATTATTTATTTTATTATTTAAGAATTCAATAAAATAAATAATGAAATTTGATAAGAATATCACAAAATATAGAATAAATTCAATTATAATGCTTCAGCACTATGAATAATTTATGCTGATTTTTATTAACAACAGCAGGTCATGTCAGGAGTTTTCGACCCATGCTAAGTATTTTGGTGAACTTGAAGAAAAATTTGTGTAATTAGATTTCAGTCTAAATAATTGTAGTTGTTACATTTTCTATTATATGTTCTTCTATCAAAAATTCTCATTAGTAATACAAGTATAATTTATATTTATTCCCTTAATCTTTAAACTGAATTGAACGCCCCAGTTTTACATTCTAGAATGTAGTTTCTAGTTTCTTTTTATTTAATCGAACATACTGATGTAAGTTTGTAAGTTTGACATTGTAAGTTTAAGGAAACTTAAAAACTTTTATTTTACTAGCAGGTGTAAAAAGTTTCTATCTGAACTTTGCAAATGCAATCTCTACATTCATCATTACTTGGACATTTCTATGTTCTAAGTTGGATGTTTACCAGCTATATTCTATGTTGAAAAGCTTCAATTTTAAATTATGCTTTAAAAAATGTTTTGTAATTGTAGTTTCTATTTTTTTCGCGATTTCTTATACAACTTGGATATTTTAATTTATGTATTTTAAGTTTTAAGTTCTGATGTAAAATTATGAATAAAAAAGGCCTCTCATTGAATTCGAATTCAGATCACTTTATAATGTAATTCAAAGCTAATGATTGGTGTCCATCTATAAACAAATGCATGTTAATTCGTCCGTTGTTAGTGTTCAAACATTAGAAGTTGGACATAGATATAGTCTAACTAAAATGTTATACCTCCTAAGTAGCACAGATTGTTGACCCATCGTTCGCAGTTTGTGAAAACAGTTGGAAAATAGTATGTATCTATCAGGATTATGAGCAATTAACTATTGAACAGCTGTGCGTTTAGGCCTTTGTTGGAAAATGGTACTGCGAGGCGGTTATCTTTTATTACGGTGCAATATAGATCAAGAATAAGCAAAAAGAGCCTCTCCTTTTTCAGTAAATAGTACGGCAATGCGGTTTTTCTTACTATTTATCAACGTAGGTCAACACTCGACAAACAGAGTCTTTAAAAGTTGGACTATAATAAGCAGGATTATGAACAGTTAGCTTTTGGATTCGCAGCGCTTTTAAGCCCTTTTTAGCAAATAACACTGCAAGGCGATCATTTCTTATTATGGATCAGAGCAAATCTAAAATCTGCAAACAAAGCTCTCTTTTTTTCAAATTGTAAGGTAAGGCAGTCATTCCTTACAGGGCCAACGTTGATCAACAGTCAGCAAAGAGCCTTTAGAAGTTGGAGTGTATCTAATCAAAAACATGAGCAGCTAAAGAATGGACTCCTGAGTTGTTAGATCTTTTTAGGCAAATGGTACTACAAGACAGTCATTTCTTATTGTGGACCAATGTAGATTCAGTATCAACAAACAGAACCTTTCCTTATTACTTACCCATCATACGTAGTATAGGGTAAGTCTTGCAATCGTTTTGAAAATCGAAAAAAAAAATTGACGGATTTACACGTTTTAGATAGTGGAGATTCCGAAAAACATATTTTTAGAAAAAAAAATTTGCCGTCCGTCTGTCTCTCTGTCTGTCTGTCTGTCTGTAAACGCTCTATCTCCCAAACAAATTGAGATAGAGACTTGAAATTTTGTATATAGTTAGTATGTAAGAATGGAACGAAGTCTATTTAATATCAGCAACCTCGATTATCCGGAACTATTTTTTTCGGACTCTCGAAAAATACGTTCTGATAAAAGGTATATAAAAAATTTCGAATGCTTTTGTTCTAAGGAATGGACGTAAAAGGCAATAAAATAACACACATTTTGCATATAGAACGAAGTCGATCGGATTATTAGTTGCCGAGATATTTGTAATCCTGTTTTCCACATTCTTCGATTTTTCATGACCCTGCATTTCATTCAAATTTCAATTCAGAGGTATATTTTAATTGAAAATGAGACGCTTAATCCAACGCAGTAAACTGTTAGTTTATATTATTATTTTTGGAGTTATAAGGATGTTTCTTTTAAGCAGTTCGGTATTACTTGAGTAGTTTGGCGTTTTATATAATTTGTCGAAATTGATACATCAGCAATTCATTAATAGAGCATTACTATGCATATTAACAATATTTAAATTTTGTTTTGGAATTGCAATGCATTGTATAAATAGTTTTCACGTGTTTTATTTTCATATGCCTATCCATGATGGGTAAGTATTACGGTGGCCCCCCCAAAGACTAGTTTCGGAATTATGATACGGCAAGCAGTCATTTCTTACTATGAGTCAACGTAGTAAGACAAAAATAAAAAGCATAGCTTTTTAGAAGTTGGAGTGTATCTAAGCAGTTCAACTAACAACAAGGCTGTTGTACTACACTGCTCAAAACAATTAAAGGATATTGCAGTTATAGGTGGATTTTGTATCTGGGAAGCTTTTTAGCTGATTGATACATGGTCGACAGACATAGTAGGTTATATGACAATAAATTACACATGTTTGACAGAAAAAAATGCATTTTATTGCGCATTTGTGTACAAAAGGAAAAAAACACAATTTGTGTATATGAGAAAAAAAGAATAAGAAAAGGTGTTTTCTTCAAAGAAAATCATTTTCAGTAGGGGGTATGGTTTCCACGGGCGGCCAGCAACGTTGAACACCTTTGAGGCATGGACTCAATGAGGCTATTAATGACGAGTTGGGGTATTCTGCCCCACTCTTCCAGAAGAGCTCTTTCCAGTTCTTGGAGAGTTTGTGGGGGTTGTTGGCTGTCAGAAACTCGTTTTCCTAGAGCGTCCCAAACGTGCTCGATTGGATTCATGTCTGGAGAACACGCTGGCCATTCCATTCGAACGATTCCTTCCTCGAAAAGGAAATCCTCCACCAGGTTTGCACGATGTGGTCTGCAGTTATCGTCCATTAAAATGGAGTTATCTCCGATTGCTGCAGCGTAAGGACTACAATAGGTCTGAGGATCTCATCCCCATATCGGCGACCAGTCAGAGCTCCATCTCGAATGATGTAGAGGTCAGTGCGCCCGTCAATGGAGATACCACCATACACCAACACTCCTCCACCGCCAAATCTGACACTTTCGTGCACGAACGCAGGATTATTCCTACTGCCACGGTCCCTCCAGTTAAAAATACGCCTATTATCCGGATGCACAGAAAAACGGGACTCGTCAGAAAACAGAATATTGCTCCATTCATTTCTCCTCCAGTTGACATGCTCGGTTGCCCACTCCCTGCGGTCGCAACGATGCCTTGATGTTAATCTAACACATATCATCGGTCGGCGAGCATACAGACCTACAGCATGGAGCCGGTTTCGGACAGTCTGAGTTGAAATCGTGGTGCCTGTAGCCGAGCGAAGGTGTTGTTGGAGAAGAGTAGCGTTCATGTTTCGGTGTCTCCGAGCTGTTAACGCTAAATACCGATCTTCATTGGGCGTTGTTGCCCGTCTACGACCTTGCCCTGGTCTTCGGCCTGCACATCCACTCTCCAAAAAACGGTTCCAGATCCTGGAAATGACACTTTGTGACACTCCAATGGCTTGCGCTACTTCGGCTTGAGTTTGGCCCCCTTCTAACCAGACTTCGAGTCGATTACAGAGGACTGTAATCGATTAAGATTACGATTATTTTCAATTTCAAAAAACAGATTACGATTATGTCTCTATTTATGCAAGTCTGATTACGATTACATAATCGATTATCCATTTTTTTTTCTAGATTATGATTACGTTTGGATTACGATTAATATTTTTTTGTTGGATTATGATTACCGAACTAGTCGATTACGATTACAGTTCGATTACACTAATTCCGTAGTCTACATGTTACAAACTAGAGTTACAAATTTACAAAATATGAGTTTCCTTTTATTTATTTATTTTTAAAGAAAAAATAAATCATTTATATTAAATGAGCTATTCTTTTCTATATAAATAGTATATGTTTTCCTTTTTGAATACTTTAGAACTGATTTCATTATTATAAATTTATTTTGAAATTAAGAGCATTTCTAAGGATGTTTGATTGATAGAATAGGTATTTGCAACATGCGAAATTCTGATTTAAAATTCACGAATACTGGTGTACGTAGAATAACCCCCCCCCCCCCCTCCTCTTACACATACACTAAAATTGGGGGGGGGGGGGGGAACCTATGTTTCGCAACCTTTTATTTATTTTTTTAACACAAAATTTAAACATGAAATGAGTTTAACTAAGGTTATTTTCCTTAGAACATTCGTTGCAAGATATTTAGAGATAAAAGCAAAACAAAATTTAAAAAATGAAGAAAAATTAAATAAAATAAGCTTCTACCAAAATTTTCGAAATGGGAGAATCAAAACAATTCTTTCTTTTTTCTTTGATTTGCATGCCTCTGTCCTCTTAAACCGCATATTTAAAACAAAATTGAGATACATGAACATTAACAGGCAAATACTACTACTAATAATAATAAAATAAAATATTGTCTTTTGGTAGGCGTATATTGGGGGAGGGGAGAGGGGAAAAACAAATCTTTCTCGGGAAAAAAAGTAACTACCTTTTTTCCCCATATTATTTATTTATAACTCATTTAGAGAGATTTTTTTGTAGTTTTTTTCTTTTTAAAATAATCAGAGATAAAGAAAATTTGGTGGTTACATTTCAAAATTCAGGGGTTCGTCATTGAATTTGGGGGGGGGGGGGATTCTGATAAAATAAACATACATATATATAAAAAATCTTTTATTATTAGAGATTGTGTAAAAAACTGATCTATATGTTTAACTTATACCAGATATACTAAAATACAAATTTTGAATAAACAGACTTTATACTTATGATTAAAAACACTATATAATTAATTTAATATAAAAAATTCCTTTCACTACAATTTAAAAGAAAAAGACAAGGGATTACTATGCAATATTTCTAAAATAAATCTATACAATATGCATATATCTATTACAAAAATTACCTGCATGTGGGTGTTCAAATTAGACTTGGTTTTTATGGAGACCCTGACATCTGACGAACACAATTTGCATTTCTATTTTAAAAATTTCACGCCTTTTTCATTCAAATCTGATACAGATTCCGTGAAATAATCTTCAAAATTTTTTTGTTGTTGTTTCTCTTAGCCATCTCTTTCTCTAGATCCTTGGAAACAACCACATAGATATAACCACTGAGAAATCCAACATGCGAATGAGCTGTTAAATAAACTGTCACATGCAATTCAAGCATCTCTTTTTTCCCAATTTTCATTATTCTCCGAATCTCACATTTGAAAGAGGGTGATGTCTGTCCTATTGCTAAGTGCCCATAATAAAACCATAAACACACTATTTTTCTTTCTTTTTTATCTTTTATCACTCCCACTCAATAACCTGCGAAACAAGACACCTCGAATGACCACATAAAAGTTTTTTCCCCAATTCCCATACATTTTAACAAAGTCAGGCTATTTCTATGTCTACTACTATATACCAGGAGCAGCCCTCTATAGCACTGACTATATACAGTGTAAAGTATGCATTATGTTTCACTCGAACTGCTCTCTTATGACCTATGACCTCTTCTCACTTTTAACTTTAGGGGCGATTTAATGATCTGCAAACGTGGACTAGTCTTTCCTTGGTGCAATGTTTAACTCACCGACCAAGTATTTTATGGACTGCGCGAAAGGAAGAAGGGAAAAAATATGTAATCGTGAACGTAATCGTATATTTGTGCTCGATTACGATTATATAGCTTTTTGATAAAAATTACATTGCGATTATCTGCATTGCGATTACGATTATATTATGATTGTAATCAAAGTGAAATCTTTTGATTATGATTATATTGCGATTATTTCGAAATTAAAATTTACGATTACGATTACAATGCGATTACACAGTTTTATGTAGTCGATTATAATCGATTACGATTACACGATTACGATTACTCGAAGTCTGCTTCTAACCTACCAACTATTCTCAAAGCTTCTGAATCTGTCAAATGACTTCGCTGAGACATCGTACTCATCGAAACAAAGCAATCACTGAATGCCGATCATCCTTGTCTTCATTCTCTTTTATCCAGTTGAAAGTCAAATTTCATTCGCTGCCGCTGAAGCGACGTTTTTGACGTCGAACTCAAAATTTGCTTACTCCACAGTTTGAAAACCAGAAAAATTTGCATTTGTGATTCTCTTCTTCTATTTTCGGCAAAAAAAAATTCGTTTATATCTTTATTTTATATAAAACTTCAAATATCCTTTAATTGTTTTGAGCAGTGTATTAGCATTTTGTTAATTAATGTTACAGCAAGACGGTCATCTTTTGGCCAACATAGGTAAACAATTAGTCAACAATTAATTAACATTAGACGAACCATTTTGTGCTACTTGGGTTGTAATAAGTTATTATTAACTGTTATTTTAATGAAGCGGATTCAAAAAGCATCTTTTTTGTAATATCCTTCAACTTTTTAAAAATATCATTCACTAAATGTTGTCTGATATTTTTTTTTCAACTGTAGATACCGAATGCCCACCTGGTATGGAATGGAATGATTGTGGACCATCGTGTCAGCTAACCTGTGACACCAGTTCTTCAGAAAGTCTTCAAGAATGTTCCGGCAAATGTGTTCCTGGTTGTTTCTGTCCTCCTGGAACAGTACTTAACGACAATGAATGCATTCCTCCTGATCAATGCCGTGATCGTAAGATAAAATTACTTTATTTATTTAAAATTTGAAATAAAAAGAAAAAATGTGTTAATTCATAACAAAATGTGTTGAAAATAGCTGAATTTTTTTTTTTTTTTTTTTTTTTTTTTTTTTTAATGCATCATTGTGGTCAATTTAGCCTCTTTTAACTTAAAAAACTATCATCCAAACAGAACTTCTGTTTGGTAATTTTGTTTCATTGATGAAAGATATTCTGCATTTAAACGTAACTGAAATTACTGTACAGAAATTCACGTAAAGTGGTAATTTTTTAAGTAAAAAGTGTTCTAATTTGAGTAACACTGAGCGATACCCTAAGTAAGCATTTTTTGAAAAAGAACGTTTATCTAGAAATGTTTGGTTTACGTAACCGGAAAAAAAATATTTTGATTAACCTCTTCGCTACTGGCGATTATTACAGTATTTTTAATTATTACTGAATTATTTCTTTTCTCGTTTGACTTCAGAGCGAGATTTTTGTTTTATTTTCATTAGCTCGAATCTTAGAATTCGAAACATATTATTCTTATATCGAAATTTCATTTATATTTGAGTATCATTAATAAAATGGGACAAAACTGATGTACCCATTTGGGTACTCAGGGACTGAAGAGGTTAATTGATGACATCTCTGTAAGGCATTATTATTCACTCATATCTTAACAAGTATACAGACCGACAAATCCAGAGGTTAGTCAAAAAATGCGAGACAGAATAATTCGATATGCTTTGAAATAAATTCTTAACTTCTTTCCATCAATAATATTTGCAAACTTTCTGCAGACCTTGTAATCCGTAAGTATATATTAAACGATTCCTTGATGAAACTATTGTCATTTAATCGCATGAGCACTGCAAAGGACGACAAAGAATCCCCAAAATTTCTATTTAAATATATAGTACGGGAGTCAGCATCACATAATTGCAACCAATTTCAGCGTCGATGGTGAATAATAGATTAGATTTTATAACGAAACTGCTATTCAGCTGGCACACCATTGAGGGAATAGTTGTCACAGCAACATCGCACAGCCAGCTTTAATATTAAATGAACGGCAACCCTATTACGGATGATACAACGACTCGAGGATATCTCCAAAAATCAGCTTGCCATTCATTTAACATTGCAGTGGACTGTGTAATGTTATGGCAACATCCACCGAGGGTGCACCAGCTGACTGGCAGTTTCGTTATTTGCATCTTCTAATATATCATATGCGCCAAAATCATAGGCGCTAAAATTGTTTGCAAGTATTACTCTGCCTTTAGAATTAATAATGTGGGCATAGTAATTGCCTGAGAATTTAAAGTGTTTCTTCACATAACATAAATTAGAAGTAAATATTTTTAGTTTAAAGTGCTTAATATATTCTCTTAATATAAAATGGACGAGATAAACTATCTAGAATACATAACTTCTCCATTCTTGGTAAAATGATTCTCAAAATATAAAACAAATTTCTTAATATCAGTTCTATGTACTCAAAAGTTATTTGAATAAGTTTTAAAAATGCTGTCTTTTTGTATAGAGAAATAATGAGGACAATTAATTGTATTCATCGTGACAAATTTGGAACTATTCCCAATATTTATATGTAAAATTTACACTGTGGAATTTTAAACTTTATAATAAGAAAACAAATCTCTCTTAAAGAATGCAGCTTGAATATTTAAGTAAGGAAATTAAAGTGTAAGTCTCATAAATCAAATTACAATCTTGCTGATTTTTTTTTCTGCTTTGAATAATAAGCTGTAAGTAAAACATCTTTAAAAAAAAGGATAAAGTATGCTAAACTCCTAATGTGATTATGACGCATGTAGACATCTTTCCAATTCTTCATTATATAAGGATTCTAAAAAATCAGAACCTGAAAGAATTATTGAAAAATGTTTCTATTATAAAATAAGCTAAAACCGTCTTCTTAATTGTGTTTATGTACTTTTTATATCAAATTGTTAACTAATTTTATTTTATTCATTTTTAAATTTTTAATTTAATTACACTCTTATCTGACTTTATCAACACTTTTTATATAAGGTAGTTATTTAATATTTAACTTTTATTTTAAATTAAAAACTTATTACGTAGTTTATATATTACAACTGAACTTTTCTCTCTCAATAGCTCATTTATTACAAAAGAATCATATATAGACTGGGCGTAAATTTGATCTCAACTCGGAATCCTATCAAAATGTCTGCACTGTTAAAATTTGTATTTGATTTTTCTGTTTTTTATGGAATTAAAGTTAAAATCTGTGAATGAGATTGCTGCAGGAAATTAGTGATTGAAAGCGATTTAATTACTGATTGAGAATGACTCTCTCATCTATACAAAATGAGTCTAAAATCATGGGACACATTTTGAGGGAAAATATGAGACATGACAAGGATTCAGATTTGCATGGCAACCCATGGTCGAAAACGTTTTTCTAGCGCTGTAGTGACGATACAAAACACAAGAAAGAAAGCATACAAACATGGAGAAAAAACATGTTTATTATTCTTAATGCTGCAAAAATGTCGGGACAATCCTAGAAAGAGCTAAGGAACTTGTTGCATGTATCTTGACAGCTGCTGGAGAAGTCCGGGACACTCCCGGTATTTTCGAAAACATTAGATCTTCCGTGCACCGAAGATATGCTTCAATGCATCACGTAATTTCGAACACCTACTTTTATAACGATCATTTTCTCTTTAATGTATATTTTCTTAGTTTTTTGCTGTATTACGGATAATAAACATGTTTTCTCCTCTTATTCTTGTCCTATCATTCTTGTGTTTTGTGTGATTACTAAGGAAAGCATTTGCGACAATGGGTTGCTATGCAAATTTGAATCCTTGTAATGTCCACCTCTCTTAAAAGTTTGTCGCTTGATTTTAGACTAGCCCTTTATTTTGTTATCAAATACTAAAAAATTGACCAATATATTATACAATGCTGTATATCTACAGTTGTAGTGGCTCCTACCTGCCTTTTTGGAGTTACTGCGTTTTATTTTCAGAAGAGTTTTAAACTCTTAACACGTGTAAGCATTGTTCTACCACTATTTTGAAAAATTAAACTTCGCTTTTAGAATCTTCTATCATTAAATAAGCCAAAGATTATGATTCAAAAATAGTGGTAGTGCATTGCTTATACTGCAATGCTTTTAAAAGTAATGAATCTTGATATAGCAAGAAACTTTTCTGAAACAGACTGTCATGAACCGCTACGGAATCATAAAAGTATTTTTTCACCATTTTTTCAAACTTCTTATTTAGTATTTTCTTCTAGAAGTTTGCCAGGGTTTCGGAGATCCCCACTTCAAAACTTTCGACGGCCTAGTCTTTCCTTTCCAAGCTGTCGGATCTTTTCTAATAGTCAGCGACAACAACAGAAATTTTGAAGTGAAAGGTTTGTCCAAGAAGTGTGGCTTATTGAATCCAATTACTTGTCTAGTTGGAATGGAAATCACCTACAAGCAGCACAAGATCTCCATGAAAAAAGGCAAAGATGTAAGTTTAAATAATGTTCAAGTAATTCATTAAAGCCCCTGTCCTCGCTCGAGGAAACGCTCGCGAGCTAATGCTATTCCTATGTGGAAGCATTTTTCTAATACCTCTTTTGCATTTTGACATTTTTGATTTTTTTTTTTTTTTTTTTTTTTTTTGCATTGGATAGCTGAGGTGCATGCCGATAGCGCACCTTTTTTACTTTTTCGATTTTCGTTGAAAATATTTCTTTAAAAAACACTTTCAGTTTCGAAACCGGTTTTGAAAGTGAAACTAACTTTGTAAAAAATATCTGTAACCAAAATCGAAAAAGTAAAAAAGGTGCGCTGTCGGCATACACCTCAGCTATCCAATGCAAAAAAAATTATTCAAAAATGTCAAAATGTGAAAGAGTTATTAGAAAATGCTTCCCCATAGGAATAGCATTAGCTCGCGAGCGTTTCCTCGAGCGAGGACAGGGGACTTAACCGATATAATATGAATTTAAAAGTTTATAGTTTTAGAAAGCTAGTAAAAACCGTTGAGACGAGTAATTACGGAATAAACTTGCAACAAAAATTACGATATACCGAAAAAGTTGAAGTTACAAATTTCCATTTAAAAGGTAATAAATACTTTTTTTTTTTTTTTTTTTTTTTGGGGGGGGGGGGGGCTAACTATAGTACAGAATATTTAGTTTACATAAATAAGTTTGAAATCTAGACAGAGCAATTTAAAAAGCAATAATAGTTGTGTAAAAATAATACTAAATGTTTATCGTTCTGTTTCAAAGCAACAAGGATATTCAATTTGGGTTACCCGTTTTACAGAACATATTTACCAGTGTAAGAAACATGAATGAAAATTGTTTTTAACTGAAAGTTCGAAGAGATTTTTTACATATAGCATATTGTATTTTACTGCTCCCCGATTTCACCAAAAACATTTTTAAACAAAAGACAAATTATGTTATTCTAAAAATAAAATTTTAATATTTATTGGAGAATGCGTGTTTAAAAAAGACCCGTGTTCTAATCTGGTTTATAATCTCTCTACATACAAGGTTTCAGAGAAAATAGCTAGTGATTTTGTTAAATTCTTTTTCTGATTATATGAGGTAAATTAAAGAAATAGCTTTCATTAAGCTTACACAATTTTTCAATAAATACTCTGAATTTTTCAAGTTTTTTCAAAGAACTCGCTGAACTATCTTCGTCGCTGTCCCTACCTACGTCTTGAACAGTAAGACTCTCTTGCACGTAAGTGTTGTCGCTGACAAGCGACCACGATTAGCATCAAAATTCTTTACCTACGACCCGAATGCCTTAGACTTTAAATAGAAAAGGGAAAAAATGAAAGAAATTGAAATCGGACAAATTTAAAAAAAAAAAAGTAGACAAAAACATAAATGGTACACACTGTAAAAAAAAAATTCAAGAGGTTACTAAAAATTTCTTAGTAAATTTGTATTCCACAGAATTTTTTTGTAACCATTACAAACTTTTTTTTGCAAGTGAAACAAGCATTTCTTTTGTAAACTGAACAAAAGAATTTTTTGTATAACTAACTTAAAATTTTTTTAGTAAGAGCCACTAAGCAAATTTTAGCAATAGCTCCAAAATTATTTTTAATAACCATTACGTGCGCCCAAAGGGCAGGAGCTTCCTTCGAGCTGCATCCAGGCTTCTGAAGCGGAAGATTTTCGGCAAAACCACAATAGATGGCAGCACCAAACATTCCTACCTGCTCCGACAGGATTTTCATAACTACACGACACTACATACATTCGGGGCGTATTTGGCGGTGGCAAGTTTCGAACCCGGGACCTTTTAGCCTGGAGTCCTTTACTATAACCACTATGCTATCAAGGCCACACCAACTGAGTTTTAGTAAAAGCTTTTAAAAATATAAAACTATTAACTCTATTCGTTGCTAACTTTTTTCTAGCAATTCTTACAGATTTTTTTGTAACCGACTAAAATTACTAAAATTTTTTTAGTAATTACAAGGATCACTAAAGTTTTTGTAGTAGATCGACCCTTTTTTTTTACAGTGCATATATGATTCTTCATAAGCATACAAAAAAGTATGTTTGTTTTTCTGTCAGTTTTCTTCTTAATGATTTTATATATATATATATATATATATATATATATACGCTTTAACTTTCTTAAAAATTTATCAATCTTCTCAAAATTTGAGCATGATTTTAAGGTACACAGTACTTCTTAACTTCTGTTGTATCTTGTATATATTTAGACAGGGATATATCAACATTTTTAATATAGGATTATCTATGTAACACATCAAAATGGTCTATTTGCAATAGTATTGCACTTCATTTGGTGCCCAGTGAAAAACTCCTTGTTGTGCACATCCATCGACACAGCAGTACTGTCGTCGCCTATGAAACCTGTCCGTGAATACTGCATACCCTACTTGAAAGCGACTAGTATGATGTCACCTTGCACTACCCTTACTGCGGTTCTGACAACAATAGGACTTAATGTAGATAAAAATAAGGAATACTCTGTGTAGGTGTGTTTTTATTAAAATACGCCAACTAGCGTGCACTAAATAAATATATATGTTTAATAAGGTTATTATTTCTTTAATTACTTGGGGCTTTGCCCTCTATGAGTTTCGATCGCCATCCCCTATAACTCTAAAAATCCATCAATTTGATCAGCTTTGAAAAAAATACGGAAGATTGAATTATAATTTTAAAAAAAGGGGCGATCAACCTGTAAGCGGGATTCTATTCATTACTTTTACTGGGGGATTTTAAGGCCAAATCAGCTGCTGTCAATTGCTGTTTTTGGGTTTGATTATGTAAGATTACTTAAACTAATCATTAGTAAAAAATCAGCTAATACAAAATTAATTAAGTCAAGAGAGTTTTTGCTTCCCGGTATTTCTTAAAAACACTATAAAAAATGATTTAAAATATGATATTTTAACTGTAACGTTTTAAATCTAACTTAATTTTCACCAAATTTTTCTTTTTCTTTGTAATATTCACCTGAAATTATTTTTATTGTTAGAAATATTATTATCCGCTTTCTTAGAACTGGAAACAATAGTTAAAAAGATCAACTCGAAATATGAAATATCTCATGTACTTGTAAATATACATTCATTTTAAACTGTTTCGCGATGTTATTAGTTGACATTTGAAATATGACGTAATTTCACCTGGATTTATTGTTTTTAACACATGTAAATTAATTCATTATTCTATAGTTTTCTTTCTTTTTAAATATTCACGTGTATACTTTAACATTAATTAGCTCTTTAAAGGATTCTTGGTTTTAAAACTGTCTACATCAACGCATTTATCAATCATTTCTCTATAATACCATCAATTTTCATATTTTTATATGCAGTATTTTTCTTAATAATTGCGAAGAAAGACCTCCGGTCGCAAAATATTCATTTACAGGGGTGGTGATAACGTTAGTTACTTTTTTTCAAAATAGTGGGATTTGCTGCTCTCAACTCACTCTGTAGAGGTTATTAAAATTTAATAAAAATACTTTTATTAGTTCTTTTAATTAAGGTTTTAAGAATAATTAATTACACTTATTACATATGTTTGCAGCTGAATGTGGATGGCGAGAAGATTCCCATGGATGACTTACCACTTTATAAAGATGGAATGGTCGTTTTAGGCTATCCAGGACGGACATTTGTCGTCGTCGTACCAACAATCAATATGGAAGCACGGTACTACGAAGAGAACTCAGGCTTTGCTGTTAGAATACCATCCAGGAAATACTTCAACAAAACACAAGGACTGTGTGGTATGGGTTGTATTCTGTTTATCTTGATTCAAAAAACTAAAATGATTTTAATGCTATTCTCAAATGAAACTTTGATACTTTTCGATGTAATCGCGAAGTAGTTTCAATCCACATGCGTATAAAAGTTTCAAAATAAACAGTAAAACATGTCTATAGTATATGGGCGATAAATTGGTAAAAAACAAATAATAAATTTTTGTCTCTACAATACAAATTTTCAGTACCTGATGTCTTTAGCAACAAATACTGCGAACTCCTATAGCAGGCATATTTGGTTTTCTTGTTAATAGAGCGTATTGATTTTCAAGGATTATCAATGGTGATCTCTTGAATTCTGTTTATGATATCTAAACGTGATATTTTTACACACGACATGCTTTGTGCTTGTTGCCTAGGCAACATCAGGATCTGCACTATACACATGTTTCAGATTGTAAACTTTACGCTTATGGATATATTTGAAGTCCTTAGAGTTCATCCTGCGTGTAGAGCATAAATCGAAGCTTTCGAGAGAATAAGGTAGATAAGCCATATTTTCAAAAAAATCTAGGTATCTTCGTGGGAACATTTTGCAAGAAGATCTCTGGCCATTTAACAAATGTTGCTTGCAAGACTAAAAATGAGAAAACTCACTTCTAATGGCATAAAATGTTGAACATTCATAAAATTAAAAGCATGATAACTCGATAAATTTTACATACATGAATGAATTTTTATTAGAATTTATGCCGAATTTACTTGGTATGGAATGAAGAACGTTTTTCTAGGCGTAACTTATTAAACCCAGGGGCCGTTTCAATATTTCAATTTCGTAACTTAAAAAATATATCATTTTGATATAAACGGCCTTTTCATATGGTGAAAGGCAAAATTTGAAACAATTTTGAAACTTTAATTATGCAGTTTTAAAGCTATAGTTAGCTTTAGAAATATATTAATTAAGCCTTTAAAACTAACGGCTTGTGAATTAGATGCTGAATAATAATGAAAAAAAACTCAACATATTTCGTAATTACAAAAAAAGAATTTTTTTTAAAACTGTGTTTTCAAATAAAAGAATTTAGAACAAGCTTGTGATGTACTGTTTTCAAATTTGGGTTACTAATGATACAAAAATTTTACCAATTAGGTAACTGCAATGGTCGTAAAGATGACGAATTAAAAGATGAGCCTCTTAATGAATTTGTTTGCAGTTGGCAAACTGAAGGCGATAAAGGCGATTGCATGAAAGATCTTGATGAGCTGGTAAGTTTTCTACTTTTGAAGTGATATTGCATTCAATTCTACGAAAACAGTGCATTTTGCTATCACACTTACAGTATTAAATGAACTATGTATCGAAACCGTTGTAATAAATTACTATTTACAGTCCAAACTTTATAACAGCCGACACCGCTACACTGTTAAAAATTTCTGCAGAAACACAGAAAATAAACAGAGACTCTGTATAAATTTACACTAACTCTCGTTGAAATGCATTTGATTGAGTTTCTCAGTCATCATTTTAGAGATTTTTTTTTCTCTTTTTCTCTTTTCTTGTAACAAATTTTCTGCAGGAATTTCTATGCCTTTATTTAGAGATATTTTTATCCAATGTCATAAACTTTAATTTGAAATACCCACTTTTTAAAATTCTTTTATAATTTTGTAATAAATATTAAAGAAAATTTGGTTCAAAAATTGTTTTCTTAAAAATTGCAATATTTTAGAAAAGGAAAATTCGTTTTTGCGGAGTTAGGAGTGATTTTTGTCGACAAACACGGCGGTAGCACAGACAATCACTTTATCGAGTTCACGATAAAAACTGGAATTAGTTGAATTTCAATTCGATTATTAAAAAGCAGTCGGTCTGCCAATTCATATCTTGGTGGAAAATACCTAAAACCCCGATTTTAGCAGTTGATTCATAGGTTTACCTTTATGTTTTCCTGCTTGCAATCCACAATGCTTTCATACACTGTAAAAAATATGACTATTTTGCTGTATCGTCACTCCACCGCTTTTATAAAAAACGACTACTTCAGGCTATCATGGAGCATTCTCATTGGCCAAAAGAGTGATATTCTATAAAAGCGGGGAAGTGACGATGCAGCAAAATAGTCATATTTTTTACAGTGTACTTTTGGGTGCAGGAAAGTACAATGTTAAATCAACGAATCAACAGTTAAAATCGGATTTTGGGGTATTTTCCACCAAAATATGACTTGTCGTAGCGATTGCATTTTAATATGCGAATCGAGATTTAACTAATTCTAGATTTTTATCCGTGAACTCGATGAGAGGATTGTTTATGCTGCTGCATTCCGGTCTATATGCATTTGTTTCGTTCATCAAGTGCAACATTAAAAGTATAAATTAAAAGTAAAAGCATTTTCATGATAAATCATAGAACAAATTCTTTATATGTAATAAGAGTTCCTATAGCGTAGTCAGTAAGGTGATCGTCTACACCAGCAGAAAATTCGAGATGAAATTAAGAACGGGCTAGAAATAAATATCGCAAAAAATTAAAAGGTTTAGCAGTTTAAATTTGCTCAAAAAATTCTAATCACAGAAGTTTAAAAATTCATTTATTTCGAAAATTAAATTATTACTATTCAAAACAAGTAAATTGAATAAATTTATACTCAATAAATTTATTGGGCTACAATAAATTTAATAATTAATTTTCCAGAATCTCTGTTACTCTAATATCAGTAATTTTCCATATTACCAGTAGATTGACTGCAATTTCACAGAAATTTTTTTAACAATGTTTAAAATTTTTTCGACGGATTGGATGTTTGGTTCGCTATATTCAAAGTTCAGTTCATCGACTAAACAGTTCAAAACTGTATAAAGAGAAAATATATAAGGTACCCTGGGGTAATAACGCCACGTTAAGGTTCTACCAATTTTCACGGCTTAGTTTTAGATTGTATTTTTCAAACAAATATAGGATCTGATACAGCAACTCATTGACTATCTATATAAAATAAAATAATTTAGCAGATATGTATTCATAAAATATAATGGCGTTTTTTCTTGACCAATGCTATTTGGCGTTATTACCCACCTATATGGGTAATAACGCCATGCAAACAAAACTATGAAATAAGATGGAATAATTGTATGTAGATAGCCCAATTCTAAAAATACAAACTCTACAAACTTAGAAATTGACAAATTGCATTCTAAGCTATTGAAAATGTTCATTTTTTTGTGAAAGTGTAAGAAAAATAAAGGTGTGGTGTGGGAGGGGGGGGGGGTGAGGCAAAAGAATATCAGACCGTGAGCTTCTTTTTGCTTAAAAAGGACCGCTTAAATAGAAATATGAGAAACATTCCACAGTTTTAACTGTGTTTATTTGAATCAGTATTTAGGATGTAGCTCGGCCACTGTAGGGAATCAACCGGGGTATTAATGTCAAGGATTGGCGTTATTACCCCATTATAGTTATTGCGCAGTACATTTTAAATTACAAATTATCTCGAAAAAATATCCAAAATCTTCAACAACATTTTAAAAGTACATGAAATGCACTACAAATTTATGTAATTAACAAAGTATTTCCGGATAAAAAGATAGTTTTTCACATCACAAAACGTATCTCGCAAATTTTAGATCAAGCGTTAATTTTAGTTGTTTGTAAAATCAATAAGACCTAAAAATGAAACAAATTAACTTGAAGCTGTTTTTTGAGATTTATATGACTCAAAACCCTTCTGCGCAGAGCACATGGGTGTTATTTACCTTATTATTTCATAATTATGCAAAATATAAGCACTTGGCGTTATTACCCCGCCTGGCGTTATTACCCCAGGGTACCTTATTTAAAAAAATATTTCTCTTTAATTTAATAAATTAAATTTATAAGATCCGTTAACAAATGTAGAATATCAATGTTCTTAAACAAAAGAAAAGTGCTGACAGCAGAAATGAAAGAAAATTGCCCCGAGCCGGGTGTGCGGACTAAGTTGAGCTAGGCTTGGGTTTCAGGTAAAACCCGAGCCTCGATTGTCCTCTAACAACATATTATTACTTTACAAAGCACAGAAATATGGCCATTCTGGATTGAATTTATTATATCAGTGAAAGCCCTGTTCTCATGAATAGAATATTAGCACTAATAAAATTTATAGAGAAAAATTAATTCATATTTAAAAATAATTATTCATACTTCTCAGACGATGATTTATGATTTTCTGTCATCTCCTTTGTTTCCATTGTAAATAGTTTTAATTTATATTTTTTAAATTATTATTATTATCATTGTTATTTTTCATAATAGATATTATTCTATTTGTGCATTTGTTTATTATTTGTGCATTATTTAGTATTTATTATAAATTATCGTGTTTTGAACCACGCAGTGAATGCGTGATTAAAATATAAATTTAAATATTGCACAGTCAAGAATAAAAAGAAATATTTTCTTTTTTGTAAAACTGCTGTCAAAAAGATGGCCTATCTGAGTTTCAATTGTTTGTAAGAAAACATTCCATCATGCTTATAGGATGGAGGTTCGGATATCTTCACCCTTCACGCTTTTCACCTTTACACTCAGTGATTCATTTTGATCTAACTCGTTATAACAGAGTTTCACCTTTTTCTTTTTTAACAAAATTTTACAACAAAACATTTTCTAACATTTTGCAGCCTGAAATAGCTGAACACATACCAATCTGTGATAAATTGAAAGATCCTGTGTTCGCAGCGTGTCATCCTCTTATAGACATCGACATATACGTGGATGCATGCAGTTTCGATGCTACACATAGTGGTGATAACCAAGCGTCTTTCTGCAAAACAGCAATGGAATACGGCAGACAATGTTGTCAAATCGGCATCAGTATAGAAGATTGGCCAAGAGAATTAGGATGTGGTATGTATTTTTTTTCTATGAAAGAATATTCAACTAATTTTTTGCTGTTGTTGTTGAGTATTTTAAACTAACCATTATATGGTTAGTATACCGTTAAATGGTTATAATAACCGTTAAATGGTTTATTAAAGCAAAATGATTTAATCAATAAAAATACAATTATTGTGATAAAATTTGATTTTGATTTTATTTTTTATTTTTTATTTTTTATTTTTTTTTTTTTTTTTTTTTTTTTTTTTTTTTTTACCAAAACGTAAGAAAATTTCAAAAACACACTTTTTTTTCCTACAATTTTTACCTTCTTGCAATTTTTTTTCATAATTTTTTTAAAAATTTGTTCTATAATTATAAAAAGTATATAAAAATTTTCTTAGAAATCAAGTCCTGATTGCGGCTGGAATATTTGGGATTAGAAGCCATTGGCTCCTTAAAAATTTTGGGAATCTGAACCTATATGTAAAGGTCGGACTGTTTGCCCTTTATGATATAGATAAATATCTTTTGGAAAAAAGAAAGTTTTTTCTTCTTGTTTAACAAATATGCCTACATTTAAAGGAAAAAGAGCATCGCTTGTTTTTAAATAAAAATTCTGAATTTTTTCCTACAAATCCGTTTTGTTTAATGTCATCATTTCTCCTGTTAACCACTTTATCACTTTTTTCTTCTGCTAAACTATAATATTTAATATTTATTTTGAAATAGATTTAATTTTCTAGATTATAATTGTACATAAATTTTTAGATATTGAATGTCCATCTGGCATGGCGTTCAAACAGTGTCATAAAGGATGTCCTCAAACATGTGCCAGCAAGAATGATTCTCTATCTTGTGAGCAACTGAAGACGGATGGTTGTTTCTGCCCCGAAGGAAAAATTCTGAAAGATGGCGATTGTGTTACAATAGAAAAATGTGGTAAAATTATATCAAATACTTATGAACATTTTTGAAGTTTTTTATATGCCCGTTGCCTTTCCCTTCCATCGATTCAAACAAGCCCTGGTTTTTTTTGTTTTTTGTTATTTCTAATAGCACTGTTTCCAGAATGTGACAATACCATGACCTAAAATGCAGTTATTACAGTCCACACTTATATGCCAGTCACGTGGCATGAAAAATGATTCACTGTGACGTCGATATGTGTCCTTTTGTGACTAGAGACATTTTCAAGGAGACTTCAGTCATGACGTTTTGCTTAGAAACTGACTTCAAACAAACGGTTGCTATTTTTCATTCCTTATTAAATATAAATCGTAGAAAGTTTTACTACCTTATTGTAAGTATTAAAACTTATATCTCTTATATAAACTTATATAGCTGCAAGATATAGCTATAAAATGTAATAAAAATTACAACACAGCATAGCAACGGATTGTTTGGAGACAGTATCTAAGCAAAACATCATATCTGACGACACGACTGTAAACGTCTAGTTGTAAATGATATTGCTTTGCAGTTGCTTTGTGACGGGCGACTCACGAAATGATTACGAAGCATTATAGGGAAATCTCCATCACCTAAGACTAATTGATGTAACTAATTAAATATATAAATTTAATTTACCGTTGTGATTGTGGTGTTTCTGAACATTTGTGATGAAACAGTGATGTCACATCGTCTGGCTGTGCTGTTAGGAAACTTTTTTTTTAATTTGCTTCATTTGTACAACATCTAATATTTTATGTCGAAATTCTAATGCTTTATTACCTGATTCTTTTTCTAGAAACTTGTGATGAAGAAGGTCATGTGGTAAGTTCTATATTTTACATCATAACATTACAGTTTTTTATTTTAGTTATAATAAATTTTGAATAGTTAAAAATTAATTTAATATTATTAAAAATGTTAAATTAAAAAAGAATAAAGTTTATTATTTTACAACATATTATCATTTTTAAATAAAAGTTAATTAATGACTGACAAACTCAGTAATCCCTAAAATAAAATTTTTAATTATCTCAATTCCCATTTAATTAGATGTTAAATATAGCAATAGTCAAGTTCAGATTTCAAAACTCTAAGATTTCGTTTTATACGATGTACTAACATCGGCAGGGTTCTCGCTGTCGCTCGCCATTTCGCCAAATTGCGACTAAATTCTTCATTTGGCGAATAAAGAAGCGATTAGATTCGCCAAATTGCTAGTGTTCAATTTGAGATTTTTTGTGTGTGTCAATTGCTAGTGCTTTTTGTTTTTTCTTTCTTTTCTTTTTCGTATTTCATACATATGCATATACACATATTTTAAATGTATATATATATTTAATATATTTGTAGCGAAAAGTTGAAATTAGATTAATAACAATCGTTGTCGCAGTTATAAAATTTTAGGTTATTTTAGAACATATTAAAAACTAGTTGGATGTGCCAATCCCAAAACTTTCTTCTATCTCATACGTACATTTTAATATTTAAAAAAAAAACAGTTACTCATTTTAATACTTTAATAATTTTAATTCAATACCATACCAACTTTGATTTTCATCTTAAATTTCTGCTTCAATCAATTAATGGGAGTAAAAACGAATTTCCGTCTTTGTACGAACCGATGGACAATAGAATGATAGGCAGATTTTTTTTTTTTAATTCAGGGAGGACATACTTGCCTTACCAAAAAATAATCATATACAAAAAATTTAGTTCAGTTCTAGAACTAACTTCATACACTTTTATGCGGTGCAATATTGAAAATGGCATAAAATTCGCTATTGCAGCGCCCCCTTCACGCGAATTTTTTTCAGACTCAGGACGATCCAACTAGCCATAGCCATACACTTACACAAAAAATTTGGTTCAATTCGATGAATAACTTCATATACTTTTGGTCGGTACAATATTGAAAATGGCACAAAAATCGCGATTGCAGCGCCCCCTTTCGGCCGATTATTTTCAAATTCAGGGGGGATCAACTAGCTATAGTCATACACATACACAAAAAATTTGGTTAAATTCGATGCATAACTTCATATACTTTTGGTCGGTACAATATTGAAAATGGCACAAAAATCGCGATTGCAGCGCCCCCTTCCGGCCGATTATTTTCAAATTCAGGGGGGATCAACTAGCCATAGTCATACACTTACACAAAAAATTTGGTTAAATTCGATGCATAACTTCATATACTTTTGGTCGGTACAATATTGAAAATGGCACAAAAATCGCGATTGCAGCGCCCCCTTCAGGCCGATTATTTTCAAATTCAGGGGGGACCAACTAGCCATAGTCATACACTTACACAAAAAATTTCGTTAAATTCGATGCATAACTTCATATACTTTTGGTCGGTACAATATTGAAAACGGCACAAAAATCGCGATTGCAGCGCCCCCTTCCGGCGGAATATTTCAAAACTGAAGGAGGACCTGCTTGCCACAGCCAAAAACATTCACAAAAAATTTGGTTTAATTCTATGCATAACTTCATACACTTTTTGATGGTAGAATGGCGACATACAGACACACAGACACACAGACACACGGACGGACAGACAGACATTTTGTAAAAACATGTTTTTTGGAATCTCTGACCCCTAAAACGTGTAAATCCGTCGAAAACCGGAAGTCGAAAAAAATTTCGATTGCAATACTTTCTTCTATTGAAGATAGAAGAAAGTAAAAAGTTGGTACATTTAAGAATTAAAAATACATTTTTTTTTTTTTTTTGGGGGGGGGAGCTGCACGGCGAGTTTATTTTGCTACTACTTTTTACATTTGACGAATGTACTTTATTTTTAATTAGCCAAATTACTAACGTTGGTCAAATGTCAGCGTCAACACTGAACATCGGTTACTTCTTACGATCAGAAATTTAATAAAATGACGACACAGTGAATGTTTGAATCAAGGTGAAATGTTTCAAGGCCTTCCCTTTATGATTTTATTTTTGACGACACAATTTTATGAATAATAACTAAAGAAAGCGAGATATAGAAAGACTTTTTTTATATCTAAAAATTATATTTCATGCGATTTTGATTCACTAAGTTATGAAACTTACTACCTCTGACAATAAAGTTCGGTGAATAGTCCTGTAACATTAATGTAAATGAAATATTAATGAAAGTTACCATACCATCCTTCAAAATAGTCACCTGACATAACTATGCACCGCTTAGATCTGCCATACATGTCTTGTGAAATTCGCAAGAAGTCTTCTTTTGGGATGGAGTTCAAAAGCTTCGTCACGTTTCGTTGAATGTCAGCAATATGGTCAAATCACTTTCAAAGATTGTCTGAGTTGTGGAAATAGGAAGAAGTCTGGAGGATTGAGATCTGGCGAGTATGGTGGATGTACAATTTGCACCACCCCCCATAAATTTCTTTCGGTGCCTTGCAAAACTTAAAACCAAACATTAAACTGATCTTTTGTTCGTTCATTTTACTGTTCTCAGTTACAAACCAAAGTAATGAACAAGCACTTTGTAAAGTACGTCTAACACAGAGCATAAACGGCGCTCAACTGAACAACGGTGGGGGAAGATAGTCAACACTTACCTCTATGCAGGTGCAGCGTTTTGTTTCCCCAGTGTTGCCAGATCGGCCATTCTGATTTCATTCACCGAACTTTATTGTCAGAGGTAGTATATTTATTAATTATCGTCCTGGAATTGTACATACAGTGTTGTTGAACTCTCTCCCTCTCAGAAATTTTTCACTACCTTTCAAACGATTGGAATTGGCGTGAGTTCTTGCTATGCTATTGCTGCCTTGAGACTTAATAAAATTTGTTGACTGGTGTTGTTATACTCATGATTTGGAGAGCCCTCACAGCAAAAAGCATTGTGGTAAACTTCATCAACAACGAACCCAATCACACACACACACATAAGGAACCAATCAAATGCTGTGTTCGATTACATATGCTCATTCACGTTGCTCCACGACATTTCGTTCATGGAAAATATCATGAGCTCACGTGTTAAAGAAAGATCACACCCACATCAGTGCCTCTGCACAGAATCAGGCAATGCTTCCTCAAACAGAGTGCAGGGTTTTGCAAAATCTTGTATATTAATGAATAATGATTAAACAAGCTTGAAATCGTGCGTTAAAAGTGGCAAATAAGATGTGTTCGTATTATAACTTGTTTTATTCTGATGTTGGTGCAATAGCTTTTGCACTCTTGTGCAAAAGTATATCAATATAAAATTGGTTAAGATTATATATATTAAAATCGATCATACAGAAATAATAAGATTCCATCTTGAATATGACGTCATCATCATGTCAACCTAGGATCATTACCTATCATGGGATATCACTGAAATAATTACGTATCATAAGATTTAATAGAAGGAAGAAAACTTTTATTAATATTGTTTTAAGTTTTAATTTTATTTTCACAAAACTCTATAAAATTTTGAAATGATTAGATATATTAAATTTGAAATAATTCGTTGGATAGTTTTTTCCACTATTATACATGTATGATGATAGACGGACAGACAGACAGATGAACGTAACAAACTATAGGTGCTATCAGTGGCGGATCCAAGGGGGGGGTCATGGGGGTCATGACCCCCCCCTGGAGCTTTTCAAAGAGAGATATACAGTGTAAGTAAAAAGTGCTAAAACAGGAACGCAAAATTTTTTGGGTGTGATCGACGAAATTTCAAAATTTTCCACGAATGGTCTGCGAAATTTGAGATTTTTCTTCACTTGATTGACAAAATTCATGATTTTTCCATGCCCAATCCACGAAATTAGCACATTTTTCCGTTCTTGTTTCATGAAATTTCTTCAACCGCTCAAAGATTTTTTTCAATTTTTCCGCGCATCATCGACAAAAATAGCGATTTTTTCGTCCCGAATCGACAAAGTTCGCGAGTTTTTTGTACTCGATCGCCCGAATCCGTGCTTTTTACGAAGCCGATCGACCATATTCGCGATAATTTCTTTCCCGATCGATGGAATTGTCAATTTTTGTTCGCCATATCAATGTAATTCTCGATTTTTTTCATTCCCAATCGACTGTATTTGCGCTTTTTACGAAACTGAGCGACCATATTTGCGACTTTTTCGTTCACGATCGACAAAATTCGCAATTTTTCCGTGCCCTACCAAAAGCGATTTTGTTGTTCCTGATCGAATAAATTCGGGCTTTTTACGAAAGCCATCGACCATATTCGGGATTTTTCCGTGCCCAATCGACGAGATTCGCGCCTTTATCCGTTCTTGGTCCCTGAAATACCGCACCGAACAATAAAATTCGCGATTCTTAACTGACTGATGAAATCTTCATTTTTCCCCGCCGTAAATTGATGAAATCTGTAATTTTTTTCTCGCGATAAACTGATAAAACTCGCTATTGTTCTGCAGCTGCTCAAAAAAATTTTAGATTTTTCCGCGCATCATCGACAAAATCTTCGATTTTTCTTTGCCCTATCAACGAAATTAGCGATTTTTTTGCACCGATTCGACAAAATTCGCGAGTTTTTCGTACCCAATCGCCCGTATCGCTCTTTTTACGAAAACAATCGACTACATTTGCGATAATTTCTTTCCCGATTCACGAAATCGGCAACTTTTGCGTTCCATATCAACTCGAAATTCGCGATTTTTATTCCCAATCAACAAAACTTCCGTTCCCGATCGAATAAATTCGCGCTTTTTACGAAGCCAATCGACAAAATTGGGATTTTTCGTGCTTTATTAAAGAAATTTGCGATTTTTTCGTTCGAGATCGACAAAATTCGCGATTTTTCTGAGACATACAGACAAAATTTGAGATTTTTCGAAGACCGATAGACAAAACTCGCGATTTTCTAATGTACAGTTAACGATATTCGATTTTTTCGCGCTCGGTCAACGAAATTCGCGTTTTTTTCGCGCGGTAAACAGACAAAACAGGCGACTTTTCTGCAACCTATGAACAAAATTTGCAATTTTTTCAAGTATTATAAAAAATTTAGACTTTTTTTCCTTGCCCGATAAACGAAATCTGAAATTTTTCGCGTCCGATCGACAAAATTCGTGATTTTTCTGTGCGTAATCGACAAAATTCGCGATTTTTTCATGCCCGATCGGCGAAATTTGCTATTTTTTATCGTAATTCCGTTTTTACAACATTTACTGTATTTTAAAATTGCTTCATTAAACCATCTGTCAAAAGTTGTGCCCCCCCCCCTGGAGGTTGGGCTGGATCCGCCCTTGGGTGCTATATATTTACATAACTACATACGAACACACTTAAAATTAAAACTACATAGTACAAAACCTTTCGTGACATTCCTTAATGATTTTAATTATGGATTTCCATGCTGTACTGCCCTGAACTGGATACTGTAAATTTTAAAATTTGGAAATTACTCCTGTACTATCGATATTTTGTCTTATCAAAACTGATTGGATTATCAAGCTTTATCAGAATTGATACAGATTGGGAATGATGTATTACATTGCCCCAAAAGTTTCTTCCTTTTATTGCAAAAAATAAACCATAGAAATTTCGATAAATGCAATATTTTATTGAAGAACACTTGTGCAATCTGTTGAACAAGCTTTCTTCTATCCTTCCGGTAGTCTAATACAACCCTTGGCACAAAGTTTCCGATCATTAGACAAACACGACTGTTTTTTGTAAGAAAGAATGATTTACTCTCACTGCATAAAAATTAAACTATTATTAGCAATGATACATTTGTAATGATACATTGCATATGAACATTGCAAATGATACATTGCATAATGAACAAAAATATACAAGAAATAAAAATCATTATACATCAATTTATAAACAGAAAAATGGTGATTCAAATTTACACATTAAAGAAAAAATTACTCAATCACGCTTTGATTTGGAAAAAAATAACCAATTACTGTAATCAGTATTTAGTAAATCAACTTTTTACTCGGATGACAGCCGAAAATCTTCATGGAATGAACTCAATAACCTTTTTACACCCATTGGGAGCAATTTCACACCAGCATTCTCTTGTAGCTTTACGTAGTTCTATTGCATTTGTGATCCGTCGAAAATAAATTTTTATTGTTAATATAATTCACAGAAGATACGGACTATTTGGCGACCAAGTCATAATTGTAATTAGACTATTACTTACATGTTGTAGAAATGTCTTTACTGATTTGATGCAATGTGTAGCTGAGTTGTCATCTTGAAGTAAGAAGTCAGTTTGATCCGCGAATCATTAATCGGTGTTGGGAATCAAAAAATTCTCTAAAATGTTAATGTAAACTTCAGAGTTTACAATGCGTAACACAATACACAACTTGATGACGCTTGGTGATGTCATACAACTCCAAACTTTAAATGCAGGTGAAAATTTAGTCCTCGTATTGACACACTTATCATTAAACTTTTTACCAACTCTCCTCCAAACAAATGCTCCACATCCATCACCAGTTCCGAGATATATCCAAGACTCATCGTTAAAAATAACTTTATTCCATTTATCAAGTGGCCAGTGTACCTGTTTTTCAGCACTTTCCAACAAAGTTGAAAAGTGCTTATGCATTCGGTTTGTCTGGCCGTCTGGCTGGATATCCGGATGGCCGTCTGTCCGCGCTCTAACTCCCGTAAATATACTCGGATTGCTATGAAATTTTTTCACGTTATTTAGGTTTACCCTAGCACGAACCCTATTGAAAATGAAGTATCTACCATGATTAGTTTATCTACAGAGAGAATCAAAATTTTCCCATTACATTATGGCCTATGGGGAAAAATCGTTAATATACTCGGATTGCCATGAAATTTAAGGACGTTATTGACGTTTACTCTAGCACGAACCCTATTGAAAATGAAGTATCTACCATGATTAGATTATCTACTGGGCGGATCAAAAGTTTCCCATTACATTACGGCCCATGGGGAAAAATCATTAATATACTCGGATTGCCATGAAATTTTAGGACGTTATTGACGTTTACCCTAGCACAAGTCCTATCGAAAATGAAGTTTCTACCATGATTAGTTTATCTACAGGGCGAGTCGAAAGTTTCCCATTACATTACGGCCTATGGGGGAAAAATGCTTTCAAAGGAATTTTAAAGATGTTATACCCTGTCAAACATATTAAGATATGCATTCTATAAAATATAAGGTGAAAATGTTGCTATTATTCATTTACAGGGCCACACAAAAGAATTCCATTAGATAATTATAAAAGGGGGAATTGTGTGTGACATATTTTAAATATATTAAGCTGTTTCATGTATAATAAAATTGATATATGCCACTGAAGCTTAGTATAAATTATACGCTACTGTCTTGCATAATATGAAGTACATAGCATTTACAGGGCCATACAAAAGATTTCAAATAGTATATTCTTTCCGAAGTACCGTATATGTCCGATGATGGCTGATGGAGGGATGAAATGCATTTTAATTATGATATTCCCGTTTATATTTCGCTAAATATATGCACATTATATGGTGTGTATAAATGTTATAGTTGATATACAGGGCTATCCAAAAGAGCTCACCAACGTTACTGAATATGAGCGTAAATTATTTAAACGTGGTTCTTAAATAAGCTTTGCATTTTTATGCTAAACTGCATTCAATTTACTGAGAAATGTTTGCAGAATATAGATAAAAGGATATACAGGGCCACTCAAAGAATTCGGTACATAGACGCCTATTAATGATAATTTATGAGAATGTGATTTCAGTTATTTTAAAAGTGTTTTAGCTTACAATAAATTTTAGCCAAATGCTGACGTGTAATAAAGGTACAATGTAAACTACAGGGCTGAACAAAAGTATTCAAGTATGTTTCCATCTAATTGTATGAATTGCTGAAAAAGAAATTTCAAGTTACTGGGTATTTTCTTGCTAAACTAAATTTTCCCATTGTATCAACTGACATATGAAATACAGGTCTGTTCAAAAGTACTGGAATACATATTTGGGTATATTTGACAATTTCCCTAAATAACAAAGTTTTGTTAAAGATTTCATTAAGTGTTGGAAAGTGCTTCATAATCTATGCTTAACGCATGATTTTCTTACTTGTTATACAATTTCAAGCGCTCTTTTCTATGCTTCTTTGTTAAGTAGGTTTCACTTTAGCTTTACTGAATATAAATCCTACTGCATTTAGACCACTGCGTATAGTGCGGTCACATACCTTTACATTATACTCAGACCATTCGGCATTGAGTTGTTTTGAAATTGCTCACCGCTTTATTTTCGTTATTTCTACACGTTTTCTATTTTCCCTAGGCGTTGTCATTCGTGAACGTCCACTTCGAAAGAAATTTTCCAAGCTCTTATTCAACTGATATTTTTTCCAAATATCGCATATCGTATTTTGAGCACAATTTAATAAATCAGCCATTTATCTTTGGGAATTTCCTTCTTAGAACAATTTAATCATGCAGATTTCTATATCGCGAGACGGGTGTTTCACACAAGCTGTTGTCTAGCACTTCAGAGCTTCTTTTGATCCCGTAGCTAGAAGATTACTTTGTTTAAATAGGACTCATATATTGTACGCATGTGCAGTCACTCTTATCCGTCTTCAATATGCAAATTTCAAACTTGTTTCCGCAATGATCGATTACTATTTTCCAATTTCCGTCTTGATCGGATATTTTTTTCTCACGAGAAGACATTTTCGTTTGTAGTATAATTATAAATTATATGTTTGTTGTAGTTAATTCACTTTTTGTTTATATTTTAATACGTGTTCTTTTATTTGGCATATTGAAAAACACTAATATACTCATAAATCGCGAAATATATGCTTTGAAATGCAAAAAATCATAAACTTGATAACACTGATCGGAAACTTTTTGCCAAGGGTTGTAACACCTTCTTTCTAAAACTTTTTTGATTTAATGACAAAATATTTACAGAATTATTTTTTTTATGTCATTCAAAAAGTTATTTTTTTTTTGTGAACAGAATTTTTGAAAGAAAGAAACAAACAGTAGTCGGGCAGAGCAATGTCTGGAAGTAAGGAGGATGGATCAGAATGTCTCAATCGAATGCAAGGAGTTCTGACAGTCAAAGATATATGTGAAATAGAGTCGTCATAATAAAAGATCCTCGTTTGCTCGTATTTCGGGGTGTTTCATGTTCATGACTATTGCTACCTCCATTTTATCTAGTTACCAATAGTAATTTTTAAATTTGATGGTCTGTTTGGGTGGAAGTAGTTCGTAGTATCAAAAGCAAACTGACGAAAACCTAAAACTACAACAACACACAGTTTTCAAAAAAGAAAGGGCCAAACTCAAAAAACTGATAAATAAAACCAAATTAAAAACATGGAAGGATTATTGCAGTAAAACAACGGACACCTACGGAACGCACTACAAACATGCAAGCAACAAAAGCACGGGACCAGTGAAACTCGTTGACATACTAAAACAAGAGGGCACAACAACCATAAAACAAACATTAACACATTTCCTAGACAACCTGTACCTAACAGACAGTTCAACACCACATACTATCAAGGCAGACAAAAATCCATTGGAATACGCAAAAGCACCAGTAATAACTAAAGCGGAACTCAATAGAATAATAAGAAACATCAAACAAAACAAGGCGCCAGGGTACGACTACATAGCTATAACTTAATTAAAAGAATACACACAGCAGCTCCACAACTTCTACTAACTCTGTTTAACACGTGTCAAAAACTAGAATACTTTCCCAAATCATTTAAGTTAGGCGTAGTCGTACTCTTCGAGAAACCAGGCAAAGACCCAACAAACCCAAAAAATTATCGACCAATCTGCCTACTACCAGCGTTAGGGAAAATGCTAGAGCGAATAATCCATGAAAGAATTAACTACCACCTATACAAAGAAAAATACTGGAGTAACAAACAATACGGGTTCAAACAGGGGACCTCAACAGAACATGCACTAGAAAACCTATTAAAAACAGTTAAAGAAGACGGCAATGACAATTATCAAACACTCCTAATAGCCATGGACATCAAAGGGGCCTTTGACAACATAATTTGGCCAATTCTAATAAATAATTTAAAACAGTCTCCCTGCCCGGATTGCTTAGTGAACTGGGTAGTGAGTTTCCTCCAACAAAGATTTGTTTCATTAGAAGAAAACGGTATCAAGATAACAAGACAAACTTATGGCGGTTGCCCCCAAGGCAGTTGTCTTGGCCCGCTTCTGTGGCTACTAATCGCGGAAACAGCTCTCAAAAAACGCTGGGGGAAAAATGTAAGAATATAAGCCTTTGCAGATGATTTCATAATAATTCTCAGGGGTAGGTCAAAAGACAAACTAAAAAGACTAGCAAACAGAATATTAAAAGAATTCAACAACTGGATAGAGAAAAACAACCTAACACTAAACAAAGAAAAAATTGAATTACTATACCTAAACAGGGGCCATTCTTGGAACCTTCCAACAGTAGACCCAAACATCATAGAGGGAATAGAGTTAAATGGTCAGGAACTACATGTCAAAGAACAAATTAAATACCTAGGGGTCATACTCCATAAAAACCTAAACTGGGAACCACACTGTCAAACACAAGCCGACAAGGTTAGAAAAAACTTCAAAAACCTAGCATACATGACAGCTAAAGGATGGGGTCTTAAACGTAACATAATGAAAATTTGGTACAACACAGTAGTTGAGAAGACGCTAACTTACGAGGCCCCGATTTGGGGGCACAGCCTTACGAAGAGGTGTAAAGAAATCCTCTCGAGCTGCCAAAGACACTTCGCACTGGCCATAGTCAGGGCCTATAGAACGGCCCCAACCTCGGCCCTATTGGTCCTTGCTGGCCTGATTCCAATTCACCTTAAAGTAAACTATGAAGCGGCATACGGCACAGTCTCAAGATTAAGGAAGAATATAACAATACACAACAAAATCATCTTTCACAGAGAATACACTCAGAAAGTAAACATATGGCAAAACCACCCGGCAGAAACAATTGAACTACGTATAGGCCACAACCCAAAAGACACATGCATTTATACAGACGGCTCAAAATTGGAATCAGGTGCTACAGGTTCGGTTTTTGTAGCTTTCAAAAATAATAAAAAAAATAAAGACTTGGCCAGTGCCTCTAAGAAGTTGTAACAGCGTCTTCCAAGCCGAACTACTAGCTATACATAAAGCAGCGGAATGGGGCAATTCATTGTGTGAGCCATACAGTATTAGGTCGGACTGCCAATCAGCAATAGATTCATTAAGCAAACCATTCAACACCAGTGACACAGTCAACAAAATACACAACCTAATCAAAGATTCAAGAAACAATTTTAAAATCAGCTGGGTCAAGGCGCATGTCGGCATCCAAGGAAACGAAGAGGCCGATGTGTTAACCAAACACGCAGCACTAAACCAGAACAATGAACGTGCATACTATCTGGAAAAACCTAATTCAAAACTAAAAAGAACATTAAAAGACTTAACAACTGAACAGTGGCAGTTCGAATGGGACTATGGGGACACAGGCAAGGGAAACTTACCAGTACTTTCCAAAAGTAGACGAAAATAGATTAGTTAGCGACTACCTACTCTCACAACTTTACACAGCTCATGGAACATTCCCAGAATATCTCCACAGATTCAAGAAGGCGCACACACCGGACTGTGATTGCGGTTCGGAGGGTACGCCTAAACACTACCTGTTACACTGCCCACTCACACAAGCAGATCACCTAGCAAACATAACAACAGAAAACGAAAAATTATGGCATAAACAATTAGCAAAAAACAAACAAGTAGAGAGAAAGGCAAAAATCACAATCAGGTGGCTCCAAGACAACTGCGACAACATCACGTCACTCATACATCAGAACACATAGACAAATGACCACACTTACAAAAAAAAAACCTCGCAATCCTTTACTACAGCCACTAATCCTTTATGTACCCGCGCGCATTTTTGTGTTATATGTAAAAAAAAAAAAAAAAAAAAATTAAAAAACTTATAAAGCGGCCTAGGATTCCTATCGCCACAAAAAAAATTATAAAATAGTGTATTTTGTTTTTATGTCCCAGCAGTGTGCGGTAGTCGTGCGATATCAGCAGTATCCAAGGCCCGAAACAGGTGCCCCACAGGAACTTCCTGCATGCACGTCGCAAGACATCACGGATCTGCAAGTCGCACACCATGACATAGTAAAAAGCTTCACCCGCCTCCGGCACTGCTTGTCCGTCCTATATGTTATTAAAGGAAAAATGGCCTAGGTCTAAAACCCTACGGTCAACAATAAAAAATCTTAAAATGCTAAATTAATGATATGTCTTATGATCACAGCAGTAAGCGGTAGTCGTGCAGTAACAGCAGTATCTACGGCCCGAAACAGGTGCCCCGCAATAATACTATTGCAAGCACGTCGAAAGACATCTCGGATCTGCAAGCTGCACATTACGACAAATCAAAAAGCTTCATCCGCCCCCGCCTAACTGCTTGTGCGTCCAGATGTAAACAACATAAGATATATATTACAAAAAAAAAAAAAAAAAAAAAAAAAAAAAAAGGGAATTCACGGGGTGTGCTTGGGTTAAGTGAACTATCTGGTTAATTTTAAACAATAGCAATGTTACTAACCTATTTACCTTCCAGGATTCCCTCCCCTAGGACTTGGCTCCCGAAAATTTCAAGTTGACCTAATCGACGCAGGGACTCAAGGGACCCTGTGCGGTCCGAAGAGATTCGGGAGCACCAATCAAGTCCACTGCACCAGAACCGTACAGGTTGACCTCATACACGCAGAGACTCAGGGGACTCTGGCCGGTCCGACACCGTTCTGGAATCCCCCCCTAGTGGGCTAACGCCTCTCAGGCTTTCAAGTTGACCTCATTGACGCGGGACCCACGGGACTCTGTGCGGTCCGAAGAGCAATGGGAAGCAATCTACTAGCCCACTTACCCCGAACCGCACACGTTGACCTCGCAGAACGACGCAGAGACTCAAGAGACTCTGTGCGGTCCGAAACGTGTTCGGGGTTTTCCTTTTTCGTTTTTTTCCCTTGTTTTTTTCTAGTGACAGTACGCCTCTTTATTAGGTGCATTTGGACTCTGTCCGCACGAGCTACCGGACCCGCTCCGATGGGACAGCCCATGGAGCACTTTTTTTGGGTACGGTAGAAAGGAAGGATCTAGTCATCACCAGCAGCGATTCGACTGCCTTGCATTTCGGTCCAAAAATTCTCCCTTCTCTGGCACTACTTAGCATTTCGGCTTTTTTAGTTTTGGTTATTTTTTTTCTAAATCTCCCTCAAAATTGTCCCCCCTGTTGTCTGCTAAGGACATGCCACCGTCTCGGTTCAAAAAAAATTTAGCTCCAGCCCCATTTTACCTGGCATGGCGAGTGGGTGTGATGTGCGGTGCCAAACTCAGTACATTCACAAAGGAAATAAACCACTCAATCCAGTAACCGTTAGCCACAATCAGCCGACCTCGGCCCTTGTCTGCGTAGATCGTCCCCACTTTGCCGGCTAAAATTCCATCATGTACGCTAATGGCGCCTGGTGCATGTAAAATCCGTCGTGGGTGCAAAGTCCTCCAAGTTACCTGTGAATTATATCTCTGAAGGTGCCTTGCCAGGTGAAGGTCTCGTCATCTGATCAAGGCTCTAAATTACAAGACCATCTTGCGAAGCCAATTGCAGTTCAAACATCAGGATGTACCATTGATTAACAAGCGAAACAAAGTATGCTCAACGACAAGCAATTACTGCAGAAATGATGGCATGCGAAGCAAAGTTTATTGCCACTACGTGGCAATTAGGCGGTCGTCCGCCCCGATACCAGGTATCTAACCCGTTAAGCTGAGAAAACTCGGCAGGTAGGGGCCTGGTCATCGGTTAGAAAGAAAGAAAGTAGTTCGTAGTAGATCCAATTTCTTCAACTAGAGACCAAAACTTTCTTCTGTAAGATTCCGGCCTTAGCGACAGCAATGGGATCTTTATCTCGACTAGATCAGGACTGTTTGCGTTGCTGATTGTTATAAAGTATCCAATTTCGTCCACGAAGACCAATCTTTCCAAAAAAGGATTTTTCTTTTTATGTTGAAAATGTGATTTACACAGTTGCTCGCCAACAGGTCACAGGCAGGTAGACCACTAGCAACTATTTTTATATTCTATTCGCACCAATATTTTTAAAAAATGTCACGTTTTGTAGTATTTTTCCTTTTGCAAATGTTGTCAAAATATAAGTAAAAGTTTTTTTTTTTTTTTTTTTTTTTTTTTTTTTTTTTTTTTTTTTCAGAGAGCGGTGCCAGTTTAATCAAAAAATAGCACATGAATCTCAACAGAAGCTTTTGGGACAGTCTTTGACTGGGAAAAACAAATTCCTTGAGTTCAATTGAGATGTTCTGACGCACCTTTCCTAATCTTTAGACATTGGTGTATCTAATTACTATTTGCTTTTTTCTCCCAAAAATTTTCTTCACCAAAAAAAAGTTATAGATTTGAATGACATAAAAAATCCGCTCGATAAGTATTTTGGAACCAAATCAAAATTTTTTTGGAAAGAAGGCATTATAAGACTTTTAGAAATGTAGAAGAAGGTTTGCAGAACAGAATAGTACAGATATTCTTAAATAAAATCTCGTCGTTTTCGAAATTTGCTTGGGATATTTTTGGTCAAAAAACAGAAAAAACTTTTAACACAATAAGTTTTTTTCAACAAAAAAGCATTAATTGCATCACTTTTTCCTCGTAAAATTCAGTTTGACACTATTTACGTGTTCTTTTACAGCCTGGCGATAAGTGGGATGATGGTTCGTGCAAACACTGCCATTGTCGTGAAGACTTGAATGTTGAATGTGTTCTGGAAGTTTGTCCAGAGAAGCCAATCTGTTCAAAAGATGAGACCCTTGTCAAAAAAGAGACTGAACGAGAAACGCTCTCATGCTGCGAAAGTTATATTTGTGGTAAGTATTAGTTTGTTAAGTAAGATTCTTCACGCACTTGAAAATACCTTCTCGCTAATGATAAATCTACATGTGGGTTATTTTTGAAGTTCTCGCATAAATTTTAATATTTTTGTTACGATTTTTTGTATAAGATAGCTGAGGTTTGTATATAGGGGAAACAAGGGAGGTTTGACCATAGGGGAGGTTTGACCCACCCTATACTTTTCATATTTAAAAATTTGTTTAGCTGATAAGCGCCAGATGGCAGCATGGTAGCAAGCAGAATAACACATTTTTTTTGTCTGTTAGCCATTTGCAGGAAGAATAAAGGAGGAATCACATGTGATATCATTTTCTGGAAGAAATTTTTTTTTGTTGTTGTTGCAAGCTGTTCTCTCCTGTGCCATCAGTCATTAACATACATAAAAATAAGTTGAATTGTTTGTGTACTTAGATTAATATACTAAAAGGCAGTATACTAATATTTTATTTTTACTTTTTATTTTAATGTGTTTTTTACATTTTTTTCGAAAATGGCTATTAAGGAAGGTTTGACCCATGTCAATTCTGGGAGGTTTGGCCCGGGTCAAACCTCCCTATTTTGTTTAATTTGATGTTTTAACACATTTAAACTGTACTATAGAGAATTTCTAATAGAAATATTGTTCTTAATCAAATCAAATGCTCTTAATTCAAATCAAATAAACATTGTTCTTAATTCCAAATATACTGAATGTAATAAAATTCAATTGAAACACTTCTTGTTTAAGCATTACTTTTATAAGTTTAAATATAAGTGAAATCTGCTTTTTTTTTTTTTTTTTGCTTTGTTAGGTACAACCCATGCTTTAAATTCTTCATTTACAAGTTATCTTGTAACTTTTATTTTATATTTATATTATGAAAATTCAATAAAGTTAAACAAGAAAAAGTGTCAGGTAGGGGTAAAATAAGCAGATTTAAAAAAATAAATACATAAAGATTTGTAATTTTTGCAATTATTGCTATGAAAGGAGAGAAGCAAGTATCTCAAGTGACTTCTGCAGAACGTGGAACTTTAGTCACAATGTGCTGTGGTATCTCTGCAATTGGAACATCAATTCCACCATTTTTAGTATTTCCACGAGTTCACATAAAAGAAATAATGACAAGGGGTGGACCTCCAGGAATGCAAGCTGCCGCTCATTCCAGTGGATGGATGACAGCAAAGAACTTTCAGTTATACCTCCATCATTTTATAAAATATAGCAAATGCAACAAAAATAACGAGGTATTGATTATTCTCGACAACCATGAGTCACACATATCTGTTGAGGGTTTGCAGCTTTGTAAAGATAATGGGATAACTTTGCTAACTTTACCACTCCATACAAGTCAAGTTGCAGCCACTTGATAGATCTGCTTTTAGCCCCTTCAAGATATTTTATAATTCTGCTGCCAGTGATTTTATGGTCACGAATCCAGGTAAACCTATCACAATATACGACATTCCAGATTTGGTTCGCAGATCATTTTCAAAGGCTTTTACTCCTGAAAACATACAAAGTGGATTTGCATGTACTGGAATCTGGCCATTCAATTCAGATATTTTTCCTGAATCTGATTTTTTTCTTCTAATGTAACAGACAGACCAAATCCGGATGTTACAAGTATGCCTTCAGCTACATCTTCTAATCCATCTACCAGTGTATTGAATCTACCATCGACATCTGCAAGTTTCACAAATCTTTCTTTTTCCTCCAATTCTAGTATTCCATCTACAAGTTCAATGAATTCACATTTTCCAGTGCAATTAGTAACACCTGAGCAGCTTCGTCCATTTCCTAAAGCAGGACCTAGAAAAGGCAGAGGTGGTAGAAATCGTACAAAGTCAAGGATTTTGACAGATACCCCTGTGAAAGCAGAAATCCAGAAAAAGCACAACTTGAAAAAAAACAAAGAAAACTTCACAAAATAATAAGAAGGTTAAGAAGCAAACAAAAAAGCGTATATTAGATTTGTCTTCAGACAGTGAAACTGAACTAGAAAACTTTCATCTTTCAAGTGATGAAGATGCAGTTGATGATTTTGAAGATTCTCGAACCAACATTGAAAATGGAGATTTTGTTTTGGCAAAATTTACAACCAAATCTAGTTTACTGCATTTTATTGGTCATGTCATTGAAGAAAATGGCAATGATTTTTCGATTAATTTTCTGAAAAGGTCTGATGCATGTAGTTTCTGTTTTATTTACCCTGAAAAAGAAGATATTGCCACAGTATCAAGAAGCGATCTCACTAAGCTACCTCATCCTATGATTAGTGGAGGCACTGAAAGAGTTGCATTGAAAATGAAATTTAACTGTGATTTTTCAAAATATCAGAATCTTTACTGATTGTATCTAAATTCCTTTAATGATTTTTGTCCAGATTACTTGCTGTTTCGAATCATAAAATAAATATTTGTTGATTTCTATTCATAATTATTGCCTGTAGTTTGTAATAGTATATTTTGAACATTTAATTATTGCTGTGCAATTTTTAATAACACTCCATTCCTGTGGTGGGTCAAACCTCCCTCACAGTGGGTCAAACCTCCCTTAAGTAGGGAGGTTTGACCCGGTTTTTGAGATCTTGAAAAATCATTAATCAGAAAGATAGTTTATAATTTAAATAGAAAAAAATAGTTTAAAATGATGTCAAACATTATAAGCTATCAAATAATGTCAACATGGAAATTTTATTATGTTAAAAAAAAAATAGAAAAATGTTTTTGTAAAAAGTGGGTCAAACCTCCCATGTTTCCCCTAACTGAGCTCTATCTCTAATATAACCTTTTTTACATTTTCAATTCTGATTGCAGATATTTTTAAGTAAAAGTATTTCCACTTTCGAAACTACTTCTGAAAATGAAAGTACCTTTATCTAAAAAAAATCTGTAATCGAAACTGACAGAATAAAAATAGTCTGAGATCGATCTCAGCTATCCTATACAAAAAAAATCGTTTAAAAATATTCAAATTTAAAAGAAAATTTCGAAAACAACCCCCTCGTAAGTTTAACATTAGTGGGCGGCTGTTTTCAAATGAGTGAAGAGTTTCTTAAACATAGAAAAAACTCAGATCGGCAGAAACAGAATATTTAGGTAGTCGGATCCGTATGAGTGGAGTTTCAATTTGATAATATGCAGACGCGTAAAATCCTTTCTTTTAGACCTTGAGACAGCAGCATAGACAATCACCTCACAGAGTTCACTGCTAAAAATTCCAGAATTTGTTTAAACTTTATTCGCAAATTAAAACGTAATCGGTCTGCCAAGTCATATCTCGATGGAAAACACCTAAAACCCCAATTTTGGCAGTTATTTCATAGATTTACCATTGTGTTTTTTCCTGCTCCTAGTCCTCCATGTTTTCATACCTTTGGCTGCAGGAAAATACAATGGTAAATCTCGGAATCAACCACTTAAATCGGATTTTCTCGTCTTTTTCAGCAGATATGACTTAGCAGACCGATTACGTTTTTGCATTTTATACATTTTAATATATTAATATACGAATCAAATTTTAATTAATTCTGAAATATTAGCTATAAATTCGATGAGGGGATTATCCGTGCTGCCGCTGTCGGTTTATTTAATTGTTTTCTTGGTGAAAGAGAAGTACAATGCGGAGTAATTCAACCCTTATGGCAATTATCAAAATAGTGGGGCACTCACAAAATTTATAATAAGTCGTTATTGTGCATGTAGTTCCATAACATAAATAGCTATACAGGTGATTTTTTTATGGGATAAAGCTGTAATATGCAAGTGCACTGATACTAAAAAACAACCTCAAAAACACTTCCACATATCTTTACATTTAACTGATGTTTGTCAACTTAGTTGAACGGGTTAAACTGTGTTGAATTCCTAAATAAAGCTAGGTTAAATAAAAATTCTCTGACAATGTTTCTTACCTTACTATTAAATATATATACAACCATTAATTGTAAACAATATGAACATTTGAGTTTAAATGAAAAAAACCATATTGAACATGAGGAAAAATTAAATAGATAAATAAAATGAATATAATAGAAATTTGTAGAACCAAACCGGAATTGTCAAGCTCCAAATACTTTGAAACTACAAATGAAGTCTGTGGTTTCATCTTCGTATTAACCATGAAAAAGAAAAATAATACGAATTTGGGGCTACCAACACACATAAAACCAAAATTAATTAAAGAAATACCAAGTAATCTATCACAGTTATGAACTATAAAATGGAAGGAGTCCCAAATGCTCGACCCTAACCCTGATATCACACGTGGTAAAATAAAACATGATGTATTCATATATCATATGACTGAGAAAAATGCGGTATTAAAATAATAAAAACAAAAAAAGACTTATCTGTTGAGCACTGCTATGCTAGTCACATGGGACGACCCTCAGTACACAAATAGAAAGAGACTCCGTTAAAACAATGTACATCTAGAAGGTACACAGCAACTGACAATACTGCCTCCGCTGAAACGAACGTGGCCAATACACGAGCGCAGTATCGTTGATTCATTTCGGCTACTAACGCCAAAATAGCGATAAAAGAACACTATGGCAATGCACATTTAGACGACGGAGAGCGTGAAAAATTACTTTCTCCCGGGACGTTTGGAATAATGGCGCTTGTTCAATAGGGCTGGGATAGCTTAGAAAAATAATTAAAACGAACGCTCACTCAAACTAGAGAACAAAAAATGAACCAATTAAACTAGGAATGAAGTGGCACATCATATTGAAGGCATTTAAAAAAGCTTAATAATGGAAGCAAGAAAATTAATATTAAAGTTAAATTACAAAAAGAGTCTAGATTAAGTAAAAAACAAAGAATTATATTCACATGCAGACTTCAAAGTCGCAAAAACAAAGAAAATGTGACGAGAAATAACATCGATAACAAAGAACAACAAATTACTGAATTGAACATAAAATTGATAAGGAGAAAAAATAAAATTAATTATCGTACACATCATAATATTAAATTAATAAATTAATTAAAAACAGAATAATGTAATAACAGAAAAATTAAACAATACACCATAGTTTACCCTATTATTATTTAAATCAATAACAT
This sequence comes from Maratus speculifer, assembly GCA_964019185.1. Lineage (NCBI taxonomy): Eukaryota > Metazoa > Arthropoda > Arachnida > Araneae > Salticidae > Maratus > Maratus speculifer. The sequence continues at coordinate 83,847,157 of OZ025289.1, read as the reverse complement.
TTATTATGATTATGCTAGGCTAAACTCAATATCATAATTTAGGAAGATAAAAGATTAAAAAATAGCTTATTAATAAATAAACATTTAGTAGTGATATAGTACACTCATTTATTAAAAGTGAAGTGCAATTTAATGATGTAAATGATTAAAATTATTTTAATATAATAGATATAACTAAACAATTAACCATACACTGGTGCCAATTAAGCTCCATAGAATTTTTTTACCAAATTAACATATGAATTATATATATATAACCTAAATTTCATAAATATGTTTTTTTTAGCACCAGGTGCATAATGTATAAACAATTAAAAAAGAAACCAGTGAACATTAAAATATTAATATGAAACAACATGAAAAGTCATCAGCAGAATATAAGCCATCACTCTTCAGCAGGCGGAATAGCTTTAAACATTTCCCCCCCACCATTGAAATTTAAAGCTTCATCAGCAAGTTTCGTATAATGGGACAAAACCTTGCATTAAATATAAAACAATGCATTTAAAAGTTTTTTTAAAAAATAGTCTTTTCTTATAAAAATATGTAACATAATCAAAAAATCAAACACTACATTAAATGAAATTATAATTAACCTTATAAAAAGAAAAAAAAACATTTATATTTATGTAATCCTAAATAATAACAATATAAAATGCAAGCAATTGTCCCACTTCCGCCTGTCAGGATTCTCTTCAGGCATTTCGGGCTCGGGTTCAGGGACCTCGGTCTCAAGCTCGGGTTCAGGGACCTCGGTCTCAGTCTCGGGTTCAGGGGACTCGGTCTCAGACTTGGGTTCAGGAGTGTCGGTCTCAGTCTCGGGTTCAGGAGTTTCGGTCTCAGTCTTGGGTTCACGAGTTTCGGTCTCAGGCTCAGGCTCGGGTTCAGGAACTTCAGTCTAAGGCTCGGGTTCACGAGTTTCGGTCTCAGGCTCGGGTTCACGAGTTTCGATCTCAGGCTTGAGTTCAATGGCCTCGGTCTCAGGCTCAGGTTCGGTAGTTTGTTCCGGTGTTTCGGTCTCAAATGGCGTTGTCTCTTCTCGCCCAATCCAAAGTTGCGGGTGTGACATTTACACAAATTAAATTAGTCACCAGCAAAAATATTTTTGAGCATTGGTTTCAATTTGTATGAATTTCAATGTAGACCACTTACACATACATTTATCCAAATCTGAAAATTGTCTGATGTATCATTTATTTATTAAAAAAAAATAATTTCCACCTGTTGCGGGTGTGACATAAAAAGGACATGCATTTTCATCTTTCAGTACAAAAACTGAAAACTCTGTGAATTATGACAATTGAGTGAATTGATTTTTTTAAATATTAGACAGTAATACTTAAATAATTATTCTATGAAAAAATTAAATTACTTACTCTATTCTTGCTTTTGTAGAAAATATTCAAAGTTTTCGTTGCGGGTGTGACGCCCTGTTGCGGGTGTGACTTGTATAGCCAATAAAATAATGATATACATAAATATTTTCAAGGCAAATTTTTTAACTAAAGAATTAATCAATATTACATTTATAATATCAGAGAGGAAAATATCAAACAAATTTCATTTCCAATCTTGAATTTATAATTTCTGGTGGTGGTAGCTTTTTTTTTTTTTTTTTTTTTTTTTTTACAAAAATGCTCTTTTTTTTTTTTCTAGGATACATCTGACAGACTGGGCGAAATATACGTGTTTTTTAAAATTTTTTCAACATTCTAATTTTATATCGTCACCATCCATGTCTTATTTGTCCATCAAAGTTTTCACTTTTTTTAATGTCGAGAAGAAAACAACTTCTATAAAATCTCCAACTGCACATTCATCGTTAGATATTATATCTTTATCAAAGTATGGATACATCTGACTTACTGAACCAAATATATACATTTTCTTAATTTTTTTTTTCAGATACTCTTATTCTACATCATTCTCATTCATTTGTTTTATTTGTCCAGCAAAGTTTTCACATTTTTAATGTGGAGAAGAAAACAACTTCTACAAAATCTCCAACTGCACTCTTATCGTTGGATATTATATTTTTGACAAAATATGGTAACAAATTCTCTTGTGATCACTTTCTGAAGTTATTGCTACATTAATTGTCCCTACGTCAATAGAAACAACATGATGTATCGATTGAATGTTGAGCTCCGATTGTGCTTGGTGTCAGCATGCATGAAGCATTTTCACAATGTCTTCTGAAATTTCACATTCAGCAAAGTTCTTTTATATTCTTTAGGACTTTTTCTACACACATGACAAAATCTGAAGCTGAATTTATAGTTGAAGAGCGTTGCTAGCGTTACCATTTTCTTGGCAACTGCACCAACCCTGTCGACAACTCCTTTACCATGAGATGAAATGCAAAAGGATTGCCATCTTTTACCATGATTTTTTTTAAATAGTCTCTTCTTTTCTATCCTCGCTTTGTCTCTTTCTTTCTCTTGTTGTAGATATTCTTCATATTTAAAAGGGTTTTTCTTTAATCTTTTTCCTATGATATCGTGATCTTTCTGTACTATTCATTCTCTGCAAAGGAGAAGGAGAGATAATGTGTAAATATAGCACTTCAAGTCCAAAAATATATGCTTAACAAATTGTTAATATTTATCCCTTGAAATTTCTAATCTTACATAAAGTTAATTATGTTAAATTTTGGTTAATTTCAAACTGACTATATACATTTTATGCTAACTTAATAAACATTTTAACAGTTTCTATTATTCTTACTTCTACTTTTTATTTAATTTGAATTAAAAGAAAAAAAAATCTTCTCCTAGTATTGCTTTACTTATTTTAAAAAACTAAAAAAATATATATTAGATAAATACTATCATATAACAAAATAATATATATATATATATATATATATATATATATATATATATAACAAAACAAAATTAACAAATTTAAAGAAAATTGCTAAAATATAGTTTCGTAATTTTCTTTTTTTTATTTCTATAAAAATCTTATCTTTTAAATTAATTTCTTAATTATATACCACTAACAAAATTATTTTCTTGTAGTAAAGCAATAATTTTATCAATCCAAACTGAATAAATCAACTGCACACAGTGTCACATGCTCAGATCATGCAAATTTTTATTTATTAACTGGAATTCACTCTATTAAATCAAAGTATATAGTTAAAGCTGCCAAATACATGTTTTCCAGCATATTATTCTTATATTAATTTACATATAATTTGTTCAAATATACATTTGTATTCAATTTTAAAAGACGTTTCGGGTGTGACTTTAATTAAATGTCACACCCGCAACAGGGACATGTCACGCCCGCAACGCTCAATAATTATAATTAAAATATTAATTAATTTTTTTTTGTGTCTGTAATTCAAAGTATCTTAATAAACTATTTTTGAATATAAAGTTTCATAACTTTAAATCAAAAATATTTTTCTGTAGAGATATAAATGAACCTTTTTGTTGCGGGTGTGACATAATAATTCAGAGTAATTAAATATGCTTACCTTTTGTAATGAAGATTAGTGAACACTTCTCTGCAGACAAAAACTCTCAATAATAGCTGTCAGATCATACATATCCAAGTTTGGAGATTTTCAGAATGTTTGTTCAGCTGTACGAGACCATGAAATATAACAATTTTTGCCGCAGTCTATTTTACAAAGTCATAGTGTCACTTTATTAATTAAAATAAGTATGTTAATGACAAAAATTTAATTCATTTTTGATAAAATATGAAATAGTGCACTCTTAACAGTTAATATGCAAAATTTCAATCATATTTAAAGAAATTTAAATTTTCATCCTTATGTCCATTTTTTTGTGGATTGGGCGTTCTGGCTCTTCAGTTTGTGTAGGAATGGTTTCAGGAGTTTCAGTAGTTTCACCTTCTTTTATCGGAAACTGATAATTAGGAATGTGCTCCTTTAAGTATTTTCCACTTTATTTTCCATGAAATTACGAAGAAATCTTTTAAATACTTTTGTGACGCTATTAATTATGGGATTTACAGCCTAATTTATAAGACCTAAAACAGATGCACGTACTTTCAGGCTTCTCATACCATCAATAAAGAATTTTGTTAGCTTCCCATTCCTTCCAGTGTTGGCATCCACTGCAAACTCCATAAAAACTTCAATGTAGGATAATGTTCCTGTAATAGTTATAGTCGGACCGAAGTTCATAAATTTAACAGTGCCTTTGTAATGCATTTCTAATTCACCAGCGCCTAGATCTGCTTTTACTTTTAATTTATTACCTTCGTTATGCAAAGAACAATGCTTTGCCCGATGCAATGTACCCAGTCCCTAAATATATCCATCATGCAATTTTGCTTCAACACTTACATTGACGATCATAACTTTCCTATGAAACACCTCCAGCACTATCTTCTAAGTCGTAAGAATCATATTCTTCATCTTTATTGTTAAACATATCTTCTAACATATTATCAATATAAGCATCACCTTTCCTAATAGCTTCCTCATCATTACCAAATCTAGTATAAGTTTTGTTGAAAAACATCATCCTCAAATATCGGTTTACAAACCGCTTAAATTTAACAAACGATGGAATTTCTATAGATTCGATGTACTCGAGGACAAAAGTAATTAAATGTACTATAAAACCAAGTATGACATAAAATAAATTCAGAATGCATATTGAAAAAATACTGAGACCGAGGCGCCTGAACCCGAGCCTGAGACCGAGGCCCCTGAACCCGAGCCCGAAATCCCTGAAGAGAATCCTGACAGGCGGAAGTGGGACAATTGCTTGAATTTTATATTGTTATTATTTAGGATTACATAAATATAAATGTTTTTTTTTTCTTTTTATAAGGTTAATTATAATTTCATTTAATGTAGTGTTTGATTTTTTGATTATGTTACATATTTTTAATAGAAAAGACTATTTTTAAAAAACTTTTAAATGTATTGTTTTATATTTAATGCAAGGTTTTGTCCCATTATACAAAACCTGCTGATGAAGCTTTATATATTAATGGTGGGGGGAAATGTTTAAAGCCATTTCGCTTCTTGAAGAATGATGGCTTATATTCTGCTGGTGTTTTTTCATGTTGTCTCATATTAATATTTTAATGTTTACTGTTTTTTTTTTTGTTTTTTTTAATTGTTTATACATTATACACCTGGTGCTCAAAAAAAACATATTCATGAAATTTAGATTACTTATATGTTGCAATTATTAAATGCTGCTTTAGCGCCTATATTCGCAATAGGCTACATATTTAAAACAAATAGCAATATTTCAATCAAGTTCACTTATTTTTTAGACGCTTTTATTTGACATCTTATATTGTCTGTCTCTGGGACTCAAATATGGAAGCAGATTTTCCTTTTCCTCAAATATTAAACATAAGTTCATTGTTCGATGAATGCAATATGTATTAATGTAATATGAAGGGTCGCATCTCATCAGTGACATAATAGAGCGGCAGAAACATTACTTTTCGTCTTAGTCATATGTCTAACGAGCCGATTTTGTTAAAATTTTACTCACAAGTTCATTGTTGATGACAATGTAATATTCATATAGTATGAAGACTTTATATCATCAGGGACATAATGGTTCAGAGGCAAAAATTCTTTTGTGATTTTGATTGCAATCACATATTATCTAATGAACTGATTTTATTTAAATTTTGCACACATATTCATTGTTGATGGTAATGTATTTTTAATGCATTAAATCATTAAGCATTACTCTAAAAGCGTGTTATTTAATATTTTAAAGATTTTTTTACTTATAGTTCCTAAAGAGGAAGAATGTCCAACAATGGATGTACCCAAATGTAAAGCTGGAGAAGTGGCAAAAGTGCATTCAGGTTTTGACGGTTGTCCTTACTTGAAGTGTGGTAAGTTATCACTCAGTATTAATTCAGTTAATCCAAGAAAATAAACATTATTTGCAAAAAAAAAAATTAAGTAAAGACTAAATTATGTTTTAACAATGAATGTAAGATAATCAACTAATAAATCATTAATATATATTTTTCTGTAGAATGTGATCCAGTCTTATGCGCTCCACTTGTATGGCCAGAAGATTTGGAAAAGGGTCAACAAGCGATTTTATCCAATGGGACGTGCTGTTCCAAAGTCCAAGTTGTTTGTTTTAAAGAATTATGCCCCGATAAACCAGACTGCGAAAACAATCTTGAGCTAGTAGAAGTGAAAGGAGAATGCTGCACAAATTATAAATGCAGTAAGTTTATTTATTCATACATTTATATAATTTTCAGATTCTAAATTTAATACAAATCCAAAATTTAACAAAAACTTCAAATTAATTTGTCCAAAGGTTTTATTCCGTTTGTTTTACAATAATAAAACAGTCATTTAAAACATACAATCAGAGAAAAATTGAACAGTTATAAAACCGTTACGAGTTTGTAAAATTATTAGTTGTTTTGTGAATTTAGTACTATATTACTAATTTATTTATTTTTTTTTATTATTAAATTTAGAAAGACTTTGCTACTGCTTTTAGCATCAGTCACTAGGAAAGCGAATTTATTATAAAAGCTGTCAAATAGTTCTTCTGTATTTACGATCATGAACATCGAAAGGTGACTTAACATAAGCAATTCTCAATCACTGGGTGTGCCGCGATAAAACCTCGATTGCGCCGCGAAACTTTTCAGTCTTGTTCTACTACGATTTTGTGAATTAATGAAAGCATCGTGAATTTCAGATACTATGCAATTTACTTTGTAATGAGATTCAGTATCATAAATTTGCGCTCCTTAGAAGTAAATTTCAGTATTTGCGTATCTTTGTGGAAATGTGCGGTGAAATCGACTAACTGGTGTCACCTCTTCTTATTTATAAATTCAATGTTTTCAGAAAAATTCTTTCGAAATGAAAAAGGATTCAATGTGAAATTCAACAAACATATTTGTAATATAATAATACTGAGGTACCATCCGAATAAAAGTCTTTTTTGAACAAATACGATCAGTGCCTGACAATCAGATCAGACATACAGGCGCCACATTTTTAGAAAAGTAATTTTCTATTTCATCTTATCTAATTGAAGTATTTTGTGAAAATATCTTACAACAAAGAGAAAATATCTTATAAAAAAAACTGATGGAATTTGCTAAGGCAGTGATCAGACTCTGCTTAAAATTGTTACATAAATTTTGAGGAATACATACGCCCACCATCAGTTTACACAACTTTTCTAAAAGTACGAAGAGAAAAATACTGTGGTGATTTAAATAAAATGTTAACTCTCCATACATAATGTTTACCATGAAATCTCCGATGTTTTTACAATGTTTCTATAAGTTTTTTGCTTTTTTTTTATGGCGTATTTATGAGAATATCTTAACAGATCGAGATCATGAAACTGTTTTTTATTCGATTAGAAGCTTTATTACTTTTGTTAAGTATATATTTATCTGAAATTCATTCTTTTTACAGATTTATATGAGGAAAGTATCCCTATCACAACCCATTTCAGCACCAAAGAATTTTTTTACAAGTTCATTTAATTTTTAATCATTAAACTATTTTAATCACTAAACATTGTTAATAAAATTTATTTATAAGCAATAACAAAAAGGCATTTATTTTGCATTAATATTTCACAACCTCCATAAGATGTGTGTGTTGGTTTTCATATCGCACTTTTTAATCATTAAACAAAACTATCACTCTTGTATAAGCACATATATTAAATGGTAATGAATGATAATTATAAATGATAAAACTGAATTGAAAGCTTTAGACTTCCAATGATAATTAAAAATTATTTTTGTAACTAAAATTTATTTATAAGCAATAACAGAAAACATTTATTTTATATTTCTTATTTCAGAACCTCCAAAAGATGTATGTGTCTATTCTCATATGTTCAAAGTTGTAGATGGCTACGAATCGCTGATAGAACAAATAGATACAGACGCAACTATTTATCAGGTAAATGCATAAAAAACAATTCAATGGTTTTTAGACAACATGAAAATAATATTATCCAACAACAATTATTTCAAATTTCTCAGAATCTCATAAATATACTTAACTGTATGATTGATATTAATCTGTACTTTTTTAAAGGGAGATAAACATGTTTTGTACAGTATTTTATATATATAATGCATCTTGTTTTTATGTCGTACTTATTTAATTTCATTTGTTGGGGAAAAAATGGTTCAAAACATATTTATTTGACTTTTAAAAAGTTTTAAAATTGGCAGCTATACCATAGGCGGTTCCCGTACCTGAGGGATTCTATTACTATGAGTTTTAAAGAAAGTACTCTGAAATCTCCCTGTGCGACCACATCCCAGAACGACCATTTTTTCATGGAACAAAACGTACTCCCATAGACTTAATACTAATTTTACTTTCATTCATAGACCACCCCAGTTGAATTCCTTCCATGGGTGACTAATTTTTTTGAAGAAAATTAAACAAATTCCGTTTTATCCTCGTCGTTTGATCAAAGTTTTATTAGAAAAATAATTCTGGAGAGCTCATTATGCATCAAACTTTTAAACTAAATTTAGATTGATTTTTTTGAAATTTCAGTAACTGTAAGTATTTAAATCCCTTCGTGCCTTTTTAAGAAATGAATTTAACTCTGATAGCGAATTAAGGGAACGTTGCAGTGAACCTCTCCGATCGCGAAATCCTGTGTTAACTTGTGGGAAAACTTTGATTGACTCATTACCTAATATAATTAATACTGTTTTCACAATCAGAAAGTAGACGTCAGATGCCGATCATGTGCGTTTTTAAAAATTGTCTACACAGTTTTTAAGTATCTTTAAGAAGACTATAAATTTTAATCAAATGAAAATTTCAAAGTTTATTGGATTTTTTTTTTAAGTACTTAAAATTTACGGAGACAATTTTTAAAAACGCTATAATAATAAATACTTTCTGACAGTGAAAACGATATTTTAATAATTATATTTGGTAATGAATCATCGCGCTTCGAAGTTTTCCCATAGACTAACATGGGATTACACGATCAGGTAGTTTCACTGCAGCGGAGCCTTAATCCCCCTTTTTAAAAAGAGTTCAATTCGAGAATGCATCTAGGTATCTCTTCTAAAAATCCTACAATACAAAAATGGTCAATAAACTCCCCTGTTCTTTCCTTTCAAGAAATTCTCAAAAAAAGTAGATGAAGTAATCAAATTGTCATTATTTGTTCCCGTCCAAAAAATTGTATTTTTTTATGAATCTCGAAAGGGGTTGAAAATAAAAGTTATAAAAGATAAAACTTTAACATCAAATCAAACCTCAATGTATTCCTTTTTTTAACTCTTCAGTAGCTAACTTATGCTTTGATACTTAATTTTTAATATTTTTTCGTAATGTGAAAAATAATTTTTAATAACATTAAAATAGGTCAATTTAGGGAAGTCTTACTGTTCTGTTTTAAAAAATTATTTATGAAATAACAAAATGTTCACAAATGTTTGAGGCCCGCGGAGAAAAAAAGATTGAGTAAATTGCTTTCTAGGATAGGAAATTTTCTCGATTCCGCTTGAGACACAGTTTACTGTACTATATTTTCTTTTAATGTGTGAAATAGTATTGATTTCAGTTATTTCATGAATGTTCATAAAAATTTCCTCATAAATAAAGAAAAACATATAATGTCATGAATGTTTCTTTTCGTATAGCCCGGAGAAAAATGGGAAGATGGTCTTTGTGAGAAATGTAGCTGCGTCGAAAGTAAAGGTCAATATGTACCACTTTGTGTCATGGAGCATTGTTCATCGCTTGAAGATATGCCAGACAATAAGGTGATTTTTGTTTCTCTTGTATCCAAGTTCTTTTTTTTTTCCAAGTATAACTAGGAGGGAAGGCCTGCCATATGGCTTGAGTTCAACAAGCCCCACCTAACATTTATTTTTAAAAAAGAAAGAAAGAAAAGAAAATACAATTTTTTGTACAAATGGTTACCCAATTTGTTCTGGGCGGACCTAAAGTTAGTACAATACTAAAGTATATGCAATTTAACATTTTAAGTTGAAAATTCACATATTTTTTTCTCAAAAGCTGTTAATTCCTGAATATAGTAACAAATGAAAAAAAAATAATCTATTGATAAAAAGGTAAAGATAAGAATTAATAAAAAAAATTAATAATCATGATTAAAAAAAAAGAATGCAAGTAAATAAATAATTGAAATAATACTAAAATTTTAGTTTATATGAAAATTCTTTCCTATAACCTCCATTTTCCTTTATTTTTATTTATTTATTTATTTATTTATTTATTTATTCATAAGTTGAATAATTCAGTTGAGTAAGTATCTAATTTGATTAAAATATCTATTTTGAGGAGTGAACAGCCAATAACATTTAGATATACATTGTTTTACAATTGTTAATGAAATATTAAATTTGAAAATGAATTTAAACAAATGCAACAGTAATCCTAAATAAATGTAATGTGAGGCAATGATCTAGAGTCAGTTGGGTATGGAGGTCTGTCATGCACTGGTCAAGTTTCAGGTAGGTGAGGAGGCCTATCCATGAGGTAAAGCTCTATTAGCCTCACACGATGATGCAAATTAGACATCTCTCATCCTATAAAGTTTTGTAAGGTTTATTGTTCAGATTAATTACAGTTATTATCTTCATAAGAGATAAGTCTGTGAAAGTTGTAATGAAAAAATTGCATATTAATGATTCTAACGGAACATTTAATCAATTGGCAGCAAGGTATTTTGAAATATATCTTGATTGTGTTCAATTAGTCTAATACAATTTATATTTTTTTGGAGTAGGTTTGGCCTTTTTTAAGACTAAGGAAAACCATAATGATAATGATGTTAATCGTGCTTTTCTAGGGTGAAAGTGTGAGGTTAATGTACAATTTTGAATATAATGCAAAGAGTTTCCTATATCGCCACAAGTGCAATTCGGCGAGAAAATCTTATTGAATTTGTAGAGGTATCACGAAAATGGCCCGTAGTTTGTCGCCAATATATAGCTATTTCTGTGGTATAGTAAGAGCTTATTAGATACTTTCGAGAGGAGACTGTATGTATAGCGCCCCATTTCGGTATAATCTCATTCTTCTTGCCAGTATTGTAGTAGAGCTATATTTAGTTGTTTTTTAAGATATGAAGCTGGGTATGAAAAAATAAACTTAATGTCTATAGCCGGAGATGTGGAATCAAGAGCTACCTCGTTAGCTAGTTTGTCAGCAATCTCATTCCCAGTCACTCCAGAGTGTCCACGAACCCACTGAAAATAAAAAGTCTTGAAGGAATGCTGCAAGGCTTGTATTATATTTTGAACTAGATAGTTAGAAGTAAATATACTTTCCAGGGCCTATAGACTTGAATAGCAATAGGAATGGATTGTAATACTCTTGTGATTTGAGTTCTTGAACCATCGGATGGCTTCCTCGATCGCCAAGAGATCTGCTTGAAAGATGGAGTTATCAGGACCTAATTTAACCTGTCTTGTATAAACTATTTCTTCATGCCTCATTAAGCAGAAGGCATAGCCCGTCCCATGGCCAGTCTTTGAGCCATCCGTACAAATATTGATTTTTGACATAGCTATCTCATCCTTCCAGTTAAATTATGTAAGGTAAGGAATTAAACTGCTAGACAGTATTTTTGATTGGAAGAAGACAAGTTGGTAGTCTGCTACTGATAATCGAAGACGCAAAATTCTTCCGGATGTAGCCATCCTTTGCAACTGCAGTGATAATAGAGGGATTCCCGTTAAAACGCACAAAACAGCTGTTGCTGGTTTTTTTTTTTTTTTTCGTACACTAGAAATTATAAATTGACACTGTGCTTGGATTTAAGAGATGAGCCTCAGACTGTGCGATTTTTGCATTCGGTGGTACCATATAACAGAGGCATAAGGTGATCTTTTTTTTTCTAAAATATTTAAATACCATATCTTTAATATTGATTTTGATAATCCTCCCTGTGAGGCTGCAAACTTTAAAAGGTTTTGAGAGGTTTTATTATTTCTGTGTGCTTATTTCTTAAGTGAGGTAGAAATGAAAGGGTACTATCAAGTGTTATTCCAAGATATGATAAGGTACTTTTGTGCTTTAATGTATGACGATTTATTTTGAAAATTGTTTGACTTTTAAGATATTTTGGACGTCTTAGGTGGAGGACTGACTAGGCATTTTGTGTAGAATATGATCATGTTGTGAAGTTGTGACCATTCTGCAAAAACTTCCAGTGTTTCATTGCCATATTCTTTAAGCAGTTTGCGTGTGCGGCTTCTAGCGACAATTAACAGTTTCTTGTATTCAATGTGCAATATCAGATATCTTTACGAGATGTTAAAAGTTGCTCCTGATTAAAGCTGAATATAAAAAATTTTAGTTAGTAGCCACGAGCCAGTAACTTATATATTTTTTTAAGTCGTCTATTTCTGACCAGTTCGTTACTTTTACTTTGGTAAGTGTAAATATTTGCATTAATAAGAATCACATACATACATAAATATCATCTGAAGACTGAAAAAGCAACATACAGAAGTTTCTTAAAATGTTTTATTTAAATCTGGTTATAAATGAAAATTAATAATTTTTTTAATAACAATTAAAGATGATTTTTATGCACCAACTTTATCAGCATTATAACAGTTAATGGTTTGATTGTAAAAAGTCTTCTGTCTTCTGTCTTAGTTTATGGATTCAGTTTCTTTCTTTTCTTAAAATATATATATATAAATCAACGTGAATGAAAAATCATGCGTCAAACATAGATTATGAAACACTTTCCAACACTTCTCGCATAATTAAACAAAACTTCGCAGTATAAAATGATGAAAGATAATGTCTAAGTAAGCAATTTGAAAAATGCATACTATAATTGAAAACCGAACTTCACCATCAACAGACGAAAAAATATCCGAACTCTTTTGTACACCCCTGTATATGATCTACAGATTTCCATATATACTATGTAGTATACTAAAATTTAGTTCAGTTAGGAAACAAATAACTCAGTTGTAAATTTCTTTCAGCAGTTTCCAGCAGTAATAAAACGTACTCAAGATCAGTTGTGTTTTCTGCGTATCATATGTAGAATTTAATACACCAAATAATATGCAAAAAATTGGTTTAACTTAAAAACGCGTACCATAACTTTTAATGCACTTCAAGCAATTATTGTTCCTAGACAGTAAATACCGTATCCAAATTATTTTGTGTCTCTGTAAATGAATGATGAATGCTATGCACATTTATTCTGCACTAAACATCTTGCAATGCATTTCAATGATCCACATAATTTTCAATATACATTAAATGATGTAACATCATTAAAATGCATTGCGAATGTTTATCCCCATAGACCGTAATGTAACAGAATTATTTTACGCGTTCCTATAAATGAACTATTTATTAGCTCTATCCATTTCATTTTCAATGCCATACATGTCATAATAAACTTCGATAACATATATTAATTGTATGGCAGTCCGAACTACAGCATGGACAGAGAAGCAGACAAACCGAATTCATGAACACTTTTTAGCTTTGTTGGATACTGCTGATGTAACAAAAACAATAAAGTTTTTCCCGGAAACAAAATACTTGGTTCACTGTATTTTATAATAATAATAATTATCATTATTATTGTTATTATTATTATTATTATTATTATTCGAGAGAGAGGGGGAGAAAAGTCATGAATCTCATGATTTTTGGTCTTCCGCCCTTGTCTAAGAAATGTAACATTCTATGAATCACATTAAAAAATTTATTTACATAAAACATAAAACTAAAATTAATTGTTGCAGTGAATTAATCGATTTAAACTATCACCTTTTTTTTAGGATTATGTGATGCAAGAAATGAAAATTCCAAATAAATGTTGTCCGGAGATCTTCAAAACGGCATGTCGAGATAAAAACGGAAACATTTACGAGGTATTTTATTTTAATAATATATATTGTTTTCCTCTTGTTTATTACCTTAAGGGTGCTAGTCACTCAGCGGTCAAATTCCCCCCGTTAATGTTAAGTCTAGAGGTGTTTTTGCATTCTTATATACAAAATATCTCCTCGGGGAATTAATATATTTAAGGGGTTTTTTCTTAAAGAAAGTCTTTTTTTTTTTTTTTCTTGGTTGTCAAAATGTTTCTAAAATTTATGCTCATCTTGATATTTTATGTTTTAAAACTGACTAATAGGCAGTAAAATTTAAACATTTCATATAATAAAATTATGCATAGATTTAAAAAATATTTTGAAAACTAATAAAAAACTTAATAAAGAATACTGCCCAGTTAAACTGATGGCATTGAGCTCACAGGCTACAAATACTAATTGTGCATTAAAGCCTTATATTTTCAAGGGTTAATTCCGTTCGAAAAAAAAATAAGAAGGGGAAACAGCTCTCCCCTTTCCTCTTTTTTTTATACTTAATCATTGAACCTCCTATATTATCAAAGACATGCTTTATCATATAAAAAATCTATGTCCAAAATTCAGAGCAAATGAGATAATTCTTAATAAAAACCCATTTAGCATTTATATAATTTAAAAGGAGTTATCCCCCTCTTTTATACTTAACCATTAAACTTCCAAAACTATTCAGAGATTTGAACGAAATCTGAAAATACTGTTTGAAAAACCCATTTATATAAATTAAGCGAGGGCATTAGAACCCCTGTTCCCCCCTATTTATACTTATTCAATAAACACCTAATAACAGTCACGGAATCGCCTCATCAGAATGATCCTAATTTAAATTTTGAACGAAAACTTAATTCTGCATGAAAATCCCATTTATATCAACTAAGGGGAGGGGCATGAGCCCCCCGTTCCCCCCCTTATACATATCGAATGAACTCCAAAAACTAATCAGGGAAGCGCCTTGTCAGGATATACCTACATACAAAATTTCAAGTCTATCGGATATTTTTATCATGAGTTATCGCGTTACGCACGAACGAACATACAGAACGGACGGGCACATAAGCTCTCAGGCTATGATAGCCTATGAGCTAAAAAAGCAGTTAAAAATATTAATTTCCCGAGGAGATATTTTGAATAAAAATGCACCAAACGCCCACAGACTTAACATTACCAAGAGGAATTTGGCATCTGAGTTACTGGGACCCTTAACAGAAAATAATCGCTTTAGTTATTGATAGTTTATTTGACTAAACGTCTTGTAGGTTTACTTTTTTACTATAATTTGTAGCTATAATTACCCAACACTTTTAGCAAAATATGTGTATATATATATATGTACAGTCGAGTCTCTCTATAACGAAACTCCATGCATCGAATTTCACTATATAACGAATTTTTAGTAGGAACGGTCCCCTTTTCGCATGATTACATTAAAAACAGTCTCTATATAGCGAAATATCTATCTCCATATAACGAATTTTTTCATAAATTGGTCTTAATTTATTCAGTTTTAAAAAGCTTCAAAATCATATGGAATCAATTTTTCATCCCTTATTTTTGATTTATCGTCAATGCTGAGTTTTTTTTTTTTTTTTCTTTTTAATATTATTTCTCTCTTTGTTCTTTAAATCCAACGAATTCATCCCACCGCCCACACACCTTTCCACGTCCTTCTCAAAACAGAGTCAATTGGATTGATACACATGTAAGAGAGGAATCAATGAGAGGCACATAAGAGAGGCCTTCAAATGGAGGAAAATGTTAACTAGTTACATCGAATTTCTCTATATAACGAATTTTTTACTGAAACGGTGGATTTCATTATATAGAGACTCGACTGTACATATATATATATATATATATATATATTATTTAAAGTGTGCATATGTTTAAATTTTTTATTTGATATTAGAAGCAGTTTAAGAAAATTTTTAAATTTAAATTTTTTAATGCAACAAACTCATTCATTAAGCTTTTTTTTTTTTTTAAATCAAATCATAAAAATATTTAATGCATTCAAATTTACAATATAAATTATTCATTTATATATATATCTGTAACAATAACATATATTTGTTAAAGCTGATTACACGTTATGATTATCAAAAAACTTTTTAAGTTAACTGCTACAACGAGTTATAGCATTCATTACTCTTCCTTATATTGAGTTAAAACTTGAATTTCTTTCAGAAGAAATCTGAGTTTTTCTGGCTTTATTTAAAAGAAGAAAAAAAATCCTCATTTATTTTCAGAGCGTTTTTAAAGAGCAATCCAATTAACTTCTAATCACATCTGATAAATAATTCTATGTTCATAAACAAAAGTCGCACATTTTTAGAAAACTTACAGTAAAAAATAGGATGAAATTATGAATGAGTTTATTATTATTATTATTATTTAAATGAATAATTGATGCATTATTCTGTCAAATTGAGTAGCTGAAACACATTTGAAATGGTTCAAAAAATTATGCTTCATTTATAATAGTGCATGAGTAT
Source organism: Maratus speculifer (assembly GCA_964019185.1). Taxonomy (NCBI): domain Eukaryota; kingdom Metazoa; phylum Arthropoda; class Arachnida; order Araneae; family Salticidae; genus Maratus; species Maratus speculifer. Next base: position 83,830,787 of record OZ025289.1, on the reverse strand, counting down.
TAAATGTATAAACTAAGAAAATAAGTTGAAACTGGTCTGAATCAATATAAACAAGAGAAAACTTCTTAAAAACACCATAAAAAAATTCTTAAAAACACCGTAAATTCGCTAGGTCTTTCAAAGAAAGACATATCTTTCGAAAGGCGAATTTCAGAATATTTTATGGTATTTTTAAGAATATTTTTCTGTTCATATAAACTAAGTTCTATTGCAATATTTTAAATTAAATTAAAATGATTATATTTTTTCTATTTCTAAATTTAGCCAGGAGAACAATGGCAAGATCAAGACGACCCTTGCATAACATATGTATGTGAAGAAAATGGAATTGGAGAAGTCATTAAAACGAAAAGCGTTATTAATTGCACAGAATGTCCCAGGGTACGTAATGAATTGTTCAGTGCAAATGTGTATAAATACTACCTCTGACAATAAATTTCGGTGAATAGTCCTGTAGCATTAATGTAGATAAATATTAACAAAAGTTACCATACCATCCTTCAAAATAGTCATCTCCTATAACTACGCACCGCTGAGATCTGCTATACATGTCCTGGGAAATTCGAAAGAAGTCTTATTTTGGGATGAAGTTCAAAAGCTTTGTCACGTTTCGTTGTATGTCAGCAATACGGTCAAATCTCTTCCAAAGAGAGTTCGACTCGTGAAAATAGGAAGAAGTCTGGAGGATTGAGACCTGGCGTGTTTGGTAGGTGTTCAATTTGCACCATCCCTCATGAATTTCATTTGGTGTCTTGCAAAGCTTAAAACCAAACTTTAAACTGATCTTTTATTCGTTCATTTTCCTGTTCTCAGTTAAGAACCAACACACTGAACAAGCACTTAGTAAAGCACGTCTTACAACGAACATAAACGATGCTCAACTGAACAACAGTGGGGGGAGATAGTCTACACTTGCCTCTATGCAGGTGCAGCGTTTTGTTTTCCCAGTGTTGCCAGATCGGTCGTTCTGAATTCATTCACCGAACTTTATTGTCAAAGGTAGTATATAATTTTACGTTTATCATGGTATTACTTGTTTTCATTCTTTCAGAAATAAACATTCCCTGCCATTAACGTGGTCACTGCAAAAATGGAATATTGGCTACTCATAATCCTATTCGACTATTTTTCATTCGCAGTGAATAAATTAACTATTCAATAAAAAAAAAATAAAAAAAAAGAAAGATAATTCTATTTTTGCTTGCATTGTAAAAATTAAATGGAAACAAACTATGAAATAAAACATTAAAACAAAAATTCTAAACAAGAAATTATTAACATAAATTAACAATGCCTTTGATATTTTAATTTGAAACACCATTCGTCAATTGATTTTTCTGGATTGAAATCCTTTAAAGATGATCCATTTTAATTTATAAACAATAAGCTGTTCATACTATCTTCTTTAAAGCAGTGTTGAATTCAGACACTTTTCTCCGGGAGGGACTTCTGTGGCTCCGCGGGGGGAAATTGCACATTTTGACCATTGAAAACCCATTGTCTCAAGTTTTCTGGGGGGATATTGCTCTGGGGAGGGAATGTCTCCCCCGGGCCACCCCCTGGATTCAACACTGCTTTAAAGTTTGAAAGGAATTTACTTCATATTTTGATCAATTATTGTTTCTTGCTTGAAACGCTGGTATACTGTACTTTCTTCTACCGCAAATAATTGTGCTATTAAAAATAAATATTTTCATATAATAATGTGGTCATAAATGATGTGGAGCATTTCTGTTTTTTTTTTTATTATTATTATTAAAATTAATAAGTAGGTAAAAGAATTAGTCACCAACATATTTTTTTTTTTTTTTTTTTTTTGTCGCCCAGGATTTTTCGGATCCTGATAATAAATAAACATTTTCTTTAAACAATTAATCAATATTAAAAAATAACTTACATTTAATATATTTTCTTTTTTACGTAAATAATAAACACTGTGCTGAAAAATATTAAAGAAAATGAGAAACCAGCAGGAACATATGCACTTGCTGTAAATTTTTAATTGTTTGGGACAGGGACATCGTTTCGTAACTTTTTGGTGCAGGCTAAAAGGTCTTTTAACCATTTCCACAGTTGAGACGCAATTGACACCTTTTATTTTCACATATACGTACTTTTAAAATTTGCTAAAGCACTCATTAATGATCGACAAATGTCTCTCACCTTGAGAAGGTTGCAGAAGCATTTTTGCCAACCTCCCGCATTTTGTAAAATCAAAAAGTATACTTTTAACTGGAAAATTTACTAAATTAAATGTTGCTTCTAAGTGACAGTCATTTGAAACTTAGATTACTGATTTTTTTTAAATGAAATTTACGGTTTGAAGTATATATAGTTGAATTTTAAAAAGCAGGAGATTGGCAAGTATCTGGTAATAAGGCTTTAACAAAGGTTTTTTGTAATTATTAATATATATGCTTAATATCTCTTAATATCTGGAATGCATAACGTGCATATTTCGTATCAGATCTCAGACGTATGATGGTCCATATGCCCATGCATCATGGGTTTAAAGTGTTCATTTCGTGCAAAAACTTCTATTTTAATGAAATCTGGCCAATCTTTTTAGCTTTCGTACAAGGATATACTGATTAAAACAAGATTGATAAAAATCATATTTAAAACTCTAATTTAAATTAATCTAGTATTGTAGAAAAAAAAAACCTGGTGACATTTCCCGAAACAAATGAAACCCAAATTTCATTTAGCCTTTTATTATTACTATATGTATCACTTAAATACTATTTAATATGACAATTTTATAATTTGCTACATAAATTAATATTTTTATTAATTCTAAAATATTTTACAACTGCTTTATCCATACTCGTAAGTGTCGCAGTCTTGCAAAAAATCAAAACAAAGATAACGAAGGCTGTGAATTTATAGATGATGTTTATAGCTGATAAAATTTTGAAAGAATTTTGAATGTTCCCTCTAGATTTTCCTTAACTGTTACAAAGTCACATGTAATTTATTTCTACTTTAACTCTTAACTGAGATTCACTTGAACTACACATCATGCTAGGATATAGGTATGGTAAATATTTTAGTACATATAACTTTTTTAAGAAATATTATATTATTGTTATTATGTCATATTGTTTTTATCTTCTTCAATAAATATCTTTTTTTTTTTAATTTGTAACAGTAAATAACTTTCAACCAGTCGGGTGAATTGTGGGACGAATTTCTTAGCTTTTAGCACGTCCCATAACAGAAACTGGTTTAATGCTTTTGCTTTTTCATTAAATTATGCACCCCTGATATACCCCTGATATGCACTCCTGATATATATATATATATGTATATGTATATATATATATATATATATATATATATATATATATATATATATATATATTATAAATTTATTATATCATTTTGCTAAAGTACCTGACAAGATCATGGTCACTGCAACTATGTACAAAAGCATTTACTGATGCTTCTATAAGAGAAAATAATAAGTAAAATACTAAATGAAAATTAAGGTTACAGTATAAATTTAGAAATATTCTTGAATCAAAAGGAAAAATAAATGCATAGTTGAAAAGTTTATGAAATTCTCTGAATGCTTTATCTTATAACTAGATACAAACTGACAGAAAATTAATTTTGTTTATGTTATTTGAGTTATATTAATAAATAAATAAATAAAATAAAGATGTAGACAAATCTAAAAAAAAAGTTAAATAGAGAGAGAGAGAGAGAGAAGGGAATGCGGAGGGCATTTTACATGTGTTTTATGTAAATACGGGAAAATTGTTTTCAAGTTATTTTTGCTTTTAGTTTTTTTTTTTTAATTATTTTTACAGTAAAAAATTCTTGTTAAAAAATTATCCTAGTTTATCTATGTGTTACTAACCTACTAACACCAATCGAAAAAAATATCCTAGCTCCAGTTTTTCTCTTCATTTTGATGGCTTTATTAAAAATAATATACTCGAGCGTACATATATTTTTAAACATATACACATAAATTAGGCAAGATTTTTATAAGAAAAGATAAAATAAATAAACAAATTTTGTAAATTTAAAAATTTTGATCCTCATCGCCATTCAATATCTTAATGTAGAAGAAAAATCAATATTAATAATTAAATTTAAACGAAAAAATAGTCTATTATTTTTATTTGCTTTATCCTGATTTTTTTTTTTTTTTTTTTTTTTTTTTTCACAATTTCTAAAAATTTTCCGTCTGATCTGTGAATGCTAACATACACGCCTTGGGAGCAGGATATCCCCCTTAGCTTCCCTCATATAACACCCCGGTTTTGGGGTTTTCGATTTCATACTGAGCTTTACACGGTAAATTTTCCTCGTAGCAGTTCGTAGTAGTTTTTTTTTTCTGCGAGTGTGTTTATATTTCTAATCATGTTAGTGGTTTCAGGCATCATAATGATATTATGTACTATTACTAAGGTATAGAACATCATGAATATTTTTGAATAAAATCATAATATCACAGTCATGTAGTTTATTGTGTTTCAGTGAAGCTTGTAAATTTTTACCTTTATTATAAAACAAGACTGTCAGAGTTGGTTTGATATTGAAATACTAACATATGTCAGAACTGCACTTATTATTTGGTGATATAATATTCAATTCAAAAATAACCAATAATAATTTTTATGACTGGACTTTTTTACAGACTGCTGTACTTTTCCCACCATCGAAAGCACTGGGACAATGTTGTGGTTTCTGCAAACCGAGCAAGTGTGAAGATGGGGACGAACTCTATTCTGTTGGTGATGTGTGGACCAGTACCGATGACTCTTGCAGAATAGCAGAATGCGTCAGTGATTTTGGAAAAGTTCATGTTGTTTATACAAAACAGCCATGTCCTACGATACCAGAAGATTGTCCACCGGTGAACATTTTTTTTTTTTTTTTTTGGGGGGGGGGGGGATTATAAAAGACATATTAAAATCATTTTTAATTGCAGCTTTTAGAGATGCATTAACCCTTTGGATCCCAAACCGCCCGAGATATTTTAATTCGTGTATCTTAGTTCCCATCAGAAAATTAAAACAGCAATATTTGCTTTAAATAATTGCGCAACATTCTGTATTTAATTAAAACAAAATTAGCCAATGAATTTTTTCTGGTGTAAAATCAGATTTTCTGAACTACATAATTTCTAGAATGTGTTCTATCATGGGAATTAAAGGGTTAAAATAATTTTAATCCTATATTACACCACATGGTACATTTGGTGCATACCTTATAATTTTCAGTATGTGCCATGAATTCGGCCAATGTGATCATTGTTCCCGATCAGGAACAAACCAAAGAATGGAATAACTCTTATTTTGTCCATGTCAAATCGCTGCACTAGACAAAAAATTAGAGTTTGTTCTTCGTAAACAAAAGAAATTTTAATTAAGGTGAGATTTTCTTTCATTTTTTTACTGTATGCTGAAAAGCATCAATATAAAAAAAAAAGTTGCAGTTTTAAATATTTAAAAATAATTTCAACTCATTTAATTGCAAAATATAGTGATACAATATTTCTAAACCCTAAGTGTGTGCGCATGACACACGCCATAAATTTTAAAATTTTAGCTGAATTTTTTTTTTCCATTATTAAACCGACATATAAATTTCATTTTTCTTTTCACGAAAATAGAAAACACTGTGCAGTAAAGGGTTAACTTCTCTTATCTCCGTGTATCAAAACCTTGCAACCCTGTTAAAATATTCTATAAAAAATATCTTATTAGTTAATTTTTTAAATGTTCCATTAAGCTATACCTATACTATGTTTATAAAATATTTTATCACATAAATCTCATCTGGCAACTTATATAAATAATAACCTTTAAAGTCAACTGTTTAACATCACAAAAAGTATGAACGGATTTGAATTTATTGGGACAAAAAACATATTTAGTGGCATAAATTCACAGGATTTGTGGCATATAATTGAGTTCTAAAACTCAAAGCAGTAAACCTCTATAAAACAAATGGTGCGGGGATGGTGCAAATTGTTTAGTTAACTCAATGTCAATTTAGTGAGAAGAAGGTACATTGATTTATAAGTGGGGAAAGACCACAAGAAAGCTTGTTAGTTAAGCTTGAAATAGACTGAAAGGTGGCAGCACAGACAATCACCTCATCGAGTTCACAGATGAAAATCTAGGATTAGTTAAATCTCGATTTCCATATTAAAGCGCAATTGATCTGCCAAGTCATATCTTAGCGAAAAACATCTAAAAACCGGATTTTAGCGGCTGACTCGTAAGTATACCATTGTGTTTTCCTGTACCTAAACGTATGACAACATAGAGGATTGGGAACAGAAAAACATAATGGTAAACCTAAGTCAACCGCTAAAATCGGGTTTTTAGGTGTATTTTACCAAGATATGACTTGACAAACTGATTGTGTTTTAATACGCGAGTCGAGATTTAACTAATCCTAGCTCTTCATCCATAAACTCGATGAGGTGATTGTCTGTGCTGCTGTCTCCCAGTCTAAAAGGGATATCTGTAAAGCAAAGTGATGATGGTGCATTATAACAGGTTTGTCACTAACGACGATTGGTAGATTTCAACTAATCTTCAAAGTAAATTACTTTTTTTTAGAAATAGCCAGTAGGCAAAATAACATTTACCAAAAGCAATTCTGAATATATCTCTAGGATATCTAGATCTGACAAAAAGATAAAACAGCCAGTTTACATATAACTTTATAGATCCGAGTTCTCAAAGTGAAAATGCAGTTACTAGAAAAAGATTATAGCAACAAATCTCTTTTTAAAATAATAAATAAATAAAGCAAGAATTTCAGGACAGTTGTTAAATGTGGGAAATTTTAAATTGTTAGAAGAATTTTTGTAGACCACCCTATCTTAGCTAGACTTAAAAAAAAAAAAAAAAAAAAAAAAAAAACATACACTTTTGCTGGCCAAGCATATAAAAAAATGAATGTTCTTAATCTTCAAAACACTGTCAAGTTGAATTCTGCGAGCATTCAGTTCCCAAAAAGAAAATAATTTGATCCGGCACCCTGGGTACTGGGGGCACAGGGTAGACCCTGTGAAGTCTTTCAAAAAATGTAAGGACTTCATCACTATAGCACAATGTGATCATGATACCCACATAAAATGTATGCATTAGGGTAGAATTGCCAAAACACATGTCCTCCCACACACAATTTTCATTTATGATAAAATAACTCTTACTTTTCAGTTACAAGTTATGTTTCTGTACATTAAAATATATATATATATATGATTTATTTTTATCAAGAAAAATGTAAGGACTTCATCACTATAGCACAATGTGATCATGATACCCACATAAAATGTATGCATTAGGGTAGAATTGCCAAAACACATGTCCTCCCATACACAATTTTCATTTATGATAAAATAACTTTTACTTTTCAGTTACAAGTTATGTTTCTGTACATAAAAAAAAAATGATTTATTTTTATTAAGAAAGAACTGTGATCCACTGCTATCCCCTCAGGCAGGGCTGCGGAGTCGGTGGGAAAAATGGCCGACTCCAACTCCGACTCCGACTCCAGAATTTTTAACGCCTTCGACTCCGATTCCGACTCCAACTCCGACTCCGGAAATTTTAACGACTCCGACTCCGACTCCTGGCTTCCTGGCTAGCAAATATACTAATGTTGATGCTCGTTAAAGTTATAAGGGAACGAAAGAAAAATGAGGCAAAAAGTCATTATTTCGGTATTTAGTTCTTAGAGCTTTGGAAAAAAAATATTTTCCGTTTTACAAATTCTTTAATTTTACGTACCACAAACCTGAAAAATTAAATTACAGAAATCTAAAAGAGATAACAAAACGGATATTTTATTATTTCGGATCCGTAGCCTCGAAAAGGGGAAATCTGTACAATTTCTACGTTAACTAGTGCTCTCCAGAGCAGAAAAATTTCAATGGAAAGGAAAAAAAATAGTCAGATGTGTTAATCTTAGAACTTTCTTCTATATCACACATGTTAATACTTCCTGAAAAATGCAGCATAGCAGCGCCACCTCTTATGTGATTTACACCAAAATCTAGTCAACAAGTTATATCAACTTCTAACTGAATTTGAAGACTGGTGAAAATCAGTACATTAATTTCTGAGATAGGGCTATTGCTGAAATTTTAAAATTCTGCAAACAGCGCTACATGTTGAGTGATGTACATCAAAAACGAATCAGGATCAATTTCTATCAGATACTAACTGAATCTAAAGTTTAATGAACATCCATGCATTAGTGATTAAGCCAGAGCTATTTCAAAATCGTAAGTCAGCATATCAGCGCTACCTGTAGGCATATTTCAGATGTGTATATTGCTGGGACGATCACTGTTTCTAAACCAATAGGAGAGCGTCATTATCACGGTCAAGTACACGCCCAGACAGTTTGATTGACAGGAACTCGTGGACAATTGACGGTGCTAATTATAACGATAATCTGTTGCGGATGAAAGTGAGCTGACTGGCTGAATGGTTAGAGCGTCGAGCTTGAAACCGGAGGATATGGGTTCGAGTCCATCGCGGGCCGAGAGTCCGTTGGTGATTTTTTTTTTTTTTTTTTTAATTATTGGAGGCTGTCTTTTATTAATAAATAAGACATTTTTAAAAAAATATTTCAAACCCTTTTAATATTCTAAATATCGTTCCAAAATGATTTATATATATATTAAACAAATGGGGAAAAAAGTATTCTGCGAAAATATCCGTATAAGCAAAATTCTTACTTTAATTTTTATTTATTTATTTATTTATTTATTTCAGGATCAGAGGAAGTATAATTTCTAATTGAAGTAAATAAAATTCAGTCATTTTGAAAAAAAAAAATCTTTCGTACCTTTAATTTTTAATTACCGAGTACAAATAAATAATAAACACACACGATCAATTGTCCACGAGTTCCTGTCAATCAAATTGTGTGGGCGTGTACTTGACCGTGATAATGACGGTCTCCTATTGGTTTAGAAACAGTAATCGTCCCAGCAATATACACATCTGAAATATGCTACCTGTAGGGCGATTTACACCAAACACTAAACTATACTAATCTAGATTACAAACTAATTAAATATAAAGTTTGATGAAAATTCGAGCATTTGTTTTTGAGATAGCGCTGTTGCAATATCATGAACAATGAAGTATAGCAGCGCCACCTATTGAGCGATTTGCACCAAAAAATTTGCAGCACCTAATTATATCAAGGACTAACTGAATCTAAAGTTTTATAAAAATCCATGCATTAATTTTTAAGATATAGCTACTGTGGAAATTGTGTTTAATGCAACATAGCAAAGCCACCTGTCGAGTGATATACACCAAAAATTAATCAGATCCAGTTTCTATCAAGATCTAACAAAATCTAAAGTTTTGTGAAATTCCATCCATTAGTTCTTGAGATAGAGCGCTCCGAAATTTTTGCCGCATGCAGACTCACGAAGTGACAGACACTGACAGACATTTTCAAAAAACTATCAAATCGTGTTCAGTTCAGGATCTTCTATAACGTATAAATCCATCGAATGCCGGAAATCGAAATTTTTCAAGAATCCAATACTTTATTCTTGTAAAGATAGAAGAAAATAAAATTGAAGATGAAAATTTTAATAGTTCGCAAATAATCTGTGATCTACTAGAACTTTTAATTAAAAACAGCTTTCATCTCCTGCGTACACTGGACAGTTTATTGGGATTCTTTAACTTGGGTAGTCCGATATAATCCAAAAATAAAAATAAGAATTCCTTCTATGGATTTAAAATTACATTTTATCGGTTTAATTTCACTTCAAACTGTCTAAAAAAAAAGCCGGAGTCGGAGTCGGGTGGTTTTTTACGACTCCGACTCCGACTCCTTTTTCTCAAAAATGGGCCCGACTCCGACTCCGACTCCGCAGCCCTGCCCTGAGGACAACATTTTTTTTTTTCTTTTTAATATTTCATCTAAACAATGTAAAAACAAAATAATTCGAATATGTTTTACATTTTTCTTTTTTTTTTCTTTTTTTTTTTTTTTTTTTTTTTTTTTTTTTTTTTTTTCATTTTAGGAAAAAATTGTCATGGATGAAAAGGGCTGCTGTAGAATTTGCAATTTAACAAGTGGTAAGTACAATATCAACATTTTATAAATACTAGAGTCGTATAAAAGGCATAAAGAACCCAATTTGATTAATGTACCTTGTGATAAATCAAAAGTACTTAATTCAAAATTTAAATGTTATAAAACTAAAGCTAATATTTTAATTTAATTTAGAAATCAGCTGTAGCTCTGGTCCCATACCAGAATCTGATACTATTGGCTTTTTCACCTACAATGAACCATCTGAAGGTGGCATATGCGTAAATGAAAAACCTGTTCCCAATGTTCTACAATGTAAAGGAGCTTGTCATTCAAGATCATATTATTCACTAGGTAAAGAACTTTTGTTTATCATTTTACATATCTGCATGTTTTCAATCATTTTTATACATTCCCTTTCGTTAATTTTCCTTTGTCAAAAATAATTCATAGTAAATATAATGACATTTTGATATACAGTGCCAGCAAAAAAAATCTTGACATTTAAGCCACAAACTCAATCTCAATGTTGGAATGTTTTATTTTATTTTTTCCAGTTTTAAACACAAAAGGTGGGTGAGAGTTTCTATCATGTATTAGTTACGTAGACTGATAGTCCTTGTAGTTTATCATGATTTAGAGTTTCCCCCTCTTTTAAGTTCTGGTAGTGATTTGAAAAAGAGGATTTTTATGATTATTTTCTCTACAAAAATAAACTTCTCTGATGCACATAATCAATGTGATTGTTGACAATTCTTTGATTTTATTAGAAAAATAATGTTCTTGTAAGTTGTAAAGCTTTAGATTTAGAAGCATCAGGACAAACTATCTATATCCTAAAAGAGGCAAGGCCGATTTACCATATGTCAGCACACCAAAACAAAATATCCGTTCAAAAAAGCCAATAATTTTTTTAACTATGACATACAATTAATTCTAACTGTAACAACGGCAGAAATAAAAAAGAAACATTATTAATGAAAGTATCACTAAGAACCAGTTGTCACATATTCAATAAATGTAATTTTTTTTTTTTTTCAATTGTACTGTATAGTATTTTATTACATCGCTCATTTAGATATATTGCTCTTTTTTACATGTGCCCTGTCAAGAAGGGCCCCACCAGTGGCCGAGAGGTACGGACCTCTCAACTGGTAGACGGCAGGTGTTGGGTTCAACCCAATCGCGGCTGTCGGCCTAACCGTTCGGAGTTTTCGTGGTTTTCTTCGAACCTTGCGTAAATACGGGTTAGGTTCCCTTAGAAAGACCCCCACGAAGGGCACTCCCCCCCTGGTCCTATATCCCTAGCGTAGATAATCGGACGACAAAAATAAACCAAACCAAACCCTGTCAAGAAGTAAAGTAATAAAAATCTTCACATATTAAGTAAACTTTTTTAAATGTTAAAAATATTTAAAAAAATTATACATTGTAAATTTATTGAGAAAACTACAATATGCATATAAATTAAGGTTTTGGAAACAAATATATCATTTTTACTTGCAGAATATCATCTTTCATATTTTTTCCCCCTCAGTTATATCATGTTTTCTAATATATTATGCTTTATATAATATCTCCTTTCTCTAGTTACTACTTGATTATCCAAATGATCAAAAAACTATCACCAAACTATGAGATTAAATGACAATAATGGCCAATTGTAAAATTCACATTCATTTGGCATTAAACACGTGTTTATAAAGGAGCCACTGCAGTGAAATTCCCCGATCACGAAATCCCGTGTTAACCAATGGGAAAATTTTGAAGCCCAATGACTCATTACCTAATATAATCATTAAAATGCCAGTTACATTATCAGAAATTAGATGTCAGATACCGATGATGTGCTTTTATAAAAATTCTCTACATAATTTTTAAATACATTTAAGAAAATGATAAAATTGAATTAAATGGAAATTTCAAAGTTTATAGGGATTGTTTATATGCTTAAAATTTAAGGAGACAATTTTTAAAAACGCATATCATTGGCATCTGACGTCTGCTTTTTGATGGTGAAAACGGTGTTTTACTAATTATATTAGATAATGAGTCATCCCGCTTTATAGTTTTTTCCAAATGGGATTTTGCAATTGGGTAATGTCACTGCAGCGGGGTCTTAAGTAATTAAGTGAGTTTTATTTTGATGTTTTATTTGTATTTTTATTATTGTTATACTCATGTATTTGTTCTTTCGTTATTTAAAAAAAAAAAAAAAAAAATGTGAATTTTTATACTTTGGCGAATTTGATTGATGGGATAGCCAAGTAGCCTACATTTTATAATGAACTATTGCAACACACAAAAAAAAATTCCAAGCATAAATTTTCAAAATGGTGTTGGTATAACTGTCTTAATATATTTTGTATATACAGTTATGCAACACCCATACTCATCCCATAATTATCATCCAACTTACACTTGCGCATATAAGAGCGTTTTGCATCTGCATCTCAAAAATTCTAGAGGATATTTTATTATTTTTTAAACTTCTTATAAACAATTATACTATGCTTTAAACTTGCTACAAATGTTAAAAAGTTATTAAGATAACGTTAAATTATTTGAACACATTGTAAAAATGTTAGTTTTATTAAATAAAGCAAAGTTTTGTTACAATAATTTTTTTTAAAAATTGATAATTGACAATAAGCAACCCCTGACATTGAAATTCTGCTGCAATAAATCATAAGTAAATAGGAAAAAAGGTATCACTGTTTTATTTTTATTTTATTTTATTTTATTTTTATTTATTTATTTGTTTTATTATTGTTATTATTATTATTATTTATTTTTTTATTTATTTATTTATTTATTTTATTTTTTTTTTTTTTGATTTTTTTTTTTTTTTTTTTTTTTTATGACATAAATAAGAAAGTACACAATGCATTTTATTTGTAGTGATTTCAATCAAATCATAACATTTGTAAAATTAAAATAATATACATCTAATGCTGGCCTTCTGATTATCCAATTTCTATTTTTTTTACATGTCCTGCGAGTGTCAGTTTATTGCATTAGATTTTTAGAATATCATATTGGAAATCTTATCAAATTTTCTCAATACAAATCTTGTGTTTTATACTTTTATTCAATTTGTCATGCTCAATTTGCTCTAAATATACATATTTAATTTTGAAAACAGATGAAATAAACAAGAGGTAATTCTTGTTAATATAAGAAAAAATATTTTGAAAACTGCATGAAAATGTTCTTATAACTATTACCCCATTAACCCCAACAACTTATTTCAAAATTTGAATTTAAGTGTGATTTTTTTTCAAATACAATGAAAACATCAAAATATAGGAATTTTGAATCAATTTTGTGCTTCTACTTTGGAAGCAGAAGTAAATCCTGTCTTGAATCTGATTAATTAGACTATACCCCAGAGCATTAGGATGGTTGAATACAATTAAGAAGGAAAAGAAAAGGCTCCACATATATATATTTTTATATATATAAATTCAATAAACCTAAAATAATTATGAAAAATAAAATAGAAGTTTAAAAAAAAAAAATTAGGGATTATATAAGATAATATCAAAAGAAAGAGAAAAATTCGATAAGGATTTGACGGCCTACTTCAGCAGTCAATGAGGATGCAGAGAGCAACGAATCAAATTGGCAAAAATAACTGAACTAACAGAAGAGATTAAAATTACAGAAAAGCTGATATCTCAGAGCTGTGAAGTGCAGAGTCACTGTCGGATTTGATAACTTTTTCCACCAGTGTATTAACTTACAGAAGCAAAATTAATCTGTCTTATTCATAAGATAGTGAACATTAACGGCCTATAAATAAAGTAAGCACATCCCCAACCGAATGTTGCATTCTTCGCAAATTTCTTGCTTGCATTTTAATATTTTTGTCTTTTTGTTTCAGTTCTCATATTATGCAATAATTTTAGCCATGCTGACAGGTTGCTTAAATACTTTTAATAAAGTTAGTTTAGATATTAATGATATTTTTAAATAGAAATAAAATTACCATATATACTCATGTAATAAGTCAAATAATTTATTTTAGACAAAATTTGGGAGTTGAAAAGGGGGGATCTCATCATGGGGGAACTTATATACAAGTGGGTGATTCTCAAAATAGGGGACAATTTATGTCTTTTGGCATACAAAAAAAATTGAGAGGTTTTCTGTCATGTTTTTATATTTAGATATGTTTTTCTTAATATTATTCATTATTTGCACTAAAGAATTACTCACTTTTTAGTTAAAAACACCTTAAAATAACAGAATAAAGATTCAAAATGTCATTGGCATGGATGTCTACAGCAGCTGTGCCTTGTGTATACTAGCATTTTTCAAGAGTTAATATCATGTTTATAAAATAAACAAATGTTATTCTTTCTTTATATTAATCAAGGAGAAGATTTATCCAATAAATTTCTTTTTAAAAATAAAATTATAGTATATACAAAAAAAAGTTTGTCCTCCATATTTGATTTTCAAAACAAGGTCATACTATAACAGCTGGTTATTAATAAAAATTTCATTTTCACATATGACAATAGCTTGAAAATATAAAGTTTCTCCATGGCAACAAGTAGCCATTTTATACCAGCCTGAAAATAGAAGCATGTATTGTATTTTAAGAATAGAAGATGAATATTAGGGGTGTACATCAATTGTATGTCATTAGAATGGATAATAATTTTCATGTTTATTTTATAGTTAAAATTTTTATTTTATTTATTTGCATAGAACTTTTGTGTTTTAAAAAGGCTCCAGAAAGGACTATTGCATTGTGATTATATTATGGCTCATAATCTTATTTAAATTAAAATTTGTCATTAGCATGGACAGATATCAGTGTCATTAGCATGGTTTTTCTGTCCATGCTAAAGTCTCCTATGTGCATAAATGTAACCAGTGCTTATATTGTATCCTTTATAAAGTTTAATTTTACGTATAAATTTAGGTATTACATTTATTATCCCTAAAATATGCATTAAATCTGTAGGAAAATCACTAAGACAGCTTTTTACATTGTTAGTGTCAGAATGTTGCTCATGTAACAAAGTTTGCTCTTTGGTAATGTTTTTATTTCCCTTATATGTATATATGTAAAAATGGAAACCATTTGCTGAAAAGGAAGGCTAATAAATATAGAAAAAATATTTAAACAGGAAGAAAATAAAAATTTCATAATATATTTATTCCATGCAATTTGTTTTGTCATTAGCATGGATCAAAAAATACTAATTATTTTTTTAAGTTAATTTTTAAATATTTAGCTCTGCTGACTACATGGAAAGTATACATAATACTATATTAACAACACCTATTTTTTTCAGAAATTTTGCTAACAGTAATTTTTTTTAGATTTCATTTTTGAAATAGTCCCCTATTTTGAGAATCATCCAAGTGTATACAGTATATTTGTTTAAAAAAGAACTTATTTCTTCTCATTATGTAAATATATTAATATTTATTTGTCAGTTAAAAAAAAAAAAAAAAAAAGATATATTTTTTATTAAATTTAGATATTTGTTACTTCATAATATGTTGCTTATTTTGGCCTACAATATAAACACATAAGCAGGTCTGGTATTATTTTTTTTTTCCTTCTCTCTTTAAAAAAAAAAAAAAAAGAAAGAAAAATAAGAAAATACACATAAAAAGCTTTGAACCAACTGAATACTAATTTTTTTTAATACTTTTTTTTTCTTTACACATTATTTATTTATTTACTAGAAATAAATGCATATTAAGCCTACAGGTTATTATTTTTCAATCCTGTTTTTATTTACAGAGGATGGTGATTTCAAAGACACATGCAAGTGCTGCAAAGTCAACATAACAGTAGATCGCACGATAGAGCTTAGATGTCCCAATGGCAACTCTATTACAAAGACTTTTAAACAACCTGAAACATGTCAGTGTTCAAAATGTGCTCCAAAATCAAAAAAGAACACTTCTACTCAGCAAACACGGTGGGTTCAGCAAAATGACTGGAATAGTCAACAAAGTAACTCTGATTTCATATTTGCACAATCACCCATGGATGATCGCTTTGATCATGAAAGGTATACACAACAAGAGCAAGAGGATGAAGAAAATCCCTTTCAGTCTTTTAATAGTTGGCAAGTGGAACAACAACCAGAAGAATAAGGGAAATTCTCCTTCAAGCAAACCACCAAGACAGTAGAAAGGATTCAAATTTAAATTTTATTCAGCTAATAACCAATTAAATTCATCCATTCAGAAAAAAAATATATTTATTGAAACAAACTGATTAAAGTTTTATTATTGGCAATCTGCACAAAAAAACATCTTCATTTGTAATTCAAAAATAATTCATGATTTTTTATAAATTTTAAATTAGCATGTAATGACAAATGTAATGACAAAATAAACAAATGAAACCAAATCTCAATTTTATTGGTAATTTGCACATGTTTAACCCTTCGCCTACCAAAGAGGTCTATTGGATTCTTCAGATAAGCAGAAAGTTTATTTACAACTTTGCACAAATATCAGTCAGATGCATAATTTAGGAAAGAAAGCTGAAAAACATTTAAAAAATATGTTTTTACCTCCTTCCCCATATTTATTTATTTTTTGTTGTTGATGAAAAGAAGAGAGAGGTAGTAGAAATTACAGGTTGAGTAAGATTATTGATTATCTGTTTATTGTTACTATTATACAACATAACAAAAACAAAATTTTAAAAATTAAACAGGATTGCTATTGATATGGGAGAATAAAATTCTCTGACTTTTCCAGGTATATTTCAAGAAAATTCTAGTCTAGCGGTGTAGCGCATAGTGGACATGCTAAGGGTAACAAAATTTTATATTACTCAAAAAACATTAAAATTTCTTGAATAGAGGTCGCTAATAATCTTTGAGCTAAAGCTCTTTATCCTAATTCCCCTTCCAAATCAATAACAATCTTTCTTTGAGGTTTACAATGGGAATCACTCTCTTTAATAATTTATGATTGCAAGCTTTCAAACGAAGTTTCCTAGAAACTGTTCAAACTTGCTACAAAATATTTGTGCATTAAGTTCACAAATATTCATTTCGTTAACTATATCCCAAAATCATTGTCTAGTTAAAATTTATTTTCAGCAAGGGAAGGGGAAACAGAGTGGGAAGATGGAGGCTTGAGATAATTACTTATTGTTACATGAAAATAACTGCAGGAAAAAGTTTAAAAATCTGTAATAATGAGCATTAAAAATATAAAATGTGGGGGATGAAAGGGGAAACTTTTGAAAAAAAAGGGTAGATGATCCAGGTTTTAGGAAAAAGTATTGAAATTTCCTGGCTTATTTGGCTAATTTTCTAATTCCCTGATTTTTCCAGGTTCTCCAGGTTGTGTAACAACCCTGATTAAAATATCAAAATTTTTGTGTTAAAAGAACAAGGGGATAAAGAAATTTTTTTTCAGGAGGAGGTATTCTAAATGTTTTAATATTTGTTATGACAAACACAAGGGGGGGGGGGGGTGAAAGCTAAGAAATGCTTTTAAAAATTTTTAACTTTATGGGGTGGGAAAGAGCACAGGCGACAATAAATTTGGCGAAGGAAAGAAATTTAGATGAATTAAAATATATATATATATATATATATGTAAAAAAAAGATCTTACTCTGATAAGCTATATTAGAATACAAAGTACCTTATTAGTAGCAAATACTGCATACATATCAGGGTATTGTTAAATGTTTCAATGCTCATTTTAAAATTGGGATCAAAGGGATTATTTTTTTTTTTTTTTTTTTTTTTTTTTTAGATGAGAGGGAAAGGGACTTTTTAGAAATCTGTTTTTACATAAAGAGAAGTAATAAAATTAAATGAGAAAAATAAAAGTACTATAATTTGCCTTTTATGTTTAAAACTGAACTACTATCTTTAATATCTTTTTAACCTCAGCTGTAATCAACGCCAAACTTCCGAGCTGAACCTTACTTTCATTTTTAAAGAAATATAAAACAGTGCTTCGATAAAAAATGTATTGTGGCAAAGGGAGGAGAAAACTTATCGTATCAGAAAGAGCAAATGTGTACCATAGAAAGTTTTAGCTTTAAGAACAGAGATTTTCTACTGGCAATTGCTGTAAAGACAGGAGAAAATCATCTCATCAAAAGGAGCAGTTGCACAAAGCAAAAGAACACAGTAAAAAGTTTTAGATTCAAACTTCATAGCCAGATTTTGGAAAAGTAGAAAAAGAAACAGCTCATTTCTTACTTTCACTTGCTGCACAATGCTTTCCCAGAAAATATTTACTAATCCTGCATATAATTTATGTCCTTTTAGACAGAAATCCTAATAATTTTGAATTTCCACATATTAAGGAAAAATATATTTTCTTGGAATTCTTGTTTTCATATTTTTTACTGTATCAAAAATTGAAAAAATTTCAGGTCAATCCATAAAAATCCTTAAAATTAAACAAAAATCTATACATTTTACAGACAATCCATAAATGTTGGCAAGTATGACATATACTGTGTCACTGAAAAAAATTAAGTCACTTCAAATGTGTCATCACATTTCATACAAGCAAATATGATGAAAATCTAGCTATAACATCTTCATAATTTTTTTAATTGTAAATAAAAATTTTGTTTTAACTTCTAGTGACACACTTTATATTTTTAATTGAACATATTATATTTTTAAAGGAATAGTTGAATTAAGGTGACGGTTTCCAGTGCAAAAACATGTTTGTCTTGATCACATTTGTTAGGCATTGTTTTTATTTATAGAAATTTTAATCAACAAATGGCTATTTCAAAAAACGTAATTATTACATTATTCAAAAGTCAAATATTCTTTTATATTACATCTTAAATTATAATAATCTCATTAATAAATCCATTAAAGCTAATGTTTATTTGTTATTTAATCAATGTAAACATTGTAGCGTTTTAAAATTGCTAAATAGAAAATAGCAATTTACCAAAAATAACATTTTTCAAAATTATTTTAATATTAATTATGCACTCTTAAAATTATAATAATCAGGTTTCATCTTAAATTTAAATCACTTTGACATGATTTGTTTTCATTTTGGACTGTAACTTTCAAAGTTGAGTACTTTATAAACTTCACTCTTGTTTTGCATTTGAAAATGGCGCGCAATAATTCTATTAGTCTACAAGTAGCCATCTTGTCTTTTACACCATCTTCCTCCCAAAAAAACAACTTCATGACATCAAACTAGCGCCGATTTTGCGAAGCAGGTGAGTCATGATTTTTCCTGAGCTTTCCAGAACCTTCTGGAATTGGTTGACTGTCGGTTAAATTTACCCATTCTGGAGGTAAGACTTTAGCCTAGCAGCATTTCGTAAGAGTGACGCGAGATTGGCGGCAAAAGCCGTGTTGCTGATTGGCTGGTGAGGGCGCGTCCCACAGCTCGGAGTTCAAAAATCACTGATTTATGTGACAGAATTTCGGTTGCTCTCATGAGGATAAGATGCATTGTCGGGCAAACTGGGCCTTCGGGCTGGTCGGCTTCTTAGGTTTTTTGGGATGTGAATCGTCGGATTGTTTTTTCTCGGATGAATTAGAAAAGCATGGCTTTTTTTTAAGAAGATTAGACGCCTCCTGCCCCTTTATCGAACATTTTGATGAAATTCATCGTAATTAAAAAGATTCTGCAAGTTTCCTAGCAATAGCACCTAGTGATGCTCTGAGGGACTATGTGAGATGCTCATCTTCTAACTTTCACGTGTGCTCAAAGTTTGATTTTTTTCCGCCTTTCATCGGATTCATCTTTAGTGCTCACCAAAAATATTGTGCAACGGGTTCGGAACAACTATGCACCGGTTGGCGTCCACATAAAAGGCTAGGAGGAATGTGATTCATCTTTCACCAATATCGTTTAGGAGAACTTTGTGCTGTCCTTTAATTACGGTCTTAAAATTTACAAGATCATTCCGAAAGTGATCTACATTTATTGAGCAAGATATATATCTCATCAGAGTGTGCACTGACAAGGATAAAATAGACATTAAGAACTAAACACCCATTTCTACCATCTGCTTTTTTTAGTGATATGCTTCAACTTATTTAAAAATAAATAAAAAATAAATTCCAATTTGTTCTGTTCCTGTTCTAATGAGATGATGTAATCAAAATTGCTATCGTATCAATCATTGTACAGGTCTGGCCAGACTCCAAATACAATTACATTAACAAAATAAATATTAGATTAATACAAGTGAGTAGCCTTCATTGTGTGCATCAACTTTGGGGTGAGCGTCGTTACTTTATTTTTACTTTTCAGATTTTCTTCATTACTTCAGAAAATTATCTATTTTGAGGATTTTCACAACGCTCAGCTACGGCCACTAAACATTACGATCCGGTTTTGTTTGGGGAATTTGCTTTCCATCAGTGCAATAATTGATTTTAATCTCAGTGAATTTTACTGAAAAAATTTTGCAGCTTTAACGATGCTAGGATTGTGATTCCCCATTCAAAGTTTAGCAACATTAACACCCTTGAAAGTATGCTCGAAGATTTTAAGAACATCCTATATATTTCCAACTGCTGAAAATGATTTCCCATGCCAGACATTGTTCTCTGCTGCATTTAAAAATTCCTCACTAAATCAAATGGAGAAGAAAAGTTATACTTTTTAAGTTGCCACCATTTGAATTGATTGTAATATTTATTTATTTATTTTAGTCCATTTCTGGCAAACACTATATGATTGTAAATTTTTTCTTCTAATTTCTTCAAATTTTCTCTTTGACTTTAAAACATTTGTTTTAGAATATAAGAATTTTTTTAATTTATTTTAATTAACAAAAGAAGATATGAAACTTTGTGCTTAATTAATTAATAAATTTTTTAAATTATCCTCTCTTTAATTAATAACTCAAAGCATAGTTTATATATATATATATATATACCCAATAGCAAGAGATATCGGCTATATTTCAGCTGAATATTAGAACTGTTGGTAAATGATTGGTAGTCGAATGCAAAGCTTAAAACAATATCATCTGAACAAAATCTAGTGGTATATCTAGATCGCATCGAGAGCAGATGTTGGCAGGAAATCGTATTATCTTTACAAGTCTATTAATCGGCAAAATATTCACATGTGTGTAATCGGCCGAAAATCGTTAAGTAATGAAACTGAATCCTTTTACTGGGGTGGTATATTGTTTGTTTTTGCAGTAAAAGTCCCCTACTATGATGATAGGGGACTTGTATCATGTGAACAAAACTAACCAATGCCCTGCAATATCTTATCTCACTGAAGGTCAAAATGTTCGTTCTTGTTTCAAGGACATCATTCGTAAACGTGTTGTCGAAGGAATATAAGGAGAAAAAATTACTTTCCAAGAAATGTTCTTTGGTGAGAATAGATTTTTATTCACGCAAATAAGTAAACTTTAATCTTTTTAAAAATTTACAGATAGCAGAACAATTAGATTAAATGAAAATAATAATTTAAAAGCATATTTGTGCTTTTAAAAAAATAATTAAGTATAAATATTCGTGTTTAAATTTACATTTTTGTAAATAGTTAGAGATATTTGCTTAGATAAATAAAGAAAAAATTACAAAATCTGAAATTTCGGTTATATCATAATACATGAAATGTAGACAATTGAAGCAACAAACTATTTACTTTAAATATATTTTTTAATTATTAAATAGAAATACCTCATTAAGAATTAATTTAGTTGGAAATTATTCATCAAATAATGTTGTTATATAAATTGCCTTTTAAAGAAGTAGATAATATTTCTTTTAAATAGCGTCAAATTTAATTTTATACTGTTTAAAATTTTTAAAAAACTGAACACTATTTTGTTAAAATAATTATTTAGATATTAAAAATAAGAGAAAACTATATTTTTTAATACATAACAGAATATGAGAAGTTTTAAGTGATGGAATTTTTGCTGTTTAGGTCGCAGTGTTAAAGAGAATATTTTACATTGCAAATTTAAAAAATGCGTTGTTAAAAAGTAAAAAAGTTTGTTTAAATTTAAATAGTAAATATTGTTAAGTGGAAATTTTATTTCAAAAATGTTCCCATGTCAAGGGTATACTTAATTAAAATGTAAGAATTTTTTTTATTTATTTAAAATCAAATGATACTGAAATGAAAGTTACAGATAAGTATTTTTGTAACATGCAAAAATATTTATATAACAATAATATACTCATCCTATTATCAAGAACAACATTTTCAAATTAAATGTCCTTTTATTAACAATTTCCAATATAAAATTAATTGTAACTTGAATTGTAATTTTTATTGAAAAATTCACTGCTTAAGACGCAACGTTAAAGAGACTACTTTATATTGTAAATTAGAAAACTTGTGTAGTTAAAATATATAAAATTTTGTTTTAATTTCAATAGGAAATATTGTTAAATGGAAATAATTTCTTCTATATAAAGTACAAAAATATTTCCATACCGAGGATATAATTAATTAAAATGTAAGAAATTTTGCTTCATTTAAAATCTATATATTGCTGTTAAATGATACTGAAATGAAAATTACAATTAATTATAATTTGTAACATGCAAAAATGTTTGTATAACAATAATATATGCAACCTATAATCAAGAACATAATTTTCAAACTAAATGTAATTTTATAAATAATTTACAATAGAAAATTAATTGTAATTTGAAATGTAATTTTTATTGAAAAATTATTAACAGCAATATTTTGACTTTAAACAAAGCTAAATTTTTTATATATTAATTACTTGCAACTCTATATGGAATTATTTTTGCATCTTATAGTAGAAAATATCCCCATTTAATAACATTTTTTTAATTAAAAACAGTTTTTAATGTTTAAAATATTATTTTTGCATCCTACAAATTCTTCCATTCGATATCATCAGTTAGTCGGTAAAACATCATATGATATTACAAAGTACTCGGTAAAAGATTACCAAGTGATTAAATTATCGGAAACTAAAACGCAAATGCTTCAAATCTGATTCATATGTAGTCGGGAGACGATGCTCGAAAAATTATCAGTCGGGCGGCCAAGAAGTCATGTCTGCCGACCCCAAAAAATGAGATCGTCTGGACATAAAGTAGTCGAGCCTGGATTTTCGGCGGAGGTTTGGCCGGGGATTATTTGCTGTTAGGGATATATATATATAAGGTCTTGTTTATTAAAATGGAAGTATCTCTTTAGGTACAATTGTTTTAAAATTTAACTTTTTAACATCTTTAAACTCTGAAATATAAGAATATTTCTTGCATAACATTTGACATTTCGATAATCTGTATACTGAAGTTGCTTATTATTTATTAGGCCAAAATCACTATTCAATGCTAAGTCAAAGATAAAAAACAAACGATAAAATTTTTTGTGTTAAAATGTGAATTAAAATGTCACAAAAATATTTTACAAATTTAAATATATCTTATGAATTTTTTTTTATTATTATTACAAAAAATTACATACAGCTATTTACTAGTTTCTAAGCTCCATACAAGTTTATATGGAAAAATTTATGGATTAATTTACTATTTTAGAACTTGACAAGATATGATTTTAAAAAATTTAACAGAATTTGACAATTTACAAAATTTATTAATGATTAATATGAAAAAATACAGTGCAACCTTGAGTAGAGTTGCAACCAGTGTTCTCGCTGTCGCTCGCCATTTCGCCAAACTGCGACTAAATTCTTCATTTGGCGAGTAAACAAGCAATTACATTCGCCAAATTGCTAGCGCTCAATTTTTGATTTTTCTTTTTTCTTTTTTCTTTTTTTTTTTTTTTTTTTCGTTTTTCATACATATGCATACATACATATTTCTAATATATTTGTAGAGGATATTTGAAATTAGACTAATAACAATCGTTGTCGCAGTTATAAAACTTAGAATACATTAAAAATTATTAGAGAATAGTTATTTTAGGAGAGAAAGTTTTTTTACAATACATTAAAAAACAAAGGGGTACATTAAAGATAATTTTTTTGTGCTACACGGCGAATCTATTTGGCTAATACTTTTTTCATTTGGCGAATGTTTTTTATTTTTAATTAGCCAAATTGCTAACGTTGGTCAAATGTCAGCGAGAACACTGGTTGCAACTCGAGCTAATTGCGACCGATAGTAGCTTGGATAACAGTAATCTCAATTAATAAAAACTATAAATATAAATTTGCAGTGATTGTGAATTTAACATCTCTTAAACAAGAAAACAATAGAACATTTTTAAACAGTACAAAATATAAACAAATTTAAAAAGGAAATCCTCCATACTATAGTCAATCAAGTAGTTTAGGGATATAACTGATAAAACATTGCATGTAGAAATCAATAGAACCAAATGGCCACTAGAAATAAAATCAGGCTTCATTATAGATTTGATTTACAGAAATCTTGATTAATGGAAGTTTGGTTAATCTAAGTCCTACTTGTTGCAAATTGATAAAGCTGTTGAACACTGACATTTTAAAACTTAAAGTGTTGATCACCTTGTAGGCCATAAATGTACCATATAAAAATGGTTTTAGTTTTTCCTTTTAACCACTTAGTGTCATATTTTGGTAAAATTCTATACATTACATAGGAATTTCTTCTTTATCCACAGGCTTCTATTGTTTCAAGATATTTTTCAATCTTTGGAAAACAAATGAAATACAGCATAATTACTAAAATTCTGATTAAAATTTGTAACAAAGGCTTTATTAAATATGAGAGAAAAAGTACAGATTCAAGTATAGACCTTAAACAGAATATAACTTATTTAAGAATGACATAATTTTTCAGAATTAAAAAAAGAATTGAAGTATAATAAAATTTTTTTTTTTTTTTTTTAAAAAGAAGATGAAATGAACTATGTTGATAGCGTATTTCTATATTTACAACTCAATATACAAAATGTTTCTCATTTTACATATTTTTCCATGAACTTTTTATGAAAACCAGATCTTAGAGTATCATTAATGAATGGTTTCTCTTTTCTGTCAGGTTCTTCAATAGCACAGTTTTTAAACACGACATCATCATCCCATCGCCTTTTAACTTTAAACTCAGCAGGTTTGCTGTTTAATAATGGATTACCACTTAAAATGTTTTCTGTTCGAATCCTTTCTTCTTGAGCTTTTCTTTCAGCTTCCTACAAAACAATGAAAGAAATCAATAAAATATGCATTACAATTACAGTTGGACCTTAATATAATGAAGTCACTAAATTCTGAAAAAAAGTTTGTTACATGGAAAATTCATTAAACAGAGATTCACTTTTAAAAAATATTTTAAACAGATTTTAAATTTATATATATTGAATATCATTAGAAAAAAGTATTTAATCTTATTTTTTTGCATAAATAACTTCGATTGGCTTTATTTATTTTATCCATCAAAAAAAAATCTGCAAAGAAAAAAAAAATAAACCAAACATTCTTCGGGAAAACTTTATTTTTCAGTTTTAAGAAAATAGTTTAAAACTAAGGAATTATTGTCATATTCATTATAACAAGCAATTTTAAGATACATTATCAAATGCATCCTTAAATTTAATTACTAAACTAGTTGGATGGGTCAATCCCAAAACTTTCTTCTATCTGATAAGTACATTTTAATATTTAAAAAAAAAAACGTGGTGACCCCAAAGTTACCCACTATCGAATTTCCTCAAACATTTGACCTAGCCTAATGAGATTCTGGTATCCGAAAAGCCTAAAACGCAAAAGTTAATTAATATTCTGAGAAAATGAGCTTAGTAGTGCCTCATGTTGGGTAATTTATACTAAAACCTAATAAGCATTTATTTATGTCAAGACCTAACAGAATCTGAATTTTGATGGAATTTCGTCCATTAGTTCTTGAGATATAATTATAACAAAAAATTTGCAAAACGTAGCACAGCAACACCATATCTTGGACAATTTATGCCAAAACGTAGGAAAGTGTCTAATTATGTTATGGTGTAGAAAAATATGAAGTTTGATGAAATTCTGTGCATTAGTTCTTGAGATATAGCTAGTTTAAAAAAACCGTGTAAAATATAGCACAGCAGCACCATCAGTTGAAGGATTTATAACAAAACGTAATCATCGTGTAATTATGTTATATGTCATTTTATAACAAAATCTGAAGTTTGATGAAATTCTGTGTGTTGGTTGTTGAGATATAGCTATCGGAAAAATTGTGCAAAATGCAGTATAGCTGCACCACCTGTTGCAAGGTTAATACCAAAATGTAATCAGCGTCTAATTATGTTATATATTCTAGTGTAACAGAATCTAAAATTTAATGAAGTTCTCTGCATTAGTTCTTGAGATATAGCTATCGCAAAAATCGTGCAAAATGTAGCATAGCAGCGCCACCTATAGGGCAGTTCACACCAAAACCTTATCACCGGCTATGTATCTCAAGATATCGCGGAATCTGAAGTTTGGTGAAATTCTGTCATTAATTCTTGAGATATAGCTATCATGAAAAACATGGCATAGCAGCACCACCTTCAGGCAAATTTACACCAAAACTTAATCAGCATTTATGTATATCAAGGGGTCACAGAATCTGAAGTTTAGTGAAATTCTGTGCATTAGTTCTTGAGATATAGCAATCTTGAAAATCATGAAAAACGTAGTATAGCAGCGCCACCTGCAGGCCAATTTTCACCAAAAACCAATAGGCACTAATTCATATCAAGGTCTAACTGAATATAAAATTTTATTCAATTTCGAGCATTAGTTCTTGAGATAGAGTGCCCATAAATTTTTTGTCACATACAGACAGACAGACATTTTCTAAAAATAGTCAAAACGTGTTCAGGACCTTCTAAAACGTATAAATCCGTCGAAAACCGGAAGTCGAAAATTTTCATGAATCCAATACTTTCTTCTTGTAAAGAGAGAAGAAAGTAAAAAGTCTGTAAAAGTCTAGTGCCAGAATTTTTTGTTGAAAAAGTGTTTTCTCTCATAATACATCTCACATACAGCTCATATTCAAAATATTAGAATAATTACCTTTTTTTTAGAAATTGAAAATATCGTTTGGTAATTTAATGTCTTTTAATGAAATGCAAACGATATTTTTATTAAGAACTTATTGTTGATTAAACTTACTTGTTATCTTAAATTTAATATCATTTTTGAAAAGATTAATTGCAAAAAAAATTATTTTGAAAAGTCAAAATATTAGAATATTTATTCAAGTGGTTCAAAATATTAGAATATTTCACATTAATTCTCCTTTAATTATTACCAATTCTTAACTGGTGGCATCATTGATTAAATTCAGACTATTTTATTTAAAATCAGTATTCTTTTTTGCAGTTTGTTTCTTTTTCGTCTTAAAATGGGCCGTGTGAGTGATATTCCTGAATCTACTAAACTTCGTATGGTTGATTTGTATCGGCACGGTAAAAATCAATGTTTTATAGCGAATTATTTATATTGTTCGCAATCGAGCGTTAGTAAAATACTAACACAATATTCAAAAATTGGAAAATTTCAAAATAATTGCCAAAATGGTGGCCGAAAACCAAAAACATCTGCTAGAGATGACAGGAAACTGAAGCGTATAGTTAAGAAAAACCGTTTTAAAAGTGTGCGATTCTTGCACCGAAAATGGAAAGAAGAAGGAGTTGAAGTTTCTACATCGACAACATTAAGACGTCTCCATAAATTTAAATTTGAATCTCGTGTACCGAAAACAAAACCTCTCATGACTGCAAGACAAAAGCGTATAAGATTGAATTGGTGTAAATCAAGACATTTATGGAGCAATGAAGATTGGAAAAATATATTATTTAGTGATGAAAGTATGTTTTGTGTTTCATATGGTAATCAAGGTATTCGAGTTTGGAGAATGAAGCAAGAAGCATTTGATAAAGAATGCCTTAAACGTTCCGTAAAATTTGCTGCTAGTGTCATGGTTTGGGATTGTATGAGTGCAGAAGGACCTGGAAAGTTATGCATCGTCTACGAAAAGGTTAACTCTCTGATATATCAAGAAATTTTAGAATATTACATGATTCCATCATCAGAAGATTTATTTGAAGATGATTTCATCTTTCAACAAGATTTAGCGTCCCCGCATACCTCGGTGTCAATTAAGAATTGGTTCCGCCAACGCAACATTAAGGTACTTCCTTGGCCACCAAATTCACCAGATCTTAATCCCATCGAAAACTTATGGTGTATAATGAAGAAAAAACTTCAAGAAAATCCTCCTTCAAGTAAAACTGAGTTAGTGGCACGTATAAAATCTATTTGGGCTAATATTGATAGAAATGTTTGTAAACACCTTGTATATAGTATGCAAGATCGA
The DNA here is from genome assembly GCA_964019185.1 of Maratus speculifer. NCBI lineage: Eukaryota > Metazoa > Arthropoda > Arachnida > Araneae > Salticidae > Maratus > Maratus speculifer. The sequence continues at coordinate 83,802,478 of OZ025289.1, read as the reverse complement.
TTGTACGCTGTTATGAAAGCTAAAGGGGATGCTACAAAACATTAACTACCATTTACTTCATATTCATAAGGTAATATTGTTGCGTAAAATAAAATATTCTAATATTTTGAACCAATCTAAATTTTATTCTAATATTCTGGTGTGTTTAAGGAAGCTGTATACCTAATTTATTGTGCTGTATTTTATATTTTATAAATGTTAAAATCTTATCTAAACATTCCAGATTTAATTTATAAGAAATTTAATTGCATTTACTTAGTATAAAAAATAAATAAATGACAAATAATTTTTTCTTATTACTTTTTCTCAATTATTCTAATATTTTGAATATGAGCTGTATGTGCAATGCACTAAAAATGCCTTCAGGCATATTTTCCTCTAACTGTAATCAATGTAGTATTGTTTCAAATGATTTTATCATTTCATCACACGAAAGTTTGTTGATTTCTGCACCATGATTATTTCCATCTTCATTTTCTTTGTAATTCATTACTGGATTGTTTTTATATTTTGCACTGTCCAAAATATTCAATTCAGTTAGAGTCATTTTAGTCATTTCTGAGATCTCAACTTCGGAATCAATTGAAAGAAAAGTCTTCAATCAGCACATTATCGTTAATTTCATCTTTTTCTCCCAGCTATATCCACATTCTTTAAGTTCTTTTAAGGGAATATAGTCTTCATCTTCTGAACTTATCAATATTTTATTACTGACAAGGAATCCAGCTTTGGAAAAACTGTTACATATAGTACGATCTGTGACATCATAGTTCCATGCTTTGGAAAATTCTGATATTCTTTCCCATATGTTGATCTTTGGCATAGCTTGATTGTTCTCAAGTGCAATTATAACTTTTTGTGTTATACTCTTGCAATAGTGTACTTTGAAGCTTATGATCACTCATTGATCCTGCAGTTTTGATGTAGTGCTAGGTAAGAAAATAAAAAGAATATTGCCCAGTTAAACTGATGGCATTGAGCTCACAGGCTATGCATACTAATTGTACATTTCAGCTTTATATTTTCAAAAGTAATTCCGTTCGAAAAAAAAATTAAAAAAGGGGAAACAGCTCTCCCCTTTCCCCTTTTTTATACTTAATCATTGAACTGCCTAAACTATCAAGGACATGCTTTATCATGTAAAAAATCTATATCCAAAATTCAGAGCAAATCAGATAATTCTTAATAAAAATCCATTTATATAATTTAAGAGGACTTATCCCCCTCTTTTACACTTAACCATTAAACTTTTGAAACTATTCAGAGATTTGAATGAAATCTGATAATTCTGCATGAAAAACCCATTTACATAAATTAAGGGGAGGGGCATTATAACCCCACGTTCCCCCTGTTTATACTTATTCAATGAACAACTAATAACAGTCACGGAATCGCCTCATCAGAATGATCGTATATCTAAATTTTGAACGAAAACTGTTTTCTACATGAAAAACCCATTTATATCAATTAAGGGGAGAAGCATGAGCCCCCCGTTCCCCCTCTTATACATATCGAATGAACTCCAAAAACTAATCAGGGAAGCGCCTTATCAGGATATACCTATATACAAAATTTCAAGTGGATTGGATATTTTTATCATGAGTTATCGCGTTACGCACGAACGAACATACATACATACAGAACGGGCGGGCACATAAGCTCTCAGGCTATGATAGCCTGTGAGCTAAAAACTAACATTTTTCAGTTTTTAGTTGATTTTTTTCGGATAGGAAGAACAATTTGTCAGAAATTAAAGCAATTTGATGATCATACATTTTAATCCATTTTTCACAAATTTCTGACACCATGCAAGAATTTTTGCTAAAGTTATAATCAACCTCCAAAGATTTTATGTCTTTTAAATATCTTTGGTTCTTGTTTCTTTTGATAACTAATGGTTTCAATATCTGACTTTGTTTTCCCCACCAAAATATTTTTCCTTTTTAAATGGTAATGTCTTTTGACTAAAAATGTTTTCTGGCTTGTAGTATTTTAAAATTTTACTCAGTGTTGCCGTTATCAATTTTCAAGATCATTATCATCAACATCTTTATTTTCACCAGATATTACTTTTGCCGAAAACTCCATGTCTTCTTTAAATTTTTCAAGCCACCCATTGCTTCTTCGAAATTTGTCTTAACCCAGTACTTTCACAAAATTAAAAGATTTCTCAATTATGAAAGGACCAAAGATTGGAAAACTTTTATCTTCCATTGTGTGCATTCACTACAAAACTGCCTCAGCCACATTTTCATAGACACAACTTTTTAAATGTTTTGAGCAAGAATTCGGTGAATCATAATTTTGAAACTTATCATGATTTTTTATTGTGGTTGATGAGAAGGAATACCAAATTTGAAAGCAATATCCTTTTTCTTCACTCCTTATCCATCTGATGATGAATTAAATTATTTCTTTGATATTCAAACACTTTTGCTTTGACATTTTCAAGTTATAAGAACCAAAATTACTATCACACGACTAATCAAAAATCTCAAATACAGGATACTCTAATTCAAGGACACAGGACAGCTCCACTGAAGGTGAAAGGAGAATACTGAAAGTCTGGACTTCCTGGGAAAATGCATAAAGATTTTATGGCATTTGGTAAGTTAGGTGCCTGATAAAACTAATTCAAGATCTTTATAATCATAAAATGAGATAAAAGAAAAAATAAGTTCGAAAAGTTCGGAAATGTTTCGAGAAATAAAGAGGAAACAAAATAGGTCACAGAAAAAAGTTCATTAAATAAAGAATGAACTTAACTATTTGGAGGTTATTTTACAAAGAAATTCGCAAAATGTACTTGGTTCCAAGAAAAATTTATGTTTGGAATATTAATAAATACCAAACTCATTCCAAAATTAATGTTAGAAAATTAATGATGACAGTTCTTTTATCAACATAGGTATTTTATGTTATTGCCACTACCTCTAAAGAAATGGTAAACCTTTAGAAAAGAAACTTGGATTTTGACACGATGGTTAATTTTAAGATGTAAATGCATACTAAGAAGATAGTTTCTAGAAAATTAAATACTTCAAATGAATACTGAAAGAAACATATGAATCAAGCATAAAAGTTTCAAAATATTTTTTTAATTATCATTTATTTAGAATTAGATTTAATTCTTATTATTATTTTAAGTCTCATCTCGGAATAGTGTAGTGTAATAATGAAATTTAATCAAACTGTGGCTTATATGGAAATTTTTGAATTATTTCTAAATATATTATTACTTGTAATAAAAATCTAACATACAAACATTACTTGGCATATTTCAACTATTGCACAAGCAAAGCCGCAGGATTTGCTAATAATTTAAAATGTGGCCTTCAAGTATGGAAGGCTGAAGACTACTAATGTTGGGCTTACCCGAAACAGGATTGGAGCTGAAAAAGTTGGATCCCCTGCTAAAAAAATTAGTTTAATGGGCAAAAACAAATTTAAGCAACAATAAATCTGTTTCCTACCTTTCTTAGTCCATAAACAAATTTTTTATGCCAAATAAATGAACAACAAAACATTATTTACTCTAGAAATACATCACTGAAATTATCCAAAAGTGTTGAATAAATAAGGCAAAATACTCTACTTCAAAAAGAACCATATGAATTTTTTCCCTTTAAAAGTTTAAAAAAAAAAAAAAAAAAAAAAAAAAAAAAAATCATCCTTTGACACTTTCAACAATTTTTTCACTTCAATAATTCTTCTACGTTGCAGTGCAGAAATATAAAATTCCAAAGATTTGAGTAGACAAAATGTCTCAGAATTAAATTTCCCAGAATCCTCTTCACTCCCCTTCCTTATTATATGTTTTCTTTACATAAATTCAGAGAATGTCCAACATTGCTTTTGCTTTAATTATGGAGAAAGCTTTCCATGCCTGAAATCATATCTGCATAATATTACACAACAATTACTACATTACACAGTATGATCGCTGTTTTATATTAACTTATTTAAAATAATTTATGTGTTTTGCTTACATAAATTAGGAAATAATAAAATGAGATGTTAACAAAGCAAATCTACAAAAAGGCAATAGAAAAAAATAAAACTGATGTCTTAAAAACAGATAGTAGTGAAAAAGCATAAAAAAATTATCCAAGACCAAATGTTTTGCATTATTTTTACTGAGTGAAAATCAAGTGAGATCTGACTAATCATTATTGAAAATTCAAATAATTGTAAACAAATAGTTGATTGTATATTATTTGAAAAATAATAAACAATATTCCAATTTGAAAACAAATACGGAAGTTTCATAAGTACGAACATTTATCGTGAAATATTAAATTGACTGATCAGTAAAAAAATGAAAAATAAAAAATATTATATACATGAGAGAGAACAAGCTATAATTTTTACTTTATAATGAACAATTCAACATACAAAACAGAACAAAAATTTAAATTCAAACTATTTATACCTTTCTTGCTTCTTCTTGAGCTCTTTCTTTTTTTATCTGATTTAACTCAGCCATCAATTCTGCAGTATCATCATCGTCACTGTCATCACTTTCATCATCCTGAAATGGATAAATTACAATTTAAAATATTTTTAAAATCACTGAATATAATCAAAGCAACAAGGAGGCTAAAAATGCATAACATTAGAAACAGTTATTAAATAATACAAAATAAAATTGAATAACTCTATGTCTACAGGAAATTATATTTAATTACTTTAAAGTGAAACCTGAAATAATTTTAATAAAAGAGCTGAACGTTCAGAACAGGAAAATTACAATATTAATATGAAAGTTTAAAAAAAAAATTATCTATTTAATAAGGTTATAAAAATAAATGCAAAAAATAAATATTTCTACTACGGAAGTACAGTAAAACCCCGATAATTCGGATTAACTGGGACCAGACCCAATCTGGATTATCAAAAATCTGGATTATCCGGAGAGTAAGAAAAAAAATGGAATAAAATAAAACATACTTACAGAAATCACCTTTATATTAAACTTATTGAATAATTACAAACAGTAAAAATGTTTACTTTGCTTAATTCTTTTGAAAAGATTTCAGAAAAAGATTTTTTTTAAATTCAGAATACGATGATGGAACAAATTAATGTTATGGAAATTAGCCAATCGCTTCTCAAACTTGAAAAAAAAATGTCCAAACTGATCCGGATTATCTGGAGATCCGGAGATCCAGATTAACGGGGTCCGAATTTATGGGGTTCTACTGTAATTAAATCAAAAATAGTGCATTTATTTAAAATAAAAATTCTGAATAGCTTTAATTTGCTCCTGAAATGGTGTAGATGATTTTAAATTCTCATAAGCAAAGCTTAACTAATGTATGTAATGAATATTTTAGGAAGATTTATAGAAAAGCAACATGCAAAAATAAAGGAAGGTCTAAAATTCAAATTTCCAAGAACATTGGTTAACCATGTTACCTTTAAATATTTATTAAAAAAAGAAAAAAAAGTGAGGGGAAAATGTGCTATTTTTCAAATTTTTAAATCACATGATCATAAATTTCTTCTTTTGCTCAAAGATTTGGGAAAGTCAGAAAAAGATTACTGTAAAAATAATAAAATTTATGAAGTGTGTGGCCATTAGGACTTGGTGACATCAGAAATTTAATATTGCAATGCATCAGCAAGTTGATATTGCTGATAGATCACAATACTAACTGAAAGTGAGGAAAGGGGGTGACATTTGCTATTTTCAAAAGACAAATAATATAATAGGAAAAATTTAAACACAAAACAGAATACAAAACAATAAATAAAAGTTTTTATATCTATTTTCTAATACAACATAATTTTTACTTTTTATATATTTATTTATTTATTTATTAAATACAGAAAAAGCAAAATAAATTTATTTATTAAATACCCACTGCGCTGGTCCATTTTCCCAAATACGCTTTGGATGAAAGAAAAGGGTGAATTTTAACTTGTATTTTAAACAATATGGACCTTCAGCTGGACCTTGCTTATTATTGAAAACGATGCTAATGTCATTGCGATATTAAATTATGCTAAGCGTTGGACAAAATTTAGCTTATATAATGAAGCTCTTTCAGTTGACAATTAATAGTGCAATTTTGATAGGGAAATGTGATAGTTATGACAACAGAGATTAAAATGTTCTCTGATCTTACACTACTAAATTATAGAAAGTTACAATGATTGCACAGATTCACTATCGAACATGAATAAAGTTTAGGTGGTTTATTTTGTTTGTCAATTCTTGAACTCCTGGCCTCTCACTCATATGACATATTTTTATGGTCTGGTTTTCATCACGTATCAATACGTTTTGACAAACTCATATAGCGTTATATATTCACCTGCTTTTCATCTATTATTTCCCAATATGACGTAATATTTGTTTAAAAAAATCCGTCAAGCTATTTATTTTATTTTTAGTTTTCATATGGAAATCTTGCTATAGAAAAATTATGACGTAATTGTAATACTCAATTTTTCTTAAATTCGTCAAACAATTTTTTTTCACATGCAAATTTTGCAACAATAAAGTAATTGATTCAGTAAGAATTTTATTGCTTTTTTCTTAATTGTTGGCAATTACTTGCTAGGATCTAGGGATGATTTTCAGGATTATTTTTTTTTCTAAAAAAAAAAAATTCAGATCATTATTTAAAGAAAAACTAATCAATTAATACTCATTTCAAAAAAAATAATTTTAATCTTCCATAATTTCATTAATATATCCTATAAATCCAGTATTTTCATTTGATACATCGCAGCTTCCCTATTTAAATAATAGCAATACAAAAAAAATATTTTTCTAAATTATTTTATTATTATTTATTCATTCTTAAAATTATATTATTCAGTCTTAATTTTAAATATAGATCATTTTCATATAATCGCCAGGTCTTTCAATAGTATAATTCGTAATTTATGCTATCTCAAAATTTAAGATAATCTCCGTATTTTTTATGTGACGATAGCTAAGTTTTCTTTTTTGAGCATCGCCATTTTCTTTCCTGATATTTCATAGATGCTGGACATGAGTCATCGGGGATTAGAATGTTCTACGACATTCCAGAACAAATTTCCCGCCGAAATCTCAGCGTCCATCTCTTGATGACGCATGTTTGTTCCAGATCATTCCTAGCGTACGGTGATGCGAGATCCTGATTGGCTGAGCACACGCGCGCTGCCGTCAGAGGGAGGAAGATTCTCTGATTTATTTGACACTTTGAGAAAGACCAGCGTTAGCGTAAGACGTCGGTAGCCCGACGCAGCCCTCTCGAGGGTTAGCGTCGGGACAGAAGAGTCTCTTTTTTTTAGGATTACGGGAAAAAGGAATCATCCTAGCAACCGCCTTGATGAGGGGCATCTGATAGATAGATCTCTCTTTGTTAAGTTTTGAGAGAATAGGATCTCTAATTGCGAATGTTGCAGCAACGTTATTTTCCTTTTTAAATGCCCCCGCACTGTGTATTTTTATTGCATTTTTGGCATACGGATTCCCTCCAACTCCAGCAAGGAAAAATTTTTGATTATCATAAAGTCCATATGTACACAACAAGTGTGACTATGCTAGTAGTCTCTCCAGCTATTTGAGGCTACGCAAACACCGGGAACTGCTGTAGCTGCCGGGAAGAGCTGTCGAAGTGATCGTGCTGCGGAATTGACCGACGTACTTCATCCCTTTACAGCGATTATGCGTGGAGAGTTATCGTGAGAACCAACGATCCTCAAAATCCAATAAGTGTGGAGTCTGCTATTGTGGAAAAGCTTTTGCCGTCCTCGATTACTGAAAATCTTCATAGATTAAGCCATTCCCGAAATGCACATACTTTGAACTATCTACCTGATCTACATGACAAGAGACTTTACCCTTATCTGAAATGTGTGGTGATTCAGTATCTCAAAAGCCAATAATGTATTTTTTTTTCTTTTTTTCAAAATTAGTATGTGGCCATGGTAACTTATACTCATCATGATATTAATAAATCTTTAGTTGCTGCAAATTAGTGTCTTCATTTCTCCATATGCTTCTTGGGTGAGTGATTTTTCTTTATTTTTATTTCAGGTATCCTGTAGTTCGTAAGATTCTAAATTGAACGATTCAGTTCTTTTTTTTTGGCACAACGCAAATATGCACTTACGTTCACGTGCTGCTAGTTGTATTTGAGGAGTTGTTTATCGGTAATATTATTGTTTTGGGCCGACTTGTTCGTTCCCACAAGTTCTGGCTGCCAAATATTGCTGGGTTAGCGATTCCCCAAATACAACCTATAGCACTACTATAACAAAAAATGTTTATTTATTTTTTTTGCCATTGCTCTGTTAGACCTGATTTTGTCAAAGCCATGTTAAGGCGGTATTATAATTTTTGAACCCTCCCCATTTTCATCCAACTGGGCTGATTTTTCCAATTTGCAATCCCCGCTGAGATAATAACCATCTAAATGTATATGGTGTGTTTGAACACAATTCATGTATCATTGCAACTTTTATTGTGCAGTCAAAATTTATTACATAGATATATGCATATATGTAAGCTTTGTGGATGGGGGTGGTTTTGGGTATGTAGAGTCATATAGTGAAAAGTTAATAAGAAATTGACACAGATGTCATATACGCACCAGATATGCACGACTATAACAAAAATGATGATTTTATGTCTCACATGGTAACCTGGCGGTTGTTATTTATTTATTATAAATCTTTTTATTTACTTTTATTTTCTTTTCTTAAAGACTTTAAATAGTTTTGTTCTATGATTATTAACTAAACTCTTTTTTATTTATTATTATTTCATTTTTAAAATAATCGAAAATAATTAAAAAGTATATATGCAACTGGTTTTTGAAAACGATGTTTTTGCTAAGTTGGCGTCAGAAACAAATCTGCCAAAGTGGTGCATATATGACATCTGTGTTCGAATTTCTTCTGTAAGCCATATAATGGAAAAATCATACAAAAAAGAAAAGAAAAAAGAAAGAAAGAAAAGAAAAAAGTTTTTTTGTTTTTTAAAGTTTTTTATCTCATGAAATTTTTGACATGCTTTTTCTTTAAACCTGGTGCGAAAGAGATAAAAGCCAAATATTGAATCAATACAAAATTTTCTTTCACACTGAATTAGTTTTTAACCATTACTAATATTATTTTTATGCTTAAATTAAATATTTTCATTTTATAGTATTATTTATCCTTAAACTAATTTTTGTTCTTTATCTATATATTTATTTTAAATTAAATAAGTTATAATTTTTTTTTCAAGATGTTTATGTTATTTTTTATCAGAAATAGTCATTTTGATTTATTTTATAAAGGATAATTATCGCCAAAAAATTAATTGTTGCAATCCTCTCGTCGAAAATATCAATAAAATGAGAAATTTTTTACCAAAAATCATAGTTATCTCTGTACAGTGTTGGTATAAAAACCGGTTTTTTTGAAAAAAAACCAAAAAACCGGGTTTTTTTGGTTTAAACCGGGTTTTTTTCAAATCATTATTTAAATATCATTTACAAGAAAAATAACTTGAGTTTTAGAAAGTCATGAGGTTTTTTTGTAATTAATAGTTAATTAATGTTAAACATTCACATTAGTATTTATTTTTTTGATAATTAAATAACTAAAGCATAAAAATTTATAATTAAATTATCTTATAAGTTTAGGTTTCTATAGGGAAATATTCATTGTGTGAAAAAAAAAAAAAAAAAAAAAAAAAAAACTATTAATTTATTAGTATACGTATATAAACCTTTTAGATAATAATTTAAGAACTAATTATATGCAGGTTGATAATGAAGAACATAGTAAAGGGCAAACAAACATATTTTACTAAATTAACAGAAATAAGCTGAAATAGAAAACATTTTCTTGTGCATAATTTAGAAATTATTTACAGTATTAACATCAACAAATGATTATTAATCTCTTACTACATATATTTACAGTAGAACCCCGATAATCCGGATCGGTTTTTTCATTTTTTTTTTCAACTTTGAGAAGCGATTGGCGAAAAAGTTTTTGTTTTATTATTCAGAATACGACGCTGCAACAATTTAATGTTAAAGAAATTAGCCAATCGCTTCTCAAACTTGAAAAAAAAAGCGAAAAACCCGATCCGGATTATCGGGGTTCTACTGTACTTAAAAAATATCAATATGCATTTTATTAGTGCTAAAAAATACATGTGTATTGACTTACTCGATACATCAACCAATGTAATGCTTACACAAATTGAGACATAGGCTTAGAAAAATTATTATTATTATTATTTTTAAATACAAACTTTATTTTTTCTGTTTCTTTGTTCTTCAAAAGGTGAAGATTTAGCATTAAATTTTATTATCTGTGCACACATCGAGTTACATGGATATTTTTGTTTTGTAAAATTTAATGTATCCTTTTTTTCTTGTTCACATAGTTCACTTTGACTGTATTGTGGTTCAAGCATGTATACCTAAAAGGGCATGGGTGTTAGGGCTATTTATACCTGAACTAAAAAACTATGAGACTTCTTTATTTACATTTTTTTCTCTTAATATTTTTTGAAGACCTGTCCAATTATAAACTGCATTAGTAATGGAACTTATTACTTTAGATATTATCCAGAGCAACTGCAATAGAATTTAACAGTTTAAACATATCTTCAACATTTCTTTTAAAATAAAAATTAAACAGATACGAGCTTTTGAATTTTTTTATCAATAACATTCCTATTTTCTACACAAATTTTAAGTAAAGTGGGGCAATTTTTAAGATAAACATCTAAAGCATCTGAAAAGGAATCACACCTAGTATTATAAGGAAGAGCTAATTTGACAGCATTTACATTACATGCAATTTTTACATTTGGCTCTTAAACATGTTTTTGATGTATTTCTTATTCCCTCAAATGAAAACCAGATTATATTTTCCTTTTTTCTAGTTTTAGACATTCTTTTATTTCAATATATATAAGTAGCTTTCTTAAAATAAAATACAATACAAAGTAACTAGAAACAGAAAAAAATAATGTAAAAACTGCAAACCCAATCTAAGAAAAACCAAAGCTCACTAAAACCAATAGCTATGGAACAGAGAAAATTCATAGCCAATCATTCATTAGCATACAGAACAAGAGTAACCAATGGAAAGAATGACTTATGATTATGTCATTATTGATGCTTTGATACATGATGCAATCCTTAGTAAATCATAATCAAGCTATCTAAGCAGAAAAAATGCATTTTTGGCTGGCATATGCCATTTTTGCATTTTTTTAAAAATAAAAGGTTTAAAAAAGAAATAAAACTAACTACCTTTTATAATCCTCCACAGTTCACTGTAGAAAAATATTTTGCCATGTCAATTTATAGCTAGTAAGAAAAATTAGATTGATTAAAGATGTTTGTCACTTTAAAAATTTAATTTGTCTTTAGCTTTGCTTGTAGCTCCTCCATAACTTTGATTTTGCACATTTTAATAATGTGTAAAATAAATGAAAACATTAGGAAAAAGGGAAAAAAACCAAATTTAAAAAAACCAGCATGGTTTTTAAAAAAAAAACCATTTGGTTTAAACCATGGTTTAAACCAAACAACCCTGTCTCTGTATATTTGACTCATAAACCATCGTGGGAATATTCTCTACCAAATGATAAAGTTTTCAAAAAAAAAATCTATCAGGTATTTCATACGAAATCTACCTAAAAAAGAGAGAGAGAACATAGTTATTGCAAACCTTGCTCCAGCTTATGCCTTTTTGGCGACAAAAGTAAATTCTAACACCCAAATTAAACATAAAAATTATAAAAATAATAAAATTAATTCTGCCAGTTTCTTCTGTAAGACATATAATGAAAAAATCACTTAAAAAAAGGGGGAAAAAAAGAAAGAAAAGAAAAAAGTTATTTACATTTTATCTAATGAAGTTTTTGAATTGCTTTTTTCTTTAATCCTGTTGCGAAAGAGATAAACAGCCAAATATTGCATCAATTTAAAATTTTCTTTCACATTGAATTAATTTTTAACAATTACGAATATTATTTTTATATTTAAATTAAATATTTTCATTTCATAATAATATTTCTCATTAAACTAATTTTTGCTCCTTATTTATTTCTTTATTTTAAATCAATTAAGTTATCAGTTTTTTTTTTTTTTTTTTTTTTTTTTTTTTTTGATATGTTTATATAATTTTTTATCAGAGATAGCCATTTTGATTATTTTAGTAATTATAATTATCACCAAAAATTTAGTTGTTGCAACCCTTTCGTCAAAAATATCACTAAAATAAGAAATTTATTACCAAAAATCACAGTTATCTTTGTATTTTTAACTCATAAACCACCATAATAATATTCTCTATCGAATGATACAGTTTGCAAAAAAATCCATCGGGTAGTTTTTGAAATCACTCTATCCGAAATTTAGAGGCTTACTACTTTATAATATATATGATACAGAATGAGCCTAGGACAAGCCATGGGTGCATCTCGATCTCCTAGGCGTATGACTTTCTTTTTTAGGCATGGCATAAGCAAATCACCACAACCTGAAAAACTTAACTTTTTTCACTTAGCATTACCTTTCCTTATTGTTAATTTATAACAAATGATTGCCTTGCATGATTAAAAGTATGATTTTAAGAAATTTTTAAAATATTGCATATTTGGTAAGCTTATGATTAATTGCAACAACTAATCACAGGAATTTTGTAACTTAAATATTTCTTCAATTATTTGAGTTAGTTATTATACAACATCATTTAATTTTCTAAGGTATCTCTTATGGAAACTAGTCGTTGGGGGCCACCGTAAAACTTACCCATCATGGATATGTATATGAAAATAAAACATGTGAAAACTATTTATACAATCCATTGCAATTCATAAACAAAATTTAAATATTGTTAATATACATAGTAATGCTATATTAAAGAACTGCTGATGTACCAATTTCGACAAATTATATAAAACGCCAAAGTACTCAAGTAGTACCGAACTGCGTAAAAGAAACATCCTTATAACTCCAAAAATAATAAATCTATTAACTAACAATTAACTGCGTCGGATTAAGCGTCTCATTTCCAATTAAAATATTACTCTGATTTGAAATTTGAATGAAATACAGGGTCATGAAAAATCGAAGAATGTAGAAAACAGGATTACAAATATCTCGGCAACTAATAATCAGATCGACTTCGTTCTATATGCAAAATGTGTGTTATTTTATAACCTTTTACGTCCATTCCTTAGAACAAAAAAAATCGAAAATTTTTATATACCTTTCATCAGAACGAATTTTTCGAGAGTCCGAAAAAAATAGTTCCAGATAATCGAGGTTGCTGATATTAAATAGGGTTTGTCCCATTCTTACATAATAACTACATACAAAATTTCAAGTCTCTATCTCAATTTGTTCGGGAGATAGAGCGTTTACAGACAGACAGACAGACGGCAAAAAATTTTTCTAAAAATATGTTTTTCGGAATCTCCACTATCTAAAACGTGTAAATCCGTCAAAAAAAAATTTTCGATTTTCAAAACGATTGCAAGACTTACCCTATACTACGTATGATGGGTAAGTAAAAAATAAGATTCTTGTTTACTGAAAAACTCAGACATTTCCCCCTTACATAAATTTATTTTCGTAATAAAATCCACTAGAATAAGCAATAAGTTAATTTTGATAATATATTAAAACATACTATAAAAAATTTCAATGCATTTAAAGTACCCTTTTACATGGCTGAAAAAATAAATAATATCACATCGGTCTAATACTAGACACGCATTTTAAGTGCAGATATATAAATGCATCTGGAGAAATCCACAGAATAGACGCTTTCAGTCGTGACATGAGATATGTTTTGCTTGGATACCTCCAAACAAACCATTGCCTTGCTGTGTTTTCAACTTTTATTAAGTTTTATAGCTATATCTCACAGATATATGTTTTAATACTTAAAATGCAGTGATAAAATTTCCTATCATTTAACTTTAATAAAAAAATGAAACATAACAACTGTTTGTTTGGTGTCAGTTTCTAAGCAAAACATCATGATGATGTCATACTGGAATCATCTATTACCTGTAGAAGAAACCATGCTCCCCAGAAGCAGAATTTTCTGCATCAGTCTGCAGTACACTACAATTTATCTGAAACCTAACAGTGCTAGACTAAGCTTACTAAAACAATAATATCCCATAAAATAAGAAAAATTTGCTTTTATAAAGAAGATATAATAAAATTATGAAACAAATACTATAAATCTAGAGACTTAAAATAAATTTCAGCTTTCTTTAAGCCCAGCCTTTCTTTTTAAACTGGTGGATTAATCTGCAAGGTTTAAAATGATCAGCTGCCATGCTGGACAGTTTCTGCTACTGGACCATGCTCTATCCTTTGAATTAGATCAAGCCATACCAATAATGTCCCAATAACCAGTACAAGTTAGAGTTCATGCGACTAGCCATGATATATCAATGTTTGGATTTATCATAATATTTATGAGATGACAACAACATTTTCACTATCCTTTCATATTCTGAATTTTTTGTCCTTTAAGACTCAAATGTGCATTACAAAAGAGTGTGCATACATTTTTAGATACATCTAATACTACATTTAATATAATTATTTCTATTGGTATGCATAGTGTAAAACAGTGAGCTAACACATCTTCATCACTTTTATTTATTTATTTTTAATAGCAAAAAATCTGAAAGCCGATTCCATGTGCAGATTTATTGCATGTATAATAAAGAACATATGCAATAAATAAATAAATCCCTATCTCAAATACAAAAAAAGCCTTAGCATTTTGAAAACATGAAAGTAAAGAAAATATGAACACGGAAAAAAAGCCATTTAAAATTTTAATTTGCGTGGGTAATTGTGCTGAATGTATTAACAAAATTTACAATATGTCATGATATAATTTCTGTAAGAGTAAGAATGAGGTATCGAAATATTCACAATTAAGCTAGTTTTCATTTAATATTGAAAAAGAAAAATTAACTTTTTGATCAATTTTAAGGTAAATTGTCCCTTTAAAGATAAAAGGGTTTTAAACAATTTTCAAAGACCATTTGAACCCTCTAATTTAGTAACTAAAAACTCTAGATGATTAGAATAAACATCCAAAATAATCTTCAAATATTAATTTTAAATATTTAAAGTCATGATACTGTGAATTCTACAAAAAAGAAGTCATGGAAAAAATTTCAACAACAGGCAATCGTCCATTGCCTTATCCACATACAATTTGATCTCAAATTATCTTAATAAAAATAAAGTATTTAAATTAAAAAATCAATCCATATGAAGAAAATTATTTACCTCATCAAGGGGGTCATCAGCATCCAAGTTAGAAGCAGGAAGCTGATCAAGCCTAGATTTTTTTGAGCTGCTACCCCCAGAATCTAAAAAAATATGTAAATAAAGCTGTTTGAAAACAAAAACAATTTACAATACATAACAAAATAAAACAACCTTTAGTAATTTTCAAATGAAGTAATTAGTCTCTATAAAAACGGAATTTAAAGTACAAAATCTGTAATTTAAATTTAAATTGAAAGAAATAATTTGTGAATAATTTCCAACTGTAAAACAAATAAACAAAATATATTATGAAAAAAAATTGTAGTGCATAAACTCTAATTAATATGAATAATAATAATGAATAATAATAAAACAATAATTGCTAAAAGTTTCAATACAAATCGTGTTTTAAAACCTTAAAACAAACTGGACATTACTGCACACATTATGATTTAAGCACATGTAACATTAATAAATTTTACAATGATGCTGGGATTCACTATAGCAAATCATTTAAGCAAAAAATTAAAGAAGGGATGCATAAATATATACATATTTTAAATAGCAAAACAGAGATACAGTGAACTTTTGTCAAGACAGTCCTGTTTAAAATGGATTTCTCATTATTATGTACAAAAACAAAATCCCCAGTTAAGGTATATAGGAAGTGTATGTAATAGACATCATTTAATAAGTACAATTTAAGAGTTCATTCGTTAAGATGGACAAATATTGGTCAGGACACAAAATCCCATTATTTAGAAAAAGTTTTTGGACAGCCTATTATTTACTCTCAACTGTTTTCTTTCATGTAATACCATTTTGCACCTACAAATAACAATGTAAGTATGCTTCAACATAAGCTATTTTTTTTTTTTTTTTTAATTGTTCTTATACACTCTTGTTGTTTTTGTTTTAGTAAAGAAACATAAAATGGTTTGAAAAACAAATTTTTAGTCATGTTACAATGCACTATGTACATAATAAGTATCTTTTACCGTAATGTAAAACACCAGATTTATGAACACCTGCCATAATGGATTCACGTTAATATGGACATATAATGCTTGCCTTTAACTATCTGTCTTAAAGAGAGCTCACTGTATTTTGTATTAAATCTGTCTTATTTCTAAAAGGGGGTACGTTTATATAAAGAAACAGTTTTTTGGAAGAGTCTAGGTTCCAGAGCTCAGGATTTCAAAATCTTAATGACATCCCTGAAATTATAATTTTACAACATGCAAAATGGATAATATTGCATGATAAATAAAACAGAATTTTGGAACAGTTTTTTGGAAGAGTCTAGGTTCCAGAGCTCAGGATTTCAAAATCTTAATGACATCCCTGAAATTATAATTTTACAACATGCAAAATGGATAATATTGCATGATAAATAAAACAGAATTTTGGAACAGTTTTTTGGAAGAGTCTAGGTTCCAGAGCTCAGGATTTCAAAATCTTAATGACATCCCTGAAATTATAATTTTACAACATGCAAAGTGGATAATATTGCATGATAAATAAAACAGAATTAAAAATTAACAAGCTTTTATTTCTCACATAGAGATAAGAATGCTTTAAAAAAAAGGGATTTATTTTTTCCCCTGAAAGTATTATTTTCCAAATTGGAAAACTTCAAATTTGATTTACAATACAATTTATTCAAAATTTTATAACAGATACATTCAAATACTTATATATACATATATATATATATAAATTTTTAGATTTCCAATCTGAATCCTTTACAAATATAATTATTTTAAAATTTAAATAAGAAAACCTATCATCATACCTGCCAACCTCAGAAAATTCAAATGTGTAAAACAATACGTAAATGGCATTTTTAATGAATTTTTATAAAATAGCACATGAACAACATTTAGTATAACAATAGTAACTTTATTTGCTTTACTTAAAACATCATTATCAAAAATAATATTGAATATTTGGTTATTCAGTTATTTGGTCAAATCATTATCCATTGCACCACTAATTTTTAACAGATTTTCAATTCTCACCTTTTAATAGAAAATACAGGCAAAATTTACTCAAAACGAAGTTATCTTTTACAGAAATGAAAATTAAAAATTCTATATCTTTTAATAATGAAACAAAGCTCATTTTTTAACCATACTTAAAAATATACACCCTTAAGTATTTATAATTAAAAGCAGTTATAAAAATAATTCATAATTTAAGGGAAAAAATGAAGCTTGGAAAAAAAATTGCAAAAATGTGTAAAAAAAACTATCCTAAGTGTAAAAGAGTAAAAAACAGCCCAAATGTGTAAATTTTATACCTAATGTGTAAAACTTAGCAAGTATGTATCACACAACATCTGAAATCAAAAATGAATTGATGACTTAGCTGTATATATGCAAGGATATGGTTACATATATCACCAGATATAGATCTTTTAGAGGACCCTTCACAAAATAATTTACCTTAAAACAAAACCCTTCACAAAAATTTTTATCACCAAACAGGACCCTTTAGAAAACATTTTACCCCAAAACAGAACCCTTCACAAGATAATCTGTCTTTTAAGTAAACTTTTTCACAAATTTAATTATTTAAAAATAAAATCTAGTCTTAAATAAACAGCTGAATTCAACAAAAGACATATTACTCAGCTTTTTTTTTTTTTTTTTTTTTATACATGAAGGATAAAAAACCTAAATGCATTAATAATTTAAAATTCTCAAAATTACGATTTGAGTTTCCACAAACACAAGAAAGGCTTCACGATTTCACAAAAATAGGATCAATGAGAAAAGTCTGGACAGACCCCCAATATGCACAAAAGATATTATTAAAATGACAAAATAGGAAACTAAGTTCCTAAGTATAACAATAATTTCTAATTCACAAATTTCTATGGAAATTTTAATATAAAATAAGAATACACTTGCTCTTTTTTTAGCAATATTATTTGCATAACTGCAGCTTTTCATGTAATCAGACACATTACCAGAAATACTTAATTATATTTATAGAAAAAAAAATATATTACTTTCAATAACAAAGTTGAAATTATTTATTCGGTTCAAACTCTTTTTTTTTTTTTTTCTTTCTTTTCCTTAAATATAGTTTCTTGGAATTGTCTAAACTTTGCAAGAAAAAATTAAGCAGTTTCCTGCAAAACATTCAATTGAAATTTTTTTTCTTAAGTATGCGAAATCCACCTGTTTAAAATGTTCATATATATGTATAAGCGACTATGATAAATGTCAGTTGTGGTGTTATAGATTTTTCCACTGATTTTTGTTGATCAAACAAACTACAGCTACTACTTACACCAATAAATATTCTTCTTGTCAACACATCGTCCAAATTATTAGATCTTATGTTTTAATGTTGGGCTTTATCTTTTGGAATTGAAATTATAATAATGTAAAATAAAATTGAACAGCTTAGTTATGAGTATTTTAAAGTTATCAAACAACAAGCCAACAGTTGATAATTACATTGTAATTTGTCAACTTAATATGTCACAGTCAGTTTGTCTTCTTTTAACATTAAACTGCAGATGTAGATGAGTTAGCATTTTTTTTTTTTTTATTGATAACTAGCTGTTACCCGCGACTTCGTTCAGGTAACATTTAAAGAAGTACAAATCCATCAATTAAGAAAACAATTTCGATTATTAAAAGCATGTGTGATTAACCTTTTATCATATTTTATAGCAGCTGGTGGTAACAACTTGTTTATTTTTGTTTATATATCATTTAAAATTTATGTTGTGAGCATGAAATTTCATACTTGTTTTCTATGATTAAATGAGAAATAAATTTACATCTCTGTTATTCTATTTTATTATTTATATTTACTCTATTTTTTATTTATTCTGTTTATAGATATTATTTAAAGAAATACAAAACATAATTTAAGAAATGTATATTGTTGCTTTTAGATTTCATTTTTAATTTTGAAGCTACAAAATTAAAATATATATTATTGACAAAATTAAAATATATATTTTTGTTTTCTAATTAAAATGATTGCTTTACATGAAAAAATATTACATCATTTTTACTCAATAAAACTTTTTACTAAAAACGCCTTTGAGACCTGTTTTAACTGCCATCTTTTAAAAATAATTAATTAAAATAGTATATTATTAAGAATTTAATTCATATGAATTAGTAGCAATAACTGTCTACTTAAATGTATAGAAGCTTAAAATGTCAATACACTGTTAAAAATTTGAAATTTTTGCTGCATTGTCACTCCACTGCTTTTATAGAATATCTTTATTTTGACCAATGAGAATGCTCCATAATACAGTGAAATAATTGTTTTCTATAAAAGTGATGGAGTGGCGATGCAGCAAAAGTTTCAATTTTTTAAGGGTGTATGTTGCAGATGATTTTCACTTCTGTGAAATAAATTCATACATGAAGCTCCAATGTGTGAAAACTTTATTTTAGTTTTAGGAAATTTACTTTAATCATGTTTTTGTGCCATCGCTACAAATTCAAATTATTTTTTTATTATTATTTTAGCAAGAAAATAGTGTCAAAAATGTATATTAATCAGTTTTATTTCCCCTTTTTTTCAAACAAAAAACTAAGAATCACAACGTTAACTTCGAATGAAAACTTTCATTTGTATGTAAATCACATTCAAATTTGTTAATCAGTATTTGTAAAAACATATTTTTCTTTTATTTAAAATGTGACTTCATTATTTACCGATTTTTATTAGTTACATATATGCATGCCCCTTGCATTTTTAATGAATACTTCAAAATTTCTATGTTATTTAAAGTATGATGCCATATTTTTTCAAATGAAATATTTTATTAATAATATAATTCTTTTTTATTCACTTTACTCGTAATTATGTCGTCATTTTTCACAGAAAACCTCTTATTAATGTAACTGATATTCATGCTTCTTATATAATAGAAAGACAATTCACTTTTTTTTTTCAAGTATGATGTCATATTTATTTTCTTTGAATTTCTTTTTATTTTAATTTTTCAACTGAAAATTAATTACCGAGGAAAATTTATTATTCCAGAATTTGATTTTCTTGGCAACAGGAAAGAATTTTTTTTTATTTTTTATCAGAAAAATGTTAATTGATTTTGTATGAAAAACAATGAAATTTTGAATTATTAAGGAAAATTTTTGAATCAATCAATTAAAAACTAGCCTATGTTCATTTCCAGGCTTTAATTTATCTATATGCAAACATTCAAAGACCCATTCCGTTTTGAAGCCAATTTCATCCTAATTTTCGGATATAGTTTCAGATTTATAATATATATAAAAATAATTAATTCATTAAAAAGAATATTATCAAATTGAGATTTTTAATTAAAAAAACATTTTCATCTTATTGTTTATCATACACAAAATTTATCATATTAATATTAATTATAGAATGCTGCCACTGATTCACATTTCAAATGAAACTCATGAATATTTTTTATAGAAAAACTTATATATTTGAATATTAATAAGTATATGCGCATTGATTTAAATATATAAAAGATAAAATTGGTATTAGAGATATAATCCAAGACTACTTTTCCAAAACTGTATTAAAATATGGACTAATTTTCTAGCACTTTAAGTATGGGTAGTTTATGGGTTGATATCCTTTCCCCCCGACACCTTTTTTTAAGGTTGGGGGAGTGCGGAAGGGGGGGGGCAGGTTTTGGGTTGACTTTAAACAAAATTTTCAAGTTCAAGTAAAGGTAGAACTTTAATTCTGTGCCTTCAATTTGAAATATAGATTGAATCTTTTGATAAAATCTAAATGTAGCAAAATAGTAACTATTTTTGAAAAAGTCACTTTTTAATACAAGCAGTTGTAGTTAACTACATTTCTGATAAAATAGTTGTAGTTTACTATTAAAATAAAGTAACTTTTTCAAGCCATGAATATACTAAATGAAAAAAAATTCTTAGTGTTTTAATAATAATAATTTTTTATTTATGTTCTGTTAACGGTTATTTTATCACTATCTTCAACACAGGTAGAATGCAGTCTGGGATGGATTGCCTGATTATTTTTATTCATTAAGACTAAATCTGTGATTACATGAAAATGACATCAATTTCTAGACGCTTTCAATTATGATGTCAGACATGAATTTTTGTTTGAAAAGAGAAAGAATTAGCTAGAAAAAGGGTTATTATAAATTGTAGAAAATGTTATCATTCCATTTAAGATATTAAAACAATCAGCTAAATGTTACACAGATATAATTGTAGTACAGAAATAAAATAGGAAATAAAACATAACAATAATATGTTTCGAGTTAGTTTGAAGTCATACTGAAAAGCATATTATTAAAAGTGGCATACTCTTTAGTAAATTATTATTATTTTATTGAAAGGTCTGTATTGCAATGTAGAGCTTTCAACTCAAAAAAGATTTTAATAAAGATACTACATCATCTTAATACACTAGCAATAAAGGTTTTTAAGTTTATATTGAGAAATGTGCACTGTCTAACCGAGGATGATGATCATTTCATTTGCAACCTGATGACAAGTCAGAATTTTTATGAGCTAATAAAAATATTGCCCTTACTCAGTTTCACTTTGTAACAGACAACAACAACAACAAAAAAAAATATCTACATTAATATACAAATATATATGTTATATAATGATAAGCTATGGAAGTTAGTTGAGAAAAGAGGCAAATAGTGGTCTGGAAAATCTTTTTACTTGACAATAATTTTGCTCATGTTCTGAAACATATGTATACCAAAGTTTCTGCAAATCAGTCAAAAACTAAAGTTTATATAAAGAATTAAAAACAACCAATGATATAAAGGATGTCTCCAAATTCATAAGGTAAACTGTAAGAGAAAATAAAATACACATAGAGAAGCAACTTTGGAATAACAATATGGGGTTGGAAATAAAATGTTTTGGCAAAAAACAAGAAGTCCAGAAGAAATTAAAATAAGCATTTTATTGACAAGAAATTACAGTAAGTGCTCCAATGTGCTATCATCAACATTAATACATACCTGGCAGCATCTAGCAAGTGATTGGTGTACCCTTTTAAAGATTCCAAATGTCTCATCTATGGGATATTAGTTGATTCTGATGACAACCTCATTGCAAGACTTTCCGTTATTGCTGCAAATGTTTATGAAATATTTGGAATCTGTAAAAAAGTATGGCAATCATTTGCTAGACACTGCCAGCGGTACACTTGAGTACTTACTTTAATTGTTATTTCAATAAAACATCCGTTTTCATACCCTCCATATTTGTTGTTTTTCGCCAAAACTTTTCATTATCAACCTCACATCGTTATACCAAAATATTTTCTTTATGAATACTTTATCTTCCCTTACAATTTGATCCAATTATTAAGGGAAACCATGTACATTTGGTTTTACATATGAAAAATAGGCAGTAATTTAAAATTAGATTATTTACACAGAATAATCTAAATGAAAATATACAGAGGAACCTGAATTCTTATTAGCTTTTGAAAACAAAGTACATATGTTATCATATTTTTTTAATTCTTGACTCATTTTATACACTGTGGCAACAAAAAATCAAAAATAATAATGCATATAAGTTTCATGCAAATTGACCAAAAGTTATAAGTTTGTGTAAGGAACATACACTGAAGCCTTAATTTACAGACAAAGAGAAAGATTAGAAATGAGTTCAAGTTCTTGAGCCTGAGTCTGACAATTTGAAATCTCAGCACAATACTAAAACTAGTCAAATGTGGCAATCTCAAAACTTTCTTCTATCTCATGCATTTTAATACTTCAAAATTCGCTTTCACAATGCCAAAATTAAACAGCAATGTATGCCCATCATAGGAATTCTAATAATATGAAATTGCATGTATCAGTTCTTGAGATATGACTATCACTAAAATCATGTAAAACATGCAAAATGCAGCATAGTAGCACCAATTGTTAGATGATTTACACTGAAACCTGATTTGCAACAACTTATGTCAAAATCTAACTTAATCTAAAGTTTGATGATAATCCATGCACATGTGCGTAACCAACCAAGGGGGGTGCCCGGGCACCCCCCCCCCCTCCCTGCTCGCGCAGACCCAAGCTTGATTATTTAAAAAATTTGAAATTTACAAAAGAAAAATGAAAGCCATGTTAGTTAAATTTAGTTAATCAAAACGAACAGTATGTTTTAAAATGTGATAAAAAAGAGACCCACATTATTATTATTTTTTTAAAGAAATTTATTTCGTTCATCTTTTTAAAAACTAGAATCTGTATTAGTCACAGTAAGTTAAAAAGTTGGTTTTATAGTTCCAATTTGATGTCTTTTGTTTATGGATTTTTTTTTTTTTTTTTTTTTTTTATGCATGTTTTTGCAATTCTATAAGAAATTAACGTAAATTCTCGAAAAGGATACAAACTATTTATATCTTTCCTTTTGTAATTTAAAGTCTAGGTAGGAGCAGTAAAAAAAATAGTAAGGAAATACAGATGTGAAACGATAATTCATTCATTATTCATTACACTTTTTTAATGTGTCCATCAAGGATGTAGTGGAGGGCATAAGCCGTATACCTTCTGGATTTTTGAAAGAGACACCGTATACCCTTTGTTTCTCAAGAAAGTTATAGTTTACACACTCTAGGGTATACCCTCTGCCTTGAGCGTATATCCTCTGCTATTTTTATAACTACATCCCTGGTATCCATCAAATTTTCTTGTTAAAGGACAAAAAATTCAGGAATCCTTTTAAATATGAAGTATATTTTTATTTGATACCAAAATGCTCTTTTCATAAGATTGAATTTAATTTTTTATTTAACATTAATTTTTATGTAAGAAGTTTTTAAAAATGAGACATCACTTTTGAAACAATTTTTGAACATCATGCATTTTTTTTTCTTTTGTTATTGGACTCGGGCGGGCTCTGATTCAAAATCTTCGGGCTCGGGCAGGCAAGGACACCGAAAAACGAGTTTGATCTCATCTCTATTGTATAAATCTGCTTCATTTGAAAATGAGAAATAATGCTACGCAAAATTCAAAGTAATATGGAGGTTGGTTGGTTGGTTAAATTTCATTTTTTTTGCTGCCATATTTTGAAATTCGTAAAAAGAACATGTTATAAAAATGAGACAAGCCCCCCCCTTCCTTTTTTTTTTTTTTATTGGAAAATTTTATTTATACATGTGTAGAAAAGATTGAAAGAACTCTTTTCCACATTAAATTGCATACTTATTCCTTTTACAAGTTATTTTAATGCTACTTTGATCAAAATGACGGTACCGTACGGATACCTTTGTTTCATATCTATCATGGGTACTACTAGGTTATCCCGTTGACCAAAAAATTATCGCCAAACTATAAGAATAAATGCCAATAATGGATGATCGTGAATGTCACATTCAATGACATTAAATATGATTCACCTGTTTAAAATGTCATTAAGTTATTTTTATTTAGACTTTTTATTAATATTCTTATTAATATTCTACTAATTTTTTTTTTTTTTTTTTTTTTTTTTTTGTTATTTAAAATAAAAATTATGTCAGTATGTATAACTTGGCTATTAGTTTGGCTATTTGTATAATTTGGTAAAATTGGTCGACGGAATAACAGAGAAGTACCCTATCATGTTTTATCTATGTTCATTATATATGAGGAGCCCAGAAGCCAAAGGGTACAAGTGACAAAATTTAGATTTCGAATAAATTGAGTTCAAAGTTAAACATCAATTGTAATTCAACGAATTGAGATATGAAACTTTTGCTTACTTCTTAGTGATCTTTGAACTCTTATTTCAATAATTTTTTTTTTTAAAGTGGAATACAATTTTTCTTTTTATTTATAACTAAGCAATGTTTATCGTCATTTGGCACTTGTACCCCTTGGCTTCCAAGCAATAATGAAGAAGCTAAAGGGTACAAGTGCCAAATGAACACAAGAAATGAAAAATTATTAAATAAAAAGTTCTATTTATGAAAAAATTAAGAACAATGATGATACAAATAAGTGAAAGGACAAAATTTTGCTTTAATATAGATTCTAAAAAAGGAAAAATTATGAAATAAAAAAATGAATTAACGAAAAATTTATGAACAATGTTGATATAAATAAATGAAAGGAAAAACTTGTGTTCTAATATGTTTTAAAATTTTATTATAAGTTTAGAAACATTGTAATTTATATTTTTTAACACTTACCAACAAAGTTGAAAAGTGAATACGATTTTGGTTTGTCAGTCCGTCTGTCCACGCCCTAACTCTCGTAAATATATTCGGATAGCCTTGAAAGTTTTGGGAATTATTCATTTTTACCTCAACACAAACCTATTGCAAATGAAGTTTCTAACACGATTAGTTTATTTACAGGGATAATCAAAGTTTTTCATTACATTACAGTTTATGGGAAAAATCGTTTTAAATGAATTTGAAAGATGTTACACCTTGTCACACATTAAAATTTATATGCATTTACGAATTGCACTAAAATAAACATTTTATAAAATCCGAGGTGAAAAGAATACTTATTATTTATTTACAGAACCACAAAAAAGATTTACATTACCTAATGATAAAGAGGGAATTGTTTGGGACTTATTTTAATTATATTACAATTTTCACATGTAATAAAATTCATATATATCACTGAGGCTTAATATAAGTTATTTCGCATATAATACGTAGTACACAGTATTTACAGGGACACAAAAAAGATTTTAAAGAGTATATTCGTATTCGATTCGAAGTACTGTATACATTATCAATGATGATTGATGGATGGACGAAATGCCATTTTAATTTGAATTGAGCTTTTGAGTTTCACTAAATTTATACATGTTATATAACATGTATAAATGCTATAATTCATATACAAAGCTACACAAAAATACTCGTAAAGGTTACAGAATATGAGCGTGCTTTACTTAAGCATTCCTTTTAAATAAGTCATGTATTTCAATACTGAACTTCATTCAGTTTACTAAGAAAGGCTTATAAAATTTAGATAAAATGATATACAGGATCACGCACAAAATTTTATACATGGTCATCGAAAGTGTGTTTTAGTTCTTTGTAAATTTCAGCTAAATACTGGCGTATAATAAAGGTTCAAGATAAACTACAGAATGAACAAAAGTATACAAGTATGCTTCCATCTATTAGTATAAAGTGCTGAAAGCGAAATTTCAAACTATTATGTGTTTTCTTGCTAAACTAATTTTTCCCTTTATACAGTACATATCAACCGACTGATAAAACATAGGGCTGCTCAAAAGGATCAGAATACATATTTGGCAATGGATAGTAACTCTTTATTACCCTAAATAGCAAAAATTTTTAAAGATTTCAGGGTGTGTTGGAAGGTGTTCATAATCTATGCTTAATGCATGATTTTTGATGTAGATTCAAGCTAAATTGCACAGTGGAATCTAAATGTAGTGGAAATGTAATCGTGGAAGACTTATTGAAAAGGCGTAAGTTTCAACAACAACAAACTTTAATGAAGAAACATGATTATACAGCAAAAACTTCAGCAAACTATGCCGAAAAATAAAAGATTAAAAACATAAATAATTAAAGTCTTAAAACTCAAGCAGCATCTTCTTTTAACTAGTTACATGCCGTCATGACAAGGCATAGACAGACCAGCTGCTATCAAAAAGACAAAACGTGCTTCATACAATCATAACGAAAAACATAGGCGAAGAACAAAGCTGCATCTCTTCATTTTATACAAATCTGCTCTGAAATATTTACATATTTTCCACAAAGTCCATGTTGCCACTATCTGAGGAGAAAAACCTCTAAAAATACCAAAAGAAAACTATGTACGCCAAGCGCCATTGGCTCATTAACTATGACGTCAAACATCGACCGCGGCAAGGCTGTGAACGGCGATTCACAGTGATCCAAAATCACAGTAAAACTAGCATTATAGGATCACTCTATTTACTTCATAACGACGATTGAATCAATGGCGCCGTGCGTACTTTTCAAAACATTGTTTTGACTTGGGGATGATAAAAACACAGGTATGTCATGTTAAACAAAATTTAATAAACTAACAAGTCAAATATAACATGACATAACAAACAGCCCCCTTTTTAGCATCCCCAAGGCTTTACAAAACTTTAAAAAGACAAGACATACAAATATTTCAAATATTTAAACTTCAAAACTACATACTTAATTCCAAAAAAAAAACAAAGTCTGTCTAATCACTACCAAGTCGGGGAAAAACTTTTCAGATTCACCGGCAAAGTACTGACCAAAGTGACTGAAAATTGTATAAATCTTATTTACCCCCCAAAAATTCTAACTTACAAAAAAAATTTAAATTTCCAAAAAAAATGTCAGTCTCCTCAATGTCATGTCAAAGACATGGCAAGGAAGAGAGTGACTAAAAAGTAATAATTTAGATTTCAAAAATTTCTCTACAAAATTTCATTAATTGCTCTCTGACCTGAGGTTTAGTGAAAGGATCGGCTAAATTTAGTTTACTTGAGATGTACTTTAATTTAAACATTTTATCATAGACTAAATTTCTTAAAAACAAATATTTAATATGAATATGTTTAGTTCTTTGATTTTCTACAGGGGAATTTGAAAAGGCTATTGCAGCTTGATTATCACAAAATAATAAACTTTCTATTAAATTTAAATTCAAACTTTCATTTTCTAAAACATTTTTTATCCATATTAATTCTTTTGCAGCTTCAGTGAGGGTTACATACTCGGCTTCCATAGTTGAGAGGCTGATACATTTTTGTTTAAAAGTTTTCCAGGAAATTGGTGACTTATCTAAAAACAAAATAAAACCTCCTATGGAAACACGATCATCTCTATTAGCTGCAAAATCCGAGTCAGAATAACAAGAAAGTTTTAAATTATTGACTTTAGATAATTCTAGTTTAAAATTTTTAGTATATTGCAAGTAGCCAAGTAATCTCAGTAAACTTTGCCAGTGTTTCATACCTGGATTTGCTTGGAATTGAGATAACAAATTTACAGCATACATAATGTCAGGTCTAGTACGACCAGCAATGAAATTTAAACAACCTATTAAATTTCTGTAAGGAAATTTAGACATTTCATCCATTTCAATTTGATTACTAGGAGAGTCCATTTTTGACAAAACTAATCCCTTAGGTATTGGCACATTACTCATAGGAAAATTATATTTTGAATAAAAGCTACAGACTTTTTCAATGTAAGAACTTTGATGAATATACAGCTTATCATTTGTTTCCTCGAACTCAATACCCAAGAGCTTCTTTGTTTTTCCTAAAATTTTCAGGTTGAAAAATTTCTTTAGCAGGTTTATTCCAAGCTCTAAATCCTTTTCTGTTTTTCCAAATATTACTATGTCATCTACATACAATAAAAGTACAAGTTTATTTTCATATACATAAACACAGTTACACCAGTTGAGCTTACAAAAATTCAATTTTAAAAGTACATCATCTATTTCAAAAAACCATTGCCTACCACTTTGGTGGAGGCCATATAGAGATTTATTCAATTTACAAACTTTATTTTCATCACCAATGAAACCCTCCGGCTGCTGCATATAAATTACTTTATCTAAAACTGCATATAAATAAGCATTATTGATATCTATTTGTACATTTAACCATTTAAAAAGACATACAAAAATTGTGAAAAACAGTCTTATAATTGAAAAACTTACAACCGGACTAAATACCTCTTCATAACTTAAACCTTTTATTTGACTAAATCCCTGTGCAACAAGGCGCGCTTTAAATCTTACAATTTCATCTTTTTCGTTTTTCTTAATTGTGTAAACCCATCTATTTCCTAAAATTTGAGCATCTTTAGGTGGTTCAACAAGATCCCACACTTTGCGGTCATACATGACCTGCATTTCTTGTTTCATTGCTTCTTCCCACTCTGATGCTTCGGGTGTTTTTAAAGCCTCTTTGTAATTTTTAGGGATTTTTATTTCTATTAAATTTACTTCAGAATTTGAAAAATTTGAAACTTTACCTGTTTGAGTATTATGTTTACTGAAATCAAAAAAATCATAATCATATTTTATATTGTTATCTGCACAGTATTTAATTGTATCATTTAAAGATCTTAATCTAACTTTAGTCCCCTCAATTCCATAGTAAATATCAGTCCTGGGCTCATTTTTTCTAGGAACAGCAGACCTAACCCAATTAATGGATTTGCAAGGAATTTGATCTGTATCATTTAAATTTTGACTAGTTTCAACAGGACTGATTTGAACTTTTGTTTTAGATGGGCTATCACTTCTACTTTCTGACTCGATTAGGTCATCAATCATAGGAAAGATATCACCATCTGCTGGGAAATTTAAACAAGAAAAAGACCAAAAATTTTGTTGTTTTGAATTTACTATGTCAACCCCCCTTTTACTTTCGTCAAATCTTACATTTATTGTTTCAATTATACGTTGCTCATCTAAAACCCAAATACGGTACCCCTTAGTTAATTGTGCATAACCGCACATAATTCCAAGTTTGGCTCTGTTATCGAGCTTTTTCCTTTTCTGTTTTGGTATACCTACATAGGCTAAACAGCCAAATTTCTTTAGATGAGCAACTGAAGGCTTTCTACCATAATACAATTCCATAGGAGTTTTCTTAAATCCCTTGTGACAAACCCTGTTCCATACGTATGTGAAACATAACAAGGCCTCAGCCCAAAATTTCTGTGATAAGCCACTTGAATTTAAAAGAGTTTTGACACCATCAAGGGCGGTTAAATTAAAACGTTCCGCAGTCCCGTTCATCTCAGGAGAATACGGGTTCGTTGTTTCATGGGAAATGCCTTGACTTTCTAGAAATTTATCAAACTCTTCATTGCAAAATTCTAGCCCCCCATCTGTCCTAACAGAGATTATTTTCTTGTCTAAGAACCTTTCGGCTCGTTTTTGAAATCTAAGAAAAGTCTCAAAAGTGTCAGATTTATTTTTAAGGGCAAAAACAGTTACTTTTCTAGAAAAGTCATCAATAATAGATAAAAAATACCGACTTCCGCCATGAGATGAAACAGGCAAAGGGCCACAAAGGTCCATATGCAGCAGCTGGAGGGGGGCATTAGAACGAATTTGACCTATTGGTTTAAAGGAAACTCTTTTTGATTTAGCCAATTTACATGAAATACAATCATCGGTCAACTTTGACAGCTCTGGAAGACCATTAACACAATTTAGTTTACTGGTGTTCACCAAATATTCACTGTTAATGTGACAAAATCGGTCATGCCATAATTCGTTTACATTAAATTTATCTATTTGATTAGCTGAAAAGTTGACCCGATTGTTATTTTCATTACTCTTAGTTACATATTTAGATGGCTTCAAAAAATATAAATCATTTTTACGTAAAGCATAAAAGAGCTCGTTTCCTTCTTTATCAAAAACATGTACTTTTCCATTTTTGCCCACAAAATTTATCCCCAACCTTTCAAGTTTAACACCAGATAACAAATTTCTTCTCAAGTTAGGATTATATAAAACATCTTTTAAAATAATACGATTAAATTTACCATTTTTACAACGTATCAAAAACTGAACTGTTCCTTTACCTTCAACCGGACATTCTTTCTCCCCAACTGCGAGAGACATGTGCAAGTCAGATACTGGCTCAAAAGTGAAAAATAAATTTCGATTGCTACAGAAATGCGCTGTAGCGGCAGTGTCAAAAACCCATTGGGTATTACCGAAGCCCAGATCTGATGAGTTTGCCTCGCACAGTTCGGGAGAAATTTCAATTAAACTGCATTCCAGTTCAGAAAAGGTATAGTTAAAAAGATGTTTACATTCAACATTACTTGTTTCCAAAGGCCCTGAAAATTTTTTATTTTTACTTTTAAAATTAATTTTAGAACTTTTAGACTTATTAAAATTACTTTTAGCATTATCAAAGTTACTTCTAGAATTATCAAATTTACTTTTAGAATTATCAAAATTAGTTCTGGAATTATCAAATTTACTTTTATCATTAACTTCATTACTAAATTTACTCATTTTAAATTTACAATTAGAAATTAAATGGCCATAACTTTTACAAAAATAACAAGGGCCAATTTTACTTTTACTTTTTTCAAAACCTTTGGATTTAAATTTACCTGGAGAACATTTCACAGACGATTCACTGGCAAAAGCAACATTGGCAAGGTCTCTCTGGGACAACTTCAGCCGGTTTTCTTCCAGTAACAACTCAGCCTCGATCTTATCAGGCACAAACTCAGCATCACTCCAGCGGTAAATAGCCTGGACAGTCGCCTGGAACTCCTCTGGTAGACTCCTGATTAGCTGGTAGCCTTGATACAACGGTTGTAGCTCATGTCCCACTTCACGAAGACGCTCTGCTGCCTGCTTAACTCGGCACAAAAAAAGTCCCAGGTGTATATCTGGTATTAAAGAAAACATCAAGGAGCTGGATTATCCTTGCTCGGGTAGTGGGCTGAAAATGTTCATGTAAAATTCTCCAAGCTGTTGCACCATCTGTTGTACTTGAAACCAGGGGCTTGAATTCATTGCTCAATGACTGGTAGATTATCGTATAAGCACGGTTTTTCCTTAGATTTATATCTTGTTTTTCTCTCCATGTCAAGTCAGTCACAGTAGCAGGAACTTCTGTAGCAGCAGGAACTTCTTTACCGTCATTGTTTACCGGTGTGCCGGTCGTAACTTCCTCAGACTTCTCAATAAATTCCCAAGCATTGTAGTGGAGCAGGAGAACCTTTACCTCATGTTTCCAAACTTCCCAATTGGCGCCGGTCAGCAGGGTGATATTCTGATTAATTTCCATCAGCCCCCTTCTTTTATTGACGGCAACACAAACTTCGGAAAAAAAATTTTCAAACAACTTCGGCAAATAGGTTCTATGCAGCAACACTAACCTTCTGAACAGCAATTTCGGCAAACAAAAGTTCCATACAGAGACACCAACTTCGGCGGAAAAAATTTCTATTCAATCAATAAGCAGAAAAGTTCTTAGGAACCGCCATTATCTTCACTTCCACATTTCCAAAAAAAAAACAATCTTCGGGGTTACGAGCCTGGGCCCATAACCCACTGATGTAGATTCAAGCTAAATTGCACAGTGGAATCTAAATGTAGTGGAAATGTAATCGTGGAAGACTTATTGAAAAGGCGTAAGTTTCAACAACAACAAACTTTAATGAAGAAACATGATTATACAGCAAAAACTTCAGCAAACTATGCCGAAAAATAAAAGATTAAAAACATAAATAATTAAAGTCTTAAAACTCAAGCAGCATCTTCTTTTAACTAGTTACATGCCGTCATGACAAGGCATAGACAGACCAGCTGCTATCAAAAAGACAAAACGTGCTTCATACAATCATAACGAAAAACATAGGCGAAGAACAAAGCTGCATCTCTTCATTTTATACAAATCTGCTCTGAAATATTTACATATTTTCCACAAAGTCCATGTTGCCACTATCTGAGGAGAAAAACCTCTAAAAATACCAAAAGAAAACTATGTACGCCAAGCGCCATTGGCTCATTAACTATGACGTCAAACATCGACCGCGGCAAGGCTGTGAACGGCGATTCACAGTGATCCAAAATCACAGTAAAACTAGCATTATAGGATCACTCTATTTACTTCATAACGACGATTGAATCAATGGCGCCGTGCGTACTTTTCAAAACATTGTTTTGACTTGGGGATGATAAAAACACAGGTATGTCATGTTAAACAAAATTTAATAAACTAACAAGTCAAATATAACATGACATAACAATTTTCTTACTTAATAACAGTTAAAATGCATTTATTTAATGCATAAAAAAGCAAATGGCTTTGTATTTCATTGGTCGCACTTCTGCTATATAGTCGTTAACGGACACAACTGTACTTATACCCCTTGGCCTCTAAACGTTTCACTGTTTTGGGAAAGAGGTTAAGTAACTGACCCCTATAACTCAGTACATGATGAAAAAAACACTCTTAACTCTTTACCTACAAATAAATAGACATATTTCCAGATAGCCTGTGCACTTAACTCAATTTTTTCAATTTTGTCACTTATACCCCTTGGCTTCTGGGCTCCTCATATAAGATATATATTCATATATATCTTTTTCTTATCCATTAGATTTAGTTTTGCACCACTTCTCATTCTTCTTCACACAATGAAAAATTGCATTTGGGTCCTTTTTAAAAAAAGTACCACATAATTATACCTTATGCAGTGGCGCAGCGAGGGGGGGTTTTGGGGGTTAAAACCCCCCCCAGAGCCATGACAAAAATACAAAAATTTCCACTTTTATGAACCGAATCATAAAAAAAAAACTAAAGTTAGAATTTTTTTTGTTTTGATTTCGAAATCTGCCGCTTTATTGAATCAAATTTTATTTTAAAATTTGACTTGTTTAAGCGGCAGTAATGTATTTTCTTTGAAAAATAGGGAAAGCACATAGCAACAGTATCAGTATCGAAAACTGGTCACTCAATTTCGGAAAGGGCCGGCATTCATTTATGCTATAGGAAATCAGCCGAAGGCTAAAGGGAATGGTCATTTCCTGTCGCTGCCAATGCCGTCTCAGGTTTTTCAATACTGCACCACTGGAGGGAGGGGGGTCTTAATTAGTTGCATCTGTTTCTTGCTCTTTTTTTGGAAACGAGAACTCTCGAATTCCAGGAAAAACACTAAAACACATGCTCGCATGCTTTGAAGGATAGACTTAATTCCACAAACATTGTGTTGTTAGTTGCTATAGTGCTAGGGTTTTTTTTATTGTGCGTTTCGCTATGGAGGATATTAAATCCTCTTCAGAGAAGAAAATTATGAAAAAGATGGATATAAGAGATCATTTTTTTAAATCTTTCAAGCATTCTTGAAATCCAGGTATGTTTGGAAAGTATATAATTCGTTTATATTTATGTTTCTGGAAAGATATTAACAGCGCCATGAGAAAGGGGGAGGGGAGGGCGGTCGCCCAGGGCGCAGAGATTTAGGGAGCGCCAAATTTCTAACTCCTTTCTACTTACTACTACTTTAAAGGGGCTACTTTCAGACAATTTTTTTAATTAATATTAATTCTTATTTAAAAAACGCCCGAAAAAGGCAAGTGGGTAAACGGGAAAAAAGTTACCTGAAAAACAGTTATTCAAAAAAAGGTGACATGACTACAAAAGCGAAAAAAATGTTACCGGAAAAAAAAGAAACATAGAATTGATTTTGGGAAATTATTATTGATTTTGGGAATTCATTATTGATTTTGAGGATTCATTGGTTAAGTATTTAGAAGGGATCAGGGAGAGGCTCTTAATTTAGGTAAATGGTTTTTTTGTGCTGAATTAACTGTTTTGGTTCAGTTTTTGGACATATGATACCCCCCCCATCCGTAACCTCTCAAATTAAATCAATAGTTTTTTACGCAGATTTATCCGATTCACTTGGAATTTCGGACATAGGTTCATTATGATAAGACGTATCTCTGATTAGTTATAGGGTTCTTTTGCTTATTATAAAGGGAGGATGGTCAATTAACCCCCTCCCCCCACAAATTAGATAGATCGGTTTTATGAAAAATTATCTGATGTATTTCAAATTTTATATAGAGATTCTTTCTGATAAGGTGAATCCCTGAATAATTTTAAGAGTTTAATGAGTAAAGGGGAGAGTGGACGGGGGGGGGGGGGGGGGGGGGGGGGTAATCCCTCTTAAATTAAATAAATGTCTTTTCACGCAGAAATATCCGATTTGCTTCCAATTTTGGACATAGGTTCATTATGATAAAACGTATCTCTGATTAGTTACTGGGTTATTTTTCTTATTATAAGGGGGGCAAGCAATTATTTCCCCCTCAAATTAGGTAAATCGGTTTTATGCAAATCGTTGTTTTAACCGATGTATTTCAAATTTTAAATATAGGTTCTTTCTGATAAGGTGAATCCCTGAATAGTTTTAAAGGTTTAATGGCTAAGTATAAAGGCAAAAACGAGGATAACTTCCCTTAAATTAAATAAATAGCTTTTATGCAGAATTATCCGATTTGCTTCAAATTTTGGATGTAGCTTCTTTATGATCAAGCGTATTTCGGATTAGTTATGAGGTTCTTTTGTTTATTAAAATAGGAAAAAGGACGATTATACAACCCCTTAAATTAGATAAATTGTTTTTTATGCATAATTATCCGATGTATTTCAAATTTTTGATATAGATTTTTTCTCATAAAGTGGATCCCTAAATAGTTTTAAGGGCTTAATGGCTATTTATAGATGGGGGAACTGGGGATAACCCCACTTAAATTACATAAATGGCTTTTTACGCAGAATTATCCGATTTGCTTCAATTTTGGATGTAGTTTCCTTATGGTAAGGCGTATAAGCTATTGAATGTAGTTAAAATGGGGAGGGATGCACCAGTTCCTTCAGGAAACTCTTTCGGGGAAACAAGCTTGCTTTCCCCATTCGACGGAGGGGGATGTCCGGTAGATATCGCGGGCGGCTAGTCTCTTAGGAAATTTGTCGATCAGGGGATTTCCCGGTAAAGGTTTGACGCAAAAATATTCAAGTAACATAAAAAAGCGAGTTGAATGCAATTGAACGCAAATAACAAATAAAAACAATTTTTCTTTCTTTTTTTATTTAATGATTGAAAACTATTATGTCAGAAAACATTATAACACATTTTACCTTTTTTTCTTATAATGATTAATTTCCATTCATTTTGCATTTAAAACTGGTTTATTTATTTATTTTTTTTTTATTTGTGAAAAAAGTAATATACTAAATCATTTGTTGTAATTTTCATTTTAATTTACGCCAAATATTTATCATTTAAAACTGGATTTTTATTAATTAATGTCCCATATTACACATCACAAAATATAATATAAAACATAAAAAAATATATGTTAGAAAACTTTAATGTACAAACTATATTGTATGTCACGAACGAATGAACAAGTGAATTAATTAATTTGTAGTAATAAAAATAGTTTTTTTTTTATTACTAGCTTATGTTAGTAATTAGAAAGTTAATTGTTTAAAAACCTGTAGTTCTTGATAGATCTTCAGGTTTGAGCGCTTAAAAAATAAAAACAGATTTAAATTAAAGGGAAAAAACGATTTTAAGAAAAACAGGATATTTTTTTCTTTGTTACTATATTTATAGAATACTGAAAAATGCTATGCAGCAACATAAATCACAATTTTAAATGCAAACAGCTATTGAGGATATATAAACAAACACTTAAAACTATTCAAGGATTCACTTTATGCGAAAGAACCTATAGCTAAAATTTGAAAAACATTGGATAATTGTGCATAAAAAATAATTTATCTAATTTAAGGGGGGGAATAATCGTGCCTCCCCCCTTTTTAATTAGCAAAAGAACCCCATAACTACTCAGGGATACCCTTTATCTTAATGAACCAACATTCAAAATTTGAAGCAAATTGGATAATTCTGTGTAAAAAGCTATTTATTTAATTTAAGAGAGGTTATCCCCCATGCACCCTCTATACTTAACCATTAAACTCCTAAAATTCTTCAGGCATTACATGCTGTGACGACGTACTGACAACTTTAATCGTGGCAGAAGATAGATAGCGAAGTCTTATTCTTAAAGTATGCATAGTTGAAAGTATCTTCATTCAAAAGCTCTTAAGAACAGGTTCTATTGACCTCAAGGGATATGCCTAGAAAATAATTGCACTGGTCTAGTGGCAATGAGCTGAGGGGGACACTGGGATTATTGCGCATCGAGAGGGAAGGAAAGTAGTTAAAAGAGAGACATGTGCTGGTAATGTACAAGAAAGTACATTGATGTAAGATGGCTTAGACGTGCTAAGCGAAATGTAATATTGGAGTGAGGCTCCTATGTAGTTGTAATGTCGCTTTATTTAATTTTTTAATAATTGGTTTATGGATCTAATAAAGAACTTGAGGAATTAAAAATGTGTTATTGATGAACTTAACAAATAAACCAATTTAGTAAAGAGAAACTCAGGGCGCAACACCACAATACTATATATAAGCCTCGTCAGAAAGAACCTATATCCAAAATTGTTTGAAATAACACGTTGAATAATTCTGCTTAAAAACCATTTATCTTATTTAGGGCGGAGGGGAGGGGGTAATCGTCCATTCCCAAAACTAATCAGGCAAGCATATTTTCATTATGAACGTATATTCAAAAATTGAATCAAAGCAGTTAATTCAGCATGAAAAAAACACTCACTTAAATTAAAAGCCGACCCCTGACCTCCCCCCCCCTTTCATACTTAGTCAATAAATCCCCAAAATCAATTTCTTGTCACTTTTTTTCCGGTAACATTTTTAGCTTGTCCCTTTTTCCCGATAACTCTTTTTCCTAGATTCAGGCAAGTAGATATCATGATTAAAAAGCTATGTAACTGAGAAATGTTCTTCATTCTTTGATAAGATCTTTCAGAAGACGATTCTCACAGTTGCCAACTTGTATGGTTTTACGCGCGGATAAAACAGTTGCGGAAAAATGCAAATTTGAAAGGATCGCCGAAAAAGCACACATTTCGTTAATATTTTGTGAAAAAAACGACAATTTCGTCAATGTTTTTGTCAACGAACTTTGTCAAAAGATTGCCGAAAAACGCGAATTTCCTGTGCGGATCGCGGAGAAAACGGCAATTTCACCAAATATCGCAGATAAAACGCTGATTTCGTCTGAAGACCGCGGGGAAAACGTCGATTTCGTCTAAAAATTTGTGATATAATGACGATTTCGTTAAAAAATAGGGGTAAAACCGCCGTTTTCGATAAAAGATTGCTTAAAAATATTTTGTCAAAAGATCATTGAAAAAAAAGGCCGCTTTCATCAAAAGATCACGGAAAAAATGCCGATTTCGTCGAAAGACCGCGGGAATAAAACGCCGTTTTCAAGAAAAGATCGCGTAAAATTGCAAATTTTGTCTAAAGATCGTCGAAAAAAACGCCGATTTCATAAAAAAAAAACTCTGAAAAACACCGATTTCGTCAAAAGATTGCAATAAATCGCCGATTTTGCTTAAATATCGCAGATAAATCGCCGATTTCGTCTAGAGGTCGCGGAAAACGCCGATTTCGTCAAAAAATCGCGGAAAACCGCCGATTTTGAAGAAAGATCGCAATAAATCGCCGATTTTGTCTGAAGATCGCGGATAAACCCTCTTAAATAGGGGGGGGGGGAACTCGCGGAATCCCTCCCCCCCCCCCGCCAATTTCCGAAAGAAATTTCTACCAGAATCACCCCTGAAACAACTCTATCCCCCCCCAGAGCCGAATTCTGGCTGCGCCACTGCCTTACGCAAATAAAAATCTGTTTAAAATGGAAATTCGATTGGTTTTATGGGGCTCTGTTTTATTAGGTTTTACTACATAAGATATTGTTTGTACCCAACATGTTCAGGTTAAAAAATTTGGGTACCCCCCCCCCCCCATTCAAAAGGCTGGTTACACCTATGAATTCCATTAATTCTTGAGAAAGTGCTATTGTGGAAATCATAAAAATGCAGCACAGCAGTGCCACCTATACGGCGATTTACAATAATATGTAAACAACATCAAATCATATTACAGATTAATGGAATCTGAAGTTTTATGAAAATCTGTTCATTAATTCTAGAGATAGAGTTTATTGCAGCAATCACAAAAAATTCTATAACAGCTCTATCTGTTGAGCAATTTACACCAAAATGTAGAAAATGTTAATTCATGTCAAGAATTAACTGAATCTGAAGTTTGATGAAAATCTATGCATTAGTTCAGAAGATTGAGCATTGAAAAAATCATGAAAAATGCTTCTGCTGAATGATTTACACCAAAAGTACAAAAAGTCAATTCATACCAAAGACGAACTAAATCTGAAGTTTAATGAAAATCTGAGCAAATCTGTTCTTGAGAAAGAGCACCCACAAAATTTGTGTCACATACAGACAGACATTTTGTAAAAACATGTTTCTTAGCTCTCTAACTCTTAAAACATGTAAATCCATTGAAAACCAAATTTTGAAATTATTCCACATCCAATACTTTTTTCTTGTAAAGATAGAAGTAAAAATATGAAGCAGAAACACATTAAGATTTTAAAATTGCTTCTATATTAATTTTCTCAATTAAAGTTCCTTTTGATGTAGAAATAAATATAATCTGACATACTTTCTCAATTCAAATTTTGTTATTTATTCTCTGTATATTTAATTATCTGATTTATTTTCATATTTTTCAGATCTATGATCACCCTGTATTAAAAATGATTGAACAAAAAATTCAAATACATCACATACTAGGGATGGGCATTATTTAATGTATTAGGATAAAAAAACATTGTTATTATGCTGGAACCTAATATTGCGTTAACATGTTACCGAAAAGTCCCTGTTAATTAAATAACATATGGTTTTAAATGGCGGCGTGTTCATTCATTTGCCTTAATCAAAAACTCAATTTCGCATCTTTAAAAAAGAACAATATTCACCAGTGGTGTCCATCCCCCCCCCCCAAACCTAATGACGCAAATCCCCCCCCTCAAAAAAAATCTTCATACTTTACATTGCCCCCCTCCCCACCACTAAACATAATATCAAATGTAAAATATATTCTTATTATTATCTACTGCACATCAGAATATCAATTGTAAAATATATTCTACTTATTATCTACTGCACATTCAAAAGATAGCGAGTTGAGCATAGAAGGAATTAGTTGTTATTGCCTTTATCTAGAATTTCCAGAAATTCACAGAAAACACAGGAACATTTCTGGAAGTTAAATGTTGAAAAAATTTAAAACTGATATTAAAAAAAAATCAAGATTTTTTTAACAGGAAAAAAAAGGAAATATTAAGAATTTAAAATCCATCCCCCCCCTCCCCCCCCCCCCAAAAAAAAAAGATGTACTTTTTCTCAAATTTCCCCGAAAAACTAAATTGTATGACTCATCTTGCGCCACCAAACCCCTTTTTGGGCACTCCTGATATTCACTAAAAATGTACTGAAACGTTTCTTTTGAGACGAGCCCACCTAATTGGCCCTATCTTCACTGTCTGGCCATAGGCAACTCTGTTAGACGTGTGGTGCTTAAAAATTGTTTTGCATTTCATCAATCCCTAATGCATGAATAGAAACAATTTGCAGCCCTAATTAAATGCTTTTTCGACTGGGTGCCTGGTGCTAGGTCACCACTATCACATACTTTTTCCGATTATGATGGCACAAAGTTGCGATAAACGAAATACTGAAATAAATAGTAGATCTGAAAAACATCTGAATATTTGTAAGAAAAAAGGTCATGCTTCGCTTGATTTGTAACAAAACTATTTTCAACCAAAGACCATGTTACAAATAAAAAAAGAAAAATTTGATTGGATCAATAAATTATATCGATATCGAAAGACAAACACTTCCTTTCCCTAGAGATATCTTACGATATCATGTGCCGGACCCCCTTCCCCCGTACCCATAAAATTATAACGTTATATTTGTACAGCCCCAAATTGAGCACGCTACATGATTAGATCTAAATATTTTTCCTTTGTACACCTATATTACAAATGCGTTTTAAATTGAGTTTTATCTTTGAATTTTGCAATATATTTGCCGTTTGTGTTACCTAAATGACGAAAGCATTGATTTCTAATCCCCCCCCCCTCCCCCCACACACACCAAGAAAAAACAGCGAAACTCGAGCTCAGAATCGTTAAATTTATAAAAAGTACATTTTTGCACTATTTAAGTGAAATGCATTTATTTATAGTTATATGCCTAAAAAATTAATTCTCTCAATTTTAGATAAAAAATCTATTTTTTATTTAAACTGAACATTATTTTCTACATTCAAATAAAATGCACGAATTTATATATTTTTAATTAATTAAATCGTCCAAAACATGTACATTGGAACTTCAGATAGAATTCCGCAGTTGAAACCAACCACAGATAATTTCTAAATGTTCCTAATTCATTCTGAGATATTTACGTATAAATCTAGTTTTTAAAATAGATAATGATCATTTATTGTTTGGGTAACTTTCAATAAAAACAGATAATTTAACATGTTTCCAATTATTCATGTGTAAGTACTTTCTGCTGAGACTGTAACATTTGGTGCAAAGTGTTTTAAATTGAAAAAATATGTTGATAATAAATACAACAGAATTAACAATTTTATCTGAGTGAATGACATTTAATTAAAAGTATTTGTTTTTTCTTTGTGGTTTTCGGATGTAATGAAAGAGGAAGTATTAAATGATTTTCAATAGGGAAAGATTCTATGTTGATATTGGAAGGGTGATGGAAGATATGGAGGGTTTACTCATTTTTGAATATTTAAAAGGGTTATTAGTACATACTCATGGAATTTTTTTGAGAGGGGGGGGGGGAGATTTTGGCATTATAAATTTTGTTTTCCGGTCAAATAATTTTATTTTTTTTGTTTTGCATTTGCGTTAAAAGATTTTATTTCTGTGATTTTATTTCGCTAAAAAAAAAAAAAAAAAAGAGAGAAAGAAATGAAAAAAAAAAAAGAAAGAAAGGGAAATAAAGAAAATAGTATTCCATAATTTGTGAAATAACTTAATTTTAGTACAGTTGTAATTAATTTGAAAAGTATATTTGTATGAACGAAATTTGTTTGTATGAATTGCATTCGATTAAAAAAATATAAATAATATTTTTTTGTTCTTGTGAAATTAACTTTGAATAGGTGTTGATAGATGTGTGGCCGCTATTAAGTTGCGGATCAATTTTTCTTTTATAATATTTTACAATGTTGTTGAAAATTGTTTATGAATACGGTTTGTCTACTCGTGTAAATATAGTCTAATTGCCATGAAATTGATATATGTATTATTAGAATTTAGTATGGTATGTTCGGTTTTGAGAAGGAAGTTTGCAGGACTGCTCAGAAGATTTCCATTACTTTACGGTGCATGTTAAAAAATCACTCGCTGTGTATTTTAATGATATTATAGTATTTAAAACATACTAAAATTGATATACATCACTGTCGTGTACTACAAGGTTCTTACTAAAGAATATGGTGTGCATAGAATCTATCGCTTATTTATAAGAACATACAAAAGTATTTGGGTATAGAAGAAAATTAAAATTAATTAAATTATTGAAACCTATAAACAAAAATTGCTGGGAGTGAGTTTTCAATAATGGTATGCGTTTTAAAGTTTAACTACTTTTTAAATGTTACTTGGTTTGTACAAATTTTAGATCACATGCAAGGTCAAACAAATGTTCTCAATAATATTCGTCTATTGGTTGAAATTGCTGAATAGAAATTTTCAACTGTGCTATGCATTTAACAGAGCTAACTTTTAGCATATTATATGTAGTAAGCACACATGTCTGTAGATTCATATACAGTGCTGAAAATAGTCGTATATTTTAACGACTATTCATGGTAATAGCAGAAATCGTGTTTTCAAATGCATTATATCTTTTTTTCCAAATTGTTCAATAAGACGCCATCTTCCACCTTTGTAAATTGTCAAGTTTTGTTTATAGCATTCTAAATGTGTTGGAAGGTGTTTCATAATCTATACTGTATAAATTAATTTTTTTTGTTAGAGATCGTGTTAAAACTCTATTATTAAACAGGGTGTCTTATCATTTACCATTAACTCATTTCTAAACTGTTCTGTTAAGAGTTATAGTTCCAATAGCAAAAATGTTTCAAATTTTGTTCTCGTCTGCATCACATAAAAATCAATTTACACTTTTTTTAAATAGATAAGAAATTACAAACTTTATCCAATGCGTGGTTTGTATAAGCTTTATTTAGAAAAGTTTTTTCATGTTCTAACAAGTAAAACAGTAAAAATTTATTCTTGTATGCTCAAAACTTACTGAGTTATGATACTTAGAATTTTATGAATTCTAATGTTTTAATCATCATAACCGGGAAAACCTGTTTTTAGTGTCAGAAAATGCCAAAAAAGTATGAAATTCAAAGTATCATAATTAATTAAGTTTAGTCTTGTCTTGCTGAAATTAAATTTTTAATCACAAATTGATTTTGATTAATCTTAGTAAAATATAGCATTTATAATTACGTCAAAAAGTTATTTAAAACGTTTTGTTTGAAAGGCCTTCTAATTAAAACATAAGTAAGTTATATGTTATGAAAATAACAGGTTGTTGGAACCTGTTACCTGTAAAAGAATGGAACGATGTAACCTGTTAACCAAAAATAACTACATTTTCCATCTCTATTACATACATTGGTGGTAGATATTTGAAATACACTTTTTAATGACTATTATTTCAAATTTGGAATGCAACAAGACTTTCAAACTTTTCTTTTATCTCAAGTATCACAACAGTATTGAAGTTTTTAGAACAGATCTTTCTTGTGCATGTACATTTCCATATAGAGTTCCATTATGAGGATGTATTTCAATATTGTGTCATTTGACTACCAGGCTCTTAATTTTAAAAAAATTAAAAAAAAAAAGAGGTTAAAGATACACAATGATTAAAATCAAAAAATAAATAAATAAAAAGAATTTTTTGCCATAGAAATAATCATGGAAATATTTTATATCTTTAAAACTACAATAAAGATTGCTTTTTTCGCCTAGTGCTATAATAATTTGACTTCAGTTATATTTACTCCAGCATATATAATGTGTTCATTTTCTATTTAAAAATTAAAACTTTAACACTATA
The DNA here is from genome assembly GCA_964019185.1 of Maratus speculifer. NCBI lineage: Eukaryota > Metazoa > Arthropoda > Arachnida > Araneae > Salticidae > Maratus > Maratus speculifer. Next base: position 83,758,566 of record OZ025289.1, on the reverse strand, counting down.
AACCGCTTATATCGGTATTTAAGATTATTGGACTGGTGATATGACTCAACTAAAGCTTCTTAACCTTTCTACTGCCGCGACCGGATATATCCGTTCACTAGGCTGCAGATTTCACTGCAGTTGAATCTTTATTTAAATTAATATAATTCTACAAATATAATCCAATTTTAAGCTATATTTGATATTCTCAAGGCTTATAAGCATATAAGTTACAAAAAAGTAAAATCATTTTAGAAAATATCTCTTTTATTAACATTTAAAATAAATTAAGGAGAAAACAACATTATAATTTTGCAAATTTGCTTGGCGGTCAGGGGATTAAGGCTTCTTGTCATGCAGTTTCTGAATTCCCCTCGGTAATGTTAAGTCTATGGGTATTTGCAGAGTTACCCCCAGAGGATTTCAGGGAGGGCGCTCCGCCCCTCCTGCCCTTTAGTTAAAAAACTAGCACCCCTCTTGCCTCGTCATCCAAAAACTAGTGCCTCTCTTGTCGATCATTCAAAAAAAAAAAAAAAAAGGTGTTCTTCTTGCCCCACATTTCAAAAAACGCAGCTCTCCAGCGATGATCCGAATGCGCTACAGCGGGTAAATTATGCAAAAAATTGGCGACGGAACGCAAAAAACAGCCTCATACGCGTCCTGTGGGACGAGAAATTTCGTCACAGAAATCACTAAAAAAACAGCAAGTTTCGTTAAAAATTGCGAAATAACGACTAATTTCCAGCAAATTTCGCAAAAAATGGCTAATTTCATCTGAAAGTTTCACAAAACGGCAGATTTCCTCAAAAGATCGTGCAAAAACGACAAATTTCTTCCAAAAGTCGCGATAAAACAGAAAATTTTGTAAAATGAGTCGCAAAAAACAGAAAATTTCATCCAAAAATCGCAATAAAACAGAAAATTCTGTGAAAAATTCCGTTTTGGGGATATTTTCACAAGATTTGTTTTTGATTTTCATTTTTTCGCGATTTTATAGAAAAATATGTAGTTTTCTATGATCTTTTAACAAAAACTGCTGTTTTTGCGATCTTTCAATAAAATTTGACGTTTTTTCGCGATTTTTTTGTTTTAGCAAAATATGCCGTTATTTGCGACCTTTTAATAATCTGCTATTTTTTGGGATCTTTTAACAAAATCTTCTATTTTTCGTAATCTTTTAGCAATATTTGCCGTTTTTTTCAACAAAATTTACTTTTTTTTTTTTTTTTTTTTTTGCAATTTTTTTGATGAATTTTCTATTTTTTCACAACTTTTTGAACCGCTAGATTCTAGATTCAATTCTATAAAAATGCCCTTAAAAATGAAAACTGCCCTAAAAAATGTTAAAAGTGCCCTTTTCACAACAGTAGCGCCCTGCCCTTTTTTAAACCTGGGGGAAACTCTGGTATTTGGATGCAGTCATGTAATTAACCCTCTAAGTGTTTGAAATATAATATTCTGTTCACTAAGCTCCAAGTTTCACTGAAATAAAAGCAATATTTAAGATAACATAATTCTATAGCTTTAACGAATTTTCAATACATTTAAAATGATTAATACTCTCAAGGATTACATTCATATTTGTATTTAATTTTTTTTTTTTAATAATGTTGAAAAAATGATATTTTCTGACCATTTGAAGCAAACTACAGAGAAAACAACATTATAGTTTAGCTCATTTGCAAGATGCTCAGAGAGTTAAAATATCTCTTCGAAAAATTAATATTATTAATTTCTATTTTCTGTGTATTCTTCTTAAGGGATGTCTCTTTTATTCTTAATTCTCAAAATATTTCTAAAATCTATGCATAATTTTATATGAAGTATAAAATTTTACTCCCAGTTTGTCCACTTTTAACACATGAAATATTATACAGTCAAACCCCGTTATAACGAACTTCAAGGGACCGAAGTTTTTGTTCGCTATATCTGATGGTTCGCTATATCCGAATCGTTAAAAAAGTTATAGTTTACAAAATATGTATATAATTACCTGATACCTATATGTTCAATAATCATGTATTAAGAAAAAAAAACGTAAATTCGTTTAGAATGAATTAAATTTGATGGAAATATCCATCACGCATAGATCACAAAAGGGTAATAAAATTAATGGAACAATTTTACTCAAAATGCTATATATAAAACCATCTGGGTGGTCTAAGAGGTACTCTTGGTAATAAAAAGTTTAAGGCCTCTGAATTTAAAACACCACTATTGTACACTGACTTTTAACATCAAGAGTATTTATAATGGGCAATAAAATAAATTTACTACAGCTTTCCTGACATGAGAAAGTTTCTCTTACATCACGTGTCCCTAACAAAGGCGAGGACGCCCATCACCCAATAATCACAAATCCAGTGTATTCTGTTCTCCAATAATAGTTTAACAAACTTGGACCCTCTCCCAGGTCGGGAAAAGAAAGAATATTTTTTTTCTCGAGTGGTCAGTTGCTAAAAAATTCTCGACGTGCATTGTGCCCAGAGGATCCCATGGATTATCCCTCTCGCTGAGTGCCAAAAAGATGCTCCGACGTCCGAAGATGACAGTGATGGAATTCAACAGTTTGGCAAGTAATTTTTTTACTATAATAGTTCCCCCACAAATTTTTTGAAATTAAAGTCAGCTGCAATATGGGAGTTCTGCAAAATATTATTATTGTTATTATTTTTTTTTTCTTCTTAACAACAATGTTATTCTAGAGAAATTTGAATTGTCAACTCTTTCGGGTGATATTTTCACCATAATGTATTTTGTTTGTTTAATGTAAAGTTTTGTAAATATCTGTAAATAAATTTAATGTTTAATTGTTAACTAGTGTAAAAGAGTTATTTTATTTATAAAGAAAATGTGTTTACTTCTTGATTTACATTTATGAGTAATTATTTGAATTTATTGCTTACTTCATTTTATCTTCTAATAATAATAGCGTAAATCGCTATAATCTCATAAGTAAGGGTCCTTCAAAAAATCACAACGCAACTTATATATTTTCTTTTACAAAATTAATTAAATTTCAGACCTTTTCCCAGAGAAAAACGATCACTGCTTTTTATTTAATAGCATAATCTTAATGGCTTTATTATTATTTTCTAGGTATAATTGATCAAAAAGAATTAATTTAATGATTCTTTACTCATTTAATAGTCTATTTCTTTCCAACAAAATTAATGAATTAAATTGATAAAATTGATAATATTAAACTGGCACAATACTAAATAAATTAACTAAAAAGGAAGACGAATAGAAATACAGTAAAGCGCCGATTATCTAAACATTTGAGACCAACCCTAGTTCGGATAAATGTTAGGATAAATGAGCAGACAATTTAAAGAATGATCTTGACTATACTAAAATCTTTACATTTTATCCAGCTTAAAAAGCTTTTGATTATTGCTTGCTTTAAAGATGTTCTTTTCAATGCTGTCATGTCTCGAATTATTCTTAAATACATTAGTTAAATAAGTAAGCTTAAATGTGTTACTGATTTGCTATGGCTATATAGTAATGGAAAATAACTGACAGGTGAGCGTGATCACACCTGCAGAATCGCTACCATAAAAGAGAAAGAATGCAGGTCTTACTACTCTTTAATCAAGAGACATAGTTAATTTACACCATGTTTTATTAGCCGGCATGCATTTTCTTATAAAATTAGAGTCAAAAACCTTTTTTCACATCAGCAGAAAAGAAAAAAGAGAAAAAAAAATCATGGTCGACTAGATAAAAAGTTCGTTATAACCAATTCTTAAGATTTCGGAGGTTCGCTATAAAAAGGTAAAATAGCATAACGACGGGACCAAAATTTTCGTTCGTTATATCTGGGAGTTCGTCATAAACCGGGTTCGCTATAACGGGGTTCGACTGTATTAAGCACAGATTTTAGAAATATTTTGACAACTAAGAAAACAAGAAACATCATTTAAAAAGAGCATACAGAAAACAGAAATAAAACATATTAATATCCTGAGGAGATATTTTAAGTATAAGAATGCATCAAACGCCCATAGAATTAATATTTTTGAGAGGAATTCAGAAACTGAGTGATGAGCAGCTTTAAGCCTTCTCTTTACTTTACTGTTATAAAGTTAAATTCTTTATTGGACATCTAAACAAAGCAATAAGGATTACGTGAGTTTTATAGTCCTAAATAGGGCAGTAGCTAGAAGTGACCTATAGGAGGGGCTCAAGAGATTGTAGAGGGCTCATTTTTTTTTCTCTCTCTTTATTTCATTTTATACTAAGAAAAATATATGGTGAAGAAAATTTTGAGTGTATAACTGGTGCAAAATCAAATATCATGTTAGCTTCATATGTACAAATAGGATGAGGGAGTGTTGAATTTTAGATACAATTTAGTAATTCTGCAAAACTGTAAAAGGATCTCAAAACTAAATTAGATTTTTGAACAGAATTGCATTTGAATTTTTGGAACACAAATTCATTTAGTGACCGTGGAATCTTTTCCAGGAGGGGGGGGAGCCACTCATAGCGCCCCCTTAGCTACGGCCCTGGTCCTATATCTGAAATAAAATCATCTCAATAAGAGATGCTAAAATGTTCTAATATTTCAGAAAGCAAAATAATTAATTACATCACAATAAAAAATTCTAAAGATTTTCTTCTTTTTTTAATTTTATATGTATCCATTTGCAAACTTTGGGAACAATTTTTAATAATCTAGAATACTCTTGATAAGGATTATTTTTCATGTTCAAAAATCCCGCACAAATAATTAGAACAGTTAGGGGCCATCCAAAAATGATGTCACACATTTTTCCAATATTTTTTGCCCCCCCTCCCTCCCTTTGTCACAAAGTGTCACACTGCATCATGTCCCCTCCTCCCCTTTTGTCACATTCCATGCTATATTATAGATCATATTTCAAATTTTACTTTTAAACTTTAACTGTATGTTTTAACAACATTTGTGAGCATAACAATAAAAATGATTCGTGTACTTATTTTGTATGATATAAGATTAAGGTTTACAACAAAAAACATAATTAACATGCAATAATAATAAAATATTAACATGAAAAAAAATTTAAAAGTGTGGTAGTTTGAAAATTAAAAAGGAATTTAATATATATATTTTTTAAATATTATCTTTACATTATGAATACAAATTTCATAAATTAATGTTTTATATTTTAATCGAAATGTATGATGTCACACTTCTTCTTACCCCTCCCACCCTCTTGTCACAAACTGTCACAATATTACGACCCCCCCCCCCCCAGTCCATGCGTGGCATCATTTATGGGTGGCCCCTTATATCGTACATAAAATCTGAATTTCTTATTCATTAAAATATTTTCTTCATCCTATATATTTGTATTTCTTTTGCTATTCAAAGTTTGAACCTGTGAAAAATAAATAATTTTAAAAAGTTTGCATATGTTTCATTTTTCTAACAGGAATAACTAGAAGGAATGACTAAACAAGACACCTAGTTATTGTTATGCGCATAAAATTAACACAATAACATTTGCACTTTTATTCAGTTGCATGTATGTGTTGCCATCTTTGTAAAAAGAAAAAAAAAAGAGGACTTATATTTTTATTGTGATAACAAGATTTTTTCAGTTTCTGGAATATACTATCATAAAAATTAGTCAACATTTTGGAGGAAACTGCAGAAAACTGTTGCAATAAATATTCAATTGCATTTCATACAGAATTACATATAGTACAGAACAGACAAGATAAATAATGTACATGCAGATCAATTTCAAATCTAAATGAGAATAAAAATATGCTTCATGCAATTACTAATAAATTCATTATTATTCAAAATATTTTTCTTTTATTCTCTGAATTTGCAGAACTTATATTAAACAATACAAATTCTTACTACACAATAAGTGATCCAAAATATATTACCTCTAGATGCTCGTTTTCCTTCTCTGTCATGAGCAGCAATCCTTTCTTTTTCTTCCAATTCTCGTCTGAAATCTTTATTCTTTAATTCTTCAGCAGTATTTTGACCAGTTTGCCTTAAATACAATGTATACATAAATATAAAGATGTAAATATACAGATACATTTTACTTACTCACATACATAGTTAAGAAAAGTCTTGTAATTGCTTTAAAAATATTTTTTTTTATATATAGTTGAACCTTGTTAACATGAACCTCAAGGGGAATCAAAATTTTGTTCATGTTATCAGTATCAAATCTTTGTATTCGTCTTTATAGGGGAGAAAACAATTCATGTTAAGTGAGTTTAAGTTAATGAGGTTTTAATATATATATATATTACAAATTTAAATTTTTTTTTCACCAAAACTAACCTTTATACTATATTAATTTCCTTATAATAATATTCTGTACTTACTTCAACTTATTAAATTAAAATCTTGTTTCTAGATCTAATCTATTAATCTTTATGGAAACGATATAAATTCTTAATTCGCCTTTAAAAAACATTTATTCCAGTATGCATAAATTTAAAAAGATGGCTCTAAATTAAAAATATTCTTAATATTCCAAATAAAACTCATTTTTCTGTTTTTATCAACCCTTTTTAAGAAAGTCTTATTAAATTTATTCCAAAACCATACCTTTCAAAAAATATCATTATTTTATTTTATCTATTTATTTATTTTCCCTCAGTCAACAATTGATATTGTGCATATCAATAAATTCATTTCTTTTCTTTTTCTCCTAAAATTAATCGTCTATAAAAACTGTCTGCCTAAGATATTTAAAATTCTGAGTCAATTATAAATTGGTTAAAAAATATTTTTTTTTTTAAATAAAATTGTTGTCTGTCAAATAGTAATCTCGACTCTGAGTATCAGTTATGTTTACATAAAAGAATGATGGTTTGAGACTACAGAATGTTCTAGAATTTTCTTTTTAGATTTAAAAAGGGAAGAAGCCTCGAGAGGTGGTAAGAAAAAGGATTCTTGGGTTCTCTCTTTGACAAGTACAGCTGGATGAAGTAAATGATGGAATATTTTTTTGGATGTTTCGGTAAAAGATCGTCTGCAAAAGGAGCTTTTCTCTCTATTATAGCTACAGTTTAATAAAATGAACTTGCAGCAGTCAAGAAGTGATTATTTGGATCTTCTACATTTATTTATTTTGTTTTTTTCTCGCTGGCCATGACTTCTGTGCAGAGAAAGGGAAACCTGGCGATGATGTTTCTGCCCCCCTAACTTTAAAATGTCACATATATATATATACATATATATATATATATATATATACATATATATATGTGTGAATTTATGCATTTCAGACATTAGGGATTCCGAATAAACATACTTTTTTTTTTTTATTGTCATTTGTCTATTTGTTATATGTGTGTCTCTAAACACCCTTTCTCCCAAACAAATTGTGATTGAGATTCGAAATTTGGTATGTACTTGTATGTAATAATGGGAATTGGCTTCTTCTCATTATTACATACTAAGTAATTATTGAATATGAGTAACAATGATTATCTGAAACTATTTTTTTTATTTTTGGACTATTGAAATATTTGTCTGGTAAAAGGTATAAAAAACTTTTCAAAACTGCTTATTTTAAGAAATGAATATAAAAGACAATTTAAAAAAAAGAAAAATTTTGCATAAAGAATAAAGTTCATTTGATAATTAGTGGATGAAATATTTGTAATCATATTATTCACCAAACAATAAGATTAAATGTCAATAAAGGATTATCGCAAATGTCACATTCATTTGACATTAAAAATGTTACATGTGTTTGTTATGCAGGGATTCCCCCAGAGAGTTTCAGGGGAGTGCTCCACCCCACCTGCCTTTAGTTTAAAAATAAGTGGGTAAGTGTGATTGCAGGTCGCACAGAGGTTTTTCGTTTAATATCTCCTTCAAAACACTTTATCATTAAATTAACAAATGAAGATTGTCAATACAAAATTAAACATTCCTTGCAAGTAAATAAAATTATGAATAAAAGTAAAATATTGCAAAGCTTAGCGTAAATTTAAGGGAGACCAAACTAGTTACCAGAGACGGCTAGTAACTTAAATGAATAGGAATGTAATAAATAAAAATACTTCACATTGCATGTCAAAATAGATGATGTAATACAAAGAAAAAAAAAATTGTTTACATTTGGAGTATGAAGGCTAAAATCTAAATTTAATGCTAATTTATTTGTAGAGGGACAAAATAAATAATTAGCTGAATTCTGAATTTTATGAAGTACTTTTAGATGTATGATTCTTCCTTGATTAGGTCTGAGAATTATTTTATGTGAAGGTGTAACAAAATTTTTTAAATTATCATCCTCTGTTTGTTCATCAATATCTGAAGCAATAGATGTACAAGGATTATCAGTTATGTCGTTTTCATCAGAATTTAAATCTTTGTTGTTGTTTTGTGTAGAATCAGGATTTTTATTTTCAAAAGGAAATGACAAATTACCCATTAATAATTCAGAATTTGCTGAGTCTAGAATTAGTTTGTTTCTGTTTAAAAAATCATATCCCAGAATCATTTCATAGTTTGAATTCCAATTGTTGTGTGTGACAAAAAATACATTTTTAAACCATTTATTTTGAATTTTGAAATTTAATTGTACAGTCGAAGTGTATGGGATATTTGTATTATTGATAGTTTTAATGTTAACAGATCTGGATAAAAAATTAAGTTTGTTATTAATTTTGAGTTTTTCTATTATTTTAGATTGAATTAACGATAAATTAGCTCCTGAATCTAACAATGCTTGAAGATTATGTTTATGAAATTTAACTGAAATGATTGGTAAATGTGATTCTTCAGCATAACAAGACATAAGATTTTTAGAATCACACGAACAAAAAAGAGAATCATTACCCTCACTCGAAAAATCATGAAAATGGGTTCTGTGAGATTGAGGGAATTTTTGAGTAAAATCCTCAGAACCCTTTAAAAGTTTAAATTACGCATGGGTCTTTGATTGTAGGGCCTAAAATTATTTCTACCTCTACCACTGCCTCTTTGAAATCTTGGAACATTATTATCTCCACCTCTGTTGTTATTACCCATTACATTAGCATTTGGATTGTTGAAATATCTGTCCCGATCCTGAGAATTTTTGTGTGGACTGGAAAAATTGTAACCCTGACCTGGAAAATTGTTGGGCAGGTTTGAAAAATTATTCTGTATCAGAAAAGCATTCTGGTTAGCCGAGGGAAAATACCAACAATCTTGTGTGTTATGTGGTTTTCCACAAATATGGCATGCAGCCTTCTCCTCTTTTAGCTTTTTCAGCTGCTCAGCCATCTCAGTTAAAAGTTTGTTAGAATCGTTTTGTTGTTTGATGAGGATCGTGATTAATGATTCGTGATTATTTGAAGTGCTTGTTTGCATTGCATTTAAAGTGTTGACAGAAAAAGTTTGCTGATCTAGCGCATTCTCAATATCTATAGCACATGCAACTAAATCATCGAAATTTTGTTTCCCAAATTTTAATACCTCAAGTTTGATGTCTGATCTAAGTGCATCAAGTAATTTATTGAACATCATATTTGATTTTACTCTATCGACTTGGGGTAATTCCTCAGCATTGGGTATCATCCTATTGACTACAGATTTAATTTCCTCAGCTAGATTTCTAACAGTTTGTTTAGGCTTTTGGCAAATTTTTTGGAAGTCGTTTGAAGCGATTTGAAAATTATCCGATTTAGTGAATTTATTTCTCAAAAGTCTCACTACCCCCTCAAATGTTTCTTCGTTAATAACCTCTGAATCCCCAGAAAGATATTCTAACACCCTGTCCCTGCACAAAAGTCTCAAGACGACAATTCTGATATGATCAGGCCAAGCCTCTAAATTGCACACATCGCTAACATTGAGAATAAAAAAATCCACGTTTTCCTCATCCCTTCCATGGAAAGTGGGAATGGAAGAAATTAAAGAATTTAAAAGTATTTGATTCGTCATTGCAATTTCCCTGGTAAATTCAAAAAATTAAAAATTCAAGGAAAAATGAAATGAAAACCAATCAAATTACCAATGTAAATGAGAAAAATATAGCTCAAAATTTGTAAAAAAATAAAAGTATAAAATATGATACATAAAAGCACACTAAAAACTCATTGAAATAAAAATGAAAAAAAGCACTCAAATATTTTAGAATGAGAGTGAACCAAAAAAAAATATGCATAAAAGTATGATCAATGAAAAATAAAAATTTTTTCAAAATGCATTCAAATTTAAAAAATAATAATAATAAAGAATACATGATAAACAGAAAAAAAAATCTTATTTGAGTGATTTTATACCCTAAAAGGTTGGATAATATGATAAATTTAACACAAGTAATAAAATATTTAGTGCTATTGCACATTTCTTAAAATAGGAACATACTTATTGCACATAGAATATTAAAAAATACATATATATGTTTTATAAAATAAGTCAAAGCCATAAATGAACCATAAAAATAAAAAAAAATAGTTATTAATTTTTAAAAATATTAGATCATTTTCATCTATTGAAAATTTAGCTATGAAGGAAAGAAAAAAAAAATACTATTAAAATTAGCAAAGTACCCAAAGCAAGATCGCTAACGTCAGGGCACCAAAAATGTTATGTGTGAACTCCGGATGCAGAAGACTTCGATACTTGAGATTTTGTCAAATGTTACGAATTTAAGAGATAAAGTATTTCAAACATTAAGAAAGTTATTAAATCGTTATTATGAAGAGCAACTATTTTCGAAGGATTGTTTATAAAGACTTAAAACTTAAGTAATTAGATTTTTGAAAGATTGTTTTTTGCTGTATGAAATTTTGAAAAGCAATATTTTAATTTAAGTTTTAAAAACGGAAATTTTTTAAATGTTGGATTATTTAATATGATGTAACAGAAAGGTTACAATAGAGGTGTGCGAATCTACTCCCGGCATCAACTATGTACTTTTTTTTGCACCTCTTTTCTCAAATTTCTGTGATATTTTGACAAAATTTGCAGTTTTCTGCAATCTTTTAGTGAAATGTGCTAATTTTCGCAACTTTTAAACAAAAGTTGTCGTTTGTTCGCAAACGTTTAACATAATTTATTGTTTCTCTTTTAATAAAATTTGCTATTTTTTTCATGATTATATGAAAAAATTTTGTCTTTTTTTTCAATCTTATGATGAAATTTTTGGAATTTTTTTTTTCAATTCTTTGAGGAATTTTCTTTTTTTCCATGATTTTTTGAGCTGTAATTCTTTTGTGACTGACTGAAGATTTTTACACAAGTGATTTACAAATTTTACGATTTTCCCCCTCAATCAAATAACGATTTTTTTTTTTTTTTTTTTTTTTTTTTTTTTTTGCGTGATATATGGACATATTTAGTGATTTTGTCCCCTCTTGCTATTTGAAAAAGAAATTCATTGAACGGCTCCCTAAAAAAAGGCAGTAAGATTCTAGACTCAACTCTATAAAAGTGCCCTTAAAAATAAAAAAAGTGCCGTACCCTTTTTTAAACATGGGGGAAACTCTGGTTATGTCAAAGTGATTTTTAATTTGAACTTTTATTGATCATTTACTAATTTATATTTCTATTTAAAATAAAAATTATGCCAATTTATATAATTTTGTGAGTAATTTCGCAATCTATATTTGTCAACAGAAATAATCAAGTAGTACCTGCAATTCAGTAATAGAGCATCACCAACATTCAAAATCCTTGCTAGTCCGGTGGTCTGAGACCATCAAAAATTCAATCAGAACACTAACATAAAAAATTTAGTGGTCTGCAGGACCGATAACTTTTTTCCCACTCTGACAAATAAACATAAGTTTTCCCATTCCTGAGAAAATTGCAAACGCATAAAAACAACAGAATTCCATTTTATTAAAAAAATAATAAAAAAAACCTCTACATTAAACTAGTTGAAATAAAAAATTGGAAATAAAATACATAATTAATATTTTTATAATTTTTGTTTATGTATTGTTTATTTAATTTTTAAGAAAATGTAATTTTAGATTCAATTGTGCCGAAAATTTTGGGTAATTGCAAAGGAAGTTTGGTTTATATTCAAGGAGGAGTAGGGGGGGGCACTCAAAGGGTTAAAGATTCCTAATAAAATTTTATGTAGGAAAAATTATAGCCTTGTAGTTTCACAGGACCATAAAAAATATTTTTTCTTTTTGTATTTTCAACCATGTCTTGTTTTGAACAACAAAAGTTTCCAGCCTCTAGTTTCCAAGCTCCAATATCAAGGAACTTCATCTCCACATTCTTCTTGTCTATTAAAAATTTACTTCAAACATTATGATCTACTTTATACTGAGATTATATAATCAAAAAAAAAAAAAAATAGAAAAAAGTTTTGAGAGTTTTTTTTTTTTAATCAGGGCTTGAAAATTCTAAAATTTTTAAGGTTCCCAGCCGGGAACCTTTATGAAAAATATGGGTTTCCAGATGAAAAGTATAAGTTCCCGAAAAAAATGATGTATGAGTATTTTAACAAAATTTTCCGTTTTATCGTGATTTTTTAAAAGAAATTTGCTGTTTTTTCACGATTCTTTGACGAAATCTTCCGTTTTTTTGCGATGTTTTTAATGATGCCGTTTTTCTTTTCTTTTTTTTTTTTTTACGAAATTTGCCGTTTTTGTCAATTTTTAATGAAATTTGCGCTGCTTCGCACGATTTTTTGACGAATTTTATAGCATTTTCACGATTTTTTGTTGTATTTTTGCTATTTTTGGACGAAATTTGCCATTTTTTTGCGATTTTTTACGAAATTTGTTGTTTACCATGATTTTTTAACAAAATTTGCTGATTTTTGCGATTTCTTAATGAAATTTACCGTTTTTCGCGAATTTTTTGACGAAATTTGCCATTTTTTTCGCGATTTTTAGACAAAATCTGCCATTTTATCGCGATGTTTTTAAGGAAACTTGTCGTTTTATCACTATATTTTACAGAAACTTGCTGTTTTATCGCAATACTTTAATGAAGCCTGTCGCTTTTCAAAAGAAAATCTTTACGAAAAAGCCTTTTTTGCGATTTTTTAATGAAATTTGCTTTGTTTCATGCAATCTTTCAACGAAATATGTTGTCTTTTAGATATTTTTAGACGAAATTGCCGTTTTTTCTTGATATTTAGACAAAATTTGTTGTTTTACATAATTTTTTTAACAAAATGTGCCGCTTTTTTGCGATTTCATAACGAAATTTTCCGTTTTTTTTGCGACTTTTTGACGAAATTTGCCGTTTTTTGTGATCCTTTAATGAAATTTGCGTTTTTTCTTTAATTCTTTTGTTGAAATTCGAGCTATTCCCGTAATATTTCGACGAAATTACGCATCCCCTGGACCACTTTAGAGCTATTTTTTGTCGAAATTTGCCCTTTTTATGCGATCCTTTAATGAAATTTGTGGTTTTTCTGCGATACTTTTGTTGAAATTTGGTCACTTCCCGTAATATTTCGACGAAATTACGCATCCCCCAAGCCGTTTAAGAGCTATTTTTTTTTGCCGACTTTTTGCTTAATTTATGCGTTATAATGCATCCGCGGCATAGCTAGGACACGGCGAAACGTTTTAGTGATAAAATATGCGTTCCCGGAAAGGATTTCTGGGTTCCCCAGGATCCCGGGAACGCTATTTTTCGAGCCCGGTTTTTAATATAGTATCATAATTTTTAAGTTATTCTAATTCCCCTTTTAAAAAATTACACTTTACAAACTATAATATATAAGCTATGTTACTTATACGTATTTAATTGCATTTTAATAAATTACAATCTTAACTTCTATGGATGCATACTGCAATCTGCTCAAGGCTTGCATAATGAGTATTACTACTTTAATGCACAATTTTATTTTAAATCAGAAAACAAAAAACACCATTTTATAATATCAATATTTAAAAAAAAAAAAAATTGTTAAAAACTTTTAAACAAAGATAATAAAAAAAACTTACCGATACTTTAATTTAGTATGACCAGGTAAATCTCTACTAGAATATTGTTTAGAAAGTGCACTTAAATCCTTTTCACCTCGTCCACCACCACCTCGAGCTGGCTCAAATGTGGGACGTGCTGCAGTAGTCATATTAAATCAACTGAAACAAATAATTATGATTATATTTAAAAAATTAAATACATAGAAATAAATACCTTAATTTTTAAAAAAATCTGTTTGAGCTTGATTATTAATCAGTTTCCCAACTTTCCTCTATAATGTCAAGTTTACAGGCATTTGATGCATTCTTATATTTAAAATATCACCTTAAGAAATTAATATTTTAAACTCCTTTTTTCTGTATACTCTTCTTGGCTATCATGTAGTATTCGCCCGGCGATGGCGGCCATTTTGTTTCCTTTTGCCGATTTTAAATTTATGTATTTTTATTTATTCATTTATTTTTGTTTGTGTTTTCTTTTTCTTTATATATATATATATATATATATATATATATATATAATATATCTGAAACATTTTTGACTGTAATTTTGGAATATATACATATATTTAAATATATATTTAATTCATATATTTAACTCATTTATATTCACATTTAATTCATATACAGGGTGTCCGAAAAGTCTGGAAACGGTCGAATAACTCGAAAAATACATATGAGATTGAAAAACGTAAATATACGTGTTAAATATTTTTAAATAAGCTACTCAGTGATACCAAATTTGACCTTCGTAACCGACCCCCTGGGGGTCAGAGGGGGTCCAACTTTGAAATCTTAAATTACAACCCCCATTTTTTATTGCAGATTCGGATTCTACGGACAAAAATACGTAACTTTTTTATTTGATGTTTATTTCGAATCCTCGTTTATCACGGTGTAATTGAGCATATTAAATCGATATATATTTCGGCTTTTCCAACGGGATTTTCCCTAATCGAAACTAATTGGGGAGAATTTATGACATCAAATTCCTCGTCTTTTGCAATAATAGTGTTTCCTTAAAATCACCCGTGCTGATTATTTCGGTAGTGCTACACAGTTAAAAATTTGATCCATTTGCTGTAGCGTCACTCAACAGCTTTTATAGAATAGCTCTTTCATGACCAATGAGAATGTTCCATAACACAGTAAAGTACACTGTAAAAAAATTGACCCTTTTGCTGCATCGTCACTCCACCGCTTTTATAGAAAACGATTACTTTACTGTGTTATGGAGCATTCTCATTGGTCACAAAAGAGATATTCTATAATAGCTGTGGAGTGACGCTGCAGCAAATGGGTCAAATTTTTAACAGTGTAGCACTATTGAAATAATCGCCACAGGTAATTTTCAGGAAACGCTATTCCTACAAAAGACGAGGAATTTGACGTCAAAAATTCCGCCCAATCAGTTTCGATTAGGGAAAATTCCATTGGAAAAGCGGGAATATGTATCGATTTAATATGCTCGATTACACCGTGATAAACGAAGATTTGAAATAAACATCAAATACAAAAGTTACGTATTTTTGTCTGTAGAATCCGAATCTGCAATAAAAAATGGGGGTTATAGTTTAAGATTTCAAAGTTGGACCCCCTCTGACCCCCAGGGGGTCGGTTTCGAAGGTCAAATTTGGTATCACAGAGTAGCTTATTTAAAAATATTTAACACGTATATTTACGTTTTTCAATCTCATATGTATTTCTCGAGTTATTTGGCCGTTTCCAGACTTTTCGGACACCCTGTATATTTAATATTTGGTCTATTTAACTGTTTTAAAATTCATGATTTTACCATTTGCTAATATGAATTACGTCTCTCTCTTTCGTTATTTTTTTCCTTCTTTTTTGTAAATGTTTGGATTGTTGATTTTCAGTTTAAAAATTTGTTGTTGTTTATATTTAACTTCTGAATTGTTCGAAAAGTACAAAATGATCATAAATGATCATCAAAGAAGCAAAATTGCAGATTCCGGGCGAATACTACATCTATTCCCTCTTCTTAAAGGTAAAGGATGTCTCTTTTATTTAATTCTCAAAATATTTCTGAAATCTATGCTTAGTTTTATATGAAGCAATAAAATGTTATTCTTATTTAGAATGTGACTCTTATGCTTTTAACACATAAAATATTAAACTAAGCACAGATTTCAGAAATATTTTGAGGATTAAAGAAAAGAAGAGTTGGTGTTATTTTATGCTGGCTGATTATCTACATAAGGAATATGGGTCCATGGGAGGAGGTGTCCTCCATCGAGGTCTTTCTAAGGGAATCTAACCATATTATTTATGCAAAGAAATCCAAATCTTGAAGAAAACCATGGAATATTCTAAACGGTTAGGCTGATGGGCACAATTGAATTCAAACTCAGCATCTTCCAACTACCAATTTCGAGAACAAAACTTCTGGGAAACTGGTGGGGCTCAGAAAAAAAAAAGATCCTTTTTACTTCATGGTGAGATAAAGCAGAGGTGCAGAAAACATTTCTGCTTCCAACATTTCCCCCAATCCACATGAAAATTTCCACAAATTTTTACGGTATGTAATTGTACGGTAGATGCTGGAAAAATATAGAAAATATATTTTCTAAAATTTACTCAACTTATACACAAATATTAAATATATATATCAAAAGTGATTAAAATTGAAAAAAAAAAAATCTGAAATTCACTGTAAATTTTCTGAAAAGTTAGATCAGAGTGGGAGAAGAGAAGGGGGAAAATCCACTCTCAGCAATGTTTTTTTTTTCACAGCCTTTTCAACAAATGTGCGTTTTTTAGTGACCTGACGAAATTTGCATTTTTTAGCTATCTTTTGGTGAAATTCGAGATTATTTCGCCCTATTTTGATGAGATTCGTGGTTATGTCGCAGTTCGTTAGGAAAATTTGCAGTTGTTTCGTGATCATTTGACGAAATTTGCGATTATTCCACCTCTTTTGACGAAATGCATAGTTGTTTCGCAATCTTTTGACGAAATTTGTAGTGTCTCTTTTGGCAAAATCTCAGATTGTTTTGTACATTTTTTAACAAGATTTGCAAAATTTTGAGATTTTTTGATGAAATTCACAAAAAAAAAAAAAATTGCATTCCTTTGATTAAATTTGTGGTTATTTCACCATGAAATTTGCGATCTTTTGTCAAAATTTGGGTTGTTGTGTGATCTTTTGAGAAATTTGCAATTGTTTCGAGATTTTTTGATGAAATGTGTGTATGTGTGATTGTCATATTTTGATAAAATTCGCGTTTCTTTCATGATCTTTTGACGAAACTTCTGATCATTTTGCAATCATTTGACGAAATTTGCGATTATTCTGCCTCTTTTGACAAAATGTGTGGTTGTTTTGCAATCTTTTGAGAAAATTTGCAGTGTATATCTTGACAAAATTTGAGAATGTTTCGCACTTTTTTTTAAACAAAATTTGGATCGTTTCACAATCTTTTGACGAAATTTGATTTTTTTTCACATTCTTTTGACTAAATTTACAGTTATTTCACCAACAAATCTGCAATCTTTTGTCGAAATTTAAATTGTTTTCTGATCTTTCGATGAAATTTGCAATTGTTTTGAGATTTTTTTGATGAAATGTGTGATCATTTGACAAAACTTGTGATTTTTTTGCAATCTTAAACAAAATTTGTTTTTGAAATAAAAATACACTGAAATAAATTTATGTTAATTATATTTAAAGATACAAATGCACAAATATCTATTTTTTACTTGGATTTAGAAAAAGACTTGGATGATAATGTAAAGTCTATGGGAGCGTTCTTTTCAAATATCTCGCTCAAATTTTAATATTTTTACATGTTTTTTTTTCTTTTTGCATGAGATAGCTGAGGACAATCTACAACCGGCCTAGTTTTTAATTTTTCGATTTTGCTTACATGTTTTTTATATTATGATAGTTTCAATTTTAAAACCAATTTTGAAATTTAAAGTTTTTTTTTTTAACAATTTGAAACTGAATTTGAAAAAGTAAAAACTAGGCCGGTTGTGTATCGTCCTCAGCTATCCTATGCAGAAAATATCATGTATAAATATTAAAATTTGAGTGAGATATTTGAAAAGAAAGCTTCCATAAACTTTACATTATCATTTGGTTCTTTTTCAGTGACTACTATGGGGCCTTAAATGACAATGCATTGAATCAGGGATGAAAGTGACCTAAAGCCATTTTGGAGCAACAAAGTCCATTTTTGAAGTAGCAAATATTGAATTTTGCAGTAGTAATTGTGATTTTGTAGCAGTAATTTTTTTTTTTTTTTTTTTTTTTTTTTGGTCACCTTTACATGAAATTTGCACATTTTTCAAGATATTTCGACGAAATCTGTGTATTTTTTACAATCTTTCAACGAAATTTGAATATTTTTCTAAATTTATTGAAATGTGTGATTGTTTGCAATCTTTTGATGAAATTTGTGCTTTTTTGATTTTTTTACCACATTTTGTTTGCTTTTGATGTACATAGCAATTTTTTTTTTTTTTTAATTACAAAATTCACATTTTTTTATGCAATTCTTAGATGAACTTAGCATGATTTTTGCGTTCTTTTGATAAAATTGGAATGACTTTTGATATTTTAGATTAAATTTGTGTACTTTCCTTGATCTTTTGACCGTGTTTCCTTCATTTGATAAAATCAGCAATTAAAAAAAAAAAAAAAAAAAAAAAAAAATCATGATTTTTATATGAACATGGCATGTTTTTTGTAATCTTTTGACAAAATTCACATGTTTTCTCCGATCTTTTCATAAAATCTTCATGCTTTCTACAATTTTTTGACAATATATGCATGGTTTTTTTTTTTTTTTTTTTTTTTGTGATGTTTTGGCAAAATTTAAATGTTTCTCATGATCTTTTGATAAAATCAGGATGTTTTTCACCAATCTTTTGACCATGTTTTTTTATATTTTTGATGAAATTAGCAATCTGGAAAAAGTTAAAAATGGAATTTTTTACTTTCTTGGATCGATGAAATCATGCTAAATTTCATTTTGGTATTAAGTATGTTTTGGTGCAAATTAAAGTAAAAATGCTAATTTGACACAGACATGTGCAGCAATTGTATCTCTATTCAGATATGCACAAAATATGCAGCACTTGAAACCCTGTTAAATTCTATCACTCACTGACTTTTTGACTTGCACTCAATTTCTACCTATGGGCCTTGCTTTATTTAAACTTTTTATATTATCTGTATACTTATTCATTTTTTTTTTCTTTTTATTTTTTTTTTTTTTTTATTTTTTTACTTTTTATAACTAGTTTGCTTTTTTGGACTTCAGATGTTCTCCCTTTCCTTTTCCCAGATTTTTTTTTTTTTCCTCTGAACAGTTTCTTTTGCATTTTGTTATATATATACTTGACTGAATTCTGCCTTATAATCACTTTCTTCAACTACCAACCTTTCAAAAACTGTTTCTTTGAACAAAACTGCACCACTCTTGCTCTGTAACTATTTCGTATGTCTGTAGTCATTTTATTATAAAATATAAAGCATCAGACACTTACAAAAGTTAACACAAAAGTAAAGTATATCCCTTTTGTACAACACTGCACTTAACTAAACCTGACCATACACTCAAATTACCCCATTTCAGAAAACAAATCATAATTAACAGAGTTATAAAATTTATCCTTTGGGTCATTCCATGTCAAATCAACCAAAAAAATTCAATATTCAACCTGACCATTTCCGATTTCAATGAAACTGCTAGGGATCATTCTCTATGATGATATAAATTAGAGCCTATTTTTATTTTTTGTTTATCGCTCTAAATTTTTATGCAATTAATTATTTAAATTTTGAAAAATCATCATTTTTTGACTTGCATAAATATTTTCAATTTTGAATTTTTCAAGTTCTACCAAACATAGAAAATTTTATAACCACTCATTTCAAAGAGGAGTTTATAAGGTTTAATTTGATATGCAAGTCAACTACGTATAATTAAATTAAATAAAATTTAAATTTTTTTAAAATTTAAAATTTGAAAATTTTTTAGATAGTCATTTTTAAAAATTTTGAAAAAATTGTATGTTTGTTGTAATATTATAAGCTTTAAATTCTGAAATTTTTAGAGTGGGATCTCAATGGGATCAGGAGTTATGCAATAAAAGCTGAAAATTACCATACAAATCATAAATAAATAACAAAATAGACTGAATTAAATTGCTATTTCAATGGTAATTTTTTGCTTTTATTTTATAACTCCTGATCCCATTGAGATCCCACTCTAAAAATTTCAGAATTTAAAGCTTATAATTTTATAACAAACATACAATTTTTTCAAAATTTTTTAAAATGACTATCTAAAAAATTTTCAAATTTAAAATTTAAAATTTTATTTATCTTAACTACAAATAGTCGACTTGCATATCAAATTAAACCTTATAAACTCTTTTTTGAAATGAGTGGTAAAGGTTAAAATTCGCGGTCGCCACCGGCCACAGGGCGACTAAATGTAAAAAATTGGCGACTTTATGTTATGCACCTGATCGCCATTTTCGCGATCAATCATTTCGGAGAATTAAGAAAAAAGTCGGTCATAAGTCCGAAAATTAGGACATAAAATATATCACAAATTTTGACGAAAGGTCGCCGAAAATAAACAATTTTGCCAATCGTTCGAAGAACAATCGCTAATTTCGTCAAAGGATCACGGAAAAAAGCGAATTTAATCAAAAAATTTCGACAAATATCGGTAAACAATCGCAGAATAAAAGTAAATTTCATCGAGAAATGATGAAAATACGACAAATTTCATCAAAATATCACGAAGAAAAAGGTAGATTTCGTCAAAATATTGCGAAAAAACGGCAGATTTCGTCATAAAATCGCGTAAAAACGTCAGATTTCGTCAAAAGATCGCGAAAAAACGGCAGATTTCGTCAAAAAAATCGCGAAAATCGGCCGATTTCGTCAAAAAATCAGCTTATTTCACCATAAGATCGCGAAAAACGGCAGAATTCGTTAAAAAATCGCGAAAAAACGCAGATTTGGTAAAGAAAACAATGACGAACAAACAGAATATTTCGTCAAAGAATCGCGAAAAAACGGCAGATTTCGTTAAAAAAATCTCGAAAAAACGGTAATCTTTATCAATAATTGCAAGAAAAAAAGCTAATTTCATCAAAAGATCGCGAGAAAACGGCAGATCTCGTCAAAAGATCACGAAAAATCGGCATATTTCGTCAAAAGATCGCGGAAAACGGCTGATTTCGTCAAAAAATTGCGAAAAAAACGGTAAATTTGGTTTAAAAAAAATCACGAAAAAAACCCGAAATATTTCATCAAAAAAATCGCGAAAAAATGGCAGATTTCGTCAAAAAATCTCAAAAAAAACGGTGTAATTCTTGTCAATAACTGCAAAAGAAAAAGCTAATTTCATCAAAAGATCGCGGAAAAACGGCAGATCTTGTCAAAAGATCACGAAAAATCGGCATATTTCGTCGAAAGATCGCGGAAAACGGCTGATTTCATCAAAAAATCACGAAAAAACGGTAAATTTGGTTTTTAAAAAAAATATCACGAAAAAAAGAAATATTTCGTCAAAAAATCTCGAAAAAATAGCACATTTCGTCGAAAAAACTGTGTAATCCTTGTCAATAATTGCAAAAAAAAAATAAAAAGCTAATTTCATCAAAATATTATGAAAAAACGACAGATTTCGTCAAAAGATCGCAGAAAAAGGTAGATCTCTTCGAAAAAACTGCAAATTCCTTCAAATAAAAAGAAATTTAGATTCAAAATGCAGAAAAACAATAAATTTTGTCCAAAAATCGTAAGGATACGATAAATTTCGTCAAAAAATTACGAAAAAACAGCAAATTTCTTCATAAGACTGCGAAATCCATTGCCCAATAGTGGAAAATATTACTAAATTCATCAAGTGGTCGAAAAAAAAAAAAATCCCCATTTTCATTATCTGTATCTGTAATGGGGAAAAAATCTAAGTTTGAATGAAGTTATGGTTTTCTTTACATATAAAATAATTATTAACTATTTAATATTCTGATTAGAATTTATACAATGTTTTCTTCTTGGTGGCATCTATGATAGTAATTAGTGGCCACTAACTTGACAATAGTGGCTACTAAACATTCAGCCTCTACTGGCCACTGGCTACTAATACAAATATTGAATTTTAACCTTTAATGAGTGGTCATAAAATTTTCTATGTTTGATAGAACTTGAGAAATTCAAAATATTTATGCAAGTCAAAAAATGATGATTTTTCAAAATTTAAATAATTAATTGTATAAAAATTTAAAGCGATAAACAAAAAATAAAAATATGCTCTAATTTATATCATCATAGAGAATGATCCCTAGCAGTTTCATTGAAATCGGAAAGGGTCAGGTTGAGTCACTGGTTGATTTGGCATGGAATGACCCCTTTACTTTCTACGCAGATCTGTTCTTTGGATGTTCCTCTACAAGTCTGAATTAAAACTATCAGTTTTTGATAGATAAAAATGATTTTTGTTAGAAGGTCATCAGAAGCTTATAACTAACACACTATATGCAATGAAAATAAACAAGATAATTTGCATAAACATCTAAAAGTGTTTAATTCTAAAGTAAAAATATTTACCATAATCTTAATATATCTCTCCATGACAGAATTAACTAAATATCTTGATTTAAAAAAGAAAATAAGAGTTTTTCAACATATCCTCACTTTAACCCCATGAACCTACTTTCCTTCATCTAACCAATGTTATAACCGTCAATTGCGGAATTAATAACATAAAAAAGATACAAAAACTCTACAAACTTTATTCTTTCCCCCCCACCCCCCAATCTAAAACGCTTTTTTGATTTCATCACAATAAAACTATAAGAGAAGAAACTTAAGGAGAAATAGATTGTAGACTGAATACTTGATTAAATATTTCACATATCTAAATTGGATTGCTCAAATTTAGAATTAGGAAACAAACAAATGCTTGTAAAATCAGTAACATAAAAATAAAACCAAATTACAACAGATATTAATATATTAGATCAAAACATTAAACTTGCTTTTTTACCAAGTTGTGAAAGAAAAGAAAATTAATATACACTAATCATGAATCAAATTTCAAATGTTGAAAATGAAAAGATATCTTTGAAAAATGTAAATTTACTATGAAAGAACTCTAGAAAATTTAATATTTAATAAAACAAAATGTCAACAAACTTTGTTTACGAAGTCACAGCAGTAACAGAGAGATTTAACGAAAGCAGTTATTGGTCAAATTTTTAATGATGTCAGAAAAAACTAACTCAATGGTTGTATTTCCAGTTAGAAGGTCGCAGTTAAGAAATGTTAAGCTAGTGTTACTGCCGTTGTTATGTATGACTGTCTTCTCAACTCAACGAAGTGTAATGTTGGCTCCGTGAGATAGCTGTATTTGGGAAATGGGTCGTTTCGTAATGTTGTTATGTGAAGTTATTTCTGCATTTTAAGACTGATAAATGTCATCAAATATTTGAGTTACATAGTAAATGTTTCCATATAATCTACATAGCTCATTTTGTTTTGTGAATCTCGATCTATCATTCCTTTGCTATTGATTCTGAAGAGTTCATGTTTACCAGGAAAACAGCATGACGTTTTTTGTATGTAAGTTCCTTAGCCTTTTAATTTTAGTTTATTGTTATGATCATCGTTTTTGGAAGATTGTTTAAAATTTTTATTGTTCATTTGATTTCGAGTGATCGATGCTTTGTGTTATGTAAATATGTATTTGCCCTTATATAAACATCGTAAACGTATGTTGCGTTAAAAAGACATTTTTTTTCCTTTATTTACGTTCATATTTTGTCTATGTGATACGAATCCGTTTACTACATTAGTTTTTTCAATAATTTCGTTGTTACTATTTGATTTTCACTATTTTAATTTTCAAATATTATTTAGATTTTTAAAGCACTATTAGCCAAATTATAAAATTCAGTCTTTCATATTCAGTTAAGATATTTGAATTATCTGATCTTCTTAATTACTTTCAAGATGAAATAGAAAATTTCACGAATAATATACCATACTATTAATTATAGCATTTTATATTATTTATTTAATTATCGATTCATAATAGGTCATGGCTAAAAAAAAAAGTCTTAGCGAGCTTTTTTTTTCCCCTCTACTTTTCTAATTTTTCTTTGAAATTGTATTGATTTTTTAATAAATAACAGTAAAATTGTTATAAATATTTTTCTGTAGGTTTTTTTATGGTGCAAAAATTGCCCTGCATTTTTACAAACCATATGTGAATTATTGCATCATTATTAGATATGGTGTTATTTATTCTGCATTAAACAAAGAAATACTTGAGGTGTGTGAAATTTTACCACTTTTCATTACCCTACCTCCCATTAATTTATCATTTTACTTTTCTGTGTTTGTATTTTTTATGTATATATTTTATTGTTGTTTTATGTTTAACTTCTTCAGACCCCAAGGTTTATTTGTGTATTTTTTCAAATTTCAGTTATGGATTTATATTAACAAACTGATAACTAAGAAAAATTGGACAATGGAAAAAAATATAATACAGTAGATTCCCTCAAATCCGCAAAGCTTGGGACCAGAGGTTGTGCGGGTTTTAGAATTTTGCGGATTTCTGGTCATTGCTTTGTATATATTTTTTAAACAGTAATTTTAATGTAATTAATAATGAAATCAAAAATATAATGAACGCTTACAATATACTAAACTATAAAAATTAATAATAAACTATTATAATAAAAATTTAAGTAATTTTACCATATTACTAAAAGCAAAGGTCAAGTTAATATCGATAATTCACAGTTAAATATTCATTGTAAAGATGAAATGTGTTTTCCTAAATTATTCAATGAAAGTTGCCTCATAAAGCCTAATTCACATCAGGATCATAAAATAACGAAGCTTTTTTTCAGGTCTAGCCAGACTTAATAACTAAAAAAAATAGCTTGATTAATACATAAATATATTTGGTAAGATTGTGATTACCAATGGTATCAGCAATATGTTGATTTTTTTAGAAATAAGTTATTCTTTTTTCATGAAAAAACATGAATTCAATAACCTTAACAAAAATTTCAAAAAATAAAAAATGTATGGAATAAAACTAAAAAAGTCAAATTTTGCACCTACATCTGAACTGGATGTTTCATTGTTTACATCCGTAAATTACGTGTGGATTTTAGGAATGCGATTTTGAGAGAGTCTACTGTAGTTATTTTTTTGTACATAAAATTTTATAATACATGGAAACTCAAGAAGTACATTGTTTTACAATTTTTTAGGATTTTTTTTTAAATTTATTTTACTTTTTTGCATTGCAAAAACGCTGGAAAACATAAATAAATATATATTTAATATATTTTTTATTACTAATTGCCTCTTCATGCACAGCAAAATTATTTACTCTTTCATTTTTTACATTTTTGCTGTAAACTATATTTTACAGTTTGTTGCTCGCTAAAACAGGGCTATAAAAATGAATATCTGTTTTGTTTGGTTATGCATTTGGTAAAGCTCCATTCACACCAATTTTTCCTTTAACATATATATATATATATGGGTGATTCTCAAAATAGGGGACAATTTATGTCTTTCGGCATACAAAAAAATTTAGAGGTTTTCTTTCATGTTTTTATATTTAGATATGTTTGTCTTAATATTATTCATTATTTGCACTCAAGAATTACTCACTTTTTAGTTAAAAACACCTTAAAATAACAGAATAAATGTTCAAAATGTCATTAGCATGGATATCCGCAGCAGCTGTGCCTTGTATATACTAACTTTTTCAAGAGTTAATATCATGTTTATAAAATAAAACAAATGTTATTTTTTCTTTAAATTAATCAAGGAGAGGATTTATCCAATAAATTTCTTTTTAAAAATAAAATCATAGTATATAAAAAAAGAATTAAAGTTTGTCCTTCACATTCTATTTTCAAAACAAGGTCATACTATAACAGCTGGTTATTGATCAAAATTTCATTTTCACATATGACAATAGTTTGAAAATATAAAGTTTCTCCATGGCAACAAGTAGCCATTTTATCCCAGCCTGAAAATAGAAGCATGTATTGTATTTTAAGAATAGAAGTTGAATATTAGGGGCATACATCAATTGTATGTCATTAGAATGGATAATAATTTTCATGTTTATTTTATAATTGAAATTTTTATTTTACTTATTTGCATAGGACTTTTGTGTTTTTAAAAGGCCCCAGAAAGGACTATTGCATTGTGATTATATTATGGCTCATAATCTTATTTAAATTAAAATTTGTCATTAGCATGGACAAATATCAGTGTCATTAGCATGGTTTTTCTGTCCATGCTAAAGACTCCTATGTGCATAAATGTAACCATTGCTTATATTGTATCTTTTATAAAGTTTAATTTTACATATAAATTTAGGTATTACATTTATTATCCCTAAAATATGCATTAAATCTGTCAGAAAATCACTAAGACAGCTTCTTACATTGTTAGTGTCAGAATGTTGCTCATGTAAACAAAGTTTGCTCTTTGGTAATGTTTTTATTATCCTTATATGTATATATGTAAAAATGGAAACAATTTGCTGAAAAGGAAGGCTAATAAATATAGAAAAAAATATTTAAACAGGAAGAAAATAAAAATTTCTTAATATATTTATTCCATGCAATTTGTTTTGTCATTAGCATGGCTCAAAAATACTAATTATTTTTTTTTTAAAGTTAATTTTTAAATGTTTAGCTCTGCTGACTACATATAAAGTATACCTAATACTATATTAACAACACCTATTTTTTACAGAAATTTTGCTAACAGTAATTTTTTTAAGATTTCACTTTTGAAATTGTCCCCTATTTTGAGAAGCACCCTATATATAGTACAGTAAACTACCTCAAATCCGCACAGCTTGGGACAGAGGTTTTGGTGATTTCTGATCATTGCTTTGTTTACATTTTTTAAACATTAATTTGAATGTAATAATAAAATATTAAAATAAGTAATAAACTAAAATAATAAAAATTTAGATAATTTTTAACATATTAAAATATTGAAAACAAAGTTAAAGTTAATAATCAATGATGCAGGGCTCGAAAAATAGCGTTCCCGGGATCCCGGGGAACCCAGAAATCATTTCTGGGAACGTATGTTTTTTCATTCAGGTTCCTGGCTGGGAACCTAAAAAATCGTCATGGTCGCCAACGATGTCGTGCACGCGTTGTATCGCATAAATTACGCAAAAATATTGCTCTTGAGTGGTCCGCGGTATGTGTAATTTTGTCAATATATTACGGAAAAATCCTGAATTTCGTCAAAAAATCAGAAAAAACGGCAAATTTCATTAAAAAATCAAGTGAAAAAACGGAAAATTTTGTCAAAAAATCGCTCTAAAATGGCAAATTTCGTCAAAAACTATTGAGAAAACAACAGATTTCGACAAAAGATCGCGAAATGCAACGCAAAATTTCATTTAAAAATCGTAAAAAACGCAGATTTCGTTAAAAAATTGTGAAAAAACGGCAGATTTAGTTAAAAAATCGGGAAAAAACAACAGGTTTCGTAAAAAAAAAAAAAAAAAAAAAAAAAAAAAAATCGGGGGAAAAAAACGGCAGGTTTTGTTAAAATATTGCGATAAATCGGCAGGTTTTGTTAAAACATCACAATAAAACGGCAGATTTTGTCAAAAGATCGCAAAAAAAACAGCAGATTTTGTCAAAAAAATCCCGAAAAAACGGCAAATTTCGTCAAAATACTCATACATAAATTTTATTGGGAACCTACGTTTTTCATTTGGGAACCTGTACTTTTCATGTAGGTTCCCAGCTGGGAACCTCAACATTTTTGGAATTTTCGAGCCCTGAATGATGTATGATTAAATATTTATTACAAAGATAAGATGCATTTTTCATATGAAATTTACTTTATAATGATACATTACTAATTCGCATAAAAATCATAAAATAAGGAAGTTTTATTTCAGGTTTAGCTAGCCAAATTTAGTAACCAAAAAACTTTGGCTAACGCTAATTAATATATAAATATATTTGGTAAAGACTGTGATTACCAGTGATATTAGCAATATCTTAATTTTTTCCCAAAATAAACTTATTCTTCCTTCATGAAAACACATGAATTTAGTAATATTAACAAAAATTACAAATGAGAACACATATGGAATTGATATAAAAATAAAAAAGTCAAATTTTGTTCCTACAACTGAACTGAATGTTTCATTGTTTACATTTGTAAATTATGTGCAGATTTGAGGGAGTCTACTGTATGTACGTGAAAAATAAATAAAAGAAGTGTATCCTATAAGATAAATCAATTCTGAAGAAGGGGGCAGTTTATCTCAAAATTTAATAAAAAAAAAACTCTATTTTAAACAGTAAATGAAAGCCTGATTGTAAATATTTTGATACCTCATTTTTACTCATGTGGAAATTATATCATTTGAAAATGTAAATTTTGTTAATGCACTTAGCGAAGTTATCCACACAAATTAAAACTTTAAATGGCTTTTTCTATATGTTTAAATATTTTCTTCACTTTCATAATTTAAAAATATCTGTTTATTTTGTAGAAGACAGAGTTGAACTGACAGAGTAGACTCCCTCAAATCCGCACAGCTTGGGACCAGAGGTTTTGCGGATTTCTGGTCATTGCTTTGTTTACATTTTTTAAATATGCTTTGTTTACATTTGAGTGCAAGTAATAGTGCAATTGGAACTATAATGACAGCTTACAATATAATAAAATATTAAAATGCTTGTTTTAATTTGTAGAAGAAACCATGAAATTAAAATTTTATCAATTAAAAAAGTCTCATAATTGTGCTTCTTAAATAACTCAAGGCAGATTTTTTTCAATACTAAATGTTCTTACAAAAACTCTTGTTTATCAAAATGTTTATTTTATTAAATATTATGTAAAATTGTTTTTAAAAAGTAACATTTAATAAATTTAAACTTTGAAATATAAAAAGTATTTGGAAAGCCAAATATTCTGTATTCAGCTGAATAGTTACTATTAAAAGGCCAAATATTCGGTATTCGGCTAGCCGAGTATTCTGCATTCGGTGTTCAGCCAAAATCACTATTCGGTGCATCCCTAGAGAAAATACAGATTATTAACAACAATTAATAACATACAATTATCTTTAAGATTTCAGTCAAGTGGTAAAAGAAAGTTTTCTTGATTAAGCAGATATCTTTTGAAAAAAAAAAAAAGTCCAATAATAGGATATTAAAAAATCGAATGCTAGTTAAGCACATTTTGTTGTTTATTTTTAACTTAAATATGTAATAAGACATATTTAAATCCTTTATAACATATGCATCTGGCATGAAAATGAGAAAAGGAGGATCAAGATGATTTGCTTGAGACATAATAGAAAAAAAAGTGTCCAAAAAGCAAAAATATATATTATTAATTTTTAGTTGGGCACTTGTAATGTGTAATATGATAAAAGCCTGTCTATTAAGTCTGGTAGATGTATGTTTAAATTTTAAATGGTTTGAATTTTCTGCATAACTTATTGTTATTATTATATTAGATTATTTTTTTTAATGAATTTGTATCACTTGTGTGTGTTTGTATACATTTATAAAGTGGACCAGTGCGTCCAAAAGCAAGGTACACTGGTCTGCCTACTGAGGCACAGTGATCCACCATTAAGCGTACTATCACTCACTAGGGAAGTGCAAGAAGTGTGAGTCACCAATTTTGACAAAAGTGGTATCGTTGGAAAGATCTCATCGAGAGCAGCAAAAAATTCAATGGAACTACCCATCGCAAATGAGTCGTTATCGAGATATCCGACAATATATGGGACGCAATTAGCGCTTACTTAATGGGGCACCGTAAAAAAAATTAGTCTCGATTTTAACTAAAGTGGCATCGTTGAAAAGGTATCATCGTGAGGATTAAAAAATTCTATGGAATCACCAGTCGGAAATGAATTGTTTTCGAGATATCCGACAATTTGTGTCACATTTTTAATACACACTTCTAGGAAACTGCATTAAGTGACAGAAATTGTCGGATATCTCAAAAATTGCTCGTTTCAGATGGTTTGTTCCTTTGAGTTTTTTACTTCTCACAATGATATCTTTGCAACGACACCATTTTCATTATAATCGAGAAAAACATTTTTTTGCGGTTCCCCATTAAGTGTACACTAGTTAAGTGACATAAATTGCCGGATATCTCGATAATGGCTCATTTGCGACGTGTAGTTCCATTGAGTTTTTTACTGCTCTCGATGAGATCTTTCCAACGATATTACTTTTGTCAAAATCGGTGACTTATACTTTTTGCACTTCCCTAGTTAATGCAGTTTCGTAGAAGTGTGTATTAAAAATGTGACACAAATTGTCGGATATCTCGAAAACAATTCATTTCCGACGGGTGATTCCATTGAGTTTTTTAATCCTCACGATGATATCTTTTCAACGATACCACTTTAGTTAAAATCGAGACTAAAATTTTTTACGGTGCCCCATTAAGTATGCGCTAGTTGCGTCACATATATTGTCAGATATCTCGATAACGACTCATTTGCGACAGGTAGTTCCAATGAGTTTTTTGCTGCTCTCGATGAGATCTTTCCAACGATACCACTTTTGTCAAAATCGGTGACTCACACTTCGTGCACTTCCCTAGTCAGAGGCCAAATGCGAACTTCCCTCAGTAATGGGCGTCTATGGGCATTGGATGCATTTTTATATTCAAAATATCTCCTCAATAAATTAATACTTTTAACTTCTTTTTTCAGTGTTAAGAATGTCTCTTTTTTTTTTCTTTGGTTTTCAAAATATTTTTTAAGTGCATGAAAGTTTACTTTCATTTTGTCAGTTTTTAAAACATAAAATATTAAATTGAGCATAAATTAAAAAAATATTTTGAGAACTAAGAAAAAAGTGACATCCTTTAAAAAAAAACACAGAAAAAAAAAACTTTAAAATTTTTATTCTTTGAGGAGATTTCTTTAATATAAGAATGCATCAAACACCCATAGGTTTACATAGATTTAACATTACCAAAGGGAATTCGAGTGCTAGATGCGCTGAGTGACTAGCACTCTTAAGTATCATTTGAAATACATTATAAATTTATTTTTTATTAATGTGATTTCTTTATTCCCCCTGATCTCAAAAATAATATAACAGAACTTGAATTTCATGGCGAGATTTGCACCTAAATTTTGTTTTTATTCGAAAAATTGAACTTCTCTAACCTGTTGTGTAGTTTAAGCTAAAAAATAAATAAATAAATAAAATCACAAAAGATTCTAATGGGAAGCTTGAAGCTGTAAATAATTTCTCAAAATTAGACAGTTTATCTTTCAATGGCTGTTTTTATTGTTATTTATTTATTATTTTTTTAAGCAGATATTGTCCTCATTATAGTTGTTTCTGCATTCTTTTTTTACAAATTCAGCTTAAAATGAAGCTTTGAGGGCATTCAGGAAGGTAAAAATGACCTGTCGAAGCAAAAGTTCTTATCTACAGAAGGACACAATCAATAATTGTTATAAAATTCATTTACATTTGTTTTGACTGAAAATATCATATGTGATATTTTGAAAATTAGTGTCAAATTATACAAAAATATTAGAAATATCAAACTTCATTTTTTTTATATTTTTTATTATTAATATCAGGTATATAATATGATGTATATCAAGATATATAGCCGTTGATATATATCACCACACCTATTGGTGCTTATCTAGAAAAAAAAAATTCCATATCTTAATTTAATTTATTAAAAGGATATATATAAATTTAAATTTTAAAATATTGCTTTAAAAAAATATGTAATGCATCAGATTGAAAACTTTTTGAAAGGTAAACATTCTAAATTCTTCAAATGAAACAAGAAAATGTACAAAGACAATGTGTTGGAACTTATCAATATTAGTATATCGTTGGAAACGATATGTGTGGTTTTAAAGAAATATCGAACGTGTATCACAAAGCCTTATCCCCCCTGGGGAAAAAAAAAGAAAAAAATCTATATCGACCTCTGTTAGTGTGATCATTATTAATTTTAGTATACCATCTATCTTTCTTGATAAAAGTTTCTAAACATTTTATCTGACTTTTCCAGCGAGTGTTACAAGGTAACTGTGCGGTAGTTTGATCATTGCATTTTTTTAGCTAAGCGTGATGCTTTATGATATTGCGTCTAATGATATTCATTCAGTTATCACCATCAGACATTATTTCCAACATTGTGAGATTTCATAGGGTTTAATTTAGGAAAAAGAGAGTTGTAGCTGTTTGGTGAGTTATAGACAAGAAATTTTAGTCAAATATTAATAGCTTTAGCCAAGAAAAAGAAAATATTTCACTTATACAAAATTTCTACATACATCAGTATTATTTTTTAATTATGCTACATACAAACAATACGTCATTCTTTAAGATTGACCCTTCTATATTTACACACAAAAGGATTTTTTAAAAAAGGGAAAAAATTTTTCAAACTGTCCTTTCCAAATTAATCATTATTAAGTTACTTAAATTCTTGATTGTCTGTCTATTTCTCAAGTCTGTTACATTCATAAGACTGGATCTCTTTTCATGATCTGTTCTTTGTTATAGACAATACAAGTGTTGCTATAAATTTATACAAAAAAAGTCACACTGGGAAACATGTCAGTAATGCCTTTTTTATAGAATGAAGAATACAATCTGTTAAGTTTCATTCCTTAACTCCTTATAGCTGGAACCCACTTGAACAACTTCCATTCATAAACAATTTCAGTTTTTTGTCCTCAGTAGGAATCAAAATAAAATAAACTTAATTTTCTCTATACCATTACATCAGGGTTGGCAAGTTTCTTCCGCAGTGGAAAAAACCGGCCGGAAGAAATAGGTTTCTTCCAAGTGTAAGAAATGGAAGAAACTGTTTTTCTTTAAGAATTTACCATATATTATAATTTTTTTAAGGTATAATAAAAATCTTCTTCCTATAATCTTATATAAACTAATTTCACTGGACCAAAACAAATTTAATTAAGCATATATGCTAAATTAATAATTGCATCAGCTTTTTAGCCAAGATCGCACACTACACTTATCTAGAGATCTTCAATCATTGGCTAAATGAAAAGAAATTTTATCCAAAATACACAAAATCAGTTAAATGTCATCCATTTCAATTTAACCAACATAATTTTTTATTATTTAAATTTCTGAAACTAGTAGTAAATGCGTAGAGATTCTTTACTAATGGTATAATGAAACCCATTTAAATAAAAGCTGTTAATTTACATCAATTTTATTAAAGTAAATAATTTACTATAATTACTGTAGTAAATAGAGATCAATCAAAAATATGGTTTTGTTTTTGGCCCAAAATCTGAGTTTTGCCAAAAATGAGAGCAAAAATTCAGCCAGATCGAAACACTTAGCATTTCAAAAAACTTGTTTCTTCCTTCGGAAATTTTCAGTTTTAGTTATTTATTTGAACTGTATCGCCTCAAATGAATGTATTGCAATGAACTTCATTGTTTATAATTATCAGTCATGATTTATCAATCATCTCATAGAAAATTTTTAGTTTAAACTGTATTAGATTTCAAATATTCTTTGAGAAAGTTCTAGAATAAAAAATTATCATTTTCAAAAATCTTTATAGAAGAAAAATCAAGATGTATAGACCTAAAACTAAAATATTTTTTAATTAAATGAAATTCATATAATTGGAAAATCTTTGCATCATAGATGAATTACGTATTATTGTATATGAAAATATAGTTTTTGGATTATTCAGTTTTACAAAATTAATAAATACTATACATATAATTTAGTTCAATTATGTATATTTATGTATGTAATACTTACTTTAAAATATACAATTTAATTATTATTATTATGATATCATTTTCAACCAAAAAGTAAAAAGGTCACCAAAATTCAGTTTTGGCTTTAAAAACTTGTATTAATCTATCCTCAGTATTAAAAAAAGTCATTAAAATCTTTATTTTTCATAGTATAATGCAACATAGTATAGCAAAAGTTTTTTAGCAGTATGATGCTGCAATCAATTTCTCAACTTAAATTGGATGAAAACAAAAATTGAAGATTTTTTTTCCAAGTCCTCAACTTATAACTGAATTTCAAATTTGAAAAAAAAAATATTTTTATATGAAAAATAAACAATTTGTAGGTAGTTTCCTTTTCTTTTTTTTAAATTGAACAATTAATAAAAAAAAACCCATTCCCTCATAAAAAGAGAGATAAATGTGAACTATATCTTCAATGAAATTTATTTGTGTTTCTATTCTTTTAAAGTTTTGACACATGTACAAATTTTAATGGGTGGGGGGGGGGGGGGACTGAAACTTTACCCCGGATAGAGTTTTCTCCAGGGTTGGTATAAAAACCAGTTTTTTTTTTTTTTTTCTTTTTTTTTTTTTTTTTTTTAACCAAAAAACCGGGGTTTTTTTGTTTAAACCAGGTTTTTTTTGTTCTCATCATCGTTTTTTTTTTTTTCTCATCATTACTTAAAAAGCATTTGCAAGAAAAAAAAAATGAATTTTAGAAAGTCATGACTTTTTTTTTGTAATTAATGTTAAACATTCACATTGGTACTTAATTTTTTGATATAATTAAATAATTAAAGCATATAAAAATTATAATTAAATTACCTATAAGTTTAGCTTTCTTTAGGGAAATATTTATTGTTTGAAAAATGTTGAGCTACTAATTTATTAGTATACTCATATAAGCCTTGAGATAATAATTAAAGAAATAATTATTATGCAGGTTGATAATGTAGAACATAATGAGGGGTAAACAAACATATTTCACTAAATCAACAAAAAATAAGCAGAAATAGAAAACATTTTCCTATGCTTAGTTTAGAAATCATTTACTGTATCAATAATATCAACATCAACAATTGATTATTAGTCTTTTACTATATATACATTAAAAAAAAAAACATCAATATGCATTTTTTTAATGCTAAAATAAATCACATGTGTATCGACATACTTGATTTATCAATGAGTGTAATATTTATACATATTGAGACATATGCTTTGAAAAATTACTATTTTTTTCTTTTTTTTAATACAAACTTTATTTTTCCTAGTTAAATATGTTTAGGTAAACAATTTCTTTATAAAATCAATTCTATTTATTTAATTTTAATTATAAGCTTTAAATAAAAAGACAAGTTTTTGAGGCCTTTTCTAATCCCAATTTATTTTGTATTTTTGTCTATACCAGTCCAAATGTTGAAAATATTCTTTCAACACTCGCTGAATAGGCTTTTGCTGTTATAAGTTGTACAACTTCAGTAAAGACGTAGCTATTAAATTTCTTGATTTGAATTTGCTGACTCTTCCTCATTTTATATGGGGTAACTTCCTTTACTGCATTCTGCTCAAAAAGAAAAAAATGTTTTTCAAAAGGTGAAGATTGGCATAAAACTTACTATCTGCAGGTGACGGTGCCCGGGCAGGGTTCGAACCGGAGATCCCACGGTCAGTAAGCGGGCGTCTTATCCGCCGAGCAAAAGGGTACCTCGGTCGCTTCCTGCAAGAAACTCGTTTTACTGACCGCGCAAGATGGTCGCCACAGTACTCCACCCCCAGTGAGAAGAACGTCGCGTTGACGTTGGACGAGCGATATGCACTCGTGTTGCGCTGGCGCGTGCCAGATGCGTTGTCGTTGTCGTGCTGCCGCCGATTGCACGTGTGACCCTCGATGATGCGCGGCGTGGCAGGCTTTGCTTGCTGTGAGCGTTACACAGGCTTTGGTCGAGTGTACTCTGAGCGTTACAGAGACTTTCGTGCTGCGAGCGTTTCGCAGGCTTTGGATGCTGGGAGTGTTTTCAGTGCTGCCATCTGTTGGACTAGAGCGAAGGTGGTGAAGTGTGTTCGTTTGTCCGAGGTCACCAATGCAGGTGACCGTGCCCGAGCAGGGTTCGAACCGGAGATCCCACGGTCAGTAAGCGGGCGTCTTATCCGCCGAGCAAAAGGGTACCTCGGTCGCTTCCTGCAAGAAACTCGTTTTACTGACCGCGCAAGATGGTCGCCACACTATCAGTGCAAGCTAGAGTTATATGGATATTCTAGTTTTGCAGAATTTAATGCATCCTTTTTTTTTTTTTTTTTTTTTTTGGTCAGACAGTTCATACAGTTATATGGATATTCTAGTTTTGCAGAATTTAATGCATCTTTTTTTTTTTTTTTTTTTTTTTTTTTTTTGGTCAGACAGTTCACTTTGATTGTACCACGTTATCAAGCATGCGTGGGTGTTAGAGCCACTTTATACCTGCACTCAAAACACTGCGGGACTTCTTTACTTATCCTTTTTCTCTTAATATTTTTTGAGGATTTTTCCAAATATAAACTACGTCAACAATGGAACAATTATTACTTTAGATATTATCCAGGGCAACTGCAATATTAACAATTCAAACATATCTTCAACATTTCTTTTTAGATTAAAATTAGACATAAACTTTTGAATATTTTTATCATTAACATTCCTATTTTCATCACAAATTTTAAGTGGGGTAATTTTTAAGGCTAACATCTAAGGCATCTTGAAAAACAATTCCATCAAATATAATAAGGGAGAACTAATTTGACAGCATTTGCATTGCATGCAATTTATGCATTTGGCTCTTGAGCCTGTTCTTGGTGTATTTCTATTTTCCTCAAATGAAAACCAGATTATATCTTTCTTTTTTCTAGTTTTAGACATTCTTTTACTTCAATATAAATAAGTAGCTTTCTTAAAATAAAATATAGTACAAATAGAATAAAATCATAAAGTAAAACTCCAATGCAAGAAAAGCAAAAGGTTATTGAAACCAATAGCTACAGAACAGAGAAAATTTACAATCATTCATTCATTAGCATAGAGAACAAAGAGTAACCAATGGGGAGAATGACTTATGTCATCATTAATGCTTTGATATAAGATGCAATTTAAATGGTAAAATTTTAAAAATAAAAGGCTTAAAGAAGAAACAAAACAAGCAACTTTTTTTTTCCTCCATAGCTCACATTAAAAAAATTAGTTTGCCATGTAGATTTATAGCTAGTAAGAAAAGATGGGCAGATTAAAAGTGTTTGTCACTTTAAAAATTTATTAATGTCTTTTAAAAAAAGCAAAAAAAAAAAAAAAATGCTGTGCTTGTAGCTTCCGCATAACCAGAGTTGCATAATATAGACGCACGCGAGCACGCCGTGTGCAGAAAGTTTTATGAACTTTGCAGAAAATTTTAGGAAAGAAACAATTTTTATTTTTGTAACTTTTTTGTACCAAAAAATAAAATATTCCCTCAATTTTATGTAAGAATTATTTACTGTTAACGTGATTTTCGTCAAAAGACCTTGAAAAAAATTGCGAATTTCAACAAAGAATCGCATATAAAACGTGAATTTTGAGAAAGATTTGCGTAAAAAATTTGCATTTCAACAGAGAATCGTGTAAAAAACGAGCATTTCGACAAAGGAGTGCGCGAAAAACGTCAATTTCGTCCAAAGGCAGTTTATAAAACACACAAAAGTGCGCTAAAAACGTAAATTCATTCCATGAATTGCATAAAAATATGCCAATTTCATGCATGAATCGTGTAAAAAACACGAATTTCGTGCATGAATTGCATAAAAAAAGGCAAATTTCGTCCATGAATTGCCTAAAAAACGCAAATTACGACCTTGATTCAAGTAAAAAACGTGAATTACATTCAAAAGTCGTATAAAAAACGCGAATTATGTTCATAAATCACTAAAAAAACGCGAATGATGTTTAAAAATCACTCAAAAAAGCAAATTATGTCCATAAATCGCTCAAAAAACGCAAATATCGTCGACAGATAGCTCAAAAAATGCAAATTACTTCCATGAAATGCAAAAAAAAAAATAGCAAATCACGTCCATAAATTTCTCAAAAAACACAAATTATGTTCATGAATCGCATAAAAAATGCGAATTACGCCTATGAATCGTGCCAAAAACACGAACGACACCCATGAATTAAAGTAATAAAAGCAAATTTCGTTTTTGCCACAATAATATAATGCGTAATTTTATTAAATTAATTTGCAGAAAGTTTTTGACCCAATATTATGTGCGCAGAAAGTTTTTGGTTTTATACAAGTCTGCGCATAACTTGGATTTTGCATATTTTAATAATGTGTAAAATAAATAAAAACATTAGAAAAAAAAAAAGAAAAAAACAGCATGGTTTAAAAAAAAAAAAAAAACACTTGGTTTAAACCATGGTTTTAACCACGGTTTAAACCAGCGTGGTTTAAACCAAACAACCCTGGTTTTCTCTTCACATGCCGCTGCACAGATTTAGCATTTGCTCACGAGTGTCTTTGTCTAACAAAGACAGAGCCTGGCAGAGTTTTAAGATACTTGTTCAGAGAGAACGGGACGAATTTTGAAGCAAATTGCAGACACATTATGAGATTTTTTTTTTAGTTCTTTCTGTGTGATGGTGATGGAGCAGCAGGTGTACAAAATGTGGCACAATAAAATGGGAATGATATAGCATATTTTTTGGCTGTCTCTATTTGGCTAATTCACTAAATATTTTGGAGGCAAAATGAGCTTTCAGTTAGTTTTTTGACTAGCTCTAAATTAATCCCTATTTCACATCAGTTCAAGAGGAACTTAAGAGAAATAAAGGACATTTTTTGATTGATACTGACACTTGTAGTCTTCATATTATTCATAATGCTTTTGAAAAAGGTAATAAAATCATAAAGTGGAAATTAAATTCTTGCAACAATTTTTTAAGGTCAGCCCCACATGGCATACAGACTAATAAACAAACTTAGAGAATAGAAAAATCATGATTAAAGAGATATTAACCTTATTTTTTAAAAATGGGTAAAGTACTTATAAGGTATTACATTGTAATAAGCATAAGCACAACTACATTTTAGAAACAATAAATACTAGTCAAATGTGGCAATCCCAAAACTTTCTTCTATTTTATGCATGTAAATACTTTCTGAAAAATGCAGCATAGCAGTGTTACCGGTTAGGTGTTTTAAACAAAAATCTAGTCAGCAATAACTTATGTCAACTTATAACTGAATTTCAAATTTGATAAAAATCTGTGCATTAATTTGAGATAGTTATTGCAAAATCTTTTTTTTTTTAATCTAATAACAATGCCGCATGTTGGCTGATGTACATCAAAAACTCATCAGGATCAATTTTTTATATAGTCAAATTCAATTTGGAGTTTTATGAAAATCCATGCATTAGTTCTTGAGATGCATTTATTGTGAAATCATGAAAATGCAGTATAGCAGTGCCATCTGTTGGGCGATTTACACCAAAAACTGAACAACACTAATCTGTATGAGGGACTAACTGAATCTGAAGTATTAGAAAATTCCATGCACTAGTTCTTGAGATAGAGCTATTGCAATAATTGCGAATAATGCACCATAATAGACCACCTGTTGAGCGATTTACACCAAAACGTAATCAGCTTCATGTTATATCAAGTACTAACTAAATGTTAAATTTTATAAAAATCCATGCACTAGTTCTTGAGATATGACTATTATGGAAATTGTAAATAATGCAGCATAGCAGCACTACCTGTTAAGCGATGTACACCAAAAACTAATCGAGTCTAGTTTATATTATGGTCTTACAGTGTTTCCCCCAGGTTTAAAAAGGGGCAGGGCGCTATTGTTCTGAAAAGGGCACTTTTTACATTCTTCAGAGCACTTTTATAGAGTTGAATCAAGAATCTAGCCGTTCAAAAAATGGTGGAAAACCAGAAATTTTGTCGAAAAATTGAGAAAAAACAATATTTTCACCGAAAAATTGAACAAAAGGGAAAAAAAAAGACAAATTTTGTTAAAAGATCGCGAAAAACGGTCGATTTTGTTAAAAGATTGCAAAAATGGCAGATTTTGTTAAAAAATCATGAAAAAAAGACAAATTTCATGAAAGATCGCGAAAAAAACAGCAAATTTTGTTAAAAGATTGTTAAGGAGCAAGCCTGATTTATTGAAAAAGACTTTTTTTTTTTTTTTTTTTTTTTTTTTTTTTTTTTTTTTTAAGGATGTAACAAGATGACTGCCTTCCCTAAATTATAGAATCTATAGGTGGCGCTATTGCCACTTTCGGCAAAATATCTTGAGATATTTTGCCATGATAATACATGAAGTGAAGTAATTTGGAGTAGAGAGTAGATTTGTGATATGCGTTGGAGTGTCGTCTCTAGAGATGGGAATGGTCGGAAAAAAACCAGAAAAATTGGGGAAAAAACTGGTTTTTTTCCGAAGGCTTATTTTTCAATTTTTCCGAACTGGAAAAATTGAAATTTCATTTATGAAATAATATAGTGCAAATTTTGTAATAGCTACATTCTTATACTTTTTATTTTATTTATTTTTATGTTGAGTGTCTCACATGAAAATTTTAATGTGGGTAATCTGATCTCTGAGCAGAAATCTGTTTGAGAAGACTTGAAAGGATCCTTCACATTTTTTTCTTGTTTGAAACACAAGATCCAAATTTCTCTTGCAAATACAATTGCAAAATTTCTCTTGAAAATAGACATTTCAGAAAAAGTTTAATCAACAAATTGAATCTTTCGCAAGTGCAGTGAGGCTAGTTCCATGGGTTTTGTAGTGTAAGTCACATTACCTTATAATTGCTATGCTTGTTTGCCACCGTTATTTTCGTAAAGACTGCTTGGCCTTATTCAATTAATGAGAATGTGCCGATAAAATAAATCACATTTTTTCGTACCAAAATACTGGTAGCCAAAAATCGTAGCCTGTGACTTACACTACAAGTACTCATGGAAATAGCCAGTGATTGAAGAAAAAAAAATATCATGCCATACAGCAGCTGAATCTTATTAAGTTGCATGTATGTATGTAAATAACCTTATTAAAAATTTCTCAATAGGAACCTAAATATTGTAATAATTTCTTATTCAAAAATTCTGAATATATTTTGTACAAGTATATACAAAAAGTTCACAATTTCACAAAAACGTGATTACATAAAAAAAATCTAGATATGTAATTAAATGCAACTTCTCTTTTTAAAAATTAATTCATGAGTAAAATTATTGCAATAATATGCCGATTAATGGAAATGATAAAATTAAAAATTCAACATAAAATTTTGAAGTAAGCATTTATTACTTTAATCTATCTTTTCAAGAAGTAAGTATTAAATTCGTGAAAAATTTGACTTCGAGTTTTTGGTGTATTTAAACATTTTAGAAGCTCCTGAACACGTTTTGATGGTTTTTTGAAAATATCTGCCACTCTGTAAGTCTGTATGTGACAAATTTTATGGACACTCTATCTCAAGAACTGATGCACATAATTTCACAAAACTTTAGATTCAGTTACCTTGATATAAACTCGAGATGTTTAGTTATTAGTGTATATCGCCAAACTGATGGCCAAACTGAATGCGCTGCTATGCTGCATTATTCATAATTTCCACAATAGTTCTATCTCAAATTAATATATGTATTTTTATAAAATTTCAGATAAAGTTAATCTTTGACATAACTTCGTGCTCATTATTTTTTGGTGTAAATTGCTCAACAGTTGACGCTACTATGCTGCATTATTCAAGATTATCGCAATAGCTTTACCTCAAGGACGATTTTTTTTTTTTTAAATCAAACTACAGCTTCAGATAGTTTCTGATATATATTAATGCTGTTTAATTTTTGGTATAAATTGCCCTATAAGTGGCACTACTATGCTGCATTTTTCAAGATTTCGTTATAGCTGATTAATTGAATGTTTTTTCAAGGTGTTGAATCTAAAATTGACCTCCATTTTATCTCCATAATGTACAGTAATATTGCAAAAACATGGGCAGTTTGCATTAGAAAAGTACAACTGCAATGAAAAAAAAATCCATATTTTATTACAAGTAACTATGTTCCAAA
Organism: Maratus speculifer; assembly: GCA_964019185.1. Lineage (NCBI taxonomy): Eukaryota > Metazoa > Arthropoda > Arachnida > Araneae > Salticidae > Maratus > Maratus speculifer. The sequence goes on along the minus strand of OZ025289.1, from coordinate 83,716,791 downwards.
TTATACTTTCCCTCTTGATTAAACTTTGAATTTTTGTAGTTTTCTAAAGCACAGTAGAAGTTTATTTCTGTATGTAACTGCTTTTGTTAATTCCTCAAATAGTGAGCATTTTCTACTTGTAGTGTTCTGTTTTCAAAACTTACGAGTTCCACTCTTAGAAATATAAAATTACCATGTGGAAACATTATTGAATATGGTTTCTTATTCAAGAATAGAATACCAGATTTCAGGATAAAAAGAAAAAAAACTACATTTAATTAAACTTAAAATACATACAGTGGAGCATTGTTTATACGACGCGGAAGGGACTACCGAAAAACATCGTATAAACGATAACGACGTATAATCGATTTTCACTTCCAAAACTAGAATTAATTTTGTTTTCACTTAGCTTTAATGTTTAACGTGATAATTTGCATGAATTTTTAAATTAAACAAACTAAAATAAAAAAAAACCGAAAGGTTCCTCATTTGCAATACATCAGTTCCTTTCCATTTAAAGTTAAAGATCAAAAACCCCGCGTGGACAACTAAAAGTCGCCAATACTGATAACAGTTAGAAGCACAGTCTATTTGCAATTTAAAGCAGGTCCGGAACGCTGACCATCTCCGAAAAAAGAATGACCCCTCCCAGTGTAATCTATTACACGTAAGCTGATTTTTCAGACTAATCGAACAGCAGCCCACATTTTTATAATGTGGAGTGCATTTAAACACGCGTGTCATTTATAGCTGTCAACTTCCGTTCGTTCGTAAAATATACAAGAAAAATAAACAAAAATAAACCTATACAAAATCGAAAAATCGACGTATAAACGATTTTGGGCGTCGTATAAAAGATATATTTTTACATTAAAATGAATAGGAATGAATCGGGACCACTCTCAAACGTTGTATAAATGTAAACGTCGTATAAGTGATCGTCGTATAAACGATGCTTTACTGTATGTATGTATATATATATATATATATATATATATATATACGTATATTTTTTGGTTTCAGTGAGTAAAAATCTAACAGTCAATAAATCCTATGCTATTTTTTAGTTGCAGACCTGAGTAAGCCAAAGTAAAACTTAGTTTTGTTTGAATTTAGATTATAAAACTAAATCAAAACTTCGAGTTGAGATTTGAAAGCTATACCAAAACTAAACCTATTTTATAAAGGAAATAAAATTATAATTCTAAGAAAAAAAAAGTAATAATGTAAAAATATACATTTTTTAAACAAACAATGGAATTTTTGAATACTGATATTCATAATAATGACAAAACTGCAATAATTTCTTTAAACTTGTATCATTTACTTAAAAACTATACTTATGTAAATGGAATGCATAATTTATTTCATTCCAAACTGCAGACATATTGGCTCAGGTTTTTACATTAGGTCAATTGGTAGTTAAACATGTAACTGAAAAATCATTTCAACAGAGATATGATATAACAAACAATAGCATTTAATAAAAATTCTTAGGCTGTTGAAAAAAAAAAAAAAAAAAAAACTAAACTTTTAAAAGCAGGCTTTGCTACTTTCTTTTTATTTTGTAATATAAAGTGAAAATAATTTTAATTTAATACATATAAATGGGAAAAAATGTTTATTACTTAATATTCTCTAAGAAAATATAATTTATTTGGGAGAAACAGTCATGAAAAATGAATTTTTCCGTTTTTTTCCGAAAAAAACCGGGTTTTTTCCGCCACTTATATTTTTCCGGAAAATTTACATCTCTAGTCGTCTCAACCGAGACATTTCTTGTTGTATAACAAGATGTATAAATCTGTTACACGTTTTAACGAATATGTATATATATAGTGTTTGTTGTAAATAATAGTGTTGATATTGTAATGTCTTCATTAAAAATGTGATTGTTTAAGAAGTGTTTAGTATTTATCCAACGAACACCCACAACAAGAATACTTTTGTTGAATAAAGGGTTCTTTTTGTTTCATAAAGGGGTGCTTTCAGGATTCACATTTAAAAGTTTTTGACAGTCAAAAGAAGATTGTGAACAGGGGAGGTGGGGGGGGGGGGGCAAAGGAGGAGATCACCCCAGACGCGGAAATTTAGGGGGTGCCAAACTTAGACTACAAACATTATTTTTGGGCTGTCACAAGAAAAAGTTGGGAGGGGGAGGTGTCAAATTGTAATTATGCCACGAGTGCATTTTTTTCTTCACACGCCTTGATTGTGAAGTAGGAAAATCAACTTTTGAGCATTAAAAACACAATTTTGAAGCAGGAAAATTATTTTTTACAACAGAAAAATTCATTTCTGGCATTAACTTTTTTTGTATGTGTGTCTTTGATAAAATCTGTCGTCTTTTCGCGATCTTTTGACAAAATCTGTCGTCTTTTCGGGATATTTTGACAAATTTTGCGTTTTTTCACGAATTTTTGGCAAAATTAGCCGTTTTTCGCAATCTTTTAAACAGAATTTTCCGTTTTATTGCGATTTTTGGACGAAATTTGTCGTTTTTCTGCAAATATTTTGACAAAATCTGCCGTTTTATCACGATTTTTTGAAGAGAATTGCCGTTTTTCGTGACTTGTTTGACAAAATTTTCCGTTTCATTGCGATTTTGGGGCGAAATTTGTCGTTTTTATTCGATTTTTTTAAAGAAATCTGCCGTTTTTTGGAATTTTGTGACAAAATTAGCCATATTTACGCGAATTTTGCTAGTAATTAATCGTTATCTCGCGGTTTTTTTTTTTTTTTTTTTTTTTTTTTTTGTGTGTGTGTGTGTGTGTGTGTGTGTCAGAGCTGGGGTTTTGCCGGCAGAAATTGGCAACAACTGGCATAAACTCATTTCATGACATAATCTGATACTTTTTTAGTTGTATTAAATTGCTCCTATACATTTTAGTAATAAATAACAAATAAAATATTTTGAATTGTTTTAATTAAAAAAAAAATGTATATTACAATTTGATAGTTTTGAATCTTTCATGAAGAATCAACTATATTATTTTCAGATAATTGAAAATCATGGAAATGATACTGAAGACACTGCAATTGTTAAAATTGTAAATAAATATCATGATTTAGAAAGAAGTTAAATAATTGCTACAAATGTTAAAATTTATTGCTGTTGCTTTAGATAAAAAATATGATTGTTCTTTTGCAGCTGCTCATAAAATTTGCTTAACTTTATTTAATGATGGAAATATCATGGAAAGCCTTTAAAAACAAATACTGGTGAAAATGAGAATTTTTCAAATTTTACATCCTCAACAATAACATTACCGGCTAGTAATGCTGGTCTTGAAAGATTTTTGAATTTTTCTTTCATTCAGAACAAATTAAAAAGCAGTCTAGGTTAACAAAAGCTAGCAAAATTAATCTTATATTATGGAATTCTCTTAGTGTGTTATTACTTTTTCAACAAAAATAAATTTGTTCTTTTAATATTGTAAAATAATTGTACAAGATATTTCATTTTTTTTCCTGTTATTTTAGTGCTATAATTATTTACTTATATATTTTCACGAGAACCATCTCTTTGTATGTAGTAGTAGATAATTTTAAAATTATTGCAGTGCGTATTATTTATTTAAAAATACTCTGAAAAATTATGTTAAAGTACCGTAGAATTTTTTGTAAATTTCTTTTCTTTAAACTTTTAAAACAGAAATTCAACTGTAAACAATAATATCAATAGTTAAACTTGTACAACATCAGATTACTGGTCTGAAATTTTCTATTTCTGAAGTGACAGAAAATTATTGTCTAAACAAAGTACATTTATATGGTAATTTTAAAACTTTTAGCCACTTTGAATAACATTCAAAATCTTTATTTTAATTTTTTAACTAAGTTATTTATATGTTATACATGTGTGAATTGTGAATCATTGCAAATTAAAATTCTTATTAGTATTATTTGTTAGTTTCTGCAAGTTTTTGCCGTTTACTGGCAGAAACTAATTTCTGCCATGCCGGTTATAACCGCTGGTTTTAACCACCCCGGCAGAAACTTGTCAGCCCTGGTGTGTGTGTGTGTGTGTGAAATTTGACTTTTTTTCACAATTTTTTGACGAATTTACATGTTTTGTGGGACCCGTAAGAGCTATTTTTTGCGTTCCGACGCCGATTTTTTACGTAGTTTATGTATTATTGCGCGTCCTCATCATCGCTGAAGGGCTGCGTTTTTTCAAATGTGGGGCAAGAAGGGCGTTATTTTTTTGAATGAGCGACCAGAGGGGCGCTAGTTTTTTGATGAGGGGCAAGAGGGGCGTTATTTTTTATTCTACAGGGCAGGAGGGGCGGAACACCCCCGTGAAACCCTCTGGGGGAAAATCTGGGTCTTATATGGAATCTACAGTTTTGTAAAATTCCAGTGCATTAGTTCTTGAGATAGAGTGCCCACAAAATTTTTGCCACATACAGACAGAATGATAGACATTTTGTAAAAACATGTTTTTCGGGTTCTCTGACCTTTAAAACATGTAAATAAGTCAAAAACTGGATTTTGAAAATTTTCTCGAATTCAATATTTTCTTCTTGTAAAAATAGAAGAAAGTAAAAATGTGATTATTTTGTTACATTTTGGGAAGTCAAAAGGTTAATACCAAGTTCATACTCAATTAATTACAACAGAATGCAAACTGAACTGGATTTATCTGACAATTATTTTTTATTTGATTTTTTGTATTATTCTATTCATTTTCGAAAATTATGATCTTTTGGACATAGACCAGAAGAAAAATATATTAACAGGGCAAACACTGATTTCTTTAAATAGCTGTGGAATTATATTCACCTCTTAATTTTAACTTTACCACTGATACTTTTACTAATTTTGATGTTAACTTTATTTAATTTTATCATGGTTTACTTATGAGGCAATTTACTGTATTTTAAAAAGACACAATGAGATCATCCAAGTTTACATATTTCTTGCAATGTGATTGAATATTGATTTAGGCAACAGCGTGCCACTTTGGCATGCCTGCCATAGATTCGTCGTCCCTGTTATATGTCATGGGTATTTTTTCTTGAAAAATGAGTATGAACCCTATGTATAATTGTGTAGGAATTTTAAGTCTTTGTTTCAACAATTCAAACCAGCAGCTTTATCCTTGAACAAGCTACAACTGTCAAATTGCAATGTTGGAGACAGAGTTGGGTGTCTTCCGAAATAAACCTATTTCTTCCACGACAATGGAAGAAACCGGAAAAAAACGGAAGAAATGGAAGAAACCAACAGAAAACAAAATATGCTCAAAATTAAAGTACATTAACTATGTAAAATAATTGAACTAAAAGTATAATTATATGAGATCTAAATTGAAAAATTTAATTAATGTTAAATATTTTTGGAAAAATATTTTTTTTTTTTTTTTTTTTTTTTTTAATGACAAACTTTAAGCTCAGCAGACATTTATGGATGATAAATTTTATAACTTTAGAGAGGTAGCGAGATGTTTTCTAATATGCCATTTATGTAAAAAGAGAAAAAACTACCTGCAAAATGTTTATTTTTCATATAAAAATGCATTATTGAAAACTACGACACAGTAAATATACAAATTTGCAATTATTTATATTAGCGTCTAGCATGCATATCTGAATACTGAATTTAAAAGACTATTTTTCTGAAAATATCTATGGGCAGGGGTATAAAGTTTTAAGTGGGAATTTTCACTATTATATTTTATTCTTTATTTTTCATGCAATTTTTTGCAAGAATTCTAATAAAATTTAAGTGGGGAGAACAAAATTTAGTGAAAAAAAAAACTGTCCTCTGGTGCCTACATTTTTACACCCATGTCTACGAGTGTGTCGAAATGTTTTTAAACTGTCCAAGTTTTCTGTAAGACTTTATTTTTTCATCTTTTGTATTCATCTATTCTAAGTTGAAAAACTGATTGCAGCATTCTACAGTTTTGTTTGTTTGTTATACAGTAAAACCTCTAAATAACGGACATTTCGGGAACGCAGAAATTGTCCGCTATTCGGAGGTGTCCGCTATTGGAAAAACCTCAAAAATTCAAAAATCACTAAGAAATGCTTAATGTTTCATTAATTGACTTTTATATGTCCTAAAGCCTCTATTACATGATTAATTAGAAATTAAAAAATATATAAGCAGTAAAACTGAAATAAAATTGCGCACACCTTTATCCACTGCTTATTAGATTCTTATGAAAAAAATCTGTTACAAAAGTTTATTTTTGCTTGTGATTACATGTAATTTGTTTTTCAATGTGACGTTATTTTACATTATAGAGTTCCGAGCGGAGAGGGGAGAATTGTACTTTTGGACAGTTAAAAGAACAAAATCTCTAACTTTCCGGGGGTATATTTCAATATGCTCTGGGAGATGTCCCTCCCGGGTAACCCTTTGAATTCAACACTGAACGTGGAGGGGGGGGGGGGCGGGGGGTTCCCCAGCTCACGATCTACATTTATCTATGATCATAAAATTTATGATACAATATCCTGATAAATTTAGAGGCCTTTTTGCTTTTTTTTTTTTTTTTTTTTTCATTTTTTTTCTCGTTAAAAAATGTTTTTTCATTCTTTATCGCCGAAAATATTGTCCGCTATTCGGAAAGTCCGTTATTCAGAGGTTAAACATACAAAAATTCAGGTTTTGGGAGTCGGGATCGAAAAATTGTCCGTTAAATAGAGGTGTCCGCTATTCGGGAGTGTCCGTTATGGAGGTTTTACTGTATTACTACTTTGCTGCAGTAAGGAAAATGAGGATAATGAATTTTTTAAATGGGGTAATTATTGTAATAAATTACTTCCCTTAATAAAATTGATGTAAAAATTCAGAGCACTGTATTTTATTTAAATGAGTTTTATGCTACTTTTGGTAAATAATATGCACTATTTACTGCTAGTTTCGAAAGTTTTAATAACTGAAATATATGCTGGTTAAATTAAAATGGATAACATTTAATTGATTTTGTGCATTTTAGATAAAAATTTCTTTTCTTCATTTAACCAACGATTGCGGACCTTTACACTGGTGTTATGTCATCTTGGCTTAAAAACTGATGTAATGATTAATTAAGCATACAATTAATTAAATTTATATAGATCTGATGGCATTAATTTACTTAAGGTTATAGCAATAAGACATTTATTGTATCTTGCAAAGTTTTAAGTTATATGGTGGATTTATATAAAGAATAACAGTTTCTTCCATTTCTTCCGCTGCGGAAGAAACCTATTTCTTGCAGCCGGTTTTTTCCGTGTTTTTTCTGCGGTTTTTTCCACTGCGGAAGAAACTTGACAACCCTAGTTGAGGAGCTGTTTCAATTCTTTTAAATTTAATAAAATAATTCAAAGTTAAATATATATATATGTACATTGTTTTTTTTTTTTTTTTTTTTTTTTTTTTCTGGCCTAAAAAGAAAGAAAAAAATGATAAATTGGCTATTATTTTAGCTTATCTCCTTTCAAATATGCTTTATCAGCCATGCTCAACCATTTTTCCTCGCGGGCCGCAAACATGTATTTGCGACGTTGGGCAGGCCGCAACACCTTTCAGAAAGAAAAAGTGATAATAAAAATACTAAGATAACATCGGTAATATAAAAAAAAGCAACATAAGAAAGTAAATATTATTAATAGGCTAGAGAGTTTATCGCCAAAGAAATGTTCCTTTTTTTTTTCCCCCAAACATAAACTTTGTGGCAAATTTCTATCGCAAATGATGCAGAAATATGCCGAGAAGTTTGTTTTTGAAAATAGTGGTATTAAAAAAAGTTTGGAGGGTGTTTTTTTTTTTTTTTTTTTTTTTTTTTGTTGTTGTTCAGGACGAAGTTTTAATTTTAAAAGCATTTTTTTCCTTTTGCGGTAAACGTTTAATTCTAAAAGCTCTTTTTTTCTCTCTCTCTCTCTCTTTTCTTTTCTTTCCTTGTCGCGACAAGCGTTTAACTCCAAGAGCAGTGTTAACTATATAATGAGTACAAAACATAAGAATATAGTAATGCAGAATATCTTAATTTAAAAAAGATTTTTTATTATTCTTATTCTTAATTGCAGAAATATAGTGTGCGCATTTTATTAATTTGGAGTAATGTTTGATTAGTGTTGAAAATTAAGAAATCTATACATCAAAGTTTCAAGTATGTTAATGCAAAATTACAGCTCAACTGTCGGCATTGCAGCATGTTTTGTTAACTGTTTAAAATGAATTTAACATTAAGAGCTCAAAATTTTTATATGGGCATAATTCTTAACCCCATCGCCAAGGGGAGCCTTTTATGAAATTTTTAATCTTCTGACACCGATTTTTTAAAACAGAAATTTGTGTTTTATTGAATCAGCAAAAAGCTCTGGTTAAAGGAGGCGAATTTTACTGATAGGGATAAACAAAGATTTTGAGCGATTCATGCGGCATTTATACCGGTCGTTTGTCCCCAAGGGGTTAAGGGATTTTTCAGTTATGTTAAAAGACGAGTTTCCGGCAGTAAAAGTGTCCTCGTTAAAAATATCTGTAAACAAAATCGAAAAAGTAAAAGGGGAAAAAAGGCATTTGTACAGATTGATCTCAGCTATCCAGTGCAAATAATAATAATAATAATAATAATAATAATAAATAAATAAATAAAAATATTGAAATGTAACCGAGATATCTTTATAAATTTCTTCCATAGTGTTAGCATTAGCGAACGTGCCTTTTCGCTTGACTTGAAGTGGCCGCTTAAACTACGTCGGCGAAAATTTCGCATTTGTATGATACTAAAATAAAGTTTATTGAAAACGCTGTATGTGAAGTCAAAATTTGGTCTTCGTATTGAAAATATCTAAGTTTGTTACTATTTCTATAGAAGACTGCCATCTAAGAACATACATTTTTTAAAATGCATTTAAAAAAACCATAATTCCCAACTTAATGGCTATTTTCGAGTTTTTTTTTTTTTTTTTTCGACTTGTATTTTGGCGAGAATCTTTTCGACCGACTATCATTAGAATTAGAAAGTTCAAATCCTTTTTTTATAAGGTTTTTTTTTTTTTTTTTAATTCCGAAAAAAAATTGTATTATCAGAAGCCACATAAATCTGGAAATAACAAATGTTTGTTATTTTTAAATAGCATTCTAATACTAGGATAGAAAACATAATTTCCGTCTTTCTGATCAAATAGCATTAAAATGACTTGAAAGGAGTAATTTTCAAGAGAGGTGAAAAGTTCATGCATAAAAACAAAATAGCTTTTTAAAAAAATTAGAGAGAAAAAAGAATCTTGTTTAAACAAAATAAACCATCTTCTTTTGTTTTGTTATGTTTTTTAAATAAAAAGTTCATTTCCTTCTCTGCACTATTTTTTTAATTAACTAATGTTCTGAGTATTGTTTAAAGTTTCAGTTCCTCTTTCGTATCTTAGCTCGATATTACATTTTTCAAGAGTTGCAATAAAACTTTTTTTTTCCTTTTTATTTTATTGTTCCACCTGACAAATGACTGAACTCCCTTGAAAAAAGCGCGGTTTCCTTACCTTCCCATTGTACGTGTTTCGTCCTATATCTGAAACTGGGCAACTTCGCGCTCAGGTTACTGACCGCGAAAGCGGACATTCTGGGTATGTGTAATAAAGCATCTTTCACAAGTAATTCTGTACTTCCCGTATATATACATTGCTTTTACATTGTCTGTAAAATCAAAATATCAGAGAAAAAATGGACTTATATATATTTACTCATTAAGTTTGGTTCATTTAAATGCATTATGAGATTCTTGTATTTGATGTAATATTAAATCATTATTATGGTATTTTCATATTAATTTTTATATATATGTTGGGAGGAAAGGGGGGCTCTACAATGCATCCAAATTTTTAGTAAAGCTTGGCTCTTGTGTTAAAAGAGGTGACCTTAGCAACAACTTGCGTTTTATGATGACGTCATGGCTGCAAAATGGCACGTGTTTGTTTTCGTCGCCAAGTGATCGAGTCGTTTTGCTGATTTCCCGCGCAAACTGAACTGGTTACTATTGCGTTGTGAAATCTTGGAGACGAGTTTATTTGGTACATAAAGATTGTGTTTTCTTTATGTTGGCATGTGCACTGTTATAAAATCCTATTCTCCTTTCCTGAATAATTCCATGTATCAGGGCCGTAGCTAGGAGTGAATAATAGGAGGAGGGAGGGGGGGGGCAGTGGCGTAGCTAAGGGGGGGCGTCCGCCCCGGGCGCCGAGGCCTAGGGGCGCCAAATTGAGAGAAATTGTTATATATCTATATTGGGGTGGGGGCGCAAAATTTCTTGCTGGCCCCGGGCGCCAAAAAACATAGCTACGCCACTGGGGGGGGGGGGTAGACTATTATTTTTTTTTCTCTCTCTCTCTGACGTAGAAAGATAAATTAGTCATATTCACATAGTAGGTACTCTGTTTCTTATTAAACTATTATAATAACTTCATTTTATGCTAAGAAAAGCATATGATGATGAACGTTTTGAGTATATAACTGGTGGAAATTAAACATCATGTTAGCTTCATATGTACAAATAGGATGAGGGAGTGTTGAAACACTTATTTTAGATACGATTTAGTAACTCTGCAAAACTGTGAAAAAGCCACAAAACTAAATCAGATTTTTGAACAATATTTCATTTGAATTTTCAGAACAGAAATTCATTGAGTGGTCTTGGAATCTTTTCCAGGGAGGGGGGGGGGGGGGGGTTGAGCCTCCCATAGCGCCCCTTTAGCTACGGCCCTGTACATATTATTATTATTCTGGGAGCATAGGTTCCCTAAACATTTTGTGAATCAATCTAAAGAGGTGAAAAGGGATAAGTTTAATAAAAGTCTTTGATATTTAAAAATATTCTTAAGTAAAATAGTGGATTGATTTAAAATAGATGCGTGAAATGGTAAAATTAGAAACTAGTTTATCCGCCCGGCGTTGCCCGGGCCTGTGCTATTTTTGACAGGCCCGGCGTTGCCCGGGCCTGTCAAAAATAGCCCAAAACGTGAGAAAACTCTGAGAATCAAATTTAAAAGTCGCTTTACAAATTATGAACAAACTTCATCAGAAAAAAAGAATTTACTATATTGGGTTAGAAGATTGAAACCTATTTCGTTTTACTAATGTGGTAAAATCGCAACAAATCGCCGAAAAACAATACAAAATCAAAAATCACTATATTGTACTAAACTATTTAAACGGCATTTCTTTTACAAATGTAGAAAAACTTCTGCAAAAATGTTTTTCGTGAAATTCACGAAAAAAATTGAAAATTGCTGTGCGAAATTCGAATAGATTTTATTGAAATGAAAACAAAATTTACTACACTATATCAAAAAAATCGCCCCAAATGACACAGAGGCGTCAAAATCAAATTAAAATCGCAAAAACCTCGAAAATTAAGAAAGACAAAATCTATTTTATTAGGAGAAAAGGCTGAAATTCTAATTCCTATTAAAAATATCCAAAAAGGCAAAAAACGCTTTTAAAAAATATATGAAGAGGGGGGGGGGGACCCCAAAAAGAGTGATAAAAGCGAAAAAAAAATATATATATACACTATATTGCCATTGATTATGGGACACTTGCGATTTTAGACATTTTACTAAATATCTAGAAAAATACATGAGGAATCATCTCGAAACTCTTAGTGTATAAATATAATAGTATACGTCATACATCTCCGTAAAGATTTTTTACCGGATCGCCATAGGGGACCGTCAACAAATTAAAAAAGAATTAATATCTTTTGAATAACCTTGTGAAAACTAATGTAGCAAAAGCGCTCAAACTTTAGATTATGATTGAATGCCTTATTGTAATACACTGTGTTCATTTTTATGTAAATAGCATGCACACTCGCAGAGTAATTAAGGTTTTTATAAAAATGGTCCCGAATTTTTCCAAGTTTTTCCATTATAATTTTCAGAGTTCTTAATATAAAATAATATTTTTTTCAGAAAATATGACAAACAACATTGCACACAGTATCCTGTAATCAGAATTAAAAAATAATAAAAATTGTATGAAAAATGAGTAGGTTTACTATATAATTTTTTACTGCGCATGCGTCAAAGATATCAAAATTTCATTTGCATATTATGTTAGCTAAATGTATAGAGCAACTTTCGTAAAAGTCTCAAAATCATAGCTTGAAAATTCTGAAAGTACTCGTCTATAGAAAAAGGACAAAATCCGTTGTTTCCAAAATGAAGCAAAAAAATGAGGGATTTTATCCAAATGCAGTAGTACATCCCATATTGTGTATTCTATATTGACATTAATCAATGAATATATGGGTACATCCCCTCTTGTTTTTGTTTCATTTTGAGAATAACGGATTTTCGACTTATTCAATTGACGATTATTGTCAGAATTTTCAAGTTATGATTTTGTGACTTTCACAAAAGTTGCTCTATACATTTAGCTAGCATAATATGCAAATGAAATTTTGATATCGTTGACGCATGCGCAGTAAAAAATTATTTAGTAAACCAACTCATTTTTTATACAATTTTCATTATTTTTTAATTCTGATTACAGGGTACTGTGTGCAATGTTGTTTGTCATATTTTCTGAAAAAAATAATATTTTATATTAAGAACTCTGAAAATTATAAGGAAAAAACTTGGAAAAATTTGGGATCATTTTTATAAAAACCTTAATTACTCTGCGAGTATGCATGCTATTTGCATAAAAATGAACAAGGCTTATTACAATAAGGCATTCAATCAAAATCTAGAGTTTGAGCGCTTTTGCTACATTAGTTTTGACAGGGTTATTCAAAAGATATTCATTCTTTTTTAATTTGTTGATGGTCCCCTTTGGAGTTTCAGGAAAAAATATTCACGGAGATGTATGACTTATACTATTATATTTATGCACTAAGAGTTTCGAGATGATTCCTCATGTATTTTTCTAGATATTTAGTAAAATCTCTAAAATCGCAAGTGTCCCATAATCAATGGCAATATAGTGTATATATAACAATAATAATAATCGTAAAGGAGAAAATTTACTATAATAAGCTAAAATTTTACAACAAAATTCATATTAGTCAACAGTTTGAAACAACATTTTTTTTACGTCTGTCGAAACATCGTCGTCAAACCCGAAAGATCCCATTAAAAATGTAGAAAGGGAAAATTTACTGTACGAGGCTAAAATTCAAAACCGAATACAGTTTCCGAATCTAAAAATGTCTGCGCAGAACTTGGAAAATCGCTAAATATTTAAAAATCGATAAAAAAAATATTATAATAGGTAAAACATTGTGATCAGAAATCAATTAAAAAAGTGAAATAATAATGTTTTTTCACTTCTAAAATCCTGGCTAGATGGCCCAAAAAAAAAAAAAAAAAACTGCGAGTGGTATTTATTAGAATATTTTTAATAATAATACATGTATAGGCATATACATACTATACACGCAATACATTTTTCAAAAGAAATTATACTTACAGTTGTTTTTTGCAAGTATTTTTATTGTAGGTTCATGTTAATTAAGAAACGTTGTAACTTTCTATGAATTTTAATTGATCCAGGCATTACATTAATTTTTTTAAGCGCCTGCGTCGGATCGATCCTGAAAAATATTGCATTAGATTAAACACAATTTGTTTTGCGCACAGGGACCGATTTACAATTTTGGGGCCCCTGGACACAGATACTTAAAGGGGTCGCCAGCACCGATATTTACAGGGAATTGACAATGAAAAAAAGGTAATTAAAATTAAAAAGGTAAATTAAAAATTATTAAAATAAAACAAATTAAATAATAAAATGAATAATAAATTATTAAAATAAAAAAAGATAATTAACAATGAAAAAATGTAGATATTAAAGTAACAATTGCTGACTTTAAAATATCCATTAAAAAATTAAATATGATAACTTATTTTTAAATAATTACTTTAAAATTATAAAATTTAAATGAGTAGACGTTTTATAGTTAACTGTGGTGCTAAATATCTTTTGGTATGCCAGTCTATATCTGAAATGATAAAGTATACAATAACTAATAATTAATTTTCGACAGCACCAAGCTACAATTATTAAAAATATTAAGGGGCTCTACAGCCTGCACCTTCCGCTCGTCATCACTAAAAATATCTGATAATAACAGGGAAAGGATTAAACAAGAATTAAAAATGCAATATATTTTTAAGTGATAATGATGAAGATTAAAAAAAATATTCATTATAATAAAGTAATAAGTTGATATTTCAGATAAAATATACAACGTTATAAAAAATACAATATGGAAATATTAGAATGCTGAATGAAGTGTAAAATTTCATTGGATATTAAAACTAGATCGAATTTTAGACAATAATGGAAAAACCTTCACCAGCATTTGGAGGCTCCTGGGCCCGTGCCCCGAATGCCCTGTCTTAAATCTGGCACTGTTTGCGCATATTAGAATATCCCGGGATGAGCCAGAAAACAGGCTACAAATAATAGTAAGGATATATTATTACTTACTAACATCTGTTACATTTATTCTTGTGCCAGATCGTGATTGACATGCCAGAAAAAAACTAGTATATTGTGGCCATCCCAAAACTTTCTCTTATATAAATCAAACCGTCTGCAACCAAAATTATATTACAATTTATTCATATTTATTTATTCATCAATTTATTTATCTATCTATCTAATTCAATTTATTTATTCATCTATCGGGAAAAACAGAACATAGCCGCCTGCCATACCTATTAGGCAGTATGCACCAAAACCTAATTATCCAGTGATGCCGCTGGACATGAAAAATCCTGGGTCCCGGGGACCCAGGACTTCTAAAATTCTGGGTCCCTTTTTCAAAAAAGCGGGTCCCCACTAATAAGTCATATTTTTAGATGCAAAAATTGAACTTTTTCATTTGCAAAAAAAGTTAAATATAATAATTATTGTTTTAATTAATGTATAAATAATTAAAGCCAATATTATTTTTTTAAAACTATTAAGAGATATTTACTTTACTTTTTTAAAAAATAAATGCACAAGATACAAATTATAAAATAATGCTTATTTGAGTTTAGAAGATAACAAGTATCACTATTGTTCACATTCCTTTTAAAAAGGGGTAAAAACTGATTTATTGAAAAAGACATTTTTTCTAAAAAAAGAATACTTTTCAAAATAATCAGAACAATCAAAAACAGATTATGAAGCAGATAAATCTGTTTTTGGAGCAGCAAAAAAAAAAAAAAAAAAAAAAACTTTGGAAGCAGGTAAGTTAGTTTTTGGAAATGAAAAATTCTATTCTGCCATTAACTTTTTTTCGTACCCCTTTGACGAAAATTGCATTTTAAAGCTATTTTTTTTCACGAAAATTGCATTTTAAAGCTATTTTTTTCACGAAATTTGCCGGTTTTTTGCGATATTTTGACGAAATTTGCCGGTTTTTCGCAATCTTTTAACGAAATGAGCCGATTTTTCACGATCTTTTTACGAAATGTGCTATTTTACCACGATTTTTTTATGTAGATTGCTGTTTTCTCGAATTTTGACAAAATTTGTCGTTTTATCACGATTTTTGGATGAAATTTGTCGTTTTTTCGCGATTTTTTTTTGAGGAAATCTGCTTTTTGTTCGAGATTTTGTAATAAAATTAGTCATTTTTTGCGAATCTTTTGACGAAATTCGCCGAAAATTATTCGTTATTTCGCGATTTTTTGATGAAATGTTCCGTTTCTTCGCGATCTTTTGACGAAATGTGCCGATTTTTTGCGATCTTTAGACGAAATGTGCCATTTTATCACGATTTTTTCATGAAAATTACCGTTTTTCGCGAATCTTTAGACAAAATTTGTCGTTTTATTACGATTTTTGGACGAAATATGTCGTTTTTTCGCGATTTTTTTGAGAAAATCTGCCTTTTTTCGGGATTTTGCAACAAAAATTAGTCATTTTTTTCGCAAAATTTTTGACGAAATTTGCCGGAAATTATTCGTTTTTTCACGATTTTTTAATGAAATTTGCCTTTTTTGCGAATTTTTGACGAAAATTACGCGTCCCGCGGGACGCTTAAACTCCATTTTTTTTGCGTCCCGTCGCCGATTTTTTGCGTATTTTACGCGCTATAGCGCGTCCGCGGCATCCCTGTTATCTATTTCTGTCGAAGTCCAACAGAATATAAAGTTTCGTGAAAGTCCTTGGATTTGTTCTTGAGATAATGTGTCTACAAAATTTGTGTCGGATATTCGAGTGGGGACCGGGCTCACCAGGGAGCCTCAGAAGTCCCTCCCGGAGAAAAGTGTCTGAATTCAACACTGCGGACACACATGTTCTAAAAACAGTCAAATCGTGTTCAAGACCTTCTAAAGTGTATAAATCCGTCGTAATCGAATTTTTTCAAGAATCAAATACTTGTAAATATGAAATAAAAAAAAAAATTGAAAATGATCAAACAAAGTGATCCACCTTAATATCAGTACTATCATTTATTTGAAATATCGTTTAATTTTAATGAACTCTTTGTATACCTTGCTTTACGTAAATTGTTATTGCGAAGTTCGGCGAAGTCATTTCTTGATTACCTCGACCCATCGTAAAGAAAGTTTACGAAGGACTTGCTTTGCTTATAATTATTCACTATGTCGCAAGGGTTAGCGCTGCTATTGATGTTAAATCTAAAGCTAGGCTTCAAAATTTTAGAGTCTGGTTGATTCACTGCTTAAAAGGCTAAGTTTTAAGGTTGCAAATCAAAAGTATATTTTTGAGTTAAATCAGAAACACGGTTTTAATCTATGCTTTAAGCGACATTCAGTGTTTTCCCTCTGTCCTTTCTTCCTTATCAAAGCATAGAAATCTTTAAAGCCGCTTGAAACGAGTGGTAAAAGTCACTTTATGCATAGATTGCGACATAAATAACATTACGTATATAGAGTGTCCTTTCTTTTCATTGACAAACAGCTAATTACTAAACAATTACAGTTTTAGAGACACATTTCCAATTACAAATGTTCTTTATTTTATTTTATTTATTTATTTATTTTTAAATTTATTATATGAAATTTACATTTTCATGCGATCCCTGAATCCTAAGAACTTTATAAAAACTTTCTCCGTGCTTAGTTTTTAGCACCAGAAAAAAGATATCACGATGTAAGTTTTGGTCGTAGAAGAAATGGAATTTTTTTTAAGTTTAGTGTTAAAACATTGATTTTTTTTTTCTTTTTTTTCCTAAATGTAATTTATAGGATTCAAAGACCGTATAATTTTTTTTATTTTGTAACATTCACTATAAAGTGAATAATGTGTCACATTAAAGGGACCTTTTAAACAATTTTGTTTATTTTAAAAATTTAATATATACAAATGGTGATGCATTAATGTTTTTTTTTTTAACCATTTGAAAAATGGTTGTTGTTTTCGGGAGAATGGACCCGATGATGTTACCACTTTTGAATGATGTTACCACTTTTGAATGATGTGGTCACTTTTGAATTTAAATTAATTTCTTTACTTTTAGAAGAGTTTTTATTTGAATTTAAATTAAATTCTTTACTTTTAGAAGAATTTTTATTTGAATAGTAAATTAAAATGGTTAAAATCATTGTAATAAAGGAGAAAACTAACAAATTTAAAAATGGGTAGACGGAAATTAACAGATACGGAAAAAGCCGAAGCCAAAGAAATGAATGAACGTGAATATCGCATTCAATGATATTAAACACAGTCAACATGTATAAGTTGCTTATTAGTTTGGCGATTCGTATCATTTGGCGAAATTGGTCGATGGGATAACTGAGTAATACTGTATTTGGTTTGGCGCAAAAACGTCTTTCAATGCAGAAAATGATAAAATCAAAAGATTATTGAGCCGCTGAAAACCAATTACGTGTTGAAAGGCGATCACGAAAAAGGAAGCAATTTAATGCCGAACCGATTAATTGTAAAACATCATGTCGCCAGGGCGACCAATCCACTAGCCATGGCGTTTTGCAATCGGTCGGTTCTAACCAGGAAAATTTGAGTACCAGTAGTGATTCTAACGAGCCGTAAAATGTTATAGCTATTACTCTTGATTTTCCACCACGTAAAAAGAAAACTAAAAAGCAATCGGCTGGGGAAAAACTGGGAAAAAACTTTTTTGATTCGATGTCTGATGGACCCATTCACAGATGCATGTGCTGCGATCGATTTTGGTTTAAAACCTCCATCACCAAAATTCTGCTCTGTAAAATCAAACAATATATGCCAAAGTCTTACAAGTATAACAGTATATGCCAAAGCTGTATTTTAATAATGATTACTTTTGCACCAACAATGTTACATAGTTTGAAATGTTTCTTTTGTCGCCAACTTTTATGCTTGGCGACAATAGAGTGATATAACTTAAACGAACCGTACCTTCAAATTGCAGCATGTATAAAGTCATTTATAGCAGTGGCACGGATAATACACAATAAAACAACTGGTATTTAGCTTAAAATGATAGATGAATGTATCGAGTGAAACATTTTTCAAATGGTTGGGGTAATTTCTTAAATTACAATTTTTTTTTTTTTTTTTTTTACGTATATTTTGAAAAAAGAATGCTGCATATTTCAATATTTTTTTTTAAAAATTTGAATTTTTTTTTAATTTTTGTTATTTTTTGAAGTATTAATACTTTTGTCCTATTTATTTGTTAATTTAGATTTTTAAATGTATATTACACAAGATTGTATATGGATTTTTAGATACATCTTAATGTTACATAATGTTACAATTTTTTTTACCAATATATTTAGTGTAAAATGGCGAAATCGTGCACATCTTTATATACATTTATTTTTTTAAAGAATAAGAAAAAACCTGAAGGTTAATTCCATCCGCAGATTTATTACATATAAATAAAGAGCATGTACAGAAAATTTTAAATTATCTCAAATACAAAAAAAAAAAAAAAAAAAAAAAAAAAAAAAAAAATGTCTTGCATTTTGAAAATATGAATATGGAGGAAAAACCGTTTAAAGTTTTCATTTGTATGGGGAACTGCGCTTGTTGTATTAACCCCTTCGCGACGGGAGCCTTTTACGAAATTTTTAATGTTTTGTCACCGGTTTTTAAAACCAGAAATTTTTGTCTTATTAAATCGAGAAAATGCTCCGATTAAATGAAGCAAATTTTACTAGTGGGTATAAACAAGGATTCTTAAACCTTTTTGCGGCACGTATACGTATCGCTCGTCCTTAAGGGATTAACAAAATTTACAATGTCTCACGATATAATTACTGTGTGGATAAAAATGAGGTATCAAAATATTCACATTTAAACGGGCGTTCATTTAATAAACATTTCGACTAATTTTGATGTAAACTGTCCCCTTAATAATAAGAAAAAAACAATTTACTGATAAATAATAATAATTTATTATTATTGGTTATCATTTTAAAATTCGAGTTGATTTTGAAGATAGTGTAAAAGAGATTTCCGTAGTCGCGATTTTTGCTTAAATAAACAGCTGCGGTCATTAACTGGACCTGAATCAGCATAAAAGCGTGACCAAAGTTTATAAACAATTCCATGGAGTTATTACTCACTAAACAAATAGGAATAGCCTAAAAGGGAATGCAAAAGGATTCACAATGTTAGATCTAAAGCTGTATATCTTTTAACTAAGGATCCTCCGAAACAAGTTTTAAAAGCCGAAACGAAATTTCGGTGATCTTTCTATTTTCGAACAAAAACGAAGATTTTTCAAAGAAATTAATACTTTCATAAATATACATAATTATTAATTAATATACTTATTTATTAAATATGCATAGTTATTAATTAATATATTTTTTATTAAATATACATAATTATTAATTATACGTATTTATGAAATATGCATGATTGTTTATTACCACAATGTACTCATATATATATCAGGAATTTCTGACAGTTTTCAGCAAGCTAATTGGGGAGAGAAGGATCGATTTATACACGAGTCAATGAAAAAAGAAAAGAAACTTCGAATATTGTAAAATTCTGGCTTTTCATGTGTATATATAGTAAAGTAATGTATAGAATGCACCAATAATAATAATTTATCTTTCAAAAAAAGTCTGCGGCTTGTTTTTTACCTACTACTTTTTCGCATAGATTTCGCATCTTTGGTTCGGTTTTGTGCAAAAATGAAGTAAAAAGTTAGGGGGTTGAATTATATACGAATATATATGATAACTATACGTTATGTCCAAAGTTAGCTTTCTGTGTCTTAGACCCAAACTTTTTAGTTTTATATAAAAATAAAACGTAATTAATTCATCAAGACACAGAAAGATATTTTAATTATATACAGTTTATCTTTTATAATGATTTTTGTGAAATTTCATCTGTTAAATTGGAATTTTCTTAAAGAGTATTCAGCATTCTAAACAGTTTTGTGGTTCCAAATTAAAAAGTTTCTATTACCGTTAATTCTGCAGCTTTTATTGAGCATGTGAAAAAGTTTTAGTCATATATGCAATTCTTGCTTTATGATTTGTACTCGCATCTGGAGTCTGTCATGACAGTTAATTATAAACAATGAAGTTTATAGCAATAAATCGTCTCATTTAAGCTGATACAGCTTAATCGATTAATAATGTTGAAAATTTCCGAAAGTAGAACGATATTTTTAGAATGTAGAGTTTTGGTCAAGTTTCGGTCTGGTCGAATTCTCAGCAGCATATTTGCCGAAAATGAAACCGAAAGTCTAATCGATCTCTACTTTTAAAGCTGCTTTTACTAAAAGGTGTCAAAACACACCTTTCAGATTTTAACTTAAAATTATTTTGTAATTTTAATCATTTCTCCACATTTAATTTTATGATTTTTCTTACAATAGGTGTTGAATTAATTCAGCGATATCATTTTCTTCCAACTCATCCTAGGTATAAAAATATGCTTATACAGTAGACTCCCACAAATCCGCACAGCTTGGGATCAGAGATTATGTGAATTTTAGAATTTTGCGGATTTCTGGTCATTGCTTTGCTTACATTATTTAAATCTTTATTTGAATGTAGTTAATTATGCAATCGAAACTATAACGGATGCTTTTAATGTAGTAAAATATTAAAATATAACTAAAGTAATAAAAAAATGGATAATTTTTAAAATGATTTAAATATTAAAAGCAAAGATTAAGTTAATAATGAATAATGTATGATTAAATATTCCTTATAAACATAAAAATAGTTTTCTTAAATTTTTCATTGAAATTTGTCTCATAAAGGAATATTACTAATTCACATGAAAATCATAAAAGAATTTCGCATCTTTATCGGCTTGCTTTATAAATTCAAAATTACCGCATAATGATTTTATGTCATACCTGCAAAAGACCAATTAAATCTCAAACTCTCCTGAATCACGCGCACCTCGATTTTTAAAAAAAAATTCTGATGAAATAAAACTCATAGCTGTCAGTTTAGCCCCTTTTTTTTAATTTAGAAATTTATTTTAGAAATTCCAACAGAAGAATGATTACGTTATGTAATCGCGAAATATCTGCAATTGAATAAAGCAAACATTACTGATCATAATTTCTGGTATGAATTGTTTACTAATGTCAATTGGCATGTGGGTATATGAAATATATATATACAGGGTGATTCAGCTCGTCGGTGACAAACTTTAAGGATCGATAGAGCACACCTAGACGAACATTTTTGAATAGGGAATGTAGGATCCCTGACGCGATGGTAAGGCGCTAGGCGCTTTCGAAAATTTGGGTGCCGAAATTCGAAACGTCATAAAAACTAGGGAAATGGTTAGATTTTCTTGCTTGTTGCGTCGAAATGATTCTGTTTGTTTAGACTTTCTTCAGTACCAATTTGATAAGCGTATCTCTTAAAACATGGATAGGGGGCGCTGCAGACTTTGGAAAGCTAGACAACAACTTTAAGCCCGTTATTTTGATAATTTAACACATGCTCGCCAAAGTGTATACTCTAACTTAAAGTTTGAACCCAAAAGTAGAGCCCTGCAAAAAGCGTAAGAGCCGGAATAAAATGTCAAAGTACAGGGTGGTCGAAACTCGAAGGCTCCTAAGAGATAAACAAACAGATTTCTTGACTTATGGCATGCATTTTCATGATTCTGTTTGCTGGGGCTCTCTGAAACTCAATTGAACGGTACAAAAAGAAACATCGATAGGGGGCGCTTTGGGCAAAAAACATAATTCGTTGACATTTCGGACGCTAACTGGAAACGGGGCGCTACGATCAGTTAGTAATAATGAAAACACATTTTCTACCTCTGCTCAACACTTCTGAATAAATTTAGACCAAAACCATCAATGATACTGGAAATTTATTTACAAAAAATAACACTACAGAAGATGCTCGAAATTTCGACCTTGGGCCATGATGCAGGCTTCGCACCTCCGTCGCATTGAGGAGTGTGTGTTTCCAACAATGCCAGGAGTATCTCTGATCTGCCCTGCAGCTGCCACAATGCGCGCCACAAGTTCTTCAGCACTGCTGACAGTTGTATGGTATACCTCGGCCTTCAGGTAACCCCAAAGGAAGAAATCCAAGCAGGTGAGGTCTGGTGATCGGGCAGGCCAGTGAACTGGACTCCCACGCCCGATCCACCGCTGGCCATACCTTGCGTTTAGATGGAGACGCACGTCGTTCGTGTAATGGGCCGGAGCTCCATCGTGCTGGAACCACATCTGGCGACGCGAACCTTCGGGTACGTGCGCCTCCTCCAAAAGCTGCGGCAGCACTTGATCCAGGAAAATCAGGTAATTTCCACCTGTCAGCCGTTCAGGTAACAAATAAGGGCCAATGAGGCAATCCCCCAGAATGCCGGCCCACACATTTACTGAGAAACGCTCCTGGGTGGCTCGGCTTATGGTTTCATGTGGATTTTCATCACACCACACATGACTGTTGTGGGCGTTCCACATTCCCTCCCGGCTGAAGGTGGACTCGTCCGTAAACAAAATGCTGTTTACAAAACGGGGATCCCTGGATCTCATCGCCAAGTACCATCTTGAGAATTCCACTCGAGGGCCAAAATCCTGCTCTCTGAGCAACTGCACCCGCTGGATGTGGTAGGGGTGCAGATTCCGGGAACGTAAGATGCGCCACGCAGTTGCTTGCGAAATGCCAACATGTCTGGCGATATCTCTCGTGCTAAGACCTGGGTTGTCCTCAACCAGGTTAAGCACAGCCTCTTCGTTGTCGGGGGTGCTCACTGATCGCTCCCGTTCAGGCCTGCCTCCGTCGAAAGATCCCGTTGTGGACAACCTCTGGTGTACTCGAGCGAAGAAGGCATGGCAGGGGATTTGCCTGTTGGGGTAACGCTCGGCGTACAACCGCTGAGCGGCTCGTCCATTACAACCAGCAGCGCCATACGCCAAATGCATGTCAGCCAATTCAGAGTTTGTGTACCGTTCCATCCTACTACCGATCTGCAGACAAGTAACCCGAAGCTTAAGTAGGTACCGCACGTTCAAAAGACGTGTCTGCGCATACAACTACGTCATCTCGCGTTGTCGTCTACGCATTACGTATCTTTTGCATATCGATATGGTACGATATCTTTTGCATAAATCAGCAAAAAGCACCTTATGTAAATTTTATTGCGCGCATTGTGCATGATTGAAACCAGCTATGTTTGTTAAAAAAAACAAACAAACTGCAGTTTTAATAGCTTCTTATGATAAGTAAATTACTCTCTTGTTTTGTTTCTAACTGATCGTAGCGCCCCGTTTCCAGTTAGCGTCCGAAATGTCAACGAATTATGTTTTTTGCCCAAAGCGCCCCCTATCGATGTTTCTTTTTGTACCGTTCAACTGAGTTTCAGAGAGCCCCAGCAAACAGAATCATGAAAATGCATGCCATAAGTCAAGAAATCTGTTTGTTTATCTCTTAGGAGCCTTCGAGTTTCGACCACCCTGTACTTTGACATTTTATTCCGGCTCTTACGCTTTTTGCAGGGCTCTACTTTTGGGTTCAAACTTTAAGTTAGAGTATAAACTTTGGCGAGCATGTGTTAAATTATCAAAATAACGGGCTTAAAGTTGTTGTCTAGCTCTCCAAAGTCTGCAGCGCCCCCTATCCATGTTTTAAGAGATACGCTTATCAAATTGGTACTGAAGAAAGTCTAAACAAACAGAATCATTTCGACGCAACAAGCAAGAAAATCTAACCATTTCCCTAGTTTTTATGACGTTTCGAATTTCGGCACCCAAATTTTCGAAAGCGCCTAGCGCCTTACCATCGCGTCAGGGACCCTACATTCCCTATTCAAAAATGTTCGTCTAGGTGTGCTCTATCGATCCTTAAAGTTTGTCACCGACGAGCTGAATCACCCTGTATATATATATATATATATATATATATATATATATATATATATATATATATATATATATATATATATATATACGATAAATATAAGGAAGATTCTCATAATCGAAGTCCCCCCCCCCCCCTACTCCTTTTAAATCTTATTAAATTTCCTTCAGTGTAATAGTGTGTAAAACTGTTTCATCTTGCTTAAGTTTTTAATTCTACAATTTCTTAGTAAGGTTTTGAAGCTTAAAACTTTTTAATTCTGTCACTTAAATGACATTTTAATAATTTCACTAAGTTTATTTCGATATGCTTAATTCATTGAAAGAAAAAGCCAAAATTGATTGAGAATAGCGAAGTTCACTTAAATACCAATAATAGCTTTTATCGGATTTAAACAGCATGTTTTCTTTTCTTTTATGCATGTTGCCGCAGTCTGTATTTTTGTGACATTCTGTTGGCTTCATCGAAATATTAAAGGTGTTTTACTAGATTTTCTAGAATATTCCGTATAAGTTGTGTAAAGGATGCTTTGTTTTTCTTTGCTATATATTATTTTTCATTTTCTACAGCATTCAAAATTAACTTTTGAATTAAAAATGCTTTGGAATATCTAACTTTTGATTGTTCCAGCTGCTTGATGGTGACCTTAACTGTATTAATCCACAAACCTAATACAGTAAAACCTCTAAATAACGGACACCTTGGGAGCGCAGAAATTGTCCGCTATTCGGAAAACCTCAGCGATAGAAAAATTGTTAATGAATGCTTAATGTTTCATTACTCTATTTAAAAACGTCCTAAAACCTCTATTATGTGATTAAACTAGAAATTAAAATAATTTTAAAGCAATAAAACTGAAATAAAATTATGCATGCCTTTATCCTTTGCTTATTACATTCTTACAAAAAAAGAAAAAAAAAAAAAAAAAAAAAAGTTACAAAAGTATGTTTTTAATTTGTTTTTCAATGTGAAGTTTTAACTCTGTCAGTAGTTTTAATCCTTTTAAATAATCTTTTTCTTTATAAAAAATTGTTTATTGTATTTTTCTCTTTCTTAAAAGCATACAATCTCCAATCACCCGAGGGTGGTGGTGGGGGGGAGGGATACATGTAGGGGGAGAGAGGATTTTCTCCAGCTCATCCCCACATTTATCTGTGAACACAAAATTTGTGCTACATTGCTTTTGATAAATTTATAGGATTTTTTTTCCTCATTAAAAAATATTTTTTTTTTTTTTTTCTTTTGCCAAAATTATTGTCTGTTATTCAGAGGTTAAACATACAAAAAATAAAGTTTTGGGAGTGGGAATTTGAAAACTGTCCGTTAAATAGAGGTGTCCGCTATTCGGGAGTGTCCGTTATGGAGGTTTTACTGTATATCTGATTCTGTGTAGGTCTGTATCTGATCTGTCTGGTGGGTCAAACATGCAGGAGACAATTTTTAATATCAGTAGAAAATTTGTATACTTCCTGTAATGTCAATTATAATAAATTTTTGCTATGTAAAAGTTTATTTTGATTCGTTTTATTGATTACTACGTACAATGATTTGCTTAGTCGATAGCATTATGAATAAACACAAAATACCTGGTGAGGTTGCACTAAGTACATTTAACTTTCAACAAGTCAAATGTATTGAAATCGGGCACAGATTAAATGTACAGTTTGGAAATCCCCCCCCCCCCCCTGTCGAAGTCTCAGTTATGGGCTGTACATATATAATGTTATCACCTTAGGTGGGAGGGATCTTTCACATGATATCATAAGATACCTCTAGGGGATGCGAGAAGTCGTCTTTTGATATCGATATTATTTTTGATCCAAAAAAAGTTTTTTTTTTATTTATTTGTAAGTTGTTCTTTACGTCAAAATAGTCTACAATCTTTTTTTAGTCTATTATCTACTTTTATGCAAATACAAATTTATTATTAAAATCATTAGATAATTATTAAATTATTTAATTCTAAACTATGGAATACCTCGCCCTTTGATATTATTCTCCGATGATATAATTGTCTTATGCTTATATTATCCGATGATCCAGAAACCAGGTGCGAAGTGAAATAAGTATGTTTGAAATTACACTTATATTTACCAATAAAGAAAAAGGTAAGAACAATGTCCTGATTTGTTGATAAAAAGTTCTGCTCTCCCCCTCCCTCCTCGTGCGGGGGGGGGGGGGGGCAAGTGCAAGGAGGCTTTATTACTATTGAAATATTAGCCTTTAAGCAAACTTAAAGGCTTTAAATAAATGAATGATCTACAAATCCTCCATTTTTAAGACTTCCCTACATAATTGAAAAATGTAAGCTTTATATCATATTTAGTCGTTTATAATGATGTGCACTTTTTTTTTGGGGGGGGGGGGTCAAACTTCTATGCCTAAAAAGGGGGTGTGCTTATTACTCAACTATATGAAACACCATGCTTTCATTAAATCGCTCAGTACAACACATAGATAATGCTGTAAAAATGAAGGAATATTAGAAATAATAAGGAAAATAAGAAAATTTATACTACTGGAAATTTTCGAAGGTAGAGTTTTTTTTTCTTTTTTCTTTTTCTTTCTTTTTCTTTTTCTTTTTTTTTTTTATATGAAAAATTTGCCAGCAACGAATTGTCAAGCTGTTGCTCTGTTGCCATTTTTATTTATTTAGCATACCGTAAAACTAGCAATTCAATCGCTATGTAACAGGGTTCGTTGATTTAAATCAGCTTGATTTTAATCATGATTTAAATCACGATTTAAATCAATTGATTTTTTTAAAGAAATCATTGATTTAAATCGGTTTTTTTTTCAGTTATTTTTTAATAAATTTAAGGTGTAAACAAACATAATAATGTGCTTTAATATTATTTAGTTTTATATATTATATATAATCAAACATCTTTGAGAAAGATAAAATTTAAGCTTTGCAAAAAAGTAAAATGCAAAGTTTAGAAAAAAAAATGCTTTCCAATTTCATTTGAATCAAATCATAAAATAATTTTGCAACAGTAAAGAAATCCAAGCAGAAATATATTCAATATTTGAATATTTACTCATTACTATTACAAATACTATTTAGAAAAACTTCTGCAAGTCGAGGTAAAATAAAATTCTATGACTTTATGTGCTGTACTTTGGTGAGGCCTGTTATATATTAAGATTTGAGCAAAATCTGAATCAGTCATTTATTTATTTCAATTTATATAATTGATCTCAGCCCTTTAGAATGGTAGAAGGTACTTTTGTTACATTTATCGAAAAGGTTGATACTAAAAAACTTAGAGATTTAATGATCAACTATAGCTTTTTACTGCAATAGATTTATCTGCTTCAGTAGAACAAATGTTTTCTGCCTTTTGGTTTGGTACTTTCAGAAATTAGAAATCAACAGATAAAACTGTTAAACCACTGCCATCGAAATACTCAAGGCCAGAGGACACAAATTATGACGTATTCAATAATTGACTGAATTCTCACTAGTGTTCGAATTCATGCTAGAAAATTTTGAATAGCAATTTACTTTTATTTTAATGAGACTTCGGAATCCCCAACAAAAAAACAGCCATATGAGGCAACACTGTAGCATTCCTTCTCTGGCTGAATTTTTATTTAGGGATTTCAAGTTCTCATTAGTAAGTTTAAATAGTTACTGTTTTATAAAATGATAGATGTTCCACAAATAAAATGAAATTGCTATTCAAAATTTTCCTGTGTAAATTCCAACACTACTGAGAAGTCAGTCGATTAGTGACGACATCTCAATTTGCGTCCTCTGGCCTTAAGTATTTTGATGGCAGCAATTAAATTCATTTTTCTAAGCCAGCACTTAAAAAAACAAAAGTTAGAAACTTAGTTTGCTTCCAATTTTGTTTGAAATTTTTATGTGTTGCAGATGTTTTTATTTCAATTAAAATACTGAAGGTTGAATTAATTTTTGACACCAGATTTGCAGTTTTTCATGCATTTTGTATAATCAAGATTTTTTTCATAGCCTAAAATTTTACCTTGAAATAATATGAATCACTTATGTAAATTGTGTATTATTATTAATAGATAATATTTATAACATGCATGTCTATGTATGTAAAATTCATATTATTTAAATTAAACAAAAAGTCGTAAAATAATAATAATGTGTGGCATTTTTAAAAAAAATCAAAAAAATCTGATTTAAATCAAATAAATCCGATTGTTTTGATTTTTATTAAAAAAATCAAAAAAATCACGAACCCTGCTATGTAACTTTGATTGTGGTGTACCTTTTTCCCTTTAACATCATCCACATTATGCGAAATCATAATAAACAAATGTACACAGTGCAGAACCTTGATTTATACATTTCTCAATTAAATACCGATTGTTGTATATTTCAAGTACCATTACATATTTTTAAACCCAATTTATAATCTGAAAAAAAAAAAAAAAAAAAAAAAAGCATATATGGCAGAAGACTCAGTTTTATGGCATGGTTAATAAAGAAACAGATATGCCACAATAAATACAGAAATTTAGATTGATTTATTATTTATTTTTTATTGTTAATCAGGATTTCTACAGAATTATTTGAAATTCTCAGATTTTTAAACTCTATTAAATCTAGATTTATTTTAATTAATTAGTCTCATTAAAGATATTTTTCTTTCATTTTTTTCAATCAAGAACAGAGATGCGGATATATTTTATGGTAAGCTTAATAAAGAGACTAATATACCACAATAAATACAGAAATTTAGATTGATTTATTATTTATTTTTTCTTGTTAATCAGAATTTCTACAGAATGATTTGAAATTCCTAGATTTTTAAACTATTAAATCTAGATTTTTTTTAATAATTTAGTCTCATTAAAGAATTTTTCCTTTTGTTTTTTCAATCAAGAACAGAGGTGCGCATTATATATGAGTAAATACGATATATCAAGTTGTTCGCTGTAGATTTTCTTATTATTTTTTGTTTTCTTATTATTTTTTGTTTTCTTATCTTTCTAACACTTTCCTTTTTTAACCGTTAACCAGTTTAAAGCAGTTCATATTTCATGCTCAGTATCTCTTACAGCATCTTATCTATCGTATTCTATTTCTAATTGAAGTGTAGTTTCTTTTATTATTATTATTTTTTTATATTTATTGCGAAATGTCATTTGTGCATGTTTATATAAGTCTTTTCCTGGTTTGGTTATTTCTTGCATTGAAATTTATTTTATGAATTTTGGGTGTGTAATCGAACGTCTTTAACCCGGGAGAACGCGCGCTTACCCAGGGTATGAATGGTTTTAACTTTGCCACCAATAAAATCCAATTACAACAGTCACTTTATTAAGAGGCAGACAATTCTTACAAATTATGCAATAAAATAAGTTGAAGATTACTTTTAAAAAATTAGTGGTTACAATGGTAAAAACCATACGCACTCCGGGTCTTTAAGAACCTGCGCGCGTCCTCCCGAGTTAATATGCGCAAAATGATTTTCTTTAAATTAAAAAAAAAAAAAAGTTAATAAAATAAAAAGTCAGGAATTCAAGCATTAAAAACAATGTCTGTTTTGAGGGTTTCGTACCTCTAAAAGAAACAACTCTGAAATTATACGGCAAATGAGGTGAATTCGTACTGTAATTAGCTTCATACATATTCAGATTAGCGCAGTAACTGTTGTACTCTTATTCATCAAAAATGCATAAATACAAAATTTATTACGATTATATACTAAATTCAGTAGTGCGGAAATAACATGACTTCATCTGAAATATGGGGCAATCACCATGGGATATCATTGAATTCATTATGTATGATAGGATTTAATAGAATGAAGAAAACTTTTATTTATCTTTTTTAGTTTTTCTTTTCATTTTCATAAAATTTGAAATGACTCGACAAAATTCTGCACCGATTATATATATTAAATTTCAAAAGCTGGTTTTAATGTTTTAAAACTGTTTAATGATCAAAATAGTTTTTTACCACTCAAAAGTGATCAAAACTCTATTAAATAACTTTACCACATAAAAATAGCTCAAACTGTGAACATTGTCTTGTTATAATATATATTTAAGAATTATTAAACGTAGACAGAATTTTTTTGCGTAACAACATTACATAACATTTCATACAAAACAGCTTACTTACGACGTTCTTATAACGCTCTTACGTAATAACATTTATACAGTAAGCATACATTTCATATACAGTCGACTCTCTTTAATTCGAAATCGGATAATTCGAATCTTCGCTTAATTCGAACTAAACATGAAGTCTCGAAGCTTTCAATGACAGAATAACGTTAAAAATTTTCCTTAATTCGAACTCATTTTCTCTTGACTTCGTTTAATTCGAACTAACGAGAATTCCGATTTTTCATTTTTCTTTTCTTTCTCACGGATTTCAGATCATTTGAATAATTTTCTTTCTTTGATTTTTGTGAAAATTGTTCCGAACGAGTATACATATAATCCAATGCATTTGATATCTAATTTCTTAGTGCCCCGTCTGTCTATCAGCGATGCTTTAAATTTTTCTTCCATTGTGCTTGTTTCTAATCTTTTAATTAGTTTATGTATTTATGCATTCTAATTTAATATTAAGTCATATTCTAATGATAACAGACGAAATAAATTTTAAAAACACTATAACATTAATTCCTTTGTAATAGTACCATATTAAGCATGTTTTCCATAATTCGAACTTCGGATAATTCGAACATTTCTTGTGGCCCCGACGAGTTCGAATTAACGAGAGCCGACTGTATCTCATTTTTCTTAAAGCGTGACTTGTACATTGCGATATTTGTTGGGCTGTAATGAAAAATTAGAAAATATTGATTTTTAATTTGAAATATCATAATGCATCTGATGAATTAATGAGTTAGTCCAAATCTTCATAATACCTTTTAAAGCTCTAAAATGCGCCCCACTGTACCCCATGTTTGACTTACAAAGTGGGCCAACGTATGTAGTATAATGAATCGTAAATGTTGATTCAGAAGATCTCTTTAAATAATAATAATAATATTTACTTTTTTCCACAAACATTTGTTTCCTTTTATCATATTAAAGGTAATCAATAGCACATTTATAAATGATATCTTTGATTGATCCCACTTAACTGTGCTTGTTTTTATCTATTTGAAAGATTTTATCAGTCCTTGTAAAACTATTGGAGTGTTTTCCTATTTATCGTTTGGTTTTATTAATGACATAAACAGTACCGAACAAAGCTTTAAATGTGACACGCGACAAAATGTCAATTTTTGTTTCATATTGAAAGAAAAGCTTAGTTTGAATTTTAATAAAGTTTATTTAATTTTCAAAATACATATAGTTTTTTAATCAAGTTTGAATTAGTCATGCGAAGAACAAAGGCAAGTGTAGTACATAATTTGATGCGCATTAATCGAAAATATTGTTGAAAATTGATTTTAATTATTATTTGTTGATTAGATGTCACAATTTAGATTTGCCTAACTAAAATATCGTTACTGTAAAATGTATCAAAATATTGAGTAATATTTACTATGTTTCTACTCAAAAGCTAGAAGAAACTATCTTTTGGTGAATGTGGTTAATTAAATTTTAGACACTAAAAGCTGTAAAATCATTCAATTGGTGAATGTTATGGTTAAAACACGGATAGCCATCCATAAAATGTATCATATATATATTTTTCTCATAATTAATAATAGTGGAATATATAAAATGAATTAAATTTGTTTCAAATTCTTGCAGAATGAATTTGGGGAACTTACTTTTCAGTTTTGTAGTTTCATCATTGCACTACTTTTCTACTTTATATCGCTAATTTATATCGTATCGTATGAAATGAAAATATCCAAATTTTCATTCTTCAAGTTTTGACTTCTATGAATTGCAAACTTTTTCTTTCTTTTTAATGGAAAAGAAAAATGTTCAAATCAAAGTTACTAGTCGAATTAGGCAACTGAATAATTGAAACAATGATTTTACATTTTTCGACATAATTGAAATGTGTTTATGAATTTCATTTGTCTCGTCACCTGGCCTTGTTTTAATTCCCTTAAATAGAATCAAATAAGATTCATTGTGGAATGTTCGCTATTGAAAATTAAATGTAAGCATTTATAGTTCGTTTACGGGGATATATAAAGGAATCCCGTTACATCATGATCTATGTGGGGGGAAAATATCTGGCTATTAAGCTTATTTAGATAGTTCTGCACTATATTATCGACGGCATCTCTCAAAATATAGCACCTAAAATTAAAAGAAATGTATTTTTGAGTTCAGCTTTAAGAAAACTTTCATATGATATACAAAAATAAACTTTTTTTTCTTTTTTTTCTCCCAAGTTAATCGGACCCTATACATTTTCCCGAAATATCTGTGAATTTTTAATGATCTAAAAATGTGTGGGTCAATAGTCTTTATATCTTGAACCAATTTGAACTTTCCACTTTCCATAGTTTACGAATAAAATGGCTGTGACAAACAGACACAGGCGTGATCTTATAATGATTCCGCTTTCACTTCTTGAGTACGGAACCTAAAAATAAGCTGAAAATGTTCAAATTTGTACGAGCAGATGGACCATTCCTTGCCAAATCAACCAAAAAATTTCAATATTCAACCTGATCGTTTCAAATTCCAATGAAACTGCCAGGGATCATTCTTTATGATGATATAAATTAGAGCATATTTTTATTGTTTATTTATTGCTTTAAATTTTCATACAATTAATTATTTTAATTTAGAAAAATCATCATTTTTTGATCTGCATAAATATTTTCAATTTTGAATTTCTCAAGTTCTATCAAACGTAGAAACTTTTATGACCACTCATTTTAAAGTGGAGTTTATAAGATTTAATTTGATATGCAAGTTGACTATGCAAAGTTTAAAAAATAAAATTAAAAAAATTTTTAATTTAAAATTTTTTAAAATAGTGATTTTTTAAAATTTTGAAAAAATCGTATGTTTGTTGTAATATTATAAACTTAAAATTCTGAAATTTTTAGAGTAGGATGTCAATACGATTAGGCCTTATGAAATAAAAGCTTAAAATTACCATACAAATTATAAATAAATAACAAAATAGATAGAATTAAATTGTTATTTATTTTAATGGTAATTTTTAGCTTTTATTTCATAACTCCTGATCACATTGAGATCCCACTCTAAAAAATTCAGAATTTTAAGCTTATAATATTACAACAAAAAGATACATTTTTTTTTTTTTTTTAAATGACTAACAAATTTTCCAATTTTAAAATTAAAAAAAAAAAATTATTATTATTATTTTTTTTTTTTTTTTTTTTTTTTTTTTAACTATGCATAAGTCAATTTGCGTATCAAATTAAACCTTATAAACTCCTCTTTAAAATGAGTGGTCATAAAATTTTCTACATACGATAGAACATGAGAAATTCAAAATTAAAAACATGTAAGGAAGCCAAAAAAAATGATGATTTTTCAAAATTTAAATAATTAACTATATTAAATTTTGATGTGAAAAAAAAATAATAATAATGAACATATATTCTTAATCAAATCATCAGGCAGAACGATTCCTGGGAGTTTCATCCAAATCTGAAAGGGTCAGATTGAGTCGGTGGTTGATTTGACATGTAATGACCCAGATGCATTTTAAAATTTACTGAAAATTATCAAAGAAATTTAAAGTTTAATTCAACAATTTCTTGATAGAATCATTTTCCTTCATCGAGTCCTTTATCATTATCGAAAATGTATCTTAAAATGCTTGAATAATTAAAAAAGGAGTTCAAAGAGTATCGAGTCCCCTTGTAGATGAACATTCTATTTTCTTGATCTTGTAATTCGAAACGTATTCCCTTTTTGAAACATAATTTGAAAAAATAAATATCCGTTCAATTTTATTCGTAGTTTCATTTTAATCCAGCCGACTGCTTATTAAACTTTGTCCCCTTATTTTAATCTGTCTTGGTACTTAATACGTGCCCCTTATTGTGATTTATTGGTACTAAGAAAACGAAGTCTCTGTCATTTCAGAAGGCATTTATATATAACATGTAGAAATCGATTCAGAGAATCGATTTACATTTTACAAGAAATCTCGCTTTGTCGCTTCTCAGAAAAAGGATCAGTTGTACCTGGAATTTTGTTTGCCAACACGCGAATAAGATCTTTGTTGCTTCTGCGAATTTCTAAAAGGGGATAGGGATGCAAAATTATCCTCTGTGATTTAATATTTTTTAATCATTGGTTTCAGTGTTGCCAACTTGGGGAGTTTCCTCCAAATTTTAGGGGGAAATTTGTAGGTAGGATTTTTACATGGGTGGGAGGTGGAATATATTACGTTCTTGTAGAAATCCAATAAAATTTATCCATCTGACTTGTATTAATTTTTTTCTTATTGATTTTTTTATGAATACTTTCACTAAAAATCACTGCAAAAGATCGACATCCTTTTAAAAATATACACTTCCAATTTAATTAATTTAAAAGAAATATTTCGTTGGCCGTAAAGATTAAAATGTACATACACCTGCAATGGAAGTAGGATTATTTATTAAGACTTTTACTAAGCAAATTATACAGTACATTTAAATTTTAAATAACGGGGTGATTTTTGTCTTCCCGTTAACGTTAAAACATATAAAACAATGATAAAGATTTTAAAAATCTTCTATACCTATATAAAATAGTTTGTCCTGACTGACTGATAATCAACGCACACCATAAACTGCTGAACGTAAAAAACATGAAAATTAGAGAAAATGTATTTCTTATGATGTAAGCGTGTACTAAGATGGGATTTTTGAATAAAAGGAGGGGGAGGGGGCGAAATGACAACGTGCTTCAAAAAACTCAAAGATTGATCGGGTCTTTTTATTGCCTATTGCAGTTAATATTACTATTCGAATAGTCAAACAATGATAATATGAATGAAAAATACCCAAAAGCATTATGTGTAAACGGGTTCTTTTAAAACTAGAAGGAAGCTCTTGTTAGATCCAACCAGGGGCGTGCGAAGAGAAAACTGCGCCCGGGACAAAGTTTCATTTTGGCGACCCCCCCCCCTCCCCAACTTTTTCTTGTGACAGACCAAAAATAATGTTGGTAGTATAAATTTGGCGCCCCCTAAATTTCCGCGCTCGGGGCGACCGCCTCCTTCGCCCCCATTTCACACGGTGCTGCATCCAACTATGCACCGAATGTTCACCGAAACTGAGATTTTGGGTTGAACTTTCGGTCGATATCTAGTTAGAACATTGTCACATAAAAAAGCGAGATGCGTTTAGTCCGAAAACAGAAGACAACGAATACATGGGAGTCCATTCCGTTTTGCCGCCCAAGCCGTTCGGCCGCTTGCCAAGCAAAAGTTCTTTTTGCATGAGTTGATTTGAAGAATTCAAACACATTTTTCCGACAAGTAGGAACTTTAAAAGTTACACATTTATATATTTTCATTTTCTGACAACACTAAACTTTGATAAAGTTCTGAATAAACTTATAGAGGAGTGGGGGGCACATGTGAACAATCCATATTTCGCTCAATTATACTGAAGTGAAAAAAAAAAAAAAAAAAAAAAAAAATACCAATAGTTGACAGTACTGGTACAATCTTTTCAGAACAATTAGCCATTTTGATTTATGATTGTTTTAATTTGTTTGTTTAAGAAGATGTAAAATAAAAAAGTTTCCCAAGTTATTGAAGTATAAAGTAGAATATCAACATTACATTCTATAAAGGCCATTCATTAGGTAAGCCTGCAAAAAGTTTTATTTTCTTATTTCAATAAAAAATCTTTTTTTTTTTTTTTTTTTTTATAAGTAGGTCTTAAGTTGGTAGATGGGACAGCTGTGAACAGAACGTATAGAGGCAGATATGAATAATAAACTTTTTTTTTTTTTTTTTTTTTAGGTTGTGAATGCATTTTTGTTTTTTAATTTAAAATTTAATTACCTCTTTCAAACATTGAGCTATAAATTCAGTGTTTTTTTAATTTCTTCGCAGTTTTAATATATTGAAAGTTAGATAACCGTTAAAAGTGGTGACTTTCTGTAAAAACCAATATTTTTATTTGTTGCTCTAATTTTTCCCACTTTTAAACGTTTTTTTTTTTTTTTTTTTTTTTTTTTTTTTTTAAGCCCATATTAAAGCATTTGTAAGATATTTTATTTTATAAAAGTGAAATTTAGTTAGTCCAAAAAAGTGATATCATTTTGTGATAATCACCATTTTTTTATGTCACAATTTTACCATTTTTTTTTTTTTCAAATCATGATGCACAATTTTGTGATACACATTGCATAACGTTTAGGAAAAAGTAAAAACACAATAACATAATTATTTAATAACTTATATAAAAGTAAACACAGTTTTGCCATGCTGAACTCAAAAGGAGTAGGTGTATTAGAGGAGTATAATAATAATTTTATGAATAATTTATTATATCTTATGTTGAAACATTTATTGATTTATTGTTATTCGCACAATTAGAAAGAGGGTCTAGTTTGTATTTATTACAGTTTTTATTCGCAAAAAACTATTTTTGTCTTATTTATGCATGTGTTCAGTATTCACATGTGCCCCAGGTATGTTCACAAATACCCCTCCATCGGAACACATGTGAACAAACTTAGACAAATTTTAGAATGATTATATGAGTTGGAAATTCTTTATAAATGCATTCAAAAGTTTCACCAAAGTAACAAAATATAAATATTCTTATAAATGAATTTTTGTTTCATAACAATTCTTTATGAATTGTCAGAAATGTGAAAATTTTTCACATGTATCCCCCCCCCCTCTCCTATATTCGCTCCTTGGGAATCGCGCTGAGCTAATAGCATAGCCATTCATAAGTTATAATAGGGGCTCCGATAATCACAAATTAAAAGAATAAATAACTGCTCAAACTAGTTCTGCCATTATCACAATATCATTTTAATTATTTTAGGTAGATTTTAAAATACTGAACTTTAGAATACAGTTATTACATTAATGAAACTTTCACCTCTATAATAACTGCACTTGTGTAATGACATATTCTAGAAGATATATTTACTTTAAGTATCAAAAATAAATTAAAATAAGATAAAACTGCGTGTCGTAGGCTCTCTTAACCCTTTGAGCTCTGGTGGGTAAATTTCTTCAAAATTCCAAATTTCTGATTGGCACCAGTATTTTGAAAAAAAAAAAAAAAATTAAGGTTAACGATATACACGAAAAAATGCATTGAAACTTTAAATTTGGTCGAATTTTCCAGTGCCGTTGTGACATTTCGGAATTAAAATTATGTGGTAAAAAATTCTACCATCAGAGCTCAAAGGGTTAATTTTGTCTGAGTCTGGATAAATCTAGATCATCAACCAATAAGAAACTTATTGGTTGAAAAAATAGTTAACAAAAATATCACACACAGTTGGAAAGTACCATAATGAGAAATCTATGAAATAGATTAATCCTAACAAAAATAATCCGATTAAAGTTCGTTGTCGTATTTGCGAAACATCATACTTGTATAAGCCGAAATAGCTTCTTAATACCAAGATAAAACAAAAAATATATAATTTATGCTTATTATGATGTGTTATACATAAAATGCGCTAAAATATATACTTTTTTTTTTTTTTTTTTTTTTTTTTTTTTTTTGTAGCGATAAACTTCTTTATTCTGTCACTCTCAGACCCGACTATGATGCGTATGCAATCCTGATCGCATCAGTTTAAGGAGAATTTTTATATATTAATCATTTCAGGAGCAATGTACTTCAGTTGCTAAAATGTTGAAATAATTGACTGCTACCATGTTTTACAACGAATTGTTTCAAAATAAATAAAAACTTTTTTTTTTTTTCCCCACGTAGGTTAAAAGCAAAATTCTGTTTAAAAATTGTGGTGCCATTGTGAAATATGGTAATTAAAATTAAGTGGGATATATAATCCACACTGCCCTTCAAGTTATTAAAAGACGTTTTGCCATTTGCTAACATTTTTTCATTTGGCTACTGTTTTTTATTTCTTATTCACCAAATTTCTAATGTTGCTCAAAAGCCAGTGAGAAACCTGCCTGCCTTTCCCACTTATATGGAGCTTTGCAGTGACACTTAAAGATCTTTTAAACTGAAGGGGGAAATATTAATCCAAAAAATCTTTGTTTCACCAAAATCTTGATTAAAAGCCATTATGTGAATATTTTCACGATATTCTGCTTGTATTGATCGCTCGCTGTCTGCAGTTCCAATTTCTGTGTTTTGGGGGTTTCTATTCCCAATAATATCGTCTTTAATGCGTCAGTTTAAGTGTATGATGAATCAAAATTATTTCACTATTACTTGCTGATCCTTCACACTTATTCCTGTTGAATTTATTTGATTGCAATGCATGTTCATTTGTAAAACCTGTATATTCTTTCATTTTCTTGTATAGAAAATTATTATTCTTGAAATTCTTGATGGTGTCATGTTTGAGTATCCTCTTCCTGAAATCCTTAATCTCGGTTTGCATAACAATTTTGAAATTTTTCCTTGAAAGAATATTTTCAACTATTTCGCAATTGTGTCACTTTTTATTATGAGCACTTTTCAACAAAGTTGAAAAAGTGCTTATGCATTCGGTTTGTCTGGCCGTCTGTCCGCTCTCTAACTCTTGTAAATATACTTGGATTGTCCTGAAATTTTAGGACGCGATTGACGTTTACCCTAGCACGAATCCTATTGAAAATGAAGCTTCTACCATGATTAGTTTATTTACAGGGACAGTCAAAAGTTCACCGTTACATTACGGCCTATGGGAAAAAATCGTTTCAAACGAATTTGAACAGTGTTGAACATATTAATATTTATACGAATTTACGAGGTGCACTAAAATATGCATTCTGTAAAATATGCGGTGAAAAAATAGCTATTATTCATTTACAGGAGCACACAAAAGAATGCCATTACATAATGGCAAAGGCGGGAATTGTGTACGATATATCTCAGTTATATTAAACTATTTCTTAAATAATAAAATTTATGTCTCTGATGCTTAATATAAATTATATGTTACAGTCATGCATAATATGAAGTACATAGTCTTTACAGGGACACACAAAAGATTTCAAACAGTATATTCCTTCCGAAGCACTGTATATATATCCAATGATGGCTGATGGATGGATGAAATACATTTTAATTATAATATACTTTTTTAAGTTTTACTAAATCTATGCGTATTATGTGGTGTGTATAAATGCTGTAGTTGATAAACAGGGCTACCCAAAAGAGCTCACAAACATTACTGAATATGAGCGTAAATTTCTTAAAGGTAGTTTTTAAATAAGCTATGCATTTTTACGCTGAATTGCGTTCAATTTAGTAAGAAATATTTGCAGATTGTAAATAAAGTTATATACAGGGCTACGCAAAATATTGGATACATGGACGCCTATGAAAGATAATTTCTGTCTCTGTGAATGTGATTCCAGTAGTTTTAAGAGTGTTCTAGTTTAAAATAAATTTTAGCTTAATGCTGATATATAATAAAGGTACAAGGTAAACTACAGGGCTGAACAAAAGTATTCAAGTATGTTTCTATATGTTAGTATAAATTGCTGAAAGAGAAATTTCAACCTGCTAGACATGTTCTTGCTAAACTAAATTTTTCCATTATATAGTATATATATCAACCGACAGATCAAATACAGGACTGTTCAAAAGTATTCGAATACATATTTGGCTATATACAGTAACCTTATTTCCCTAAATAGCGAAATTTTGTTCAAAAATTCAAGAAGTGTTGGAAAATGCTTCATAATCTATGCTTAACGCTTGATTTTTCTTACTTCTATGATAAACCCTTTAAATTCACCTTCATCAATTTCTGTACTCAATTCTAAAATTCCGTTAGTTCTCTTATTAAATAGTATTTTTTGTTTCTCTATTTTTGCAAAATTAATTTTTAGCTGAGTTCTCTGCTTTTCAATTCCGCATGAAGTTTCTTAAGTAATTCCAATAACTGCTTAGCTTTTGTCACCCCTCTAACTTTCATAACTGTTTCTGTTGACAATGTCGGTATAATTAATTCTTTCAGGAGCAAGTAATAGCTCTTCTTTAATGTTGAATTATCAGCGGAAATTTCGAAAATTTTGATTTCAAAATAAGAAAAGGCCCACCAAAGGTAGAAAAGCAAAATTTAATTAAAATTTTTTGGTGGAAATCTGAATTAAAATTAGGTGAGATGTATCACACTGTCTCTCAAGGGGCTTAAACCATAAACTTCATCACATTTTTATAATCGCTGTTTATACGCTTTTAAATTATTAAGATCACCTTCTGTAATATCATTTAGCAACTTTCAATAACAAAAAACCCATGTTGGCCTGGCCTACAGGTTCAGGTAGATTTCGAAGTTAAGTGCTCATTTCAACAACAAAAAATATAAATATGCTTAGAGATAGATAATACCCAGTTTAGCAATTTTATTTGGCCGCTTTCGAAGAATTTCTAATTTCATTTTTCTGTAAGAGCTGCTTTTATGAGAATCATTTTAAGCGAAATTCGGCTCAAAATGCTCACTTTGAGAGCATTTTTTGAAATATATTCTAATTTTATTAAAAAAATCGATTAATACAGCACATTATGTAGTTCCTAAATAAAAGAAACTGTTTATTGAATGCGTTTGAGAGCAAAATTGAATTTAAAAATGAGTCTGAAAATAAGCAGTTTGTTATTTGAATACGCCCTCAATTTTCAATCACGATCACTTCGGGAAATTCTGCTCAAAATGCCCACTTTGACAGCATTTTTTGAAATATATTTTGTCTTTAGAAAGGGAAAAAAAACTGACCTATATGGCACATTATGTGGTTCTAAATAAGAAAATCTGTCAACTGGATGCGTTTGAAAGCAAAAATAAATTTAAAAATAAGTCATAAAATAAGCAATTTGTTATTTGAATACTACTTCAATTTTTCAATCACGATCGCTTCGGGAAATTTTGTTTAAAATGCCCGATTTGAGAGCATTTTTTTGAAATATGTTCTGCCTTTATTAAAAGAAAAAAAAACTGGCCAGTACGTTACATTATATAGCTCCTAAATTTAAAAAAAAAAAAAAAAAAAAAAAAAAAAAAAAAAAAAAAACCTGCTAATTGGATGCATTTGAGAGTAAAATAAATTTAGAAATGAGTCATAATATAAACAGTTAGTATTTGAGTACACCCTTAATACAATTTTCCTTTTTTTTTTTTTTTTTTTTTTTTCAATAAGTATTTGACCTATCAGAAACTTTTTAATTATAAAAATTGTTGCTATTATTGAGAAGATGTAATAAATTTAATCGGATTATGCACTACATGGCCAATGATGAACGTCCACTTGCCATTTTAGACATTTTGTTAAGTATCTAGAAAAATACATGAGGAATTATCCCGAAACTCTTAGTGTTTAAATATAATAGTACAAGTCATACATTTCCATGATGATTTTTCCCCAAAACTCCATAGGGAACCGTCAACAAATTAAAAAAGAATGAATATCTTTTGAATAACCCTGTCAAGACTAATGTAGCAAAAGCACTCAAACTCTAGATTATGATTACGTGCCTTATTGTAATAAACTGTGTTCATTTTTATGCAAATAGCATGCATACTCGCAGAAAAATTAAGGTTTTTATAAAAGTGGTCCCAAATTTTGCCAAAATTTTAGCTTATAATTTTCAGAGTTCTTAATATAAAGTAACATTATTTTCTGAAAATATGACAAATAATATTCCACACAATACCCTGTAATCAGAATTAAAAAATAATAAAAATTGTATGAAAAATGAGTAGGTTTACTAAATAATTTTTCACTGCACATGCATCAACGATATCAAAATTTCATTTGCATATTATGTTAGCTAAATGTATAGAGCAACTTTTGTGAAAGTCACAAAATCATAGCTTCAAAATTCTGAAAATAATCGTCAATTGAATAAGTTGAAAATCCGTTATTCCCAAAATGAAGTAAAAACAAGACGGGTTGTATCCATATATTCATTGATTTGTGTCAATATAGAAAACACAGTATGAGACGCACTACTACATTTGGATAAAATCCCTCATTTTTTGCTTCATTTTGGGAACGACGAATTTTGTGCTTATTCTATAGACGATTATTTTCAGAATTTTCAGGCTATGCTTTTGCGACTTTCACAAAAGTTGCTTTATGCATTTATCTAACATAATATGCAAATGAAATTTTGATATCGTTGACGCATGTGCAGTGAAAAATTATTTAGTAAACCTACTTATTTTTTATACAATTCTTATTATTTTCAAATTCTGATTGCAGGGTATAGTGTGCAATATTATTTGTCATATTTTCAGAAAAGAATGTTACTTTATATTAAGAACTCTGAAAATTATAAGAAAAAAACTTGGCAAATTTTGGGACCATTTTTATAAAAAACCTTAATTTCTCTGCGAGTATGCATGCTAGTTGCATAAAAATGAACACAGTTTATTACAATAAGGCACTTAATCAGAATGTAGAGTTTGAACGCTTTTGCTACATTAGTTTTGACAAGGTTATTCAAAAGATATTCATTATTTTTTAATTTGTTGACGGTCCCGTATGGAGTTTCGGGATAATTCCTTATGTGTTTTTCTAGAAATTTAACAAAAGGTCTAAAATCGCAAGTGGACGTTCATCAGTGGCCATGTAGTGTATTAAGAAAATTTATAATAAATTTAAGCTATAAATTTTTTCTCCCCAAAATGCATTTTTTTTGCATCTTGAGTCCATTTTTAACTTTATCAAAAATCCATCTTGCAAAACGTTTGGCCCATTTTTTAGAAGTAATATAAACTTTAAACTGAATCGGTATCTATTTTAATCAAGAAGTTATGGGAATTTTTAGTTTTTCACAAAAACCCTTCCTATTTCCACCCCTTGGTCCGTTTTTGCCCATTAACGAATTTGACCAAGATTTTGTGTCCCTTGATTTTGTGTATCAGTTTGTAAGAGATTAGAACAGAATTATAGAAGTTATCGTGTCCATAAAAAGTGAGATAGATAGATAGATAGATAGATAGATAGATAGATAGATAAAGTTTTTTACTCATGTTTTTGGGGTCTAGGAGTCATGATCGGCGTGGATCTA
This sequence comes from Maratus speculifer, assembly GCA_964019185.1. Classification (NCBI taxonomy): domain Eukaryota; kingdom Metazoa; phylum Arthropoda; class Arachnida; order Araneae; family Salticidae; genus Maratus; species Maratus speculifer. The sequence continues at coordinate 83,673,527 of OZ025289.1, read as the reverse complement.
CAAAAAATTTTCAGGAATTCCAACATAGGAGAGACCGAGGTAGTATTTCATGCGAAATCTACCGAAAAATAAGTGCTTTGTTTTAATTAATGCATCTCTCATACTTCACAGTGTATAGTTTTTATTTGTTAATGTTTCAATTCGAGGAATTTCAAATACGTTGGATTCATACATTAGTTATAGTTTAATTTCAATTATTAATCAGAAATGCAAATTAAATAGTTAAAAATTCTGTTACAAGATTCGTACTCACAGCATAATAATCGGACAAGTGAAAGCACAATCAAGCTGGCTGATCTGGTGCACAATCTGACTTATAATTGGAAATGGGAAATAAACTGAAAATTGTGGCTCATTAGAACAGATGGAAATATCCAGTTTCAAGTTGCGCATTAATAATGGCTCACTTTTCAGTATCTTATTGTCGCATTATGCAGCTTTGCTTAGGTATTCATTTGTGCGTGAATATTTGAATAAAAATTATTAAAGAAGTGAAGAGGCAGTAAAAGTACGGGAAAAGATCAGCGTAGTGCGCATTAATTAAAGGGCATTATATATTTCATATATAGTATATACACTGGTGTGCAAAATTTAAGGACGAGTCCCAAAATGCCTATTTTCAAGGGATTTTCAAGTGATAATTTTCACACGAATATTCAAAAGGAAGCAATATAATTTGAATAATTACTATCCCTGCATAACAGCTAGTCCATATAACATCTCATTTAGGTCACAAGAGTCACAGTCACTACGACGAAACAAAAAATAGGAAATTCCATACGTCTTTTTTATGAATTTCAAATGACTACTATATATGACTCCACTGACAGGTCACTGAGTCTGTTGCTTTGTGTCTTGTTACCAGGTGACTTTACAATGTCGTTTTTTTTTTTTTTTTTTTTTTTTTTTCTGAGACTCTTATGTGACTGTCATTTGGAGACTCAATTTCTAAGTCATTGTGAATGTTGCTTTATGATAAATCACCAAATATCACATTAAAGTCACATGGTGACTTTCTGTCCCAAGACTTTGTCAAATGGTGACAGAGACCCTACTGTGAAGTAACCAGGGTTGGTATAAAAACCAGTTTTTTTTTTTTTTTTTTTTTTTTTTTTTTTAAACCCCAAAAACCGGGGTTTTTTTTTTGGTTTAAACCGGGTTTTTTTTTCCATCATTACTTAAAAAAACTGAGTTTTAGAAAGTCATGATTTTTCTTTTGTAATTAATGTTAAACATTTACATTGGTATTTAATTTTTTTATATAATTAAATAATTAAAGCATATAAAAATTATAATTAAATTACCTATAAGTTTAGCTTTCTTTAGGGAACTATTTATTGTTTAAAAAATGTTGAACTACTAATTTATTAGTATACTCATATAAGCCTTTAGATAATAATTAAAGAAATAATTATTATGTGGAACATAATGAGGAATAAACAAATATATTTCACTAAATCAACAAAAAATAAACAAAAGTAGAAAACATTTTCCTGTGCTTAATTTAGAAATCATTTACTGCATCAATAATATCAACATCAACAAATGATTATTAATCTTTTACTATATATATATTTATTGAAATAAAAAACATCAATATGCATTTTTTTAATGCTAAAATAAATCACATGTGTATCGACATACTTGATTTATCAATGAGTGTAATATTTATACATATTGAGACATATGCTTTGAAAAATTACTATTTTTTTTTCTTTTTTTTAATACAAACTTTATTTTTCCTAGTTAAATATATTTAGGTAAACAATTTCTTTATAAAAAAAATTCTATTTATTTAACTTTAATTAAAAGCTTAAAATAAAAAGACAAGTTTTGAGGCCTTTTCTAATCCCATTTTATTTCGTATATTTGTCTATACCAGTCCAAATGTTGAAAATATTCTTTCAACACTCACTGAATAGGCTTTTGCTGTTATAAGTTGTACTACTTCAGTAAAGACGGAGCTATTAAATTTCTTGATTTGAATTTGCTGACTCTTCCTTATTTTATATGCAGTAACTTCCTTTACTGCATTCTGCTCAAAAAAATGTTTTTCAAAAGGTGAAGATTGGCATAAAATTTACTATCAGTGCAAGCTAAAGTTATATGGCTATTCTAGTTTTTCAAAATTTAATGCATCCTTTTTTTTCTTGGTCAGACCACTTTGACTGTACCACGATATCAAGCATGCATGGGTGTTAGAGCCATTTTATACCTGGACTCAAAACACTGCGGAACTTCTTTACTTATCTTTTTTCTCTTAATATTTTTTGAGGATTTTTCCAAATGTAAACTACATCAACAGTGGAACAATTATTACTTTAGATATTATCCAGGACAACTGCAATAGGCTTTAACAATTCAAACATATCTTCAACATTTCTTTTTAGATTAAAATTAGACATAGATAGAAACTTCTGAATATTTTTATCATCAACATTCCTATTTTCATCACAAATTTTAAGTGGGGTAATTTTTAAGGCAAACATCTAAGGCATCTTGAAAAACAATTCCATCAAATATAATAAGGGAGAACGAATTTGACAGCATTTGCATTGCATGCAATTTATACATTTGGTTCTCGAGCCTGTTATTGGTGTATTTCTATTTTCCTACCAGATTATATCTTTCTTTTTTCTAGTTTTAGACATCCTTTTACTTCAATATATATAAGTAGCTTTCTTAAAATAAAATATAGTACAAACAGAATAAAATCATTAAGTAAAACTCCAATGCAAGAAAAGCAAAAGGTTATTAAAACCAATAGGTACAGAACAGAGAAAATTTACAATCATTCGTTCATTAGCATAGAGAACAAAGAGTAACCAATGGGGAGAATGACTTATGTCATCATTAATGCTTTGATATGATACAATTTAAATGGTAAAATTGTATCTTAGGCTATTTTTTAAAAATAAAAGGCTTAAAAAGGAAGCTTTTTTTTTCCTCCATAGCTCACATTAAAAAAAATTAGTTTGCCGTGTAGATTTATAGCTAGTAAGAAGAGTTGGGCAGATTAAAAGTGTTTGTCACTTTAAAAATTTATTAATGTCTTTTAAAAAAAGCCCCCCCCCCCCCCCCAAAAAAAAAAAAAAAAAAGGCTGTGCTTGTAGCTTCTGCTTAACTTGGATTTTGGATATTTTAATAATGCGTAAAATATATGAAAACATTTTTTAAAAAACCAAATGAAAAAAAAACAGCATGGTTTTTTTTTTAAAAAAACAGCATGGTTTTTTTTAAAAAAACCACTTGGTTTAAACCATGGTATTAACCACGGTTTAAACTAGCGTGGTTTTAACCAAACAACCCTGGAAGTAACCACTGTGAAAAATGGTGAAAAGTCATCATGTGACTTTAATGGACATTATTTGGTAATTTATCATAATGCAACGTTCACAATAACTTTGAAATTGAGTCTCCAGATGAGAAGTCACATGAAAGTCTCAATGAAACGACATTGTAAAGTCACCTGGTGACTCGCTACAAAGCAGCTATTACAATGTCCTGTCGGTGGAGTCACATATAGTAGTCATTTGAGACTCATAAAAGAAACGTATGAAACTTCTTTTTTTTTTTTTTTTTTTTTTTTTTTTTTTTTTTTGTCGTAGTGATTGTGACTCTTGTGACCATGTGTGACCTGAATGAGATGTAGCTGTTATGCAGAGATAGTAATTATTCGAATTATATTAATTCCGTTTGAATATTCGCGTGAAAATTATCGCTTGAAAATCCCTTGAAAATTGGCATTTTGGGATTCGTCCTTAAATTTTGCACACCAGTGTATGTGTGTATGTGTTCCCTTTTTCGGGTGGGAGGGGTGTGTGAATGGTCTTATTCAACTGGTGGTCCCGTTTCAATTTCATTAGAATCTGCGAGCTAAAATGTGAGATTTGTCTATCTATTTTGTTGTCTTAGATTTTTAACTTCGATTTTTGCGTCGAATCGTCGCGTCGTGAATTTCAATATAAGGTTGAGGTACATGTTATTACTGTAAATTTTCAAAATAGTCATTATATCATGTATATTTTGTTGTTTTTTAAAAGGAGTACGCCAAATTTTTATGTATCGTGAACTGGTTGTATATTATGTCAACAACAATGGGATTTAAAATTAATATTGTTGTTAAGTTTTGTATCGAATCGGACAACCCGAATTTACCGGGTTGTGATCCAACCCGAGGTTCTTTTTCTTTTAAATCAATTAATTACTTTTGCTATTCGAATTGACTCTAATTTTTTCAGCTTTTGGTCAATTTCAAGTTATGTTTTTATCTTTTAGGTTTAATTGGATAACTCTTTTAAGAAAAGTTTATAATATTATTTCAGATCGTGGTACTCTTAAATGTGAACGACTCTGCGGCAATTATTTAGTCTTCAACTTTTGCCTGAAAGCTGTTTTCCACCACCAATTCTAAAAAGTAATCAGCTCCCTGTTTAATCGCAAGATTTCTGTCATTATATAAGACAGTTTTCTGCCCAAAGTTTGTGATAGCTTAGTGGCCTGTCGGCTACAGTTGAAAAAACCCTAATTTAGACAATGAATGTGTGTATTTGAATGTGTTTTTGGCAGTATACATTGTCGGAAAAATTCGTCCTTATACTCTAAATTATTCGTCTTTTTAATTTAAGTAATAATTATTTTAAACTACTGTTTATAATTCATATCGTGAAAATAATATAACACGTAATTTTATTCAACACTAAATAAATTTTCAGAAATTTTTTTACCCAATATTTGCGTGCGCGGAAATTTTTTATTTTATTCAAGTCTGGTCATTACATTAGTTCCAAAAATCAGCGTAATTTATCAAATTTTAAAATTTACATATTAAGCATTTTTTATTCAAATATTATTATTTTTCTTTTATATAACATTATTTAAAAGAAATAATATTAATCGTAAATGTAAACAGTTGTTTTTACATAAATTATTATTTTGAAAACACATTTCATTTAATTACTTGAGAAAAAATGCTAACAATACAATAATAATTATAATGAAAGAATTTTTGGGAGCTGAATCTTAGGGGTTGAAAGTTATCCTCGATATTGTATTCTCTAATTCTAAGTGAACAAAAATAAATAAATAAAATAAAGTTAAATTTACCTTATTTGTTTTACTTTACTTAATATCATGTTATTTTGAATAAAGTGCAATTATTTTTAATAATTTTTTGTGCTTTATGTTCACATAAATTTATAAAATGCATATGTAAATGTTTGTTTAAAATATAGAATTGTAAAAAGTTATATAATTTCATTAACTTTGAAAATGGTTTAAACAATCTCTATAGGAAATTCGCGGGTGTTTTCAGTTTTTTTTTTGCCGAAATTTGCGTTTTTCGCGCCATCATTTGTCGAAATAAGTCTTTTACTCGGTCCTTTGTTGAAACACGTGTTTTTTACGCTATTCTTTGTTAAAGTTCGCGATTATTTTATTTTTATTATTTTTATTTTTCGAGGTCTTTAGGCAAAATTCGCATCTTTCTCACGATCCTTTGACGAAATTTGTATTTATTTTATTTTATTTATTTGTTTGTATTTGTCTCTATCCTTTGACGAAATTTGCGTTTTTTCGTGATCCTTCGATGATATTTCATGCTTTTTCCGCGGAACTTTGATGAAAGTCGTGTTTTTTCCATGATAATTTGATGAAATTGGAGATTTTTTCTGCGAACGATTGACGAAATTGATTTTTTACAACAACCATTTGTCAAAAATTGCGATTTTTTGTGTTTTCGGCATCAAATGCCTTAAATTTTCGGAAAATTCGAAAATCGGACCTGCTTTTAATTGTGTGCTAACAGTAAATAATTCGTGCATAAAATTTGGAGTATATTTTTAATTTTTTGGTACAAAAAAAGTTAAAAATAAAAAAATTTTCTTTCCTAAATTTTTTTGCAAATTTTATAAAATTCGCTGCGTGCATCTATATTATACAGCTCGACTTAAAAGTAGGATTGTTTGTTCTCTTTAAAAATAATGATAGAAGAAAGGAAAAATCAAATATAAATTCTTTTCGAGAAAATAAGATTTATCTGGTATTAATCAATCAAACTGTTATAAAAACTTCTTAAACACACCATAAAATATATTAAAAAAGCGCGAAGCCTTTCGAAAGAACTAAGTCTTTCTTCGTCAGGCGTAAAAATAGTAGTCAGATGTCTTTTTTGCACCTGACGAAGAAAGACTCGCGCTTTTTTAATATATTTTATGGTGTTTTTAAGAAGTTTTTATAACAGTTCATAAATTCCTTTATTATTGTAAATGCCGTCGGCTATGGGCAAACTATTAAGAAAGAGGGTGGGGGGGGGGGGAAGAAGGGAAATGCCGATAATAAAATAAAAACAATAATAATTGCTCTCGATATCATAATCAAAACGATGTAATGATAATTAAAAATACATTCCTGTGATTAATATCTTCAAAAATCGTCGTTCATTGTAAGTTCAGGACATAATCCCTTATTAAAGAAAATCCATTAAATATAATTAAAAAATAATAAAAATAAAACATGCATTTTTTTTTCAAATAAATTATAGTTAATCGCTAGTTGAAAATATAATTTTAAGAACTTTTTTTTTTTTTTTTTTAACTATCATGTCTTCTCTCCATTTTTCCCCGTGGCCACCATCTAAATTCAACACTGATCAAGGGTATATCAAAACTGTAAAGATTTCCTCTTTTCGAGCCCACGGATCCGAAATAGTAAAAATTCTGCTTTGTTTTCTTAATTAGATTTCGATTGTTGAATTTTTCGGGTTTGTAGGACGCAATGTTGAAAAATTAGTAAAACGGAAAATATTTTTCCTACTTTTTCTTTTTAAAGCTCTAAGAACTGAATTAACTAACTTTCGCCTTATTTTACTTACGTTCCCTCACAGTGGCGTAGCTAAGGGGGGGCGTCCGCCCCGGGCGCCGAGGCCTAGGGGCGCCAAATTGAGAAAAATTGTTATATATCTATATTGGGTGGAGGCGCAAAATTTCTTGCTGGCCCCGGGCGCCAAAAAACATAGCTACGCCACTGTTCCCTCATAATTTTAACCAACAGCAACAAGGGTTGGTAAGTGTTTTCCGCAGTGGAAAAAAACATGGAAAAAACCGGCCGGAAGAAATAGGTTTGGTGGAACACAATGAAGAAAATGTTATTCTTTGTAAATTTAAATTATCATTTTCAACTTTGTAAGATTCAACAAATGCCTTCTTATTATAACCTTAAGTAAATTAATTCCATCATATCTTTAAAAATTTAATTAATTATATGCTAAATTAATAATTATATCAGTTTTTAAGCCAAGACCATATGACACCAGTTTAAAGATCTTCAACCATTGGCTAAATGAGCATATTTTTCAATTATTAAAACTTCTGAAACTAGTAGTAAATAGTACAGATCATTTACAAACAGTAGAATAAGAATGAAACTCATTTAAATAAAAAACAGTGACAGTGCTTTGAATTTACATCACTTATAATATGGTAATAAGTAATATAGTACAATAATTACTATACTTAAAAAAAAAAAAAAAAAAAAAAAAAAATGTCTTTAAAATCCACATTTTCCTTACTGCAGCAAAGTATAATGTTGCAAAAAAAAAAAAATCTTTAAGCTGCAAAATGCTGCAGTCAGTTTCTCAACTAGATTGGATGAATGCTAAACATGAGAAAAAAAAATTCAAGTTCTGCAAAATACTAGGAGAGTAAGCATTTCGACATACTCATAGTTATGAGTATAAAAATCTAGGCCCCAGCGGGCAGTCTTTTATCACTTCAGAGGTGCCAAGTATTACGATTTGTCCGTAATTATTACGGATATGCAACAAAGGTTACGGCGTTACGGGCATCGGATAGAAATTACGGATAAAAAAATCGCGAATTTCATCAAAGGATCGCTTGAAAAAATGCAAATTTCGGTATAGAATCTCTGGAAAAAACAGAGAAGATTGTGTAAAAATACGCGCATTTCGTCAAAATGTTGCGAAAAACGTTGCAAATGTCGTCAAAAAATCACGATAAAAACGCGTTTCTTTAAAAAAACTTCTTAAAAAAAATGCGCGCATTTCGTCAAAAGATCAAAATATCGCGAGAAACGCGCAAATTTCGCCAAACATTTGCTTAAAACGCGCAAATTTCGCCAAACATTTGCTTAAAACGCGCAAATTTCGTCAAAAAATCGTGAAAAAACGAGCTGTTTTCGTCAAAAAATTAGTGAAAACGCGCTTATTTCTTCAAAAAATCGCGAAAGACGCGCACATTTCGTCAACAGATCGCGAAAAACATGTAAATTTTGCCAAGAGATAAAAAAAAAAAAAAAAAAAAAAAAAGAATTTACTTTTGAAAGTCCCCTTCCCGCCTACTTGCCCTTCTCTGAACTCTGGTTACTGATAACTTTTATTGAAACTTGGCATTGCTAAATTTTATTTGTTTCTTCATTTAAACTTTATTAGAATTATTGCAAAAAATTTAAATGAAAAATAAGAAATGAAATTTAGTTGTGAAAAATTATCTACTGGCACTTAGATTTTATACTACTGCCCATAGATATTTTCAGAAAAATAGTCTTTTTAAATCAGCATTCAGATATGCATGCCAGATGCTAATATAAATAATTGCAAATTTGTATATTTTCAGTATTGTACAGTTTTCAATCGTGCATTTTTATGTGAAAATAATGTATTTGTATGTGAAAAATAAACATTTTGCAGGTATTTTTTTTTTCTCTCTTTTTACATAAATGGCATATTAATAAATAAAAAACATCCCTCTAACTCTACAGTTATAAAATTCATCACCTGTAAATGTCTGCTAAGCCTGAAGTAAATTAATCAGTCATTTAAAAAATAACTGATTTTTCCAAAAATAATGTTTTTTAATAGTAATTAAACTTTCCAATTTAGATTTCATATAATGATACTTGTAGTTTAATTATTTTACATGGTTAATATACTTTAATTTTGAACATGTTTTGTTTTCTGTTCGTATCTTTCATTTCTTCCTCCTTTTGTTACTGTCTTGGAAGAAACTCAACCCTGTCAGCAACAATGTTATATTTTGGCTAGCGCGAAGTCGGAGTCGGTCATTTTCCCTGCCGACTCCGCAGCCCTGATTTTACACCTATGCATAATTAAAGTTCTAATAAATAATATTTTTGTCAACTATGTTTAGTGGCTCGAGATTGAAAATTTTGTGCAAGGATCCATTCCCTTTCTGCTCTAATGCCGCCGTATTTCTGCCATGGGGCCTAAAAGTAACTATGCCACGTTTCTAGCCATAATAGTATTACAATAATAATAAAATTGTAATTTAAGAAATTACAACGACTATTTGCAAAATTATATTTTCAAAGACTAAAATTTTAGACTTAAAAATAAATTCTACATTTAAAAAAAAATATTAATAAATATCATTTTTCTGATGATCAAAAAAAGGTTTACACAATAACAGAGTCCTATATTACGTACGCCATAGATTAAAAATTAATATTTTCGGTACTGCAAATTTTAAAATTTCTAAACATCACGCATGTTGATTGTGTAGAATGAAATATGTTAGAATTGCTTTTCTACTATTTACTTTTTTTATTTTTTCAAATGAGGTTTTGAAAATCAGGATGTTCATGTTAGACGAGAAAGCGACGTACATCACACTACACAGACGAATAAATAAACAAAAATAAGGTATTTACAGAGTTTCCCCTTATTGATTTGTTAATAATCAGAAGCAATTTTAATTGATTAACACTATTTTTACCAGGATTTTATATATACCTATTTCTACCAAAAGGTGTCTTTTGATACCTTTTACGTTTGAATGCAAATAACTGCTAAAACTGTTGGGATTTCAAATTATCATTTAAAAACAGATAATTTGAATAATATATTCATTCATTGACGCGTATTTATTAGATTACATTAGTATTTAATTTTAAATTTGTTACAGATTATAAATTCTAGCTTAGTTTTACACTTTATAAAATATACATATACATAAATGTAATTAAACATATTTTACCTTAACTGGAACAACAATTAAAAAATAGTATCTTCTTCATTTTTAAAAAATTTTATTAGAAAATCTAACATCTTAACATTACTAATTTAACAAACTATTAATCTCATGTACAAGAATTCAATTTTTATAACAACAACAGTAATCATAAAAAAATCATAAAAAGCAGTGTAATAAAATTCAATCCCCGTTCAATCAATACCACAATTTTTACACGAATGAAAACTAAATTCATGTGTATTGAACTCACTATCAGAATTGGTGAACAAAACGCGTTAGAATTTTTAGAACTGGGCACTGCAATGATCTACTAAAATATAGGTGTAAATTAACGGTCGCCACTCGTCATGTGGCGATTAAAAATCGGCGATCGATCGCCACCCTAGTCGCCACTCGGCGATTAAAAAATCTTATTTATTTGCTTTGTGAAATACAGCTTTTTTCATGGATATATCCATCACTACTTTGTTTACATCTAATTAGTGAATTGGTTAATTCTTTCTGTCTATTGGATGCAAGCAGATTTAGCAACTTTGTTGCATTTATCATACTTTGGCTTTTTACCATGAACTCTTTATTTAGATTATTTTCAAGAAATAGTATTTTTCCTACAAAATATAGTCATCAATTTTAATTCCACATGCATTTCAAATAAATTATACCATTTTTACCTCTGGATGCAAGGAGATTTTAAGGAAATTGCTGTATCTTATATCTTTCACTCTTGCCGTATGCTCAGTAATTGTACCAGTAATAGCTGTTACAATTTTTTTTTTTTTTTAATTTATGATTAAAGTTTATGCAGGTGTCAAGAAAGATTGAAACACTATAGCCAATTACTTTAAAAATATAGCACAAAATTAGCACTCTCCACTAGGCGAGTAATGCTGCAAATTTAGTATCTGACTTTACTGTCACCAAGCAGACTTCCTCCACCTCACCAATAGATAGGCACTCTCTGATTGCCTTAATAAGACATCCGGGATTTTAAAATTTCAGCCAAAGCAAAGAATATTTATATTTATTTGTACACTCGCCAAACTTAATAATTACCACTTGCCAATCTTAATGATATTAGATCCTCCTAAGTTTTAAGTAAAAATAAAATATCCAAGAAAGATGTGAAATTATTTTTAAATTTAAAATTTAAAAATACAATTTTTTTGTTTTCTTTTCCAATACATTAATATACAGGGTGTCCACTCTCAACGGTGGCCAATGGCTAATTCCTAAACCGTTAGTCATATAGTTCCAATTACAAAAATGCTTTAAATGAGGTAAAGAAATATTTCAAAAGCGATTTGGGTCAATAAAAACATCTGTAACAGGGTGACTGCCTTCCCTAAATTATAATATCTATAGGTGGCGCTATTGCCACCTTCGGCAAAATATCCGGAGATATTTTGCCTTCCTTTTCTAAAAAGACATGAAATGAAGTGAAGTAATTGAGTTTGCAGTTAAGATGTAAGATTGGGATGTGTGTTCGCTATACATCTCTCTTAGAGATGTTCTTTGTGCTAAGTAATTTTTATGAATATTCAATTGATTGAGTTGCGCCCGGCTAGCTCAGTCGGTAGAGCACGAGACTCTTAATCTCGGGGTCGTGGGTTCGGGCCCCACGTTGGGCGCCAGTGTGGGATGTTATTCGGTACTTTAAATATAGAACAGAGATTTTACAGTCACATTTTATTGTAGACGACACAGCATATATCACATTATATACAAATCGCAAGACGAGCGCAACTCAATCAATTGAATATTCATAAAAATTACTTAGCACAAAGAACATCTCTAAGAGAGATGTATAGCGAACACACATCCCAATCTTACATCTTAACTGCAAACTCAATTACTTCACTTCATTTCATGTCTTTTTAGAAAAGGAAGGCAAAATATCTCCGGATATTTTGCCGAAGGTGGCAATAGCGCCACCTATAGATACTATAATTTAGGGAAGGCACAGTTGTTTTATATTCTTCGGAGGTGGGATCCTCACAATAGCATCAACTTTCCCAGGATCATCTTCTAGGCCATTTGGTGTGATCCAGTGTCCTAAATATTTTACTCTGGTACAAGCAAAGTTGCATTTTTCTCTATTAGCCGAAAGTTTCCATTTGTCTAATCTTTTAAAAACAGCTTCAAGATCAGCTAGATGTTGTTCAAAACTTGATGATAAAACAATTAAGTCATCAAGATAAGTGAGAATATTTACATCTGGGAGTCCTTTGCGAAAGCTATCCATTGTCCTCTGAAACGTTGCAGGGGCATTGCGGAGACCAAACGGCATTCTTCGAAAGCGATATGTTCCTAGAGGGCATACAAAAGCAGTTTTATCTCGATCAGATTCATAGACACTCACTTGATAGTAACCAGCATTCAGATCCAGCGTTGTCATGAACTGAGCAGTTTTCGCCTGATGCAAAAGATCGTCCATACGAGGGAGTGGATAGGTATCTGGTATAGTAACTTCATTCAGCTTCCTGTAGTCTACACATAAGCGAACACTACCATTTGGCTTAGGAATGAGCACTATTGGTGCAGAGTATGGAGACTCGCGTTCTTCAATAATTCCTTTGGCTAGAAGATCATCAATTTGGGTTTTACACAATTCTTTCTTTGCCAGTGATAACCTGTAAGGAGGTAGTGATATAGGACGATGGTCTCTGGTATTTATATGATGTTCGACGACGGGTGTTGCTTCTCCCCCTGGTCAAAAGGTATTGGAAAATTTTTCAAGTAAGTCATTAAGCCTTTTTCTTTGTATCTCAGATAGATGCTGACCTTCTGTTTCTCTTAACATAACCGAGTTAACTGTGGCAGTTGGTGCTGAGATTTCAGGCGTCGTAATGAAAGGATCATCAGAAAAGGGAATTTTACGTTTAGGATTGTTCTGGAAATACCAACTTTGGCTTCTCATGTCTAGCACGATCCCCATTTGTTAGTAGTGTGATGCAACAACTTTGTTTTCTTTTAGGTATCAAACAAAATCCAACTCCCATATACCATCCCCAGGCTAATCCTGTGGAGAGGAAAAATAGAGATCTCAAGCCGAGATTAGCTATATTAGTAGAAAATGATCACTGCTCTTGGGAAGAAAAGCTTCCAACAATCCATTTTGCACTAAATACTGCTAAGTGTGACACTACTGGAGAAACAGCAGCATTCTTGCAGTTTGGAAGAGAATTGAGAACAACGGATGATGTTCAGCATGACATTCGTGCTGTAATTCAAAATGATAATTTTGTGCCTGAGATTACTCCATATCTCAAGAAATTCGCAAAATTCACCAAAGAAATCAAAGACAAAGTTGAATCTAAGCAAGATCAGAGGAAAAAATTTGCTGACCGTAGTCGGAAACCGGGACATAGTTTTGTTCCAGGAGACAAAGTTTGGGTTGACTTACATCCAGTAAGTAAAGCCTCTAACAACAAAACGTCGAAGTTCATGCCTAAACGTGATGGACCTTACATCATTTTAACTCAAAAATCACCCACCACTTTTGTCATAGCAAGTATGGACAGTCCAAATGATCCACTTGCTACATGTCACACTTCTGCCTTAAAACTATGTAATGACTCTGACATAGTGCCTGTCGCACCCATTAAGAAACGCGGTAGGCCACCAAAGAAAGTTACTGGTTCCACACCGGGACGTTCGCGGAACCAGAGGGGGAGGCTGTAACAGGGTGACTGCCTTCCCTAAATTATAGTATCTGTAGGTGGCGCTATTGCCACCTTCGGCAAAATATCCGGAGATATTTTGCCTTCCTTTTCTAAAAAGACATGAAATGAAGTGAAGTAATTGAGTTTGCAGTTAAGATGTAAGATTGGGATGTGTGTTCGCTATACATCTCTCTTAGAGATGTTCTTAATGCTAAGTAATTTTTATGAATATTCAATTGATTGAGTTGCGCTCGTCTTGCGATTTGTATATAATGTGATATGTGCTGTGTCGTCTACAATAAAATGTGACTGTAAAATCTCTGTTCTATATTTAAAGTACCGAATAACATCCCACACATCTCTTTAAAAGTTACGAAATTTAAATTTTTATACAGTCCCCTGGTCCTATAAGTTATATTTAGTAAAATCTTTCTTATTACAATGACAAGTAAAACAAAAAAAGTCCCGTTCATTAAACACTAAAATTGACCGAGTTATGAAACTTTAAAAATGCGTGACTTATACCATTTTTCAGCAATGAATACAAATGAGTTCAGCCATGATTTAAGGGGTCATACACCAAGTGATTAAAGTATTCAAAGAGCTTATTTCATGGTATCTGCGCTTTGAACATACACGAATCCTGAACATGAATCGTACGCGCATTACGACTGAGTTAACTTTTAATCTATATGCATGATTTAGCACTTAATCCTAAAATTATCTTAATTTTTAACCATAATGCCAGGGTTCTTCGCAAATTATAAATTATCAAAGTTAAAACGTACCAAAAATTGGATACTATAAAATAGAGAAGATGGTTGTATTTTTTAACTTTTAATAATTGATATATGTACTTTTTAGCTAGCACTGAATCTGAAAATGACCTTCATCTTAACAATTACTTTACAATTTTTTTGCAAATCGTAAATGTCAAAATTAAAGTATACTAAAGTGATCTAAGATTACAAAACAGATGTAAAACTTATGAAATTAAATGAAATTTAATAATTTATTCAATTTTTTAACTTATATTAGGATTCTTGTAGCTAATCAGCTGAGAGGTCCGATGAAGAGGAGAAGGTGGTTGAATTTTAACTTTAAAGTTTTTAACTTTGGAATTTATAATGCGAGAAAAATGCTGACGCTGATGTAATGGTTAAAAATGATCATTTTTCTAATTCAACGGTTAGAGATATATAAAAATCAGTTATCAAAAGTTAAAAACACAACAGTTACATCTGTTTTATAGTATTGAATTTTCGCTATTTTTTTAGTTTTAAAATTTACGATTTGCAAAAACCTTTACGCGATGGTAAACTAGTCGTTGGAGGCCACCGTAATACTTACCCATCATTTATATGCATATGAAAATAAAATATGTGAAAACTATTTATACAATGTATTTCAATTCCAAAACTAAATTTAAATGTTGTTAATACTCTATTAATGAATTGCTGATGCACCAATTTCAACAAATTATATAAAACGCCAAACTACTCAAGAAGTACCAAACTACGTAAAAGAAACATCCTTATAACTCCATAATAAATCCATTATTATCATCCATAATAAAAATAATAATCATATTAACTAACAGTTTGCTGCGTCGGATTAAGTGTCTCATTTTCAATTAAAATATACCTCTGAATTGAAATTTGAATGAAATACAGGATCATGAAAAATCGAAGAACGTGGAAAACAGGATTATAAATATCTCGACAGCTAATAATCCGATCGACTTCGTTCTTTATGCAAAATTTGTGTTTTTTATTGCCTTTTGCATGCATTCCTTAAAATAAAAAAAATCGAAAATTTTTATATACCTTTCATCAGAACGAATTTTTCGAGAATCCGGAAAAAATAGTTCCGGATAATCGAGGTTGCTGATATTCAGTAGGCGTCGTCCCATTCTTACATACTAAGTACATACAAAATTTCAAGTCTCTATCTCAATCTGTTCGTGAGATAGAGCGTTTACAGACAGACAGACGGACGGCAAATTTTTTTTTCTAAAAATATGTTTTTCGAAATCTCCAGTGTCTAAAATGTGTAAATCCGTCAAAAAAAAATTTCGATTTTCAAAACGATTGCAAGACTTACCCTATACTACGTATGATGGGTAAGTAAAAATGAATGTCAATTTCTATTTCAGCGGAGCAGAATACAAAATACAAATTTTAAAAAGCTAAAAAACAGAACATACCCTACTTTTGCAGACTAGTGTAATCTAATAGCATTTTAAAATGTTCATCATTTTGTAAAAAAATTGAGGCTGTTAATTTACATCATTTTATTTAACAAAAATTCTGTTCTTCTTTTCTGCTTGCTCCACCAGTGGCTGAGAGGTTCTGACCTCGAAACTTGTAGACGGCAAGTGCTGGGCTCGAACCCAATCGCGTCTGTCAACCTAATTGTTCGGAGTTTTCCGTGCTTTTCTTCGAACCTTGGATTTCGTTGCGTAAATACAAATTAGCAATTCCCTTAGAAAGACACCCCCCATGGAAGACCTCCCCCCCCCCCTTAGGACTTATAACCTACATTTTGATAATTGGCCGTCATAAACAAAACAAAACCAAATCTTTTCTACTTATATGTTTATTATGAAGTGTATATTTTGCATTAATATGTCAGAATGATGAAAGATTTTAAATTTATATTGTAATGTTAATTTTACTCTCAACCTTTTTTTTAAATATATCTGACGAAATTATATTTTTTCTAAATTTGTGAATGACCCCTAATTTGCAGCAAAAAATATGCTCCAACTTTAAACAGCTATAACTCGTCAGTCAATATTAATCGTAGAATACCGGGACTTTATTGTCTTTCTTGTCAGTGTAACAGAAAAAATTTACTAAATATAACTTATAGGACCGGGGGACCGTATAAAAATTTAAATTTCGTAACTTTTTAAGAAATGTTTTCATTGACCCAAATTGCTTTAAAAATATTTCTTTACATCATTTAAAACATTTTTTCTAATTGGAACTATATGTCTATGACTAACTGTTTAGGAATTAGCTATTGGCCACCGTTGAGAGTGAACACCCTGTATGTTTAAATATAGTTTATCACTTATAATTTTATCTGCAGTATTAATTACTAATTCATATTTTTCCATTCAGTGGAATGCCAGTTTTATTTTTAACCAAATATTTGTAACTTTGTTACTCGCTAGACGCTAAATAAATAAATTTAAAAAAAAAATCATTTTGACCTGTACTTAAAAAGTGGCCACTAATGAAACTGTGTCTACCGGCCACTGGCTACTAATCGAATTTCCCAGCTTTCACCTATATCAGATATACTTGAGATTTTTCAATTCTCTTTCGAGAACAACAACTATTTTCCAAATAGTTAAAAATTGGAATTTTAGAATATTTTTTCTCCTGCATCCTTTTAGTTTAATTTTTTTTTCTTTTTTGTGTGAGATTTTATGTCTTAAAAGTAACAGCAATGTTAAATAAGTTTCTATCCCATATAAAAATCAATTTAGAGAATTTCCGCGCATTTCATCATCAGCCCCGCCCGTGGCCGAGAGGTTCCACCCTCAAAACCGGTAGACGGAAGATACTGGGTTCGAACTTAATCGCACCCATCGACCTTATCGTTCGGAGTTTTCTGTGATTTTCTTCGAACCTTGTATTTCCATGCATAAATATGGTTAGGTTCCTTAGAAAGATCTTCACATAGGGCACTCTCCCTCTTTTAGGGCCTATATCCCTCGTGTTGATAATTGTTAGTCATAAACACAACCAACCACCTGCGCATTTCATTCTTTTAAATATCATATCTTCAGCGTATAAATAACGCAAAATTTGTGGGGGGATTTTAATTTAAAAAAATCGTTTTTTATTAAATTTAAATCGGATTTTTTTTAATTTAAAATGTTATTTTAATACTATATATTTTAAAGTAAAATAACCTTCGGTAAATCATTGAAATTAATAATTAGGAAAGCTTATTTAAATTTATTTGAAATATTTTAATCATATAAAACTTAAATATAAATAGTAAAAAAATAGAACAATACAAACAGATTTTGTTCTAAAATGCAAATTGTCTCTTAATTTTCAAAACATGAAATAAATAAAATTGTCATGTGCTATGGGAGCATTTGCACTAACTGCATTTTAACAGACATCCTGTAATGATGCAAATTCGAAATTATATTTTTATATACATAATATAGATAGTGCATTTAACATATTTCAAACTATTACTAATCGTGAAATCATTATTTTTATTTCCCAAAATTTTCTCAAATAAACTACATTTAAAAATAAAGATTTTTTTTTTATGTGTTCTTGTTATTTACATATTCAGAAAGACGCTATATTTGTATATAAATATCAATAGAAATACATTTAATGATCTATATTTATTTAAAGTTTCCCATATCCTTACAGAAAGCCCATTCTTTTTTTATTATAAAATTCACGTAAGACTTAGATATTTTCTAGTAGGTATATATATATTAATATTTTTAACTTCCTTTAGCTAAGTTTTTTTATTTTTAATTTAGGATTTCAGATTTTAAAGTTTGATATTTGATTTAAAGAAAATACAAAAGCAGGGATTTTGAATTACCAAATTTCAAGTTTCCATTCCAAAAGTATCACAGATATTGCAATTGATTAAAAAAAAATTAAAAGAACTGTTCTTGAAAGAGCATTTTTGTCTGTAACAAGCGACCATGACTAATTAACAAGTTTTCTATTTTTATCAGTTCCATATAAATTGGAATTGGGCAAATTTTTAGAAAACTTTCCGCGCATTTCATTTTTTTTTTTTTTTTCTTTCTTTTAAGAAAACTTTACGAACAACCATGCCTGTTCTTACAGCTTATGATCAACCATCATCCCAATTTTCAAGTTTTTATCCCTTCAATATCACATGTTTTTGCTCATGTAACTTTAGACGATTGTGGATGGAATATAGCCAGATGGACACTGCCACCATTACTTTAAAATCGGTTCAATAGTTCCACAAATTACATTCCACAAAAACATGCAAAAAACAACAAAATTTTCCTAATTCCTCAGGAATTTTTTCACATTTCTGTCTGAGTTTTTAGAAATGATTATTTTTAAATTTTGACTTTTTTTTCTTTCTTATTATTAATAACGATAATAATATTATTATTATCGTTATTAATTATTCGCTAAATATAGTAGCGTTATTTTCATTTTCACAAATTCGTTCATTGCATTCTAAAACAAAAACAACAACAAAAAAAAAAATTAAGACAATATTTTCTTCCCTCTGACTCATTTCGCCAAGCTGGTCGATAAGTGCCAGAATCTGAACAAATTTACTACCTGTTCCTGGTAGTCGTATTCTGGCTTTGGCCAGCATTCGCCGTATGTTCTCTTGTTTAAAGGGCTTCCTGTCAGACCGCTTTTCTTGCATAGATAGCAAGTTGGCGTTATCGGGACTGCGGGAAATATTATGTACGTACTTGTTGAATGTACAGTAGAATATTATGTCAAAATTCTCTTTTCTGGGAATGGAAAAGGCAAAATTTTACTTTTTTATTGTTTCGCAAAACTTGGAAAAACTTGATGGAAGTCTGCAATGCATGGTGAGAATTGAATTTTTGGAATTGCAGTTATATTTATCTTGTGCTAGATTTATGTTATCACATTCAGATCATTTTATATTTTTAGATATTTCACAATACCATATACGTTTATGTTCTACATTTTATATTTTTGAAACTGTTTTTAAAGCTTGATCTTGATCTTCAAATATCTTTAAAACATCGCTATTTTTTTTTAATATTGTTTATTATTATTATTGATATTGAAGTCAATATGCTATGCTTTTTGTATAATTAGTACTTTTTCATACAAGAGGATTTTTATCCTTTTTAAATATTAAACATAAACGAAGATAAACTCATAAGGTCTGAAAAAATTTAATATTATCAGTTTACATCTAAATTCACACGGCATTATTATTCAAAGTTTTGTTATTGTAGTTAGGACAGCCATAGAATACTTTTAAAATAATAAAACTTGAGAATTAATATAATGAATTTTTAAAAGTCATATCGTCTTTTTTATGTCGATGATCATGTAATTAAAAAATATATATATATACTCTTTTTGTCACATTCACTCCTTTATATTCTAGTTAAAATTTTAGTAATATATTTTTAATTTCAAATTATTGTATCCAATTCCTCAACTTATTTTTCAGTTAATATCATCAACTACATAGATTTATTTAAAAAGAAATATCTTTTGTATATTAAACTAGGGAATATTGCATACCAGTTTGAGTGTTCACTAATTCTCAGTAAAGCACTGTTATATTTTTATATGGACAAAATTTATATATTGGGGACAGGGAGGCACATGAGAACAATTTTTACATTTTTCACTATTTCTCAAAAATGTTATGAGCTATTGAAATAAAAATTGATTTCTATGAATATTTACACTTTGTTTGTTCTTTTAGAGAATTTTTTGAATGCATTTATCGAAACTTCTAACTTATATCATCATTCAAAACATTGTTTAAATTTATTCACATGTGCCCCAGTGGAGGTGTAGTGAACAGACCTGGGGCTCATGTGAAATCTTGCATAAATAGGATAAAAATAATGTTTTTGAATAAAAACTAATTAGATACCCTCGAAAAATATAGGATATTGCTGAATCACTGGTAATCACAATCTTTTTACCAAATATATTTATGTATTAACCAAATTTTTTTGGTTATTAAGTTTGGCTAAACCTGAAATAAAACTTCCTTATTTTATGATTTTGATGTGAATTAGTAATCTTTATAAAGCAAATTTCATATGAAAAATGCATCTTATTTTTATGATAAATATTTTATCATACATTACTGATTATTAACCTGACCTTTGCTTTTAATATTTTAATCATATTAAAAATTATCTAAATTTTTATTATTTTAGCTTATTACTTATTTTAATATTTTATTATATTGTAAGCCTTCATAATAATTTTGATTTCATTGTTAATTACATTCAAATTACTATTTAATAAAAGTAAACAAAGCAATGACCAGAAATCCGCAAAACCTCTGGTCCCAAGCTATGCGGATTTGAGGGAGTCTACTGTATAATGACACTGCCTTTTATGCAAGGAATGATTAATTTTCTATTGACAATTTTCGTTTTTTAATTTAATGATAAGGTGTTTTGAAAGAGATATTAAACAAAACCCTCTGTGCGATCTGCGATCGCACTTACCCATTTTGTCTTACTATGTTTTACTGAACTATTAAAATGTAAGAAGAAATAGCAATATATTTATACATTTTTGGAAATGCAACAGAACAGTTCTACTGTGTATAAAATTATTAATTTACAAAAATAATTTTATAATTTCATTTTTGCAGAAATTATAATTTATATTTTCTTTTTCTTTTTTTAGCACCTGGCTGTGTGTTTTTAGTTCCATGACATAAATCGCAAGCAGTGACATTAGGAACTACATTTTCTCTTTTCATTAATGAGATTTTCAAGTCTCTGTAAGTATTTATTATTACTTAGTTGGTGAATATTATGTAGTTTCATTTTGTCTGTTAACTTATGAACAAATTTATTTTTAATTTTGAAGTTTCTAAATTAAAAAAAAAATCATTGCTATATGATATTGGAATAGATAAATCAATGTCGAAACGTCATTTTTTTTACTTGTAAATCTTTAATATCTCTAATAAAGACAGTGATAATAATTTTAAAAAATTAAAACTTCATGTTAATTCTTTTGCATTTAACAGTATACATGGCACTTGAATAAAATATTATGTAAGTGCCATGTGTACATACTCCCACTTGTCATGCTCAGTAACAGTATACAAAGCATATATTTCACAAACACTTTTTAAACATTAATCAGTACTACTAAACATATTAGTTAACTTTTCAGAAGCATCATTTGCACAGCATAAAATACTATTTAAAATTAAACTGACCAGTCGCGCAAATTTTATAAATTCTTTCTTTTAAAATCTAAATGAAAATAAGCATTTATTTATTTTCTAACAAATCACCTATATCAAACAATATTATTAAACATTGCTTACTGAATTATTTTGCTAACTATTTCAAACAATTGCACCTTAGGAAAGTTTGTTTATATATAAAGAACTAGTGATGATTCTAGAAAAAGGGCTGCTGGGCAGAAATCTTTTTTAAAAAGCACATTATTCATAAAAGGACATTCATGTACAGTCTTGGGGGGAGGGGTGTATAAACAGCCCCTACTAACTCCTCAACAAATTATCATAAAATAAAGTTATTGGTACCTAACGACTAAAAATAAAGTAAACTTTTAAATGATGTACTCCCTCTGTCCCAAATTAGTTGTGACATTTGAATACTTTTGTACTGATTATTGATATTTATGACTTTATGATTTTGTTTGAACATTTTTCAGAGAGCTATACTATCAGTGACTAATATTTACATACCTAACATTCCCTCTATAATTCCATAAATAGGTAATTAATTAGTTTTAAAAATCTCGGTTCACGCGCTCTTAAGCTACACCCCATTTTGTAAAGAATTTTTTTAAAGTAATCACAAAACTGTCTTCAAGCTATCAATTGTGATTTTATTTACGAACATTTTGTTCCAACATTTCTAAAATGTTTTATCATAAACACGCTACAAACAAAATAGAATTCGTCGAGCTTATTTTTTACTATTAGGCTTTGATTAATGATGGATGAAATATGTACCAAAGTTTTTTTTGCCTTGAGAATCCTGTGTAATATTTATTTACGAAATATAACAGCATATGATAATCTTCACAATGATTGTCTTCGTTTGATTGAGACATCTTTGATTTTGCTCAGTGGCATTTTTTTTTTCGTCCGCATTTACAATTTTTTGTAAACTTATATTGCAAATTTCTTCGTCTTTTGTTTTTGACGTCTTTGCATGTCATTTAGGCTTAGTTTACATTTTTTCAACTATCATTTCAAACCTTCCAGTACAGCGTTGCGCTCAATATCAGTCATTTCTTTCTTCAGACTATTTTCTAAATTATTATTTATTTTTTATTTACTTTAAATTCGAGTTAATATTGCTTATGCACTTTATTGCTTATTGCTTATTGCTATAATTAGTATACACCGTTATATTCATTCTAGTATAATTTTACTGGTGTCAATCATCTAAACTGCAGCAGAAGTCATTTATGACTCCGCCTACTTGAAATGTAGCATCTAATTTGGTACAGAGGGAGTATATAAAATTTGCTTAGGTGGTCATCTACGTTTCAAAATGAACCAAACATATTTTTTCTAAATGACAATACCCAATTTTAACAAAATATTTCAAATTTTCAGTTCAAACTAGCTAGACATCAAATTTCAAGTCATTTAAATGTTAAAATTGAACTTATACAACAAATTGCTTCTGAAACAACTCAAATAAATATGATAACAGAACTGTCTAAAAAATTTTTGAATATTTAATGTGTGTAAATTCAGTTACATAATGTAAAAAGTTACTTTGAGTTCATCTGAGTAATAATTTATTTATTTATTTATTTTTATGTTTTAAATATCAAATAATATGGATTTTTAGTATCAATTTTGTAAGTTATTTTCATTTTCATGGGTGAGTTTACATTTTATTCTTAATGTATCAGTATATATTCTCTTTTGCTGTATTAAGGGAACTCTTCACTCACTTGAAAGCCCACTTAAATCCAGTGTATAGATTAGTTTCGAATTCCTCATTTAATTTTCAATATTTTTATTTATTTATTTTTGCGTAGGATAGCTGAGGTTGATCTTTAATATGGCTATGTAATTGCTTTTTCAATTCCAGTTGCAGATTATTATTATTATTATTTAGCTATTTTCACTTTTGCAAACAATTTTGAAACTGAAGGTACCTTTTTAAAAAAAAATCTGCAACCAAAATTGAAATTGTAATAAACAGTCATATTAAAGAATGAGCTCAGCTATACAATGCAAGAAAAAAAAAAAAAAAAAGGAAAAGAAAAGAAAAAAATATTCAAATTTAAATGTGAAATTTAAAATCAATGTATCCATTGGTTTAACATTACGGAGCGGATGTTTTCAACCGTGAGAAGAGTACCCTTAAGATCTAGAATTGTAATTCATATTTCTAAAAACTTGTGAAAAGATCATCAAATTATAGGAAATATGGGAAAAGTAAGAGAATTTTGTTATTCAAATAATGTATGAACCATGTAAAATATTATTACATTTTCCTGTGATTAATTGAATTTTGCAGCCCCTCTCCCCTTCTATTGACAGACAAATTTTGCTATAGTCTCTCCGCAACTGACTAATGAATGTCTTTTCTCTCTCTCTCCAATCAACTGAAGAATTTCATGATTTTTTCTCACGATTGGTTGCCGAAATTTTGTGATTTCTTTCTTATAGCCAATGGGCAAATTACGTAATTCCTTCCTCCCGTCCCTCTCCCATCAGTCAGCAAGCAAAATTTGCAGGGTTTTTTTTATTATTTTTTTTTTTTTTTTTTTTTTTAGATGGTTGTAGAGATGGGAATGCTAAAAAAAAAAAAAACCCGGAAAAATTGGAGAAAAAAACTGTTTTTTTTTTTTTTTTCCTGAAGGCTTATTTTTCAATTTTTCCAAACTGGAAAAATTGAAATTTCTTTTGTAAAATAATATACTGAAAATTTTGTAATAGCTACATTCTCATACTTTTAATTTTATTTATTTTTATGTTGAGTGTCTCACATGAAAACTTTAATGTGGGTAATCTGATCTCTCAGCAGAAATCTGTTTGAAAAGACTTGAAAGGATCCTTCACATTTTTCTCTAGTTTGAAATACAAGACCCTTTGTAAAATTTCTCTTGAAAAATAGACATTTCAGAAAAAAGTTTAATCTCCAAATTGAATCTTTTACAAAGGCAGTGATTGAAGAAAAAAAATCTCATGCCATATAGCAGCTGAATCTTATCAAGTTCTTTAAATGTATGAATAACCTTATTAAAAATGTCTAAATAAGAACCTAAATGTAGTAATAATTTCTAAATCATAAATTCTGATTATATTTTGTATAAGTATTTACAAGAAGTTCACAATTTATCAAAAACAAGATTACATGAAAAAAAAAAATCTAGATACATAATTAAATGCAACTTCTCTTTTTAAAAATTAATTCATGTGCAAAATTATTTCAATAATATGCCGATTAATCGGAATGGTAAAATTAAAAATTTAACATAAAATTTGAAGCATGTATTTCTTACTTTCTTCTATCTTTGCAAGAAGTAAATATTGAATTTGTGAAAATTTTGACTTCCAGTTTATGGTGTATTTAAATATTTTAGAAAATCCTGAACACAATTTTTTTTTTTTTTTTTTTTTTTTTTTTTTTTTTTTGAAAATATCTGTCACTTTGTGAGTCTGAATGTCACAAAAATTTTATGAGCAAACTATCTCAAGAACTGATGCACATAATTTCACAAAACTTTAGATTCAGTTACACTTTGATATAAACTCGAGATGTTTAGTTATCAGTGTATATCGCCCAACCGACTGCACTGCTATGCTGCATTATTCATGATTTCCACAATAGTTCTATCTCAAGAAATAAAAGACTATTTTTCATCAAACTACAGTTTCAACCAATTCCTGATGTATATTAATATTAATTTTGTTTAGTTGTTGGTGTAAATTGCCCTATAGGCGGCACTATAATGCTGTATTGTTCAAGATTTCGTTATAGCTGATTATTGAATGTTTTTTTAAAGTGTTGAATCTAAAATTG
Organism: Maratus speculifer; assembly: GCA_964019185.1. NCBI lineage: Eukaryota > Metazoa > Arthropoda > Arachnida > Araneae > Salticidae > Maratus > Maratus speculifer. The sequence goes on along the minus strand of OZ025289.1, from coordinate 83,648,091 downwards.
AAATCCACTTTACCTCCATAATATACAGTAATGCTGCAAAACATGGGCAGTTAGCATTAGAAAAGTACAACTGCGGTGAAAAAAAGAATCCATATTTTATTACAAGTAAATGCGTTCCAAATTATATTTTTCTTCTTGATTAAACTTTGAATTTTAGTAGTTTTCTAAAGCACAGTTGAAGTTTATTTCTGTGTGTAACTGCTTTTGTTAATTCCTCAAATAGCAAGCATTTTCTGTTTGTAGTGTTCTGTTTTCATAACATTTGAGTTCCACTCTTAGAAATATGAAATTAACATATGGAAATATTATTGAATATGGTTTCTTACTAAAGAATGGAATACCAGATTTCAGGATAAAAAGAAAAAAAAAAATACGTTTAATTTAACTTTTAAAGAAATATTTTCCTGGTTTTGGTGAGTAAAAATCTAACAGTTAATAAATCCTATGCTGTTTTTTAGTTGCAGACTTGAGTAAGCCAAACTAAAACTTAGTTTTGTTTGAATTTAGATTATAAAACTAAATCAAAACTTTTTTGAGTTGAGATTGGGAAGCTATACCAAAATTAAACATATTTTTAAAAGGAAATAAAAATATAATTGTAAAGAAAAAAATGTAATATTGTAAAAATATACATTTTTTAAACAAACAATGGAATTTTTGAATACTAATATTCATAATAATGACAAAACTGCAATTATTTATTTAATTAAACTAGTATCATTTACTTAAAAACTATACTTATGTAAATGGGATACATAATTTATTTCATTCCAAACTGTAGACATATTGGCTCAGGTTTTTACATTAGGCCAGTTGGTAGTTAAACATGTAACTGAAAAATCATTTCAACAGAGATATATAACAAACAATAGCGTTTGATAAAAATTCTTAGACTGTGGGGGGAAAAAACTAAATTTTTACAAGCAGGCTTTGTTTCTATCTTTTTATTTTGTAAGATAAAGTGAAAATAATTTTCTTTTAATACAAATAAATGGAAAAAAATGTTTATTATTTAATATTCTCTTAGAAAATATAATTTATTTGGGGAAAACAATCATGAAAAATCAATTTTTCCAACTTTTCTGTTTTTTCCGAAAAAAAAAAACGATAAAAGACCAGTTTTTTCCCACCACTTATATTTTTCCAGAAAATTTACATCTCTAGATGGTTGAGTGATATTTTTCACAATTTTTTCTACTGCAATCGATGAATTTTGTGATATTTTATTTTTACTGATTGACAAATTTTGCAACATTTTATTATCATTATGTCCAATTAGCAAAAATCATATATATATAATTTTTTTTTTTTTTTTTTTTTTTTTTTTTTCATGTAGTTTGTCAATAGATTTTTTTCTTTTTTCCAATGACTTAGAGTAACTTCCAGCCTGTAATCTGTGAATCAAAAACTAGTTAAAAAGGGCTGTAGGTTACAGATCCGCACGGACCGGGTTCGAGCCTTACTTTTTTCTGAAGACTCGGGCCAGGCTGGGCCTAATCACTAATCTTTTCGGGCCATGAGCTTTGCTTTTTTCCTGGAATATCGAGCCATGCCTAACTTATTTTTTCCATATGAGGCCGGAACTGATTTCATTCTTCCAAATCTTCACGGACCAAAATAATCAGTTCTGTTTGAATCATCTTGTATGAAAATCCTTTTCTTGATGTGGTCAAATCTGTTGAAAAATCAGTAAAATTTGGCTTGGTCCAAAAGTTTTTGCAAAAAGGGCATATACTTTTAAGTCATCATTATTCTACAATTAAACACTAGAATTTATTCTTTTTAAAGAATCATAGATTTTTAGGCTTATTTTAATACAGTTCAACTCATGAAAAAAAAAATAAATAAATAAACCTGCTTATGATGGAATTATTTTAAAACTAAAAACTAGAACTTTCTTTTAAACTGTTCATTCATGCAAAATGAATACAATAATACGCGGGGAAAAAAATATACTAAACATTTACACCTGCTATAAAGGGAAGATATTTTTTTCTTTCCAATGTGATTCCGTCTTAGAATATTTTATTTTTATCTTATACCATTTTTTAGATTTTTATGTTTCCATTACATGGAATATGGATTAATAATATTAATGATAACTAAAACATTTACATACAACAAACAAAAGTTCATTAAAAGCATAAATATCGCAGCCTATGGTACTTCTGCATAAATAGAGATTATAAATATGAAAAATAAAAAGTATTTTGGTCAGAACTCTTCCGTAAGAGTAAAGATCAATGTTCTGCAGAAATTCACTCGGGCCGAAATTTTTATTTTTTTTTGGGGGGGGGGGGGGGGGCGAAATTTTAACTTTTATAACAGACCAGACCAATATTTTTTCCATTTAGGCCGAGTTGAATTTTTTTCCCCTATTGATCGGGCCGGGCTCGGACCTGGAAATTTTGGCCCGTGCAGACCTCTACTATAGGGAACTGTACCTACCAAAATTGTCTAGAATTAAGTGAAGGTGAAGGAATGATCTTATTGTAGAGTATTGATACTTTTAATGTTCTAATATTGTGTGCACATGTCTCAAACATTAGTATTTGGGAAATGTCTAATGTAATTTATCATTCATTTTAGGGTCATGGCATCAAAACTACTTATTTGTACATATGGCACCTGAATCATCTATTTTAACCATACTTCTCCTCATATTTCATTTACGGTCACTGTACAATGGCTGAGCATCTTACATCAATTTACCTTGCACTATTGTCAAGCACATGGACAAAAACTTTTATCTGTACGAAAATCATGAAGTAAGTAAATTAAATTATTTTATAAATATATATATACTAGCAATTAATTCTTCGCTCTGAACTTATTTATATATATTGTAATAGCAGTTAAATGTTTTATCTGTTTTAATAAATCAAAAAAAAAATCTTTTTATTTTGCATAAGGATCATTAGAAAAATTACGTGAAAAACTAATAAATATTTTTTTTAATTAAATTGGCAAAATGTTGTACAAAATAAGTAGAATTTCAAAACTACTAAAATTAAATGGCTGCGTGTCGTGTACTTCACAAATAAAAAAATTTAAATGTAACATAATATTTTTGAGTTATATTTGCTGTATTTTTATGTTAGGGAATCTATTCACTTCAAAGACCAGGTCCAAGGTTTAAAAAAACTACTTTTTTTTTTTTTAATTGTAGCGAATCAATCAAAACTGTAATTGACTACAATTACAGTTACTTATTATAAAAAATAGTGACTACAAACTATTTTACAAAAGTACTCATGACTTCACTACTTTCTGATTTTGTCAGAGACTTCAATTTGCACTCAAAACTTAAGACACATATTTAATGCAGTGAATATTTGCTGTATTGTACCTGATAGGATTATAGAAATTCAGATTAATGGTCGTGGAGACTAATTTTTTGATTTGGCAACTAATTTTTAACACTTAAATCACCATTCTATCATGAATTTTTATTTATTTATTTATTTTTTTTATTTTTTTTTTATAATCATTTGACGAAAATTACATTTTTTCTCAATTTTCTGATGCAAAATTCTCTTTATTTTTGTGATTTTCTGACAAAAATTATGATTTTTCAATGAAAATCACATTTTTTAGCAATCTTTTTTAAACAAAATTCAGGATTTTATAGAGATTCTTTTATGAAATTCATGTTCTTTTCATGACACTTTATTGTACTTTTTTTAACAATTCCTTAATGAAATTTACAGTTATTATTATTATTATTATTATTATTTTTTTTTTTTTTTTTTTTTTTTTTTTTTTTAATCTTTGATAAAATAATCTTTTGACAAAATTTATGTTACGTCTCCAACCATTTGACAAAATTAGCATTTTTTCAGTGACCCTTAGATATATATTTTTTTATCTCTATCTTGTCCAACTTTTTTTTTTTCTGACAAAACATAGCAGATTAAGATTTATATTGCATTTAATTTATATCTAAATTAAAAATATTGTGTTATTAAATCTCTTTTTTTTCATTTGAACATATGTAGATTATCTTTCACTTTGAATTCTTGATTTTACTGCCATTATAAACGCTATTTCTTTTATGCATTTCTTTAACAATGTGGCTATTGGATTATTTGGGTTTAAGAGCCATTGTGCCTTCAAAATTTTGAGAATCTGTATCTATAGTTAGAATACATTTAAATAAATGCAGTGTGACTGAGGTTATTAAGAAAAACAACTATAGATATAAAAATATTTTGTGTTAGGCAAAATGTTTATACATATATTATAAATTTTTTTGATGAAGTTGAGATCAATACCATGATACAATCAATTTTGAAATACAGTTACTTGAGAAAAATCTAGAGTGAATTCACTTGACATTCCTAACACTTTACTGAATATTGTGAGTTCAAATAAAGAGTAATATAACAATAAATAAAAACTTAAATTGTAATTTTCCTTTTAGAACAGCTCTGGTGATCAAAAAAATGAAAAAATTTAATTTATGTACATGCATTGACGCATACATATTAAATCAAAATATCATTGATGTGTATGTATCAACAGGTTTGTTTTTTGAGCCATCTAGTAATACACTATACAGATGTATTGATAATATGTTAACTGTATTTGATTTCTTTGGAAAGTGAATTATATTGAGTTTTCAGTTGTTTAATTTTATAATCCGTACAGATAAATAACTTTAAATGCAAACAATAAATAATTATGTAAATAAGTACAGTAGACTCCCTTAAATCTGCAAACCAGAAATCCGCAATTCTCTAAAATCCGCTCATATTTTATGGATGTAAAAATGAAACTTTCAGTTCAGATATTAGGACAATTTTTTTTTTTTTTTTTTTTTTTTTTTTTTTTTAAGTTATGTATCAATTCCATATATTTTTTAATTTGTAATTTTCTTAATAATACTCTAATCTTTTTTTTTTTTTTTTTTTTTTTGCATGAAGGAAGAATACCTTTTTTTTTTTTTTTTTTTTTTTGGAAAATATTCAAGATATTACTGATATCACTAGTAATCATAATCTTCATGCCAAATATATTTATGCATTAATTAATATTTTTTGGTTATTGAAGCTAAACTTGAAAAAAAAAATTCTTATTTTATGATTTTGATATGAATTAGTAATGTATTTTTATGAGGCAAGTTTTGTTGAAAAATTTTGGAAAAATACATTTAAATTTTATAATGAATATTTAATCATACACTATTGATTATTAAGTTGACCTTTGCTATTAGTACTTTAATAATTTTAAAAATTATCTAAATTTTTATTATTTTAGTTTATTACTTATTTTAATGTTTTATTATTTTGTAAGCATTCATTATAGTTCCGATTGCACTATTAATTGCACTCAAATTACTGTTTAAAAAATGTAAACAAAGCAATGACCAGAAATCCGCATAAGCTCTGGTCCCAAGCTGTGCGGATTTGAGGGAGTCTACTGTAATATGAATTGAGGTATTAAAACAACCTAATAATAAATAAGTATTAGTCAAATGCTGCCAGCAAATAAATTAATTTCTTTGGTGGATTTATACTTTATTTTACCAGCAATAGTAAATAGGGAAAACATCAATGACTTGTGATGTGTTGCTTTTCTATACACTGTTGCTGAAGTTTTCGAATTGTTTCAACAAAACAAATTTTGTATAAAAGAAGCAAGTTACAGCCATATGATATGCAGAATAGTACATTTTAAAAATAGTAGTGTTTAAAGAATCATCAGTTCTCTCTACAAACTACTGATTTTTTTTATGTTGCACTACTTGCTATGCTACATTTTAAAAGTAATGACTACTGTAGTTTTGCAATCTGTAGCATACTATTTCTGACTAATAGACCAGATCAATCTTAGATTTTGAAAAGCATTTCATAATCTCATTTCTTTTTTCATTAGCAAGCAATGTTTAGTTTATGAATAGAAGTTTTATCTTATGATTGAACTTCACCTTTTTTATATTTAAGAAAAAATGTTTATCTCTTGCTGGACTTACTTTGCCTTGAAATCTTATCCATGGAGAAATTAATAATGAATGTAACTCTTAGAAATTTTGGCTTTGAATATCTGAATGCTGCATAATATATTAATTATATATTTTAATAGTATATACACTCAGACTACATTGTCACTACAAAACCCTTTAATGTTCCTCTTTCACCATTTTTTTTTTCTATGAAATGTTAAAATTATTTTTAAAAAGTCAGTTAAATTGGAAGAAAATTTCTCTGAAAATTTTTTTTAGAGCCTTGCAAAGATGCAAGACATTTTATGAGGAATTTTTTTTCAAACAAGACTTGAAGAAAAATAACTACTCTTTTAATAACTAAATTGAAGAATACATGGCGTAATATATTTAAAAAATTACTCTGCTATAATTGTACCTGTAAAATAGATTTGTATAAAAAGTGCATTTAATTATTTTTTGTATGATATTTAGTGTTCATGGATTTAAATTTTGTTTTTATAACTTATTATGATGTTTACAATATTTTTAAAGGTAAAATTCTCTATTAAACAAGTTTTCCATAAATTTTTTAATGAACTTTTTTTGCTGAATTTGGTGACTTTATTATGAAATAGAGGTCGACGATGTTTCAGTCAGAAAATTTCTAACTTTCAACCATGGTTTGGTTTTCATTTTTCTATTTGAAAAATAGAACAAAAAATAACGATTTTTTTTATTAGTTAACTCAAATAATTCTGCCAGTATTTTATTTCCCTGGCATTGATAAGTATTTTTGCTCCCTATTTTTAAAAACAGTATGTCGTATTATATTGTTTTAGAATACCTTTTCATTATCATATTATGTGTCTATATGCATAAATTTTTTTCTATAGCTGCTGTGTGGCTTGATATGCCAATTATAGCGAGTGGACAATGCTTCTGCAGTCTTCTCATTGGTTGATACACAAAAATTTCAACCCCCAAAACAGCTCAACACTCCTGAATCAGTTTGTTGTAAACTGGCATTTTAATCTGTCACCACGGCGCCAACCACAGCAAAAGTTAACTCCTCGAACAGCGAGGGTGACTATCAACTTGTGCAACATGAAGTTTTGTATTCCACTACCAATCAGTATGAAGTATTGGAATTTCTCGGCAGGGGTACCTTTGGTCAGGTGAGATCATTTTTTTTTCCTTTTTTTAATAAATTAAAAATTGTTCCTTTGTATCATCCCATGCATGAACATTGCAAGTTACTACAGTCCCCTCTCACTTATACACATTTGAAGAAAGTAATTTGAAATCGCACATAGGTGAAAGCCATACATAATTGAGAAGGATGTTATGTGTAGTAATTCTTTATACACATTATAGGAAATATTAACAGTTTGAAATGTAGCAGTTACGATTAATAATATTTTATAAGATAAAGGGGTTGTTAATAATTGTATAGTATATTTTTTTTAAATCCTTCACTTTCACTACAAAATTTAGTTTTAAAAAAATCTTTAATCTATTTCTATTAATCTTTTTGTAGAATCTAATGGGTTAAAGATTAAAAATAGCAAAGCTTCAATTTAAATTTATTCTTTTGTTGTTGTTGTTAGAATTTAAGAAAAAAAAAGAAAAGATGAAACAGGATTGTTTGATGGGTACAAATTAAATATAAAAAATACATTTTTGTTTAATTTTTATCGTAATACAGTATGACTTCAAAAATCCAGCATCAAGATCATCTTTTACTTTCCTTGTGAGAAAAGAAAAATAGTAATTCTTGATAAATTAAAAACTTTAAGGTTGGAAATAAAGAAAAAGGATATTTTGACTTTTTACATTTGTCAAAAGGGATTATTTTCTGAACAAATTTTCTGCACTTTTGCTTAGCAATGGAAACAACTTTGGGGAATGCATGGCGCAATATATGGCCAGAACGAATTTCACCAACGGGGGGGTGGGGGGAATATCATTGATGAAGAATTTTGATGAAGCCACAATTTATGTGCTGATTGTACATGAAATCTGAAAATACACTTAGTAATAGCAAAAAAAAAAGATATAAATCATTGTTTAAGCATCAACAAAAATGCATTGACAACAAAAAAATTTAATGTACAACGAGATTGCTAGCACTATGCTAAAGAAAATCGCCAATAACATTAGTAGCAGCTCAGAAGACAAAGATGAATGGCCTGTAGAAGAAAAGATGTCACTAGGAAAATGCATAAAGTTGACTGGAGAAGTAATATATGCTTTAGAGAAACAAGAATTTATATCCAAAATAATCTTTCATTTGTGTACCCCCCCCCCCCTCAAAAGAAAAAAATTTGTTAAAGAACGGCCAAAAAAAATTGTAGCAAACAAAGTTGACATTGATGTTTCTGAAATTAGAGATAATAAATAATTTCCCTCCTTATTAGATTTTTTTTCTCGTTTAACTTTAAAAATATTTTTTTTTTTTTTCATAATTATTACCTAATAATGAATTAAATTGTGGCTAAAGGCACCATTAAAAATATAATAGTACTTCTGATATTCCTTCAAAACTAAAAAATTTCCAAAAATCTAGCATAGTCTCAGTCGAATTTTTAAAGTCATACTGTACTTAATTTACAATTTTTGTTATATTTTTAACAGTTTACATACATATGTAATATAAATCTTGAAAATTTCATTTTTATCGGTAATAATTATAGTATAATTTATAGATACATAATTTGTGTAATTATTTTTCTTAGGTGGTTAAGTGCTGGAAGAAAGGGACCAATGAGATTGTGGCTATTAAGATCCTAAAAAATCATCCTTCATATGCACGGCAAGGTCAAATTGAAGTCAGCATTCTTCACAGGTTAAGTCAAGAAAATGCTGACGAGGTATATTATTTACATATCAATATTTGCCTATTTTTATTGTGGTGAAATAAAATTTAGAATAAGTTGTTACCACTTACTTTTGCTGCAATTAAGTGAAATCAGTTGTTTATTAAAAACATTTATGGGTTAATAAGTGTGAATGATTAAGGATAATTATTTAAATAATTAAGGAACTTTTTTTTTTAACCTTAATCACTCAAATTTATATTATACTTTATTTAAAACACATTACTTATTGTTAGTTTTTACACACATTATAAACATATTTTATTTAACAATATTACAGCTGTATAATCAGTATAAAATATTTTATGTGTTTCATATTTAATTAACAATATTGCAACTAAATTATCAGTATGCAATGTTTTATGTATTTGAAAAGTATTACATGTGTTATTTGAAAAATAATGCATTTCAATTTTATTTGTGGAAATAATATTTCAATACAAAAAACTGCCGCTGAAAATTTATTTTTTACTACTATCTACTCCTGCCTACTAAACAAATTCCAAATTATTATTTTTACAATGGTGATTTAAAGAATTGCTCATATTTCTGTTATTACTAATTTCTAACCTTTTAATTTTATAGATTAATAAAGTACTCTAAGAATATTCAGTTAATTTATTTAATAAATATTGTATGATTTTTTAAAATAAACAATAGTATAGATAACTTTTTTAATTTCCAAAGCTTGAGAAAAAATGTTTTGCTAATTATAAAAATTAACAGATTATGGATCGATGTATGCATCAATGGATGTATGTAGATAATTATTAGCAATAATAGATTAATAACTATATAATAGATAGTTATCTAAATAATAGACAATTATTTTTGAGGATTTCAGATATAGTTGACTGTTCTTTAATTTTCCCTGTATGCTTGTATGAATAGGTGTAACTCATTTTTATAATTTTCGTAGTGTAACATGTGTAAATTTAGATTTAGACAATGAATAGTATTTTTTATAAGTACAAATGCAAAATGAGCTGTGACTAACATCTGTTAATTTTGCTATTTGAGCCACTAATTAAGGAAATTTCTTATTTGCAGTTTTTATTAATTCTGTAATTACTGTTTCTTCTAGACCTTTAAAAGAAAAAAAAATAGATATTGCAACTTAGCAGTCTGAACAGGCCAAAATTTTCTGGCCCAGACTCAGATTGATACATAAACTAAAATTTGGCCCAAGCATGGCTTGACTCATTTAAAAAAAAAAAAAAAAAAAAAAAAAAAAAAGGCCTATTTGGATTGGGGAAAAAAAGTTAAAATCTTGGCCCCAGCTCCAGTAAATTTCTACAAAATATTGATGTTTACTTGATTTGGTTAAAATTTGCTTGCTGCAAGGAGTTCTGGTCAAAAATGCATATCTTAGCCAATTTTTTTCCCATATTTATAGTTTTTATTTTTATAGAAATGCCATAACCTACAGTATTTATTTTTTTAATTAATCATTTTTGGTTGTATGTAATTGTTTTGGTTATCATTAATATTGTTAATCCATATTCTATGTATTGAAATGTTAAAAATCTGAAAAATACTAAACAGTAAAACTTTTAAAACGGAATTGCACAGGAAAGAAAACAAAATGTGTCATAGACAAGTTCAATTCTCAACAGGTGTAAATGTATTATAGATTTTCTTTTTTTCCCCTATGTATTAGTATATTCATTTTGCATGGATTAACACATTTTTCGTTTTAAGACAGAACTCTGTCATAGACATATACTTTTTCACATGTATCACTATATTTTTATTTAGCTATATTGAATAAGTCTGCAGATCTATTATTCTTATAATGCTTGATTATAAAATAATGGCAATTTTAAAATATATAGGTTTTTTGCAATAATTTTTGGCTCAAGCAGTTACTGATTTTTGAATGGACCAGACCAAGCCAAGACAATGATTTTTATATGGACTGGTTCAAAACAGGACTGAAAATTTCGGGGCATGAAGAGTATGAAGAATGAATTCAGACTTGGCTCTGTACAAAAAAATAAGCCCAACTCAAGCCTTTGTGAAAAAAATAGGGCCCCAACCCGGCATGAGCCTTCAGAAAAAAATGTGGTCGGGCTGGGCACTGCCTGGCCCAAAAACAGTAAAAATCTAGACATTCAACACTGATTATTTTTAATGTTCTGTACCATTTATGAAATGTTCTAGATGTTTGTTTTGTTACTTTTAATTTTATTACTTAATTTTAATTTGCAATTTATAGAAAAAGGAAATTTCCTGACCCGAAAGGAAAAACTATTTTGTTGAAAATGTAATGTATATCTTTTAAATTATCGTTTAACTTATAGTTTAGTGAAACAATGACTAAATTGAAAATTCTGTTAAATTAATAAAAAAAAATTACAGTAAATTTCTAAAAATTGAAAAAAAAAAAAGTTATTTTTTCAAAATTTTTGTTATAATTTTCATTGTTTACATCTGAATATATATTGTGATTAAAAGGCTATATGTATTACATTTCTAATTATGTAAATATTTTCATTCTTACCAAAATCACAAATGATATGTACAGTTAAACAGTTACATCCATTACGAATTCAATAATTTCTTATTTTAAGATTTTCTTATATTTAGAAATAGTATGACTTTACTATTATTATTATTATTGCTTATTCTTTTTATTATTTCACATTCAACTTGCTGAATAAATTTATTTAATTTATTTTCCATTCCAGTTCAACTTTGTACGTGTATATGAGTGTTTCAACCACAAGAACCATACCTGCCTTGTATTTGAAATGCTGGAACAAAATCTGTATGATTTTCTTAAGCAAAACAAATTCAGCCCATTACCATTGAAATATATCCGTCCCATTTTGCAACAAGTTTTAACAGCTCTTCTTAAGTTAAAAGTGAGTGCTTTTAAAATTTGTAAATTGTGTGTGAAATTTTGAGATTTATTTATGCATTGACAATTGTCTTGGTTTATTGAAAGGAAAGTTTTATAAATAGCATTTAGTACAATTGATAATAATTTCCTAACATAAAAAAAGACTTTTCTCCAAAAATAATTAGAATAGTTTTATGAAGCTGTTAAAATTTTCATAGAAGCATTTTATGGTCTATAAAAGTTTTTAAATTTTTGTATTCGTCTATTAAATCATTTATTGAATTTTTTTAGCTTTAAATTAGATAATTTTAAATCATAACAAGAAAAATACTATTGGGACATTCCACATCAAATCAGCCAGTAAAATATCAATATTTAGTCCACCATCACAGATTTTAATGAAATTGTGTGTGTTCTTACAATTAAAATATAATCATCAGTATTTTTTTTTTTTCCTCCTTGGTAAAATAGTTTTTGATATTTTCACAGTTGTGAAAAATTGCATGAGTTGGCATTCTTGATTGTTCCATTTTCAAAGGGAGCATTTTATTTATAAAATCATATTTTAATATTTAATGGGCAAATCATCTTTAAATATTTTATGCAAGTTAAATAAAATATGTAGACTATTTAAAATATATATATTGCTGTGATGATTTAAAAAAAAAATTAAATGTGTCTAAAAAATTGTATAATTTTTGGAAAAAAAAAATACAAAAAATAGTAATATTATTTAAAAATCTTTATCAATCAATAAGCACAGTTTCTATAACTTTTTTTTTTTTTTTCATGTCATTTTGCTTACTATGTCAGTTTTTCAAAGTATCGATTTTTTGTATACAATTTTAATGTAAATAAACTCTGGATTTTACGTCATGGAATAATTTTCATATCTTGATATCCCGAAGGTTTAAGAAAATTCTGTCTTTTATAACTCATCGTACAAGCATGGGAATTAAGCGATAAGAAATGTCTTAGCCAAACTTTTCACAAAAGTGTCTAAAATGCCCATTGACATAAAAAATAAACCTTCTTTCAATTTTATCTAAAAAAAAAAAAAAAAAAAAAAACATGCACTATGAATGACAGAATTAGTGAAAGAAGGATTTCTTCCTCTGCATTCTTTATTCTCCAATCCACAATTACTCATTCACTGTGTTTAACACTAAAAGTGCAATACATATTCACATAGGACAATAATATTAATTTAATTTTAAACATTTCATTTGCACACTTTATTCCTAATGTTTTAAAATGTTTACAAGAAAGTCTAACACAGTTCATAACTGTTTGAAACATGCTAGTTTCATCCAAGTTCATCAGATCTCGACTGTATAGAAAGTAATAAAGAAGACATCTCTCTTCCAATTTTGTTTAAAGAATTGTTAGATCGTGAAGCAGATAAAATAGGGGATGTTCATATGTACATCGATTTTTAAAAGGACATCACCATATCGCTAGATGCAATGATTTCTGAAATTGTAAAGAAAAAGACAGAAATTTGTTCAGACTTTGGGATCGAAAGTGATATGGAGCTAGAACAAAATAAATCCCCAACTAAAACCAAAGCATTGCATTACTTGAATTGATTAGAAAATATTTAATAACCATTCATGAAACAACGGATATTGTTCAAAATTCATCCTATAATATAGAAAAAGAATTCTAGGAAGCACATCTTGGGATACTCAAACCTTAATTCATCATTATTTCATGTAACAATAAAAAAGTGAGTCATCGAAAATCTGATTTTTATTCTTTTCAATTTCATTTTTGTGTTAATTTTGTTTAATAATAATTTTTTATTGCTTAAAATCTTAAGAACAGTTGTGAATTTAAAAGTGTCTTAAATTAATTAAAAATATAGATTTTATATCCCTATTTTTCTTCAACTCTGGTTACCGCGACACTCTGCTGATAACAACATTTTTTTCTGGTCCTGAGAGTGTCAGGATAACGAGGTTCGAGTGTATGTTATAATATTTTCAAGTTCCAAATTTATTCAAAAAATGATTTAAAAAAAAAAGAAACATTAAGAAGTTGATTAGTAAATATCTTATATAAATATAAATTACAAATGTTCTCCAATAGCTTTTTGTAATTATTTATTTTTATTTATATGTTTTTATAAACAATAAATAATAAATTTAATGTGTGTTTTTATTTGTGATTTTTATGTTTGATTACTTTATTCATTCTTTAGCAACTTGGTCTCATTCATGCTGATTTAAAACCTGAAAACATAATGTTGGTTGAACCTGGCCGTCATCCTTTTCGAGTCAAAGTTATAGACTTTGGATCAGCCAGTCATGTATCCAAAGCTGTCTGTTCCACTTACTTACAGTCTCGTTATTATAGGTAAGCATATAATGTGCAGTAATTATACATTTATTTATTTATTTATTTTTTTTTTTCTTTTAAGAAACTTACGTAGTTACCAGGGAGCACTATTGAAAAAAATTAGCAAACTTAAAATTTAACCTACGATATGTCATGTTAATATCTTAAATGAAAGGTCATGTACCCAATAATGTTATTCTCTACAATCTCCCTACCTCCATCATCATTCCTCTATTGCATCCTGCTCTATGTTGGGATTCAATAATTATAAATTAACCCCTTCGTGACGGGAGCATTTTACGAAGTTTTTAATGTTTTGTCACCGGTTTTAAAAAACAGATATTTGTATTTTGTTAAATTGAGAAAATGCTCCGATTAAATAAGGCATGTTAAGTAAAATTTTACTGGTGGGGATAAACGGGGATTCTTAAGCCTTTTTGCGGCACGTATGCATGTTGCTCGTCCCCAAGGGGTTAACAATTTGAGTTTATTAATTAAATGATAAAGTGTTTCGAAAGGAATATTAAACAAAACCCTCTATGCAATCTGTGATCACTCTTACCCACTTGCCCAGGTGCAGTATCGATGCAACGCTACAACGCACATTACAGACTCTTTAGAATATGTGCAGACTATTTTTCAATTATTAAAATTGAGAAAAGAAAAAAAGTTTGCTAGAAATTATTTGCCATTGTAATATGATTCACACCACATGCGATTGACGAAGCTCCGATTCACGTTAAATTATAAATGAGGGACAATTCTGTCCTGAATTTTCCAAAAAACTAAAGCAATCATTTCCAAAAATAAAAAATGGGTAATAAATCTGAAAATTCAGACATAAAAATGTATCGCAAATTTCAACAAATGGTTTAAAAAAAAAAAAAAAAAAAAATTCGTTTATTTTAAGAAAAAATTTTAATTTCACCATAGATCTTTAGGAAAAACGAGAATTTTGTCCGAGGATCGCAAAAGAAAGCATAAAGTTTTTCAAAGGTACAGTCGCGAAAAAATGGCGAATATCAACAAAAGATCATGAAAAAAAACCCAATGAATTTCATCTAAAGATCTCAAAAAAATTACAAATTTTATCAAAAGATTGTGAGAAAATGACTTCTTGTCCAGGTACTACGAAAAAACCCTCTAATTTCGCCAAAAAACACAAAAAAATTGCAAATTTTGTCATAAGATCTTGAAAAACCACAAATTTTGGCAAAAGATCCTGAAAAAGAAGACAAAATTTGCAAACAGATCATGAGGAAACAGCAAATTTCTTCAAAAGATCATGAAAGACTTTTCACGACATATGTCATGAAAAGATTGCAAAAAAATTGACAATTTCATCAAAAGATCACAAAAAAAAATGCAAAACTTGTTCAGAAATCACGAAAAAACACAAATTTTATTTAAGAATCGCAAAAAACGGCAAATTTTACCAAAAGATCTAAAAAATGACAAACTTTGTCAAAAGATCACTAAAGTGACAGATTTTTTCTAAAAATTGCGAAAAAAAATGGCAAATTTCATCAAAAAAAAGCGTGAAAAAATGGCAAATTTCGTTAATATTCACGAAACAAATGAACATTTCGCCAGATTGCAAAAAACCCACAAATTTCATCAAAAAATCGTGAAAAACTCACAAAATTTGTCAAAAGATAGCAGAAAAAATTGTCCAGGTATCACGGAGGAATAAAATGTGAATTTTGGGAAGACAACATTTGAACTTAAGTTCTGCAGACTGTTTTTAAAGTTCCTACTTGTGTTGCAGACTGCAGAAAAAGATTTTGCTACTGGGCCCACTTGTTTTAATACTTTTAACAAGTCTGTTTGGCACAATCTGCTTCATAAAATCAAACTTGTTGAAATCCGAATAATGAATTTGGGTTTGGGATAAAATGAACCCAAAGTGCATTATGAACACAATAATAAGCTATTTTCAACAAAATAAAAATAAAAGTAATTGCCATTTATTTAAGTTATACCTAAAAACAACACAAGGTCACAATATAAAAATTAGAAAATTCTTCGGTTCTCATAATGAGTGAAAGCACCACCTGCATTTCTTCTGAGGACAAACCTGATTTCCTGGGAACAATGGGATTTTGATCTCTTTTTAGGCCTCATATGGTGAATCAAGTTTGGCTGTAGATGCACATATTCTATTTTTATGTATTTTCTAGGTGAACTAGCTTTAGTGTTTGTATTTGATCTTATAATTTCATTGCTGTTTTTATCTTTTCATCTTGCATATGTAAAGGGCTTCATTACAAAGCAGCAAGCAAAATGAAAGAATTCTGCCATTAAAAAATAGTATGTATCAGGGCCACAAAATTGTTGAAATTATTGATTGTTAAATAATTGAAAATTTATGTAATGAACAATGATGCTGCAGTGTTTAAAATTGTGGCATGTAAATATCGGGAATATTGTTCAATGACTCCCAAAGTTATATTTGTGATTGCTCTAAGATTTATTTACAGGCATCTAATCAAAAAGGTAAACATTGATTAAATGAAGGAGAAAAAAACTATTGAATTTGAATTCTTTTAACAAGACAACATTTAGCATCTCTTTTTTCCCTTTAACCCTTTTCAGTAGGGTGTCCCTAAAAAAAGATATCTAGTTTTAATTTTACCAGTCATCAAGAATATTTAATTAAAATTTTTCTTTTATAGCATACCTGAAAATAAGCTAGTTCATATTTTCAAAAAAATTCATTTATTAATTCTGGTGGAAGTTAAATATTTCAAACAGATTTACTCTGCATTGGAAAAGGCGAAGCAAAAGATGTTGCCAGGAAAGTGCCTAAGTTTAAAAATTAATAAAAATTTCATTCCTGTTACATAATTTTACTAATTTTGTCATCTTTTATGTATTTCTAGAGCTCCTGAAATAATCTTAGGGTTACCTTTTTGTGAAGCTATAGATATGTGGTCCCTTGGTTGTGTCATCGCTGAATTGTTTCTAGGGTGGCCTCTTTACCCAGGTTCTTCAGAGTATGATCAGGTTAGTATTGTTTAAAATGTGCTGTTGCTTCCTTTTCAAAAAATCTTCAGTTTTTAAAAAAATATATATGTAACTTAAATAATTTGTATAATCTATGTATTTAAAATATGTTGTTGAAGTTCCTTATGCCTGCCTTTAAATTAGTGTCCCATTTTCTAAAATTTCTGTTCTTTATTTAAAAAAAAAAAAAAAAAAAAAAAAAAAGGAAATATATGTACACACTCACATTTATATATTCTCTTTTTCTTCCTATTTTTATTATATTTATAATGTTAAAAGGCAATGAATAAATGTTACTATTTCTGTTGGTAACTTGTAATGATTTTTAATGATTACATAAAATTGTTGCACTACTGGTGCAAAAGCAGCATATAATACATGCAACAAAATATAATGCATCAGTAAATAAGTTTGTACTATAAATGCAAATATTATGTAAACTTGGAAAAAAAGTGCTTATCAAAATTTAAAACATTTAATTACGAAATTATAAAATAAAATAAACAATGCGGGCAAAAAAACTGTCTGTTCTTCACCAGTGGATGGGCAGTCGAACCTGAGGCAACCCCCATTCCCGGTTTAAATTTTAAATTAATGCACTATTTTGTGTTATCTTAGCATGACTTAGTTTTAGTAACTTTCTATTCCTTTGGGATGCTTCATTAATGCAAAGCCTCTCATGATTTGAGATGTGCAGATGTAGAGAGTGTATTTTACTTGATTACATTGCTATCTAGATGATGACTTAAAAAAAAAAAAAAAAATGTTAAATTCAAAAGTTACTTTTTTTCTTAATTTGAATTTGCAATTAAAAAAGATTCTAATTCAATATTTCAATGTTGGACTTCCTCTAACTCTCATAAATTGGAATGGTAGAATAACTTTGCTATCACTGAATAGGGTTTTTCTATTTTTAACATGATTTTCAATCTGATGTGTATTTCTTGTATTATTCAACTCTTTCCAAACTTTTCAGACACCTTGTGTATATAGATATGCAGTAGAACTTTGGTTCTTGAATATCTCAGTTGTCAAGCAATAAATTTGATTGAAATTGGAGTTATTCTCAAGTAATACAAGTTTTATTGTTAAATTCACCAAATGAAAAAAGAAAAAAAAGATAGTAAAAAGGAGAAATTTCTTTTGTTGTTCTTGGGCATAAAATGCACGTACATGAGGCATAATTGTGAACTTTAACAGACTTCATGCATTATTATATTTCTATACAGTGATGCTATTGAAACTAAATTAAAATTCTTCTAATAATCCCACTTCAAATCAAAACAAAGTTTTGCAAATAAAAATGTACTTAGTTTCTTTATTTTGTTTTTCCTAAATATTATAAAATTTTCATTATCTTATGTAATCTGTACTATAATGTATATAATATTTCACTATATTTTACTATTAAGTTATTGTTTCTAACAAGTAAGTACAGGAAGTATAGCAATCATATTTTTATTATTTCTTATATTAACCCTTTCCGGCACACTACTCTTTAAAGTTGGAATTTAAAGAAAAAAAATTAGGCATTCTATTTAGGCCCAGAGGAGTATACAGGTATAATTTTGTAAAGATTGCACAAACCATTTTAATTATACAGGTGTTGCCAAAGTGGTGACACTTTGCAAGTACAGCATTAATAAGCACAGTGAGAAGAGCATTGCTGTGAAGCGCATATTAGAGTAAAATGTTTTACCTAATATTTAAAAAACAATAGAATTTGATCTCTGTGGTGCTGTCATCTAGAATTCATAAGAAAGATTTAAAGTAGTCATTAGAGTAGTTTTTGAAATATTCACAGAGTTTTTTGCCTCTAAACAGGAAGAAACTTTAGGTGTTGCCAACTCGGCAATACTGTGCAAGAAAGGGTTAAAACTTGATTTGGCTTTCAAACATTTTGTTCTTGAATAATTATTTAAAACGCATTGCATTTAAAAACAAGCTACTAAACAAAGCTGTATTGCATCATAAATCTTTTTGCTGAATACGTGAAAACTGCTGGCAACATAAATAATGTGCCATTATTTATATTATAAGAAAAGTACTTTCTATGTATTTTCAGTTTAACTAATACAATAACTTTTTTTATATTTTTTGTATATTTTTAACTGACTTTGAATTAATTAAATATTGAATTCTCTTTCTTAAAACATATCTGCCAACTACAAATTAATTCTATTGATTTGTTGATTTATTTAAGAAATTTTATTTAATGTTTGACTTAATTGTAATGTTTAAAGTTTAAAATGTATCATTTATTAAGCTAGAATGATATCAGAATTTTATCATTTGAAGTTGAAAACATGATTGTTTGAAAAACATGATTGTGATTAGTCCATGTATTTTTTAGTATCTTAATTTTTTCTTTGCTATCTAAAAAAGTTTTTTCATAAAATTAGAAACACTTTTGAAGCCAGAGTCTGTCTAAAACAGAATCATATCTTAAATGAAATTGTGTGAAACAAATACATACCTGTATGCATACCTGTAAAGGTACCCTCAAAACCTTTCATCATGTGAAGATTTTCTGATTTTGAATTATTCCATTTTTATGTGCTTTATTTATATGTCTGTGAAAGCAGACAAAAAATATTATTGAAAATTATTAGATATTATACATATGAATTTATATTTTAGATTCGCTACATTAGTCAAACTCAAGGATTGCCTTCAGAAAATATGTTAAATAATGCTACTAAAACGACCCGTTTCTTCTATCGTGAAACAGACAGCAGCTATCCTTTTTGGCGACTGAAGGTATGATTTTTATTAATGTACACAAACTATTCAATGTACCTTGATTTCAAATTATAAAAAAATCTTTATTCTTCCTTATTATCCAATGTGCAATTTGTAATTGCCATATTTCTATTATTTCATTTAATATATTTCATCAAAAGCATTTTCTCGTTCAGAAAAGTTCCAGAAAGCATATATGCAAAAAATTTCATCTTGGTGCCATTTTTGCATATTCAGCTATGATATAAAATGTAGAATATTAGAAGTGGATATGATATTTTTGAACTGCTAGTGATAATAATTATTTTAAAGGAAATCAATATAATCTAATTATTCTACATCAATTATTCTATGTTTTTCGGCTCATAGTAGTTAATCTGTGATACTTTGTTTAATATGTTTTAGTGTTCTTACATAATATAATACATTTAAAATATATTTGATATACATTAATGATTTGTATATTTTTAATGAATGAAGTGTGCTTATATACTTCTGTTATGTGTGACATCTAGTTTCTTTATTAATATGTCCATCTATTTTGTCAATGTTATAAATTTTAAATAATGTTTTTTTCATTTGAAAATTTTTTTATACTTTAATATTATTATTATTATTATTATTATTATTTTTTTTTTCTAATAGAATGGTAGGCAATAACTTCCAAAATATAAATAGCATTTGTCATTTATAATTCATAATAAAGTCATTTATATTCATTGAGGCAAGAAAATGTCTCCCTCTAATTCTTTTTGTTAGTGTAGATGTGCACATTGTTGCTTCTTATTGATTTTGAAATTCTCTCATTGCATCAGAAATGGTTGTTAAACTTTTTGTATCCTGCATTAAAAAATTCTAATATTGTGAAACAAAACAATATGTATTTATATCTTCTGTTACAGTATTATTAAAGAAATTATCCCCAAACTATCTGACCTCATTATATAAATTTTAAAAGAAGTGAACAGGATTGATAACAATCAGCTTAAAAGAAAATAATAATCAGATTTTTTAAAAAAAATTAAATCTGATTTATTATTATTATTATTAATGTTATTTGTGGTATTTATTTACTTACATGCATGTATTTAGTTTTTCTGTAGATTTTCATATTTTTATTAATTCTGTTACATTGTCTTCATAAAAATTCAAGTAATTGGGGGAAAAAAACCTTAAAAATTGTTTCAAACAAATTTAAAATATCCACTTAAAATTTATTAACCTATTAAATTATTTTACATATATCTATGACTATTCTGTGTAAAATTTTCTAGTTAATTTTTCATTGATGTGAAACTTCAATACCATGCATAATATATAAACATATAATAAATACAACAAATAACTCTAAACATGTATGTGTACTCCAACTGATTCAGATTCACTAATGCTATCTTTATCATGAACAGAACACATAAATCATAGACCAACTCATGAATAAGATACAATAATATTTCTTGTATTTCCAGTTATAGTAAGCAATGATTTCTGGGAAAAGAAAGAAAAAAAGGATTAGTTACAGCTGTTAAAGTATTTTCAGTTATAGATATTTATGAATTTCGTCAAAAGATCACATAAACTGCAAATTTCGTGAAAATACCACAAAAAAAAAAAAAAAAAAAAAAAAAAAAAAAACCTAGATTCCATTAAAAGATTGAAAGGGGGGGAGTAAAAGTGAATAAATTTTGTCAAAGGAGTGTAGTGGAGAAAAAAACGAACAAAAGTGATCAATAGATTCCAAATAATTGCAATATTTATCAAAAAATTGTTTTAAAAGAAAAAAAATGATTTTGCAGCTACAAAATTTGATTTTTGCTGCTCCAAAAACATGGATTTTACTGTTCCAAAATCAGATTTCTGCTGCTCCAAAAATGGATTTTACTGCTCTAAAATCAGATTTTTGATGCTCCAGAGATTCTCCAAAATGGCTATTGTGCATTTTATAGTGAATATATGGGATACAGTAATTTGAACACCTGAGCGACTAAACATGAAACAAATTGGTGAATTGTGTGTCTGTTTCAGAGAAAGTAATTCTTCTTCTAAAATAGATTGAATTAAATAGCAGAATAAATAGACTAAACTATTATTTAAACATCTAACTTACTAAAATGAAGCGATCATTTAAAAAAGAAAACAATTTAAAAATAAGAAAGCATTTAGAATATAGATAAATAATATTTATAATTTTCTGACATGAGTGATGACTTTAATTCTTATTTAGCCTGTAAATATCAGTGTTAAAAAAATTTATTTAAATCAAATTTAAAATTGAATTTGGCAGGCAGGGTGTGATACTTAGCTATACATTCATGTTATTGTTTAAGTTTATTTTTTCTGTTATCAACCTGTCTATTGCTACAGTGTTTACATTATTGGTATTGTTTTTATGGAATAATTTTCATTCCTTTTATTATTTATTATTGTTATTATTAAATCTTCATAATTGTATTTTCTTATTAGACTCCCGAAGAACATGAAGCAGAAACAAACATTAAATCAAAAGAAGCTAGAAAATACATTTTTAATTGTTTGGATGACATGGCTCAAGTATGTTTGCTATTTATGTTTGAATTTTGATTAATAATAACATGTTCTGTTTCTTATGATAGTGTTTTGATGTTAAAAAATTGTTCAGATAGGTTAAATGGTATATTCCTTTCAAAATTCCCTGACAAAAGTTAAAGAACTTGTTCATCATAGCATTAATATCTTAGAAGGGATGCAGAAAATGTTTTTACTCCCAACATTTCCCTCAAATATTATTTTACTTTATAGGTTCACATAAATTCTGTATTACCGTAGTTACAGTTCCCCCCCCCCCCCTCCCTCTAAAATTTCTTTCAACTTATGTGGGAGTATGTACAGTTACATATTATTCTGAGATCAATTTTGTGAAGGCCGGTGTACAGATTTTTTTATTTGTAGTGAATCTGAGGGAATTAAGGAGAAATTGATAGGAAAATTTCCCCAGGTTGCTAAAAATTTTTCTCTGATATTAGTTCACCAAATCGGACATATTTATCTAAAGAATGAATACTACTAATTTACTTTAACTATTAAATTGTGCAGAATTGTTCTGATTGTATAACAGCTAGTTGTATATCTCAGGAGATAAAACTTAAATAGGGAATTCCAGTGCTTTTTCGATAATTATTTTTAGATACAAAATTACCTGTTAGTCCATTCACATTTAGAAATCCAATTGTATCTGAATATAGTTTGCACCATAAAATTTCTCAAACCGTCCGATTTTTTATAGTAAAAGAAAAGGTATATATATTAACTTTTTTCTGGAATAAAAATTCTGACTATTTTTCAAATCTTAAATGTCAAGCCACATTCAAACTTTTTTTTTCTCTCTTTCTTTTTAATCACCAAAAAACCTGCTTTTTTGACAAGTCTTATGGCACTGACCGCATTCTAGTAGGACATTTTGTTATTTTTGTAAAACTTTTTTAAATGAAAATGAACATGTAAGACGCTTTCTATTTAAAGGTTTATGACTGAAAAATAAATAAATTTTGCATCTGCATTTTAAGTATTTGAAAATGTTGTATTTTAAACATATAATTCTTTCAGGTAAATGTGCCAAATGATTTAGAAGGAAGTGAATTACTTGCAGAAAAACTTGACCGACGAGAATTCATTGATTTGTTGAAAAGGATGTTGACTTTAGATCAAGAACGCCGTATAACGCCTGGTGAAGCTCTAAATCACGCTTTTGTCACATTGAACCATCTTGTAGAATATTCACATTGTAGCAAGTAGGTTAATTTTATATATATTTTTATATATACTGGTATGTAAGAGTTCCTCCAAAATCTGAGACACTCTTTTTTGTGATTGATTCAAAAATGAAAAGGAAAATATTGGTAATATGTAGAAAGTTACATTTCCTATAAAGGAACAGAAAAATTGCAGTAGTCACAAAATGAAGTAAAAGTTTGACAAGTTAGTGAGTAGGATACTTCTGCTGTTTAAATATCTGTCAAAATAAATTACAAAGATTGTCTAGTCATTGTAGTTGAAAATTTTTTCATCGTATGTTGTGAGATACTTTCATGCCTGTTTATATATAAATACACTGGATTGCTATTAAAATTTGTCAACTCTTTATCTCTTTTTAACAATTTCCAACAAAAAAAAAAAAAAAAAGTTAAAGTGCTTATGCATTCGGTTTGTCTGTCTATCTGTCCACTCTCTAACTCCTGTAAATATACACAGATTCTGATGCATTTGATAAGGGATTTGATTTAGGGTTACCAACAGGGCTGCGTAGTCGGAGTCGGATCTATTTTTGAGCAAAAGAGTTGGAGTCGCTAAAAAACAAGCCGACTCCGGCTTTTTATCTTAGATAGTTTGAAGTTAAATTAAACCAATAAAATGTAATTTTAAATCCATGAGAGGAATTATTATTGTTATTATTTTTGGATTATATCGGACTACCCAAGTTAAAGATTCCCAATGTACTGCCCAGCGTACACAGGATATGAAAACAGTTTTTAATTAAAAGCTCTAGTAGATCCCAGATTATTTTTGAACTAGTAAAATTTTAATCTTCAATTTTACTTTCTTCTATCATTAAGAGAATAAAGTACTGAATTCATGAAAAATTTCGACTTCCAGCATTCGATGGATTTATATGTTTTAGAAGATCCTGAATACGATTTGATAGTTTTTCGAAAATGTCTGTCAGTGAATCTGTCACTTCGTGAGTCTGTATGCGACACAAATTTTCGAGCGCTCTATCTCAAGAACTAAGGGATGGAATTTCACAAAACTTTAGATTCTGTTAGATCTTGATAGAAACTGGAGCTGATTAATTTTTGGTGTATATCACTTGACAGGTGGCGTTGCTATGCTGTATTATTCACAATTTCCACAACAGCTATATCTTAAGAATTAATGCACAGATTTTTATAAAACTTTAGATTCAGTTAGTCCTTGATATAATTAGGTGCTGTAAATGTTTTGGTGCATATCGCTCAACAGGTGATGCTGCTATGATGCATTGTTCATGATATTGCAACAGTGCTATTTCAAAAACAAATGCTTGGATTTTCATCAGACCTTATATTTAATTATTTTGTAACCTAGATTAGTATAGTTTAGTGTTTGGTGTAAATTGCCCTACAGGTAGCATTGCTATGCTGCATTTTACATGATTTTGCAATAGCTGTGGCTTAAGCACTAATGCATGGATTTTCATTAAACTTTAGATTTAGTTAGTATCTGATAGAAATTGATCCTGATTCGTTTTTGATGTACATGTAGTGCTGTTATGCGGAATTTAAAGATTTCTGCAATAGACTTGTCTCAGAAATTAATGTACTGATTTTCACCAAACTTCAAATTCAGTTAGAAGTCGACATAAGTTGTTGACTAGATATTGGACAAAATCACCTAAGAAGTTCCATTGCTATGTTGCATTTTTCAGGAAGTATTAACATGTATGATATAGAAGAAAGTTTTAAGATTAACATATCTGATTAGTTTTTAGCTCACAGGCTATCAAAGCCTGAGAGCTTATGTGCCCGCCCTTTCTGTATGTATGTACGTACGTACGTAACACGATAACTTATGATAAAAATATCCGATTTACATGAAATTTTGGATATAGGCTTATTATGATAAGACGCTACCCTGATTAGTTTTGAGAGTTCATTTGATAAGTATAAGAAGGGGAACGGGGGCTATTGCCTCTCCCCTTAATTTATATAAATGGGTTTTTCATGCAGAATTAGCAGATTTTGATCAAATCTTAGATGTAAGGATCATTCTAATGAGGTGCCTCCATGATTAGTATTGGGTGTTCATTGGTTAAGTTTAAAGAGGCGGAATGGGGGGGGGGGTAATCCCCCTGTCTTAATTTAGGTTTTTCATGGAAAATTTACCGATTTGCTTTAAATTTTGTATATAGGTTTATTCTGAAAAGGTGCTTCCCTGATTTGTTTTTGGAATTCACTGGATAAGTATAAAGTGAGGATATGGGAAACAACCCCTCATAATTTATGTAAATTATGTTTCATGCAGAATTAACCGATTTGTTTCAATTTTTGGATACAGGTTCATAGTAATAAGAAGCTTCATTCATTTGTTGTGGTGTTCTTTTGTTAATTATAAAGGGGTGTACGGGCGATTACTTCCTTTTAAGTTAGCTAAATAGAGTTTTGTGCAGAGTTATCCAGTTTGCTTTAAATTTTGGATGTAGGTTCTTTCTGATAAGTTGAATTTTTGAACAATTTTGGAGGTTTAATGGTTAATTATTAAGGAGGAAATGGGGGACAACAATTCTTAAATTACATAAATGGGTTTTTATGCAGAATTATTCGACTTGCTTCGAATTTCAGATACACTTTGGACATATGATAAGGCATATTCCTGATTAGTTTTGGGGCTTCAATGATTAAGTATAAAGAAAGGAAATGGGGGGGGAGTACTTCCTTCCTTATATTTTTTTCGAAAGGCATTATATAAGGCTGTAATATACAGTTAGTCTGCATAACGTGTGAGCTAACTCTATGCCATCAGTTTACTGATGAACCACGGTTGATAGAAACCTGGACAGAATTGCGCATGGACAAAAAGAGCGAGTCCATGTCGAAAATGGGGAAGTCAATACTATCTCGAGATGAGTTTGTTTATTAAACATCCTAGATATGTGGAATATTTTTTGGCAAATACATTTTTGTTTCTGTATTTGAGTTATCTGTTTTTAAATACTACCTTGTATTTCTGTTACATTAAAGTAAGTTATAAAAAGACAAATATAATAAAAAAGATGATTTAAAGGTGTGATTATTAAACTTAGTTTAATATCTTTTTCCAGTACTACTCTGTTATCACATCGACCAAAATGTTATCGCCAAATTATAAGATTAAATGCCTATAATGGATGTTCGTGAATGTCAATTCAATGACATTAAATATGATACACGTGTTTAAAACATCATTAAGGGATTTTTTATTTCAACTTTTTATTTGTAGTTTTATTAATATTCTACTAATTATTATTATTTTTTTTTTTTATATATATATAATTTAAAATAAAAATTACGTCAATATGTATAATTTGGCTATTAGTGTGGCGATTTGTGTAATTTGGCGAAATCAGTCGACGGGATAAGAGAGTAGTACCCTTTTTCCCTTGCAATATAGCATAACTTCTTTTAGTATCTTTTTAGAATTAACGGCTGCATGGCGTGATTTTAAAATTTGTCAGATAAGCAATTTTTTAAAATTATTTCTTTTCATTATTGTGTATATTATTTTTTTATATTATTTGCATGCATTGGATATGATAATGGCGCAGCTATCATATACGAACAAGGTTTGGTAAAAAAAATTTCCAACGTCAATTTGGCAAAAACCTCATTTTCGAATGCTGGTTAAATATACATTTTTAAATTATTTTCTATTATTTAAAAAATATATAACAATAAATAAAACAATTTTTAAATGTATTAAATTTTAAAAACTAATAACTATAGAACGAAAAAAACATTTTATATAATTTGAAAAAAGAAAAATTAAGGTAAATAAACAGTTTATCAAAAAATAAACAAC
Source organism: Maratus speculifer (assembly GCA_964019185.1). Classification (NCBI taxonomy): domain Eukaryota; kingdom Metazoa; phylum Arthropoda; class Arachnida; order Araneae; family Salticidae; genus Maratus; species Maratus speculifer. The sequence goes on along the minus strand of OZ025289.1, from coordinate 83,620,787 downwards.
AATATCAGGGTTACTATATTATGCAAAATAACGCCATTTTGGCACCAAGTAAATCCCAGTGAGTATATGACATACATGTGCCTTGAATATTTAAGTTGTTAGAATTGGCGAATTTTTCGCATAGCAGCTAAGTCAGATGCCAAACAATCGTTAAAACTGTGTTTTACCCATAAATATAAATATAAAAAAAAAAAAAACCAAAGAAAAATAGAAACAGACATGCTTTTATTAAAATTACAAAAATGTAGATAGGTCAAAATATATACTTTAGAAAGGTTATTCTGAAAAGGTGCACAATTTATTTAATTTAAAATAAATTACTATTTTACACAGAACAAAAAATAGAAAACAATATTTAATACCATTTCCATGAATACGTAGAAGCAATCTCAGCCTCATAGGCTATTCACCCTAAAGTCTGAATGGAATCGGCTGGGCATTCTGCCAAGTGAGGATCTTACAAATGTGGTATATCAGTAACTGGGCATCGTTCTTTTTATTTATTTATTTTTTTTTTTTTTTTTCCTTTCTATCAAAATGTTTCTGCTCTGGAGAACACTGATTAACATGAAAATTGTACAGATTTACCCTTTTCGAGACCACAGATCCGAAATAGTAAAATTTTTGTTTTGTTATCTGTTTTAGATTTTTGGTAATTTGGCTTTTCAGGTTTCTGGTACGTAAAATTAAAAAATTTCTAAAACGGATTTTTTTTTTTTTTTTTTTTCAAAGCTTTAAGAATTAAATTAATACTGAATTAGTGACATTTTTGCTTTATTTTTCTTTCATTCCCTCATAACTTTAACCAACAACAACACTCGCATATTAGTAGCCAGGAGTCGGAGTCGTTAAAATTTCCGGAGGAATCGGCCATTTTTCTCCCTGTTTTCCCCCTGATTTTGATTTTTTCCTCCCGTTTTTCTGCAACCCTGGTCACCAAAACTCGTTTGGTATTGTATATGAAGTATATAGGATTGTAAATACTTCATTTAGAGGGCTTTGTAAAGGAATTTCATTACATTATGGTTTGTGGGGGAAAAAAAATTGCTGAGTATTCTAGTGAGATTACACTATTCCCAATGTATTGAAACTAATAAAAATCGCCAAATTTCACTACAACATGATTACGATAGAATAGAGCATTCACAGCATTTGTCGTTCATTTACAGGGACACATAAAAAATGTAGTTACAATACTCTTTTTGAGTAATAATTGGTGGAAGTGCATTTTAAAATTTGGCATGCGCTTCAAAATTTAAATTTTTTGCATGTTACTCATTCTATTTAAAATCTTATACCTCATATGTATAACTACACAAATGTATTCATATATAATACTGCTTATTAGCAAAAGTTGCTAAAAGGGAATTTTCAACTGAGGTATATGTACTTTTTAACTGAGCAAAATATTTGCATGCTTTTATTTAATAAATTAACCTATATGTCATATATTTTCTACTGCTCAAAGAATTAAGATAATATTCCAAATGTAGATGGAGGCAGCTGAAATTATGTTTTCAAATGTGTTAAGTGTTTTAACATGGGTGAATTAGACTTGGTATTTTAACTTATTCTGACATTCTGGTATTTTAACTTATTCTTACATTATTCTGAATGTGTTGGGAAGTGTTTCATAATATATGTATTATGCGTGACTTTTTTTGTTTTTTCCTTTTAAGGGAACATTAGGTTTACCTTTTCAAACAAATTTTATTTTTTTAAAGTTTGGCTCAAATGGTGAACTCCCTACATTTCACTGTTTTTAAAAAAGAAAATATACATTTAAAAAAAAGAAAAAAATGCATGCTACACAAGACTGCATGTGGATTTTTAGATGCATCTAATATTTCATATATTTTTTTTTCATTGATACCATATAGTGTAAAATGATGAAACCTAATATCTCACAATATAATTACTGTGTGGGTAAAAGTGAGATGTCAAAATATTCACAATTAAATGGGCTTTCATTTAATTTATTATATATATTTTTTTAATTGACATTTTGAGCATTTTTGAGTTAAACTGGCCCCTTAATAAAGAATATCAAAACACTAATTTTTTTTATTTTTCTTCTTCTGTTTTTATAGAAACTGTATCTAGATTTAAAAAGATTATTATTTATTTTTTATTTTATTTTTATTTATTTTTATTTATTTTTTTTTTTATGAAATTTATTTTTTGTTTATTTTCTGGTTGAAATCTTAAACTTTCATATGAAGTAATCTGAACTTTGAGATTCAATATGCTTTTGTTGAATGCTAAAATGATTGTACAAAAATCAAACTAAAAAAGTTTTTTTCATGTACTGAGAATATTCCACTGCTGCATGATCTGTTATGCATTGTTTTTAAATTGCTATTTCTAGAATTTTTTTTTTTACATTGTTATTTCTTTGATGATTATATCTGTAACTGCAGCAAATTGATCTGTAATCTGAAGTATGATGTTCTCCATTTATCTATAGAATTTCTTCTGTTAGATTTTCAAAGCCATTGCACAACGAGCCTATAATATGAAAATAACTTGGATAAGAACTGAGTAGAATTCATAAAATAGCTTTAGTAATAGTTACAAAGTACAACATGTGGATAAATTAATCCTGGATATCATCAACAATAAAAAAATCTAAAAGCATTTATTTCACAGAAAATGTAAACTTTCTACATTTCAATATTTTTCAAGCTTTTTAAAATTAAAATACAGTCTTAAATGTTTCATAATAATCTGTTTGATAGCTAGTCAGCTTCTAAAATTAAAGAATATCATTAGGAATATAAGTGACACAACATTTTGAAAATTATTCAGGAATCTATGAAATCACATACATTAAAACTGTCAAATCGCAAAATTATTATACTTAAAATTTATTTGTAGATAAAAGGAGTGTATTGCTGGTAATAAGTAGAATAAGAAAATTACTGCATTTGCAAGGTTAAATCAAGAACTCATTTAAATAAACTTTAATGAAAAAAAAAATAATAATTTCTATATCTAATTTTTACTGTCCATCCACCAAAAGAGATAATAAAATTACAATAAAACAGGCATAAAAATACAATATGTAATAACACAAGATTTTTTAACTTGCCAAAATTGTGGATTGAAAAGCTGCAATTATAATAATTACAAATATAAAATAATAATTTCATGTATAAACATTAAAGGAAAAATAACAAGAAGGCAAATTTATGTGTGATACTTTCCAACAGTGTATAATATATTAGGCAGTAACAGGGTATTTCAGCTTTCTTGAGAAAAGCTCCCGTGGATCTGAATCATGTAACATAAAACTTAGTTCTGTATAATTTTTAAATGGTATTTTAGCAATTAACAAAAGTATTGAACTTTTATCTTGCATGTTAAGCATATAGCATTTTTAATATAAATGATGTCTATAAATTGTTGTATTCTGATTTATAGTGTTAAAGCTTCTGGACAGACGATGGAGGTTTGTCGTAAAAATCGGCATTCATTTGACAATAATGGAAATCAAGTTTCAATTGTTAGCAATTTATCTTCAACTTCAAATGTTGCATTAGCCTTCAATAACCAATTGAATAATTTGCAAAATCAGGTAAAATATATTATTAAAGTTTTTTACCATTTTTTTATTTTTTATTTATTTATCTATTTATTTATTTATTTATTGTATATTTTATTGCTATTTTGCATTTTAAATGTTATAGTTACAAATCCCAATAGCAGAATCAAAGCTAAGTAGCAACAAATTTTATGGTATAATTTTTTTAACAGACTATATGTTTCTTTACTTATTTTAGGCATTTTTCTTTGATTTCACTTGTTATTTTCTATTTATGCTTTAGCTTGTAATTTAGGTTTGAATCATTTATAAATAAATTTGTAGTTTCAAATCCATTTGGCAATTCACCAAATCACTTTAAATATTTTTTATTAAATCTAATAAAATCAATCTTAATTTGTTCTGGACTGTTGTAAGTATATAAATTAATAAATTATTTTATCTTTAAAAGAATTCATAAGACCAATCCCCCTCTTTTATTACCATAGATTGTCAAAGCTCATGAGTTATATGTATTGATAATTTTTTACATTCATGTAATTTTTTTTTTTTTTTTTTTTTTTAACTTATAAAGATGTGCTACTATCATTATCGTCAATACTATACTAAAAACATCAGTTTGTTGCAATGTTATAAATTGAGTTTGTAAAAGTATATTTTGCTTGCATTCTTTAAGTAATTGTTTTTTACTAAAAGTTAATTTGATTTTTCATAAATAGTCTCTTACTTTCTGTTCTAGTATCAATTGCAGTCAACTAGTTTTTATCCACCTACCCATCAGATAACTCCTCAAAGAATAAACATATCTCAGCCAGCACAACCACGGGTAGCTACTGTTGCAACTAATCAGTATGCAGCAGCAGCTGCGGCTGCGGCAGCAAGAGCTGATCCTTTCCAGCATGCAGCACAGTCTTTATGTGTGTCATCAATTTTATGTCCTTCTTATCAGAGTGAGTTGATTCCTTCAATTGTACTATTATTAATAAAGATCTTGATAATTTTTATTATCTGTGCAAAATATGCTTTAGTTTTTGCGAATGTTGATCCAGGCAAAATAAAGAAAATGGACTAGTTAGGGTCCCTTAAATTAATTCTATCAAAATAAATTCTCTTCTCAAATTTCTATTCCATAGCAGCAAACTCTTTATTTTATTATTTATTTGTATGTGTATGAGAGGGAGAGAGAGATTGATTTTCAGCCAAAATAAGTGCATCAGAGAGGAAGACTTTAGCAGGAGTACTTTACAAAATTTCTAAAAAAAAAAAAAAAAAAAAAAAAAAAAAATGTATCTATTTGGATTCAAATAACTGGATTTAATCTTTTTTAAGTTTATTTTCACTAAAACTGTATATAGTGTAAGAGTTCCAATAGTCTGTCATTCCCTCAGTGTCTTCATTAATGCACTTAAATACTTGGTAAATAGTTTATTTTGGTTGCAAATGAAATACAGTGAAACTTTCCTGTGTGGATCATACCTCACTGAACAGTGGGTCACACTCCCTGATATCACCTCCCTGAACAGCCATTTTTTATGGAACAAAATTTATTCCACTAGGCTCAGTACTAATTATACCTCCATTCCGAGACCATCTCAGTTGAACTCCCTCCATGAGTAATCAATTTCTTTAAAGAAAATTAAACCAATTCCTTTTATTCCTGATCGCTTGAAGAAAGTTTTATTAGAAAAGTAATTCTGGAGAGCAGATTATTCATCAAACATGTAAACAAACTTCTTGCAATTTTTTTTTCCTGGTAACTTTTTTATGTTTAAACCCCTTTGTGCCTTTTTAGGCTTTAAATTTAACTCTGATGAAAAATTAAAAATAATGGTCAGTAACCCCCCCTGCCCTATTATGTCAAGAAACTCTTGCAGAAATGAAATTGTCATTATTTGTTCCCATCCTTCCACCCTGCTATAAAATAAACCCTAATTAATTTAGAATGCTCTACAGTAAGCTCAAAGCCGATTTTTAAGTTTACTTCTTCAGCATCTATCAAGAAGAAATGATTACACTTTCAAAAAATGTCAAACTGATTAAATGCACTTAAATTACTGTTACTTGAATTTACTTTTAAATTTGTTATTAATATGCAGCATTTATTTATCAATGCATTACTGTATGTTTTATATACTTCTGCATATTCATTTCCTTGCACAACCATTAAAATTATTTAAAGTTAGCACAGAAAATTTTAATATACTTTATAATCTAATTGTATTCATTGAAATTTGTTCCACAATAACCTTTCAACCCTGGACATTAGTAAAGAAAGTCAGAAAAATCAGTCTTCTCAATTTATGTACCTTTATTATTCATATTTATTATTATTATTATTTATCATTCATATTTATTACCTTCATGCTACAATCTTTTATAAGATATCAATAATCAGCAAAACTTTAAAAATATTATTATTATTATTTTAAATTAGTGGTCGGCTGTTTTTCTTTTCTGGTATAAGTTGTTGACCGCTTGTTTTTGTAGCCTATACTTATTTGTTTATATTTATTATTGTTCTTTTCTTGTTATATAATGGTTCCCAGGAAAAAAACAACTTTCATTAACCTTTGATGTTTAAAGTATTGATTGTTTTATAAATGCTTGTTCAAATTTTTAAATGACATTTCATTATTAAGTATACATGAAATTCACTTGGATTTTTAATTTTGATAACCGAGAAAAATCTGAATTATTTATGTATTAAAACTTTATTTGTTCTATATTATTGATTTAGGTTGTAATAAAATATTTATGTATTTTTGCAAGTTCTCAAAAATCTTGAATTTGTCTGTGGTTCTAAAGAAATTAGTTTCTTCCACTCTTCTTTTGCTATTCAGAAAAATATTTTTGTTTAGTCAACTGCTAAAAATTTTAAAAAATCATCAAAATGATTGCAAAACTCTTTCTTTCTATTTTTCTTGTTTTCCAGTAAATCCTTACTTGAGAAAATGCATGATAGAAGATAACATAAAAATCCATGCTGCAAGGGATATGCTGTAGTGCATCATTTAAATAAAAAAATGTTTATAAGGAATGAATAAAAATAATTGTAATTAGTCCTTCAGGATAATAATTTTTGCATTGATAGAACATAAAATACACATTTTTCTAGAATTCATTGGTATGTCTTATTTCTAACAAGAGGATAACCCAGTATTTCAAAAACTTAGCAATATCATTCAAGGTATCAATTATAAATTTAAGTAATTCAGTGTTTATTAATTATTAATTTATTATTAAGTTTTTATTAAATTTAAAACTAAAAGGATTAATCACTCTATTCTTGTAAGCACAGGCTATAGATGCATGAAAATTATTCATTTTGTAACAGGCAATTCTGTCTTATAAAAAGTTCATTTTGTTTTGCATGTATTGCAAAAAAATAGAGAAAGAGTTTCATCAATCATTCATATATTAAAATTGCATATTTCATTAATCGCTCAAGAAAAATTCTATTTATTTATTTATTTTTCATTGATTGTAAAGAAAATCATAAATTTCATTAATTGGTTGTAAAAAAATTGTGACCTTTTTTAAATCATCTAGATTTAAAATTGCAAACATCATAAAATGATCATGGTAAAATAAAAAAAAATAAAAAAAAATCACAAATTATTGTGGGAAAAATCATAAATTTCATGAGTGGATCACAAAGCCTGAGAATTTCACCAATCAGTTGCAGGGGGAAAAAATACCCTGCAAATTTTGTCAAACAATTATATTGAAAGTAGTCACAAATTTCACCAAACAATCTTGGAATAAAATCTCTATTAAAGTGACAGAGATGTATTGCATGTAGTTTTAAGAGAGCTAATTTTGGATTGCTAAATATGATTAGTTGCATCTGTTATTCACCACCTTGAAAAAAATTACCCATATTTTAGAAAATTTCATAAGTGAACTTTGCAGATCGAAAAAAAAAATTATATCTATAACTTTATTATTACACATGGTTTTATATATTCTTAATCTCTAACTGTCATATTTATTATTTCTGATATCATCATCCCTTTTCGTATTCATATAAAAATACACAATGATGAATGGGGTATCATACAAAATATTTTTCAACAGACTTTTGATATTGTACACTCGCATTTCATTAAAACACATTGTTTGATATTTTAGTAATATTGATTATTTTCACTGTTTAGGTTTGAACTCTCCAGCCAAGCATGTGGTTCCTGTTGTTGCACAAGCTGCTCAGCCCCAAGCTCTTCATATTCAACCATCACTTTTAACTCAGGTGTGTTTAATTAAATTTTTGTAGTTATTTAATTATTGGGATTAAATTTGTTATGTTAGTTTCAAAATTAGATTTTTTTTTTTTTTTCCAAACATTGATATTTAAATCACATTTGTTCACATTGGACATTTTGTCTAATCTCTGCAAAAAGGCTTTACAAATTCTTCTGTAACTTCAGGAACATCTGTCTTTGACCTTGTATATTTCTGCAGAGGTTTGATCACAAGGGCAATTAACCCTTTAACCGTTTGTCCCGGCTTTTTCCGTTTCTAGAAATCATATTTAAATGGCTGCAGACACAAATATTTTAAATGGAATGTTATTTTGAATCATACATAGAAAGAAATGATATTAAAGATATTATAGCATAAAACTGTGATTAATTAATGTAAATATTTTGCACTTTATAAGCATTCTTATAAAAATACATGAAAACCCTTGGACGGTGAAAGGGTTAAGAAACCAACAATAAATTGATTCAATAAAATATTTGTGTATCACCCCAGAAAATAAAATGTTCAAAGTGATCTGTAACTGTAGCTCATAATAATGTGTATTTTGCACAACAATTGTGTGAAAATAGCATATGTATTTATAGATATGTAAGGGGAGGGTAATTTAGCATGTTTTTTGTTTGAATCATGTAGAATTTCAATCAAAAAATTATGCTGTTTTTCTAAAACTTGTTGAGGTGGTTAAAACAATATACTCTGACCAGACTATAAATATAATAAATAAGTATAGCTAACTGATGTCAAACAAAAAAATTAGTATTTAACATATGTTCTTGCACATTCATTAAATGGTGGTTCATTTTCATGTTTATAGTTGTTCTTAATTTTTTTTTTCCCCGGAAAGGTAATAAATGCTAATGGGATAGTCTTTTTGAGATAGTTTAGAATGAGTATCCTAATTGAGTAGTTGCTTAATACTTTCATTACTTTGTAATATTGTTGCTTTTCTTTATTTTAGGTTTTTTTTTTTTTTCTTTTAATATAACTAAATAAAGTTTGGTCCTTAATTAAGAAAAAAAATATATTGCATAGAATTTGAAGTTGAGTATGAATAATATCATAACAATTTTAAAACAAAGAGCAGAATTAAAATCAACTGGGTTTGAGGTGGGTAGTTTCTATAGAACTGATGTGGTCCATTTAATATTTTTAGTAAGAATTAATATTTTGCTTGGTTATTCTTTTTAAATTTGAAAAGAATTTGATTTGTTGCGCTGATGTAGATTGTCATTTAAATATTTATCGTTATTATAAATAAATGCTTAAAGTAAAGTATTTATTTATTTATTTTAGGTTGGCACTCAACAATATGTTCCTGTCTCAGTAGTTGAACAAAATGGTCGCCCAATGCTTTTAACTGTGAGTCTAATATTTTATTCATTTATTTTAGTAAATTCTTTTACTGTGTTATATTTTTCTTCTGGTCTATTTATTGACTTTTGATGGCTTAATGAGGAGTTTGGGACCTCTGCCCCACTTATTTGTGCATACATTATAAGTCATCAACTTGATGTACTACTTTTTTTTTTTTTTTTTTTTTTTTTTTTTTTTTTAACATCAGTGCACTTTTAGAAGTATTTTTGTGATTATTAGTTTTACAATTGGTTTTTTAAATTCTTATATAATAATTTATCTCACTAACAATAATTTTTATTGGTATCATTTAAATGTAATGTAATCATGACCTCTTGTCTGAGAAACTTGCTTTCAGAGAATTTAGTTCTTTTGGGGAATGAACTAAATTAAATTAACTTTTTAGTTTTTATCATTTCTATGAGTTCACAAATTTATAGTATTATTAAAATATATTGCAAACAATCATTGACAATCTCTGATTATTTTGATTTCTTTTGTGTGTCCTTGTACAAGATTTATAAGTGTTATACATAGTATTTTCATGTCATTATAATTCAAACAGTTACTACCTTGTATAGTAATATATTTGCAATTTTTGGAAACCTGTACACACATATATAATGGTACTACAATCCATGAAGGATTTTAACCTCCCTTAAGGCTGCTGGAAACTCACTTTCCGAATTCCCCACCATAATCTAACATCTGTTGGTGTTTGGTGTATTCTTATGCTTAAAATATCTCCTTAGGGAATTAATATTTTTAATTTCTTCTTTCGCTGATCTCTTCTTTTAAGAAGATGTCACTTTTATGTGTTATAATGTCACTTTTTTACTTTCTTCAATAGAAGAAAGTATTGTAATCGAAATTTTTTTTTACTTCTGGTTTTCAACGGATTTACACTTTTCAGGGGTCAGATATTCCAAAAAACATGTTTTTACAAAATGTCTGTCTGTCCGTGTGTCTGTGTGTATGTCGCCATTCTATCATCAAAAAGTGCATTAAGTTATGCATAGAATTGAACCAAATTTTTTGTGAATGTTTTTGAATGTGGCAAGCAGGTCCTACTTCAGTTTTGAAATATTCTGCCAAAAGGGGGCACTGCAATTGCGATGTTTGTGCCATTTTCAATATTGTACCAACCAAAAATATATGAAGTTATGCATCAAATTGAACCAAATTTTTTGTGTAAGTGTATGAATATGGCTAGTTGGGCCTCCCTGAATTTGAAAAAAATCTGCCGGAAGGGGGGGCGCTGCAATCACAATGTTTGTGCCATTTTCAATATTGTACCGACCAAAAGTATATGAAGTTATGCATCGAATTGAACCAAATTTTTTGTGTAAGTGTATGACTATGGCTAGTTGGTCCTCCCTGAATTTGAAAAAAATCTGCCAGAAGGGGGCGCTGCAATCGCGATGTTTGTGCCATTTTCAATATTGTACCAACCAAAAGTATATGGAGTTATGCATCGAATTGAACCAAATTTTTTGTGTAAGTGGATGGTTATGGCTAGTTGGTACTCCCTGAATTTGAAAAAAAAATCCACCGGAAGTGGGTGCTGCAATAGCGAATTTTATGCCATTTTCAATATTGCACCACCTAAAAGTGTATGAAGTTAGTTCTAGAACTGAACTAAATTTTTTGTATATGATTATTTCTTGGTAAGGCAAATGGGATCTCCCTGAATTTGAAAAAAAAAAAATCTGCCTATCATTCTATTGTCTATCGGCTCGTGCAGAGACGTAAATTCGTTTTTACTCATATTGACTGAAGCAGAAATTTAAGATGAAAATCAAAGTAGGTATGATATTGAATTAAAATTATTAAAGCATTAAAATGAGTAACTATTTTTTAAAAATATTAAAATGTACGTATGAGATAGAAGAAAGTTTTGGGATTGGCACATCCAACTAGTTTCTTTTTAGATTTCAAAATATTTCTTTAATCTATACATAATTTTATATGAAGTGTTAAATTTTTACTTCCAGTTCACCTGTTTTTAATACACAAAATATTAAATTAAGATTGATTTTAGAAATATTTTGAACTAAGGGGGGAAAATGTCCTCCTTTAAGAAGAGACCACTGAAAGAAGTTAAAAATAATTATTTCCTGAGGAGATATTTTAAATATAAGAATGCTTTTAAAAGTAGCAAATTTAAGCCTATTTTAAATGCATTTAAAATAGGCTTAACATTATAGTGGGGAATTCAGAAAGTGACTGATCAGCAGCCTTAATGCACTTCAAGTCTCTGGCTGTATTAGGTCATTTTCTACCTGTTCTAGCCATCTCTTTTTGAGTCTACCAACACTTCTTCTCCCTAATAATTTATGAATGTGCACCTTTGTTATGCTTCTCTCATCCTTCATTCTGATTAATTGGTGTATTGCAGTGGCTCCCAACATTTATTAATACAAAACCCACCTTTAATATTAAAAAAAAATTTTTTTTTTTTTTTGCAACCCACCTATATAAGGATGTACAGCAATCGTTTTGTGACCTCTATTAGCTATCAGCTATCCTGTCCTAAAGAAAAAAAAAAAGGAGGGGGGCATTTTTGTATATGAAGTCACTATGAACAAAAAACAAGAACTTTGGTGATTGCAATGTGTGTAAGCAGAATAATTTAAAACAACCCACAAACTTCAAAGGTAATTAACAATACATTTAATTGTTATCAAAACATAACTTTACAATCAGTGAGATTTCTGACACTGATATTTACAGATGTGGGCATCAATATCAGGATTACAACTGGCTAATTTTAACCATAAGTTACTTTCAACAGGCAGTTTGTTTCTGTATTTGTTCTTTAAAAGCAGCAAAGTAGAAAAATAATGTTCATACAGGTATGTAGTGTTGTTGAACCCAATCAAGGATCTCAAAGCTGGTTTAGATATTGCTGGATTTTCTTTTCATATATTCATACTGAAGGATTTCCTTAGAAATAGTATTTGCTGTTGAATTTGTTATATTTTTGTTGAATTGGCTATTACAAGGTCATTACGTACATTACTCCATCTTGCATGAGAGTAACAGTTTTCCCAGCTTTTTCCTCTACAGCCCATTCTTAAACTTTGCTGTTACCTTTTACAACAAATTACTAGCCAAAAAAACTGGTTATTTTAGCATCAATTTCTTGTTTTTTGAATGATGTTATCTACATTGTAAAGTTACTGATTGAAAGTTGATATGTTTTTTTTTTCTTTGCAACTATGTTTAATTTTACAGTTGATGATGATGAAAGGTTGGGGGTCATTTGCATCTTCTTCCTCACTAGCTAATATAAACTCATTATTAACGTTAGGATTTGTTTGTGTTCTTGAGCTTAAGGATGTATTCTCATTCAAACTGCCTTTTTTCAGATTTAGTTTCATTTTTGCTCTCAAATGTACCAAACTTTCGAATTCTCTTATTTAGAAACTAAACAAGGTGCCGTGATTATCAATTCCTTGATAAATCCAAAAAATGCTGTCAAAAACGGCGTTTTGGACCAAATTTTCCGAAGTGGGAAGTCTGCGAATGAAAAAAAGGGTCACACAGAGAAAATAATTGCTTATAAATGAAATTCTAATTAAATCAGTGAAAAATTACATCACACGGCACCTTGTACGTCACTTCAAAAATTCCTTTCAGCAAGTTTCATGCTTCTACTTTTAAAAATGTGTCCAAAATTGTATCTGAAAATTTTGAGCTATTGAAGGTGAAAAATCATTTTTTCAAATACACCCTTAAACTGCAACTGTTACTGGTGGATGCAAAAAGTTATTAGTAATGTGAATATTTATTTTTTTTTGTTCTTGAATAATTTCACACAAATTTGGGAAATATGCTTTACCATCCTTTCAGTTTTGGGGATAATTTCTTTATTACATTGTTTGCACTTCACAATTAATTTTCCATTCTTATCATGAATTTGGTTAAAATAACTCCATACAAAATTAAACGCCTTTCCTCTTGCAAGCAATGTTCCTTTTCTTTCTTTTGGCATTATGTGTACTATTAATTATTCGCAACAACTTAACATATAATTCAATAAATCAACATACAACAATACAATATATGCCAAAAAAGAGAGATGTGTATGCTGAGGTGATATGTAATCTTACTTCTTATTAATTTTAGATTCTTGTTGCCAGATTCATACCAGAATGCTTATTTTGTATAAAATATTGACAGAATGCTTATTTTGTATTGCCAGATTCTTTATCTATAATTGAATGTTTTTTGCTATTGATTGATTAGTTTATTATGAACTGTCTTCAGTTGATTATTGCTGCATATATTTTTTATTAATCGTTTTTGTATGGAACTTAATCGGTTTGTTATAAGAATATCTGAATAAGTCTTCAAAAACTAATTTTTCAAGCATTCTATTGCAGACTAGAGAAGAATCTGGCAAAAACAAAAAATGTAAACAAACATTGTGGATTTTCTGGTACTGATGATGTAAAAGAAAAAAAAAAAATGTGTTTAGGTCTACTTAAAAAGTAATAAAATTTTAATTTAAATTTAAAGCATTATTTATTGCTTCCCTTGAAGACACTAATATTTTTAAATTTAATAATTGTATTTTATTTATTTATTTATTTTATTATTATTATTATTATTTTTGTGTGTGTGTGTGTGTTCTAAAATATTTATCTGGGAATTCATTATTATTAAAAAATAATTATGAGCAAATTTTATATTTCTGTGATAATTCTTATTTAATTTTATTCCTTTCCTTTGGAATAATTTTAAACCTAAAAGAAATTTGTACTAATTATGTATTTCTAGCTTTGATTTACACATCAGAGTCAGAAAGCCAGAATATTTCTGGCTTTCTGACTATTGTCTTTTGGAAAATTTTCCCAGTATTTGTGAATTTTTTCCATGGGATGGGGGTAAAAACAAGTTTTTGATGGAAAGAAGCCAACCCTGATAAATTTAAGATTTTTGCACTGTGTATATCTTTGGAAACTTAATTTTAAAACATTTAATAATATTAAAAATCAATAGCTTATTGTCAATCATATGTTATTCATAATGCACAAATTACAACACAGGAGAAATCAATTTTATTTTTATTTCTATATTATTTTAATTTTATTGCAAAATTCATGTATTGTATTCATTGATTTAATGAAAGCATGTGTGGTTTCATATAGATATAACTGTTAGAAATATTCTAATTACAATGTACATCCCATATTTTAAGCCTTATAGATCTGTTTAATTTTTAAATGTCCAACTTGATACCTGTTTATGATTTTATACATTTAAGATTGATAATTTGCACAATTCAACTTTTTGTTTTTCAATATTAATAATGTTAAATGTAAACTATATAGTATTATCAGCAAGTTTCAATGGCATATATCTTCATTTCTAGAATGCTGTACAGTCAGGTTGGCCTGCCAGCAGACAAATGTTTGTGCCGTCCTGGCAACAACTTCCTTCTCAAAGAACAATTCAACAACCTCTGTTGTCGGATTCAGAATCTTGGAGTAGGTCTTTAGTTCTTGAAAGAACGGCCCTACTGTCTGACCAGCCTGCTGTCATTCCTGTCGTAAGTATTTCCTTCTTTCACTCAAAAGTTCCAACTGCCTTAATAATTATTTATCTTTACTCTGATAGAAAATTGGTCAATGTTTGAGGTGAAGAGTTCCTAGCTAAATAATAAATACACAAAATATCTTTAAACTTGGCAGTGGCATTGCACAAAGACTTTTCTAATTTTAATATAACTATGACTGAAATTTGTAATGATTTTTAGAATGTAATGCCTTCTAATCGTGGTTATTTTTTCTATGAAATGTCATTTAACACTTTTTTTTTTTTTTTTTTTGCTCTTTCTTTTTTATGATTGCATGTGACGAAAACAAGCAATAGAAATAAAGAATAAAAGTGAAAATAGCTTTATTAAAAAACACTTTCTTATAAGCATTGAACGTTCCTTTTGAAAATCAGGCTTAATTTCTTAATTACAATTTATCTTTTTATCTTTTTCTTTTTTTCAAAACTTTGACTAATATGTGAAATCTGGAAATTCAACGCATTGATTTGTGCTTTATAAAAAGACTTGTCAATTCATTTAAAATATTATGATTTTTGTACTGTTTCTTTTTTAAGATATTGCTAACAGGAAAGAAAAGTATCCATTAAATTACCTTTTTAATATTTCTAAATTTATTTCTCAACATATTATCATAATTTAATTAATATAAAACCATTAATTGTTAAAAACGCATCTATAAAATTTATTACATGCTAATTTTTTTTTCTATTTTTTAATGTTTAAAATTTAATTGTTGCAGTTTCACAGCCATTTGGTCTATTTTTGTGGAATATGTTTTGGCACACATTTAAATCCATTATTATTGTAACTCATATGCAATTGTAACACACAAGAATATTTGTTGATTTTTCACTTGTGGCAAGTAAAAGGAAAAAAGTCTTTGATAAGTTTGAAAAAAATGTGAATGTTGTACTGCCATCGGAAACAGTTATGAGCCTTCCTTTTTGGTAGCATGTGAGAAAGTTCATAAAAGATTTATTATAAAATTAAACTTGTTTACCAAAGCCACATTAAAAAGAGGGCCAAATTAAACATTGTAAATGCAGGCAAAATTACAGAAAGAAAATAATAATAATAATAACAAAATTGTAATTTAACAAATTACAACAACTATTTGGAAAATGATATTTTCAAAGACTAAAATTTTAAAAACTTATAAATAAATCCTATATTTAAATTAGCAATAATAATAAACATCGTTTTTAGGATGATTCTAACAAGTCATATATTATGTATGCCATGCACTAAACATTAACATTCCTAGACCGACGATAAAAAACAGTAGATTAAAGATAGACAACTTTAACTGTTTAAAATGTGCATTTTTATTTGATGGAGTTAATCAGACGGAGTTCTGAACACCTCATATTACGTACAACATGGATTAAACATTAATATAAACCCATCACAAACAAATTTTAAATGAAATTTCAGTTTTATAATTTTCGGAGCTGCAAATTTTTCAACTTCAAAATTTTGCACATTTTAAATTTTTACGCCGTTGCATAGGAAAAAAATGCACTTCTTAATGAAATTTGTTTGAAATCTCTATCACAATTGTTGTTAAATTATTAATTTTTTAAAAAGTTTTAATTGCTCTTTTTGTCATTGTGGCAACAGAAGTATTCCATTTTTGGTCATCAAACTTGGACCAATCAGGAAACAAATAAAATTAAGTAAGTTGTGGAATTCAACCAATAAAAAGATTCAGATATGCTTTAGGCTAATTCCATGAAAACTTGTCATGTCTGTCATATACAACGATTTTTAGTTGCCAGTATTTTAGAACGGAAAAACGTGACTTATTTTATTGGAGTATCTCATCAGTTGAATAGGGCAAATGAAACTTTAAGAAAATAATGGTGGTCAACAAGCATAGTGATTTTTAGCTGTGTGACAGACATGACAAGCTCGCATGGAATTAACCTTTAGCTTTCCCAATTCTCCACCAAGAGCAGCAACTATTTTTTACAAATAGTTAATAAATAATAATAAAACAGACTCATTATTATCTTGCGCTGAATGAAATTTGTACGTACAAAATACTTTGATCTTACAGTAAATGCAAAATTCCAAAGCTATCTACTAAAAAAAAAAAAAAAAAAATGTAAACTTTAATTGGAAAATTTTTAAAAGAATATTTATTAAACAAAAAAAAAAAAAACTTAATTTTTTGGTATTTAAAAATTTACTATCAAGCATAGGTAAAATATGTTCAGATAAAAATAAAAAAATGTTTAAACATACATCTGGCATTTAAAAGATTTTCATATATAAATAATAAAAATCACATACATAAGGAAAATAATTTATTATCCAAAATTCCTGTTACTGACTATGTATGCTCCCAGTGAAAAGCTAGATATAATATTTTTAGTTTTATTACAATAACAAGATAAGAATTTGTTTCCCTTTCAAAGCTATTCATTTAAAACCTATATATTTTTTAATATCTTAATCCTTTTAATTCTTGTTAGTTAACTAGCACCGTATTTTAAGTTTTTCAATACATTTTTTATCAAATAAATATTTCACATTGTTTTGTAATGAGATGTAAATTGAAAATAGCAGTAAAATAAAGAATTAGTTACATTATAAAACCCATAACAATTTATTTAAAAAAAAAAAAAATGCTGTAAAAAAAGTATTAACTTGAAATTTTTAGATTTAAAATCTGCTCTTTCATATTAGTTATTTTTGCATCAATAATCTAGGAGCTAAATTTTACAAATGAGTTGATATACTGGTATAAGTAACAGTATCAGTTATTAATATATATATGTTACTAACCATAAGCATGCAACATTTACACTTCATTCTGATGTTTACTATCCATAAAATTGCAGCAATTTTACCAGATCGAGGATTTTTTTTGTTAAAATTGTTATATATTTTTTTTACTAGTAATGTTTTCTTTATTTAGTGATAGAATGTATGTCACTAAATAAAATAAAAATTAGCATTCTGAAATAACCTTATTTGATATTGAAAAAAATTCCTATTGGGGACGTTTGATGTCACTATTAGTGCAAGTGTCAAACACATGAATCAGAGACCTGGCAGACCACAGTTAAGTTGTCAACTAAGTGGTTTGCTCTAAGTTAACACCTCACTGCTCTACCAATTGATTTGCATATAAAGTTTTCTTCTTTCCCTTTCTACTACACTTTAGACTAGAGAATTTCATCTTTTCATACTCCAGGGTCACATCAACTATTTGTATATGCATTTAATATTTAAACTTTAGTTACCGTTAATGTAAGTTCACTTTATATTGTTCCTTAAGGTGACTTCATACTTAAGTATAACTGTATATGCATAAATTATAAATTTAAATTTTTTGATGTGACATATTAATTTAGCACACTCTTTTTTATTCTTCTAAATGTTATATAAATGTTTTCATTTATAGGAACTTCATGATTCTTCTGTGTATGAACATCTGCGGGATAGAAGTGCCCACTTGAACCCACTTTTGCCTCAACCTGCTGCTGCTCTTGCAGCTGCACCTAATCTTCAGCAGTCTTGGGGTGTTGTTGCTACCAATGTCAACCAAACTCATTCTACGGTTATACCATCAAGACAACCTCAGTCTTCCGGGAGTAATAAGATATCTTCAAGTTCATCCAGTTCTTCAAAACGTCAGACAAAACTCAGGTATGTAGAATATAGTTGTTTTCAATGCCATAGTATTTTTTTTTTCCTTTTAAAAAGTAATCTGTGATAATCCATTGTTTTAAGATTTGTTGTTAAGATTTATATTGATAATTTTTATATCTTATGCTTTAATAGTTATAAAATAAAATTTCAATTTTTGATCAGACTGTCAATAATTTTAATCGGATAATTTATTAGTTCTTTTTTTTTTCTTTTTTTAATTATTGATTTAAACTATATAATCAGTATTGTTTCAAGGTATTTGTTTCAAAAGGTGAATATATATATGTCAGATCAAAATTTTATTTATGGCTGTGCAGCGAAAATTATTTAGTGGTATTTTCTATTTATGTATATCCTTTTTTTTTTTTTTTTTTTAAGACTATTATATCTTTGTGAATTTTTATTCATTATTATCGTTTCTGTTTGAAATAGGCCTGGCAAAGAAAAGGATATCAGTAATTGCCAGTTATCCCCTGTGAAAAAGAGAGTAAAAGAAAGCTCACCACCAAAATGGGAAAGCCCTACTCAGAATCAACACAATTCTCATCAACAGTCCAATCAAAGCTGCTGTCCATCATTGGCACAGTGGGAAAGCTCACGTTCTAGCAAGACTCTTGATAGGTAATGTATTAGAATTAGAAATTTAATCATTACAAACATTTTTTGCTCTTCATAAACATTTTTTTATTCAGTTATAAACTTAAATCTGTTTTGAGTAATCATTTATAACATACATTATTTGTTTCTTATTATTTCAAAAGTTTGACAGGTATATACAAACTGAACAGTTTATTATTTTATAATTATATACTTGATTTAAACATTGTCTGAAAAAGTAAATTTCTAACATAAAATTAAAGACTTATTTTATAAGCTAAAATCATGTTAAAAAAAATTTTTAGACTATTTTAAAATGTTTATATATATATAATACTTATTCTTCTGAAAATTAAATTTCCTGCTTTAATTGTTATTTTATCTTTTCCCTATTATAATTTATTCAAGATCAATTGAGATTCTGCTTAAGTGTTGCCCACTTAAAGGCAAAATTCCCATCTAGTTCTTTTTTTCACTTATCTTGGGGATTAAAAAATATTTGTTTGATTTTAAAAATGTATTTAAAAGATTAGTTGAAAGCTATTTTTAAATTTAACTAAGTAACAATTACATTTAATTGGCAAATTAATTTCCTGCGTTTTTTTATTTATTTTGTAATTTCTTTTACATATTTTAGCATTGTGAATGTTGAATCACAAATACTATGTAGACATACATTAATTTTATAAATCAGTTGTGTTATCAATTATTGCTTTGTCGCTAAATTTTATTCCCTTTTTATTTTCTTATGGTTGGGGGAGAGGGTTAGTACATTTTGTTTTACATTTTTAGCAGTATAAACTAACACTGATCAAACTGGGGAATTAGCAAAATAAGAATAGAAAAATAAACAATTTTTTTTTTAAATTGTAATCAAATAATTGTTGTCTTGGTATTAATCAATGTTTAATTATCACTGACTGTAGCCAAACCATTTTGAAAGCTACCGTTTTGCGCATGCTTTTATTTATCTTTCACTTTTCTTAATATATGACTATAGTTCAGCATTTATTATGAATACTATTGCTTTTTCCTTTTGCTTGTTTTTTAATGACATGGTTTATTTTATTTTCAGACCAAAATTAGTTGTCTCTGTTTCTGAAAAAGAACGCCAAAGGCCTACCATTATTATTCATGATACACCTAGCCCTGTTGTGAGTGTCATAACTATTTCCGATTCTGAAGAAGAAGTGGAATCCTCTATATGGTAATTTTTTTATTTTTTTCATTAACTCTAGGAAAACAGCATATACAATTTTGTATAAACAATGTTTAACAAGTTTCCAGAATTGAAGAATGATATCTAGGAGTCACTACAGCAAATCATTTGGATGATTGTTTTAAGTAGTTTCCCTTTAACATTTAATTCATATCTTTGCTGTCTTCATCATGTCTCCAAAATTGTTTTTTTAAGCATTTGGAGTTTGTAATGTTTTCAAAAGCTCTTTGAAACTTATAAAATTTCAGCTTCAGTATAGAATGGCAAGAGTAAAATGGAAAAGCTGTATTAAGAATATGTTAAATAATCTGGTGAAATGTTTATTTTTACATGCCATCCTTTTTTTTTTTTTTTTTTTTTTTTTAACCTGCTGAAAAGACCAAATGCTGTACATTTGTACGTCACTTTGCTTACATTTATATTTCACTTCAGGGAAGCCTCATTGGAGATTTGGAAATTATGAATTGTATAATATCATCATAACAATTTAAAATTACCAAATGTTAGACTAAAGCAACTTTTAACCACTTAACCGGCGACGGGTATGGGGAAACAGTGCTTTTACCCCCGACTTATCTCGGGGCAGACGGTTAAGTGGTTAAAGAATAATGCATAGTGATTTTCTATATGTTTAAAGAGTGCTGATTTTCTTATAAAATTTCCCATTCAAAACTTTCCTACAATATGGCATTCATTTGAAAACTAGGATGAAAAAGTTTTTCACATCTAATTCCATGGCTACAATAACTCTTTGCAGCATTGAAAACGTATTAATATTTAGTGGTTCAATTTAATGTTTTTAAATTTTTATTTGTACTTTCTCAGGTTATTTTTTTGTCACCCTGTATTTATCAAAACTCATTTTATTTATCACATAATACAAGTTTTTCTGGTTTTAAAAAATAATTTTTCATACATTATTCAAGATTTTATCTTTTTAGAGAATTATTATTATAGTTTCTTTATACTATTACAATGTAAATGTTTGAAAAGTTACACTATTTTCATTTTTTATCATTTTTAATATTGGGTATTTGTGTGTTACTTAGTTTTAATATCTCTTGCTGGATAAGAATGTAAGAAATTCAGGGTGGGCAGCCAATCGGGAACTTTGGAGGAGGGGGGGGGGGGAGATTTACAATGCTAGAAAAAGTGAGGAAAGTTTAATTAAAACTTGAAATTTTCAGTTCAGTATTTAAATTGACTGCTTTCTGCAGAATTTCATGGAAGAAAAGGAACTATCTCTTAAAAGATTCTCAAAACTTATATAATATTATACTTTAAAAAATATACGTTTTAATCTCATTTTTTAGAGTAAATAAAGTTATTTTTATTATCAAATCTGTTTTTTTTTTTTTTTTTTTTAATTAATGAAGCAAAATACAAATTTTAATTGTATGATGTATCAATTTAGTTTTCTGAAAGCTGTTTTATTCACATATTAAAAATTACCATAGATTTTTTCAAAAATTTTTCATAGGAGAATAGTTAAATGTCCTGATAAAATCATAAAGAATGGAAAAAGTTCAAATACTGGCCATCCTAAAATACAGAAATCATAAATAATAATTTAAATTATCGTATTTATTAAATTAATTTTAATTTGTTTTTAACTCTTTTAGTTAATTCTTTGATAAAATCATAAAGAATGAAAAAAGTTCAAATACTGGCCATCCTAAAATACAGAACTCATAAATAATAATTTAAATTATCGTATTTATTAAATTAATTTTAATTTGTTTTTAATTCTTTTAGATTTTCTATACATGAACTAATATGCTTGTTTTCTTCCAGTTGTGAGAAAAAGAAATGTAAAGCCTGTAATTCAAATAAAGAATCTAAATCCCGTTTATCTATTAGTGCTGCTGAAGTTTCATCTACAACTAACTGTGCCAGTGTTTTACCATTGATACCTGATGATGACGGAACTGTATGCTGCATTGATGCAACATCAAAACAAAGTATATATATATTTTTTTTAATTATTATTATTGTGTAAATTCTTTGATTAAATTCTAAAAGTGTATCTTTCTATTCATCAATAATTATTTCTGCATACATTTTTGCACTTTAGTTATACCCAACATGAATCTAAAAGTTGTAATTTAAAATCAACCCAGAATCTGACCTAAACGAAAAAGTATTTGTACTTAAAATTCAAAACCTAAAATCAAAGAATATTTATCCACAATTTAATACATTATCAAAAAAAGTCTGTAATCATATCCTAATATAAGTTTTATTATTTGTATAGAAAAATGAGCACGTAAAGGCTTATTTGTGTTTAAATATGTAATTTTTTTATATAAAACAATCTTCTGGCTTTTAAAAACCAGATTGATTCAAAACCAACAGTACAAAAAAAAAAGAAACTCCATTTCAAACCAATCAAACTTGAAATAAAATGAATCATATTACCTAAGCCAATACAGGATTCTAATGTAAAATTTAGAAAGCTTTATTTGTTATTAATTGATAAATAGCTTTGAAGTACTTGTGTATTAGATATTTACGCATAATATTTTTTCATGTGCTTATCTGATTTTTTTTTTTTTTTTTTTTTTTTTTTTTTTTAAGTTTGTATTGTTTAAAATATCTGTAATTCATTGTAAATTTCGAATTAACATTTTTCTGATTAGTGCTATCTTAAAATGTTTAGTTGGACAGACATGCTACTTTTCCGCGGAAATGCGGAATTCCGCTTTTTCGGCGACGAATTTTATTATCCCTGGGATCAATGCAAATATGCATTAAAATTTGTTGACATTTATATGTTGGGCGGGGGGGTAACGATGAAATACAACGAAAACGCGAGTCAAACGGCATTAAATTAAGAAAATTTCTTGAAAGGATTGCAGAAACAACGCAAATTTCTCCAAAGGATCGAAAAAACTATAAAATCATCAAACAATCGCGGAAAAAATACTATTTTCTTCAGAGGATCGCGAGAAAAAACACATTTTTTGTTAAATGATCATGAACAAGACGCGATTTTCGTCAAAAAAGTGCTGGGAAAACACGATTTTTGTAAACAGGTTGCGGAAAAATACTCTAATTTTGTCAAATAATCGTATTCTATTGAAAGATTGCGGAAAACGCTCCAATTTTGTAGAAAGATCGCAGAAAATACGCAAATTTTGACGAAAGATCGAGGAAAATACACATATGTTGACAAAAGATCGCAGAAAAAATACAAATTTTGACGAAAGATCGCGAAAAATATGCAAATTTTGACGAAAGATCGCAGAAAATATGCATATTTTGACGAACGATCGCGGGAAATACGCATATGTTGACGAAAGATCGCTGAAAATATGCATATGTTGACGAAAGATCACGGAAAATATGCAAATTTTGGCGTAAGATTGCAGTAAATACACATATGTTGACAAAAGATCGCAGAAAACACACAAATTTTGACGAAAGATCACGAAAAATACGCAAATTTTGACAAAAGATCGCGAAAAATATGCAAATTTTGACGAAAGATCACGGAAAATAGCATATTTTGACGAAAGATCGCGGGAAATACACATATTTTATGAAAGATCATGGAAAATAATGCAAATTTTGGCGTAAGATCGCGTAAAATACGCAAATTTTGACGAAAGTTGGAGGAAAATACGGAAATTTTAACAAAGATCGCAGAAAATACATATATGGTGACAAAAGATCGCAGAAAACACAGATTTTGACGAAAGATCATGAAAAATACGCAAATTTTGACGAAAGATCGCGGAAAATACGTAAATTTTGACGAAAGATCGCGCAAAATACGCAAATTTTGACGAAAAATCGTGGAAAATACGCATATTTGACGTAAGATCGCGTAAAATACCCAAATTTTGACGAAAAAGTGCAAATTTCGCTAAAGGATTTTGGAGAAATGCAAACCTCATTAAAAAGGCTGTGGGAGGAAAAGTGCAATTTTCGTCAATTGGTCATGAAAAATGCTAATTTCGTTAAAAAATTGGAGAAAAATGCAGATTTCGCCAAAAGTCTGTGAGGCCGTGAAAGTTCAGCTTTTTTCTTGCTGAGCCTGTAGCATGTCTGGTTGGAAAGAGCCAAAAAATTAAATCTTGCCTACAATTTAAATAAATTTGTAAACAGTGATATTGTTAGGTTTTTTGATATCCAACAATACTCCTTGTTTTATTTTGATGATGTAAATGTGATGTTATAAAAAGTTCTGAAACAAAAACGGGCTTGATATAGTGACTAATCCATAGATGAGAGAGCTTGGAAGAGCTTTCAATGATGGAAGTAATTTTGCATGATTTTATAATAATAATAATAATAATAATAATAATAATAATATATATATATATATATATATATATAAATAATTAAATAAAGTTTTAAAAGTTTGAGAGAGAAAATGTCAGCATTTTCCCCATCTTATAAAATGACAATAAGCCAGGGAAAGAACATCAATAGGAATAATAAAAAAGCTGAACTTTCATGAATGAAAGAAAGGTGGGCAGTGCTTATTGTTCTACATTTTATTACTTAACCTATTATAAAAGTTACTCCAAATTATAGGAATTCCCATTGTTATGATTTCAACAAAATAATTTATTATGAATTATTAAGTTAATGTAAAAATGCCATAACACATGATTCATTTTTTAGTTTTAATTTTTGATATGTGAAATACACTTGCAGAGGTTTTAAAAAAATCTCTTAGGCAAATTTTAATTGACTTTAAATAAAGCATCCTTTAAAAGAAAATTTCACTTTTAAAAAATGCTAGTAACAGAATGTCTTCAAAAGTGCTCCAAGAAAACCTTCAAGATTGGGCATCACATTGTACAGTCCTGCTGTAAAGAATGTAACATTTTTGGCTCTGTGACAAAACAATTCTTAGATTTAGAATGTGAGCAACAATCCATGCTAGTCTGTTTTTCTATAATTCTTATGAGCACCTATGAGGGATCATTAATCTTCATTTATTTAAGAATACCCACTTAAAAAAAAAATATATGTATATAAAACTTATGAATATAAGAGATAAAAAATAAGAGAATTTAACCAAGTTTTGAAAGTGAATGTAATATAAAGCTTTTTTTGAGGAATGGGGCTGAATGCATCTATTTCTGAAATGTTAATTTGCTTAGAAAGAGTTGTAAATCATTTTCAAAATATAGTTACCTTCTATGCTTCTAAAAAAGCCAGTTATGATAAAACTGTTTTAATGTATGGAGCAAAAGGTTTTAAGAAGTCAATTTATACTAAGTTTACAATGTTGTTTATTAATTCAAGCAATATCTCCCTATTCTCAGGTATCTGATTATCCTTTCTAAAAAGTTAATTTACTTTATTATAATATTTCAGGTCGTCATGGAAATGCTTCTCAAGGAACACCACAGCAAAACCGTAAAAATGTAATTAGTTGTGTGACAGTGCCAGATTCTGATTCTGAAGGATATTATAGTCCACTGCAAGCACTTCCTCATTTCACATCTAATGTGATTGGGAAAGTTGTCAAACCTGAACCCCAGAAGGAAAAATCTAGGTAAAGCTTAATTTTTTTAGTCTTTTAACTCTGTATAGCTGTTTTATAAATCCCATTAACTAATCTAGTGAAACATGAAAGATTTAAAGCTCACAGTTTTTGAATTGTATTATTTACTAGAATAGAAATATCTTTTAATTTGAAAATTTTTTCAAACAGTTGCCAGAATTTATTTTTTCCAATTCAGATTTTTATTATTAATTAAATTTTTTTTAATTTGCTTGATTAATGCACAACAAATTCAAATCCTTGTGTTATTGTTTGTAAAGAAGAAAGTCTCAGGTTTTAAACATGAGTATCATAGACAGAATTTCTCTCAGATAGCTTCAGGGGAGTGGTGTACTTTGTCTGTCCTTTTTGACAAGGAAAAAATCACATATTTTTTACATTTTGAAAAATAAACATACTTAAAAGGTTATGTTTAATTCACCCTTGCTGCCTTTTTTATTGCAAAAATTATTTTCATGATGCAAAGCAGATTCATTCTTCAGATTTGGTAATAATGTCCTAACTTATAAATAGTAAAAATGTGTTTAAAAATCAAGTATTTAAAAGTTCTAGTTAAAAATAACATTACGATCTAAAATGTGTTATTTTCCTGTGAGCAATTCCTTGCTGATATTTAACCCCTAAAAGTATGTCTTGTGTCATTTCATACCAGCAAAAAAGTGTTTGAAAAATGGTTATTTTATTTTATGAACATCATACAGTTTATGACTTTTGTATTAGATAACATTTCATAAGAGAGTGATTAAAAACAGGCAAGTGTTTTTCAATCAAGATAATAATCAAAATTCTTTAATGAGCTTAAAATTAGAAAAAATAAATGAGTTTCATCCTTCCTAGATTAAACATTTGGGAAATTCTAGTATAATAGCTCATATTCTTACAAAAACGTTAAGCAAGAACCTTTTCCATTTTAAATTTGTTTCATATGTAAAAATATTATGTTTTTCTTCTTTTTTATAGCAATCAACCAATATCTCAGAAGAAAAGAATTATTGATAAGGTTCAGTTGCAATCTAGTTCTGAAAACCAGCAGCAATATTCTCGCAGTTCATTAATTGTTACTACCAAGCAAGAAATTATTGCTGAAGATGAATATGAACAACCTCATTCATCTAGTAATCATTCTGGGGATCGGCATCACACTCAGGC
This sequence comes from Maratus speculifer, assembly GCA_964019185.1. Taxonomy (NCBI): domain Eukaryota; kingdom Metazoa; phylum Arthropoda; class Arachnida; order Araneae; family Salticidae; genus Maratus; species Maratus speculifer. The sequence goes on along the minus strand of OZ025289.1, from coordinate 83,593,912 downwards.
AAATATATCATCAAATAGATATGCAACATCAAATACTGAAAAGGAACGGGAATCTTATCAGTACTATTCCAAACAGCAAGTGCAAAATTTAGAAGGGGAAAAACTCATTAAATGTAGCAGTTCTCCTTTGAGAAGCAAGGAAGTAAGTTTTAATGTAAAATAATAATAATAATGATTATGTTATATGTATATTATTCATCCAGAGTTAGAAACATTCCGTTTTCTCTTTTAATTTTTTTTTTTTTTTTTTTTTTTTTTTAGTTAAAAATTTTCAAACAATTTTTATCAATGAAATAAAATGTCAATTGTATAAATTTTTACTAGAGACTTCTGATTTGCAATTGCCTACCTCTTTCATATAAATTTTACAGTCCAATTTTTTTTTTATTATTCATTTAAAAAATTAATTTTTTTTTATGATCTTTCATCAAAAGCTGTATCATGACCTTCTATATTCAGTTCTTCTCTATCCCCAGCATAAGTGTTAACATTAATATTGACTTTACTAACATTTTAATAGCAAATATGTGTGTGTGTATTTATTTATTTATTTTGGGGGAGGGATATATATTTTTATGAAGAACGAATTTGCATTGTCAGATATTTCTTACTATCTTTATAAAATATTCGCAAATAAATATCTCATTCCGGCCTATACCCAAGGGGGAAAGTTAATTTCTCTATTCTTTTCAAAGGGTTCAGCTAATTGTATTCTAAAACATGAAGCCATAATGTAACCCTGTTATGGAAAATTCCTATTTTATGTCAATATTGAATTTGAATGGATATTTTATCAAATTAGTTGTCTGTTAAGAAGTTAACCTCATTTATTATAGTTTACATCTGTTGTCAAATTTGGTGATACTTTATGAATACCAATATTTTCTTTTAAATGTGGTGTTATTTTATAATATCACTTGTAGTGTTAAGTGCAAGAAAATACATGCAATAAAAATCTCATAAATGAGATCTGAATATTAAGGATTCTGTATTCTTAGTCTACTGTCTTGTTCCATAATGATAGCTACCCCAAAATGTCAAATGTCAACTATTTTTAAAATATAAACAAAAAAAAAAGTGCTCTTGGTTCCTCATATGAAGGTCTAAGTTTTAACTTTGGAGAAAAAAATGTTCTTAAATTTATTTTTATGTAGTTTTTTGAGCTTGCAATCTTTAAGTAGCTATCATTTTTAAACAAGAAGGCAGATCAAGGTGACCAACAAACTAAGTTGATATCTTGATAAAGCCTAAACATGCTCAGTCTCATCCAAATTTATTTTAAAATATGATTGCTATTGCATGACAAAAATCAGATATGTGCACAATCAAACTTCAATCAAACAGTTGCAAATAGTCCCTTGAAAATCTTAGTTAAATCAAGGTTATTGTAAAATTGAGGAAAGATTTATAAAAGTTTCTTATTAAATTTTCAATAATTAACTTATCACTAGTATTTAATTATTTTCTTGTGGTATATTAATATATACTTTATGCTTATGAATACAAGTTATAATCCAAAAATTCGGGAACTGCAGCCATTCCGGAGTCCATTATGTACTTTCGAATGTTTTCTTTCGTGTACTGCCATTTTGCACTTTCAAGTAACAATGTAACTATGGTTCAGTGTAAACCAGAGTTTCAAGCATAACTTTTTTTCATTTTGATCTTCTGCATTCTTTTTTGCTGTCGTTATTTTAGTATTTTTAGTAAGATAGTGCAAAATGGTTTGAGAAAACAAAAATTTAGTCATATTACAATATGTACATGCAGAATAGGTATTTTTTACTGTAATGTAAAGTGACATATCTATGAACTGCTGTTTCAAATGACACTCGCTAATATGGATTTAAAAAAAACTCTTGACCCTTGACTGTCCATCTTAACAGCAGTTTACTGTATGGGTTTCTCTGTTACATTTTGATGCACTTCACATAAATATACTTTGTTTTTTGTTGATGATTAACAATGTATTGCTTTATATATATATATATACAGGGATGTAATGGAGGGAACTACAAATAAAGTGTGTATTTTCATAAACTACTACTGTCAGAAATAAATTACAACTATTGTGAATTTCATTGAAGTAAAAGTTCATTATTTTTTAACTTAGTAGTAATGCCTAATGATTTAATCTTTGACACTACTATCTTGAGTAAAATTCTAATATTTTTTTTTTTTTTTTAATTTGAAAAATGCATTACACCTTAGTATAAATTAAGAAATTGCAAATTTTTCTCATTTATCTCCTTCCAGAAAAATGTGATTGTGTCATGTAATTCACAATTGACAAGTAGAAATTCTAGTTCTGGTCGTCATGGTCCTAATGTGACATCAGCACATCTATCCCCTTTGCAGCATGTTGGCCAACCTTTGTACCTAACAACACAGCCAGATTTATATAGGTATTATTTTATAAGTTAAACATCATTAAAAATCTTGTTTTATTTTTATAATTTTCTATTTGTCCTTTATTTATTTTTTCTTTCTTTCTTTCTTTCAGAGATTATTGTCGACCTGCTGTCTATGTAACCTCCAATCTTTCTCACCAAGCCTATTTACCAGCCACCAACCAGCCCCAAAAATATGTCTTAACCCCAGGTCAAATATCTTCTGCTTCCTTTTCTGCTGCCCAGCTTCCAGTTCCACCACCTGCACATCATCATCATACTTCCAGTCGATCATCCATCACAGCTGCTGTGCCTTATGCTGCCGCACACAGCTCTTCACATCCTCTTCCTGCTCATCTTCAGCCAGCTTCAGCGAACCCACCTACTGCTGTCTTGCCAGCTTCTGTATCTATTGCGCCTTTTCCTAGTGCCCAAGCCTTAGCCCCCCCATATAGTTACAGTTTGAATCCTCTGAGTCCAGCAAAAGCTGCCTATAGTCATTTGTATCAGATGTTTGGTGAATAAGAATATACAGAAGGTAATTTGTTTATTTTCATCTTTCATAATACTTTTTTATGTGTGTGTTTGTGTAAGAAATGGAAAAAGTAATTCCTCTTTATTATTATTATTATTTTTTAGGCTGTGAAGCTGCATTAATTCGGTTATCTAATAACTGGATATTTATTATTATCATGCTTATACAGTGTCAACTTCAATGAGAAAAAAAAAAAAAAAAAAAAAAAAAAAGATTTTTGTTTAAAAAAAAGTAGTAAATTTAACAATTTTGCATGCTTACGATTAAATAATAATTAAAGAGAAATTTAAAAAAAATTGTTGTTTAACAAATTACGACGACTATTTGGAAAATGATATTTTTAAAGACTTATAAATAAATTCTACATTTAAATTAATAATAAATAATATTAATAAACATCATTTTTATGATGATCATAATGAGTCATATATTATGTATGTTATGCATTAACCTTCCCACTGCCATGACCGGATATATTCGTTTACTAGGCTGTAGGTTTCACTGCAGTTGAAACCTTATTTAAATTAATATGATTCTACTAGTAAATTTGTAGATCAGGAGCCTCAACGTCAGCTCTTCAAATAACTGCTTTTTACTATGTTTAGCATATTATTTTACTTGATACAAAAGTTTTCAAGTACCACAAATGTATATAAGAATTAACAAGTCGGAAATGGCACTTCAAACCTATCAAATAAGGTGCCTCCGTTTTTATGTAACAGTACTCTAAATCTTTTATGAATTGCATACTATATTTTTTGGTAATAAAGCACATTTCTTCACGGGGGGGCTCTGCCCCCTTGTAGACTCATTAAATTTACATTCGTAAGTTTTTATTGATTGTGCAAATAGTTAGAATATATTTTAAATTTCATTTTATACTGCAATTATTAAGGATAAGCAACAGTTTAGACAAACCTTTTATGTTATTTTGTTCATAGGTTTAAGTATTGCTCATTTTCTTCTAAAAACAAATTCATTTGTAGGTCCATGTAAATGAATGTTTAATTCTTTGCTCACCATGGTTTATAGTAAGAATCTTGTAATAAACCTTAGTGATGTACATAAATTTAAAATATCATTAAAATACATAGCAAACTATTCCCCCCCCCCCCCAATAAACCATAATGGAAGGAATTTTTCTGGGTTGTCCTGTAAATGAACAGGAAATTCATTTTCAATACAGAATATGTCACAGTAAACCACAATGATATATATCAATTTCAAAGCAATTGGGTTATATTTACGAGAGATAGAACACAAATACACAGACTTACGAACAGCCAAACTAAATTTATAAGCACTGTCAACTATGTTGGAAAGTACTGAAACCGTAATGTTATTAATATATTTTATGTGTGACGCAAAGCTATATTGCACACCACATTATTAAAAGTTAACTAACCTTTTATTTCTGCCTAGAAGACTTTCTAATTAATTTTTCGTAATTGAAATTATTTAAATGATTTATTTTTTTATCAGCTGTGAAATGTGTTGCTAAGCAACTGACAAAAGAAAAAAAAAATGGAATATCTAATGTCAAGTTTGTAAAATGAGAAAACAAAATGCTTTATATTATTGGAAAACATGCCTAATGTTCTAAAAAAAATTATACTCCTAATTAAAAAAAATTTGAGAAATATATTGACAAAATTTCAAATGAATGGGGATAATTTAAAACCTTATTGAAAATTTTAACATTATAATTTAGCATTTAAATTATGCTAATCAAGCGTGCCATTTCCTTTGAAATGAAAATTTGAAAAAAGTCTGAATTGCCATAGAAAAGCATTATGGTGCAAAATAAAATGTTCTGTATTTTCCGAACGAATGAATCAAACTTAACAGAAAACTATACAGCAAAATCCAGGCATATCATGAACATGCTTTCTGATGCTTTTTACGGTAGTTATCGCGGAACAGACAGACTGACAGACGGAATCAAAAAAATTTGTGTCTCCAAAGTAAGCCTTCATTGACGTTTCGGCAATAATTCTACAAATATAATCCAGTTTTAAGAAATTAAGTTATGATTGATATTTTCAAGGCTTATAAGCATATACGTAGCAAAAAAATTATACCATGATAGAAAATCCCTCTAATCTCTCTTTAAAATAAATTGCAAAGAAAAAAAGTTACAATTTTGCCCTTTTGCTTTGGTGGTCAAGGGGTTAAACATTAGTGTCCTTAAACCAATGATAAAAAATTAGTAGTTTATAGACAGACAACTTTAACTGTTTAAAATGAGCATTTTTATTTGATGGAGTTAATCAGACTGACTTCTGAACGCCTCATATTACGTACGACATGGATGAAACATTAATATTCCTGAATTCATCTCAAACAAATGTTAAAAAAAAATTTCAGTTTTGCAATTTTGAGAACTGCAAATTTTTAAATTTCTAATTATTGCACATTTAAAATTTTTACACCATTGCTAAGAGAAAAAAAAAAAAATAAAATAAAATGCACTTTTTAATGAAATTTGTTTGAAATCTCTAGCACAACTTGTTTTCAAATTATTCTTTTTTTTTTTTTTTTTTTTTTTTTTAATTTTATTACTTTTTTTGTCATTTTGGCAACAAAAGTATTCCATTTTTGGACCTTAAATTTGGACCAATCAAAAGATGAATAAAATAAAATAAGTTGTGGAATTCAACCAATAAAAGGATTCAGATATACTTGATTTCCTAATTTTCTACCGAGAACAATAATTATTTTCAGTATAGTTAAAAATATATGTATATATCATTAACTTGACACATTTTAGCTAAAATCTGCTTAAATAACTATAATTTGAATTTTTTCCCACAATTAATCTTTAAATATTACACTTCTGTTGTAATCAAGGAAAATTTCCAAGTATACTCTATATCAGTTATTACAATTACCTGATCTAAAAATAGAAATCAGTTTATTAAATGGAGTTGTTCAGCTGTTTAATAATTCTAATACTTAATCTGTATGTAATAATTTAACAGTCTACATATTTTATGATTTTAAAATCATGTTGCATACAATTTTTCAATACTGTCAATTCTTTTTTAAAAATAAAAATCATATTTTCATACAAGCCATCTTTTATAGGAATCCAGAAAAAGGCTCTTTGCAAATTATCATTTCTAATTCATCATAAAGCATGGATGAGACATTTGAATTTGCTGGCATTGTCATTAAGTTTGTTGAACTGAAGAAAACACATAGTGTGACCAAATACAAGCTAACTTGTGATGCTGTATATTAATACATTTGTTTGTGATTTTTCTTTTGTTTTTTAATTTTGTTTTGGGGCAGTGTAATTTCTGCTGATTTTTAAAACAATACCAAATTATTGTATTAGACCCATGTTTCTCTAGAAAAATGCTTTGAGATATTGAGTGATATAGCGTTAGCTTGCATGAAATACTGTAAATAACTTGTACATAAATGAGTACTTTTAAACTGTTTGGTCTTCATTTGTGAGTGTAAATAATCTTATTTAATGGGCTGCATCTAGATTTACTTTTATTTTTATAGTGTACAAATGGGAATGTTTGTGCAGTGTGTGAACTTTATACCATTTTGCATTGTCATATTTCACATACTGCAGTTTTAATATATTACTGTGAATTTTACACCTTGTAGCAAACTTTATTGACTATATGCATAGTGTTATATGCCTTCTAAATGTAAGATAGTATGAGTGAAGAATCATAAGTCTTTGCATTCACATAATAAAGTGTATGAAACTTCTGAGAAATTTTTGTTAAGTTATGGCTACATAAATTTGCATTTTTCCTTCTCTTTCTGTTTTATTGGTTTTCTGTGTTGATGAGTGAATATAGGCATGACTTATTGAGTTGTTTTTAGAATTGAACATTTTAAAGTAAATATTAATAATGTCTTTTTTAAAATGAACATACTAAAATTTTCTTTTAAAAAGAAAATGATTTTTTTCCTTCAATTTAATTTTATTGCAAGATTCCCTAATATTTTCATTGTGTCATTTGAAGTGTAAGTAATGGCTTTTTTTAAAAACTACAAAATGGATTTGAATTGTTGATTTATTGAAACTTATCATAGATGATGAATCAATTAAATTTAAATTAGAAAAGAAAAATAACTTTTACATTTGATGAATATTTATTACTAGTCTGTGTAGTACTATTTTCATTTAAACATCAGACATACAAATGTACTTATTTTCTATGGGAATCATGTATCACTTGCAATTTCCTTAGTTAAAACATATTTAGGGAAAATTTATTTTGATTTAATATTTGGAATTAAAAAATTTGTATTTATGATTCTTCGTTCAGTAATTATGTTAGATCCTAGGTGCCAATTTTCTGTTTAAATTGAGATTAGAAAAATTACCTCAATTTTGGTTAAAAGAAAAAAAAATTATATGCTCAATATAATTCTGATCAACACTGCATGTAAAGTAGCAATTGTTAATATAGAATGTTTGTGCTTTCAATTCCTCATAAAAAGCTGATGGTACTTTATAACATCACTGGTTTAAAATTAAAGATCTCTAACTTGTGGTATTCAGTTTAGAATTTCCACATTATGTTACAAAATGTTTTGTGTGTATGATTGATTAGTCATGAATTTTTTCACATATTCCATAATTCAATTTTTATGGCCGGTTCATCAAAGTGCATTGGAATGGGAGTTCCTATATTTGTGCATTAATCAAATTTCTTTGCAGCATTGCAAAACTAATTAAAAGTTAAGTGACTTTCTTGCTCTTAGCTCATTTTTAATAAATAGTGTTACTATTTCTATTTTTAAGTAGTCTTTGATAATGTTTGATAAAAAAATTTATTAAGACTATTATTATAGATTTGGTTCCGTATATAAATTTTTGCCATTGAATCCACTATTGAAGGCTTGAATTCTCCAACTATTAGCATAATGTTCTGTTGTTTAGCTGGAGAAAACATTCTTACTATTTCTGATTTCATGTATGCAATCCACAAACAAATTTGAACGCTTAACCTCTTCGCTACTGGCGATTATTACAGTAATTTTAATTATTACTGAATTATTTCTTCTCTCGTTTGACTTCAGAGCGATATTTTTGTTTTATTTTCATTAGCTCGAATCTTAGAATTCGAAACATATTATCCTTATATCGAAATTTCATTTATATTTGAGTATCATTAATAAAATGGGACAAAACTGATGTACCCATTTGGATACTCAGGGACTGAAGAGGTTAATAATACTTTTTGAAAATATTGATTACAATGATAAATTGTTGAGATTAATATTTTACAGTAATAAATAATAATAATAATAATTTATAAAATTTGGATTCAGAATAAACTTTACGTTTTGTCTAAAAATTAGTTTTATGCTATTCAAGTTCCTGCTTTAATTAAATCTGAAATTTAAAAGTAATTTTAATGTGTCGTGTGTTTTAAGTTTTGCTGATAAAATTTTTAAGATTAAGCTTTTAATTAAGCTAGGAAAATTGTATTTTATAATCATTATAAAGATGATTAAAATATTATTAGCAAATGATATTCTTAGTTTACGAGTTGTTTGTAAATTAGGATTTTACCTTTAAATGCTACTAAATGAAATTAGTCTCTTAAATAGCACTTAAATTAATTTTTAATGTATTTTACTTTGCCATTCTCAATTAACGGTACACCTCAAAATTATTATTTGCAGTATAGGAAACATTGGTTGTATTTTAACATTTTAAAGAAAAACTATTCTTGTTTTCAGCAAAACATCATTAATTCTTTCTTTTCTCAACATTTTTTTAGCCTCCTATTTAAATATATATCTTATATTTTATTCATTTTCTAAGCTTTAAACAATTCAAGTTATTTTATTTACATATATTGTTTTAATATGTATGTGTTCTAACTTTGGCAGAAATTATAATAATTTAAACACTAAGTCACATTATTTACTTTAAAGCTTACTTTTTAATATCCCAGATTAAAATCCCAAGTTTAAATTAATATCCCATAGTTAACTTAATCTAATTAGCAAAATGATATGCTATTAATGAAAATATCCATTGTCAGACAATGTACAATTGACTATATTCAAATTGAAGATTCATAATGCTGTTTTTCAGTACATTCAGTGCTGCATTTTCTTAAAGAATTCTGTTATTGACCATATATCCTTTATGCATCCAAATTAACTGATTGATTGAAATTAGCATTTATTGTTATGGCATGCTTTGATGAAGACTTGTACAATTTTGCTAGTTTTTTTAATGGCCTTTAAATATACATTTATAATGATAAATTAATTGTGATCAATTTCACATAAAAATGTAGTTTTATTGTAAGGCTTTTACATTTGCAGCCTTTTGCCGTCTTCAAATATTTCATAAAAGTGTTTTTAAAAACATGAAAAATTTGGAGAAAGCAGGGAGGGTTATTTCATAAAATAATGCCTTTCACATTGTGCAATATATAAATTTAAAACCTTCAATTATGTAAAAATTACTATTTTTTTCTTCCCCTTTAAATTATGAATATCAATTATATAAAAGTTTTTATCATTTAGTATTTCATGCTGTTATTACCATTACACTTTAACAAACACTGTTCAACAAATTTTAGTGAACTTTCTCTTTCTTAACATTCACCATGTATTTGCTATAGATTTTAGAATGCTTCATCTTCTAATTTAAAATATTTTACTTTTAAATTGTTGACTATGTAGTCATTGCAACAATTATAATAACATTAAATTGTCATCTTAATTAATGCGCATTACAAACACATATTTTGATACTGCGCCAATAAAAAAAAAAAAAAAAAAAATTATGGAATAAAAGTACAGAAACACATTTTACTTTTGTAATTTTGTTTATAAGACCTTAATGAATTTTCATTCTAAATTGCATTTTTCAATATTGCAGCCTTTTTATTTTTAACTATGTCAATGTTCATTTAATTATTTATTAGTGTTTTGACTAAATTTAAATAACAAGATATTTTTATTGCCAAATACTAAAATGTAGTAAAATTAGCATTAAAAAAATATATATATATTAATTTCAAAATTGTGCGTGGTCAAGAGAAAAAAATTGTTCCTTATTCTTTTTTAGCCTACCCTGAAATATAAAAAATCGCCACTTTGTGAGAAATGAATACCTTGTTGAACAGTGTTATTCTTTAATTACATAATTTCACCAGCCAGTGATGTAATATTATCATTCATCATCTATGTACACTTCTAATGTACTATCCTGTGGTAGAAAATTTAGTAACATTTCTTAATTTTAGTTTTAGCTTTAGTGGAACTTAACCAATAAATTTATTTTGTACTAGATGAATGCTATTAGAAATACATACATGTGCAGTGTACTCTTAATGTGATATATTTGCCCTCCATTGTCATTATAAACATAGCAACTTTACACTGATAAATTTATATAAATAATTTATAGAATGTTTTGAGTTAGACTGTGTTATTACTTTTTTATACTTACATTGTTGGTGTTTCTTATTGAGTAGCTTTATTGATGATTTTTTTTTTTTCATTTATATGCTTTAGTATATATGTCATTAAGATTCTTTTTTATATTGTCATTGCTGTGTGTTTAAAGATGATTGTTAGTGCTATGTTAAAAGCATATTTTATTGTAATTTCTACCAACTATAATCAAATGTGATGTGTTGGTACAGTGATATCATGGTGTTAGCTTTACTAGTCTTATATATAAATTGTTGTATTGTTTAATGGATTTATATAAATTTAGATGATAGATTTGTATTTATTGTATATCACACAAATATATTAGAGATAATTACCTTCATGCATTTGGCATGTAGGTGGCATTAGGTGTTTGTTGCCTTGGAATTTTATACCATTACAACAAAGCTTTCTTCTGATTAAATACAGTGTAGCATATTCAAGGTTCCCATGCTCCTTAAAAGCTCTCGATATACTGCTCAACATATAGCAAGTTTTTTCAGGACCTTGGAATTTGTAAAATAATTTTTGCACTTTTGATTTAGTTCAGATTATAAAAATATGTTGATATGGAGATAATTGATTTCTTTTATCTTACCTTCCTAGATTAGCAATACCTTTTTTTTTTTTTTTTAAATTCTCCAGGATTAATTAATATATAATAGAGAGTTTTTATATTATTTTTAAGTGCAGTGGTATTGGTTTATTATTGTTGATTTTTTTTTAAATTTAATTGTTTGAATTTTATGTGTGTATTATTATTTCATTCTTGTTTTACTATTGCATACTTGCTTATCTAGAAGAATTTTATGTATTTTTTTTTTTTTCAAATTTCTTTTATCTTTTAAAATGTTAAGTATTAATAGTTTAGTTGAAATATGTGTCACAAGTTTTGACTTCTTAAACAGCTCCATGTACAAATTAGTGTAACTTTTGCTATTGAGATATGTACAAATTTTGTATTGAAATTTCTTATACAAGTGGTGTTTCAGGGTTTGTGTTTACTCACATTTTATATATAAATCCACCCTACCCTCCAAAAAAAAAAAAAAAAAAGAAAAAGAAATCTTTAAATAAATAAAGTTTTTAAAAGTAACTCATAATATTTACAATAAAAAGTCAATAATTGATTCACAAATTTACATCTCTTGTAAAAAATTGTGAAACATGATTCAAGATTTTTACGATAGTATGTCAGCGTTGACTCACAAACTTACATCTACCACCTCTGATGTAAAACAAATAAATTAATCAAATACTCTTTTGCAAATAGCTGACTGACTTGTTCTTCTAAACCCCATTTTTTTTTTTTTTTTTTTTTTTTTTTTTTACCATCAAAAGCATGCTTAGTTAGAAGAGAAATCTTATAAAAAATCCTACTACAATTTGTATTTATAGAGCTTTGACTTTGATTCAGTTTTTACATTTTTTAAATTGATTAAAATTAACCCTACCTTGAATGGCTTATTGGAAAAGTTTTTTTAAAATCAATGCCTTTGTATATGACATAACTGTAATAATTTTCCATAACTAAAGGCCTTGGAGATTTTGAAGAAATAAAAAATGGACTAATATAATGTATCATTTTTCATTACAATCTTACTTACTTTGTGTAGCTTAGTCAGTTAAAGTCTCCAGTTATATCACCTATTAAAATTTTTGCAGTGCTTCAATTTTCTAATAAATATACAGGCTTTTCACAAAACACTTATAATTTTTTACAATTGATTCTCATTTTCTGGTCGATTAACTTACAGTTTTATGAGTTAATGAATCAGGCTGACCCAACGTTTCAAGTGAAACACTAACCCAGGTGTTTTAAAAAGTCAAACCTATGAAGGTCCTTGGAAAGAGCGTTTTAAGATTTTTGTACTGTGTCTAAATTAGTGGCCTGAGAAAGTGGTGGGAACCTTGGTATGCTGCCACTCTCTCTCAAAGAGTGATTATTTAATGAACTGTCACTTTTGCACATACCATAAGGGTCCTATATTCATGGATATTTCATAGTTGAATATTTGTCTTATCACTGTTTTAATTCGCCCCTTGTAAATCGAGGTATAGTAGTTGGTGTTGGAAGTGCCAGTTTTTGTGTGTGTAAACATTTCACTTCAGAGTTCTTGTTCACAATTGTATATTTACTTATTGTTAGTTAATATTCTGGCTTGGAGCTAATGCTTCATGTGTAAAGAAAAAAAAATCATCCAACACTTTTAATTTCATTTATTAGTTTTATCAACTTAGTTTAGAATTGATCAACTTTGTTAGTGCTTATCCTGTGGTATAAAACTTGAAAGCTTGATTCCTTATACTGTATTTTATCTGAATGTTTCAGCTGTTCTATGTAGAATTTAAACTTCTGTGTATTTTTACCCATTCATAAAAGGTAGCATTTTTGTCATTCAGTAGTTTGGAGCAGTCAGTATACCACAGATTGACATTTTGTTCACTGTGAGTAGCTCCTCAGGGTCATAAGTTGCACTGATAGCGTGTTGTGCATGTATGTTAGTCACTTTTGATAAATGACATTAAATATGCCTGTTTTTAAATGTGAGGTGACTGGAATAGATTATATACTTATATTTATTTCATGTTTGGCTTGTGTTTTAACCTAAGTTAAAATACTTTTTATATGATGAATTATATATGAACGCCTGTTATTATATTCATTTAAAATTAATATATGATTTTGTATAGATTTTATTTCATATTTGCTTTTATAAACGCAAAATGCAAAACTCAATAATTTTATATTAAAAAATTCAGTATTTGTAAACTCACATTTTTATTTCTCTTTTCTTATCATCTGTGCTAATATATTTATGATTTCTGAAAGTGTTTTCTGTAAGGCAAATATATATTATTCTATGTTTAGCTTTTAATGTTTATTTTGTCTTAGAATTTATATAATGTTAAAATATTATTTTATTTGCAATATGATAAAATTTTGCAATCTAGATGTGGTTTAGATTCTATAAAAATTAATGCTTTGAAACTTAATAAATGTAATTAATCCTTTGTCAGAGTTAAATAATTTTGTAATTTAACTGTTTACTACTAATATAAATGCACTTTATATTAATGAATTTGGTAATTAATTGCTTCTTAAATAATCGGAAGAAGTATTATTACTAAAGAGTTCTTTGTGTTGTAAATTACACTGATAGATATATTATGTATTCATAACTTACATCTGTGTATGTTGCTGACTATATAGCTATGTTGCTAAAAATGAAGCACGAAATTGTTATAAAGTAGCATTTTATTCTAAAAAATACTGATTGATAAAAATTTAATTTTAACAATACCAGCTTTCATGAGAATCCTCACAATTTCGACCATTGCCGAAAGAGAAATCCTTCCCAACACCAAGTTTATTTCCCACCTAGCAACAGGATGTTAAGTAACACAGATTTACATGCACATACATGGTATTTACATGAATCATCAAGGATTTTATAAAGCTTTTAAGAATGCAATTTAATCAAATTAAAATTTTACGATAATCCAGATACATATTGAATTTTTAGGAACAGAAAATTTCTTTCAAGTGGTATTCAAAGTATTGTTAAAAAGTATACATATAAACCCTTTATTGTTGTATCATCATTTTAAACTTGTATCTGTTAAATTATCTGTAAATTTAAACTTTTTAATGCTTGAAAGAATAATATAATACAAATTCAATCTAATAAAGAAGCATAATTATATAAAATAATTAGTAATAAGCACTTCAGTTTAATCTTGTATTCAAAAGAAAATATAATTGTATAAATTGTGTATGGAGTGCCTGTGAGGAATTTTTTTCTAGGCAGATCAGAATGTACATTATTAGGATAAATTAATGTAATTTTCCTTTTAATGTAAAAAATGGAGAATACTGCTTTAGTAATGTTAAGAAATAATAAATCTTGTTTTTTTTTTTTTCATTTTATTCTTTTTATGCTACTTTGATTACAGTTTTATATTGTAAAGATCTTTAAATGAACGATTTCAAAGATCTTGATGCTCCATGTAGTTTTGTACAGTCATAACTTTATGACAAGTCATAGATATATTAATAAAAAGATCTTGTATCTAATTTGAATATGACCACTGAAATTAATGTAATGGGCCTTTTTATCAAGCATCACTGGACTCTGATTAAGGATTAATGTACTTTTTTGATTAAAATGCTGTTTATTATGTATTTATTTGAAAAGTTATATAATTTAAAGAGAGGGTGTAAACTTGTTTTAATAATTTATTTATAAGCCAATTTTAAGTAGTAAAATTCATTAATATGATTATTTTAATATATGCTAACTGTTATTCCTTCTCTTAAAAAAGCAGTATTAGATATTTTAGTAATCCATATATCATGTGTTTATTACATGTTGGTGTGCTGTTATACTATGTGCAATGTTTTACTGTTATGTGTATAAAAGTTATAATTTTTTCCCTTTGGACCAGAAGCATTTTTAAGCCTTCATAAACTGAATTTGTTAAATTAAAAGTATAAATTTATTTATTTTGCTTTTACTTTTGTATGAATTGGCTTTACCAATATTGATCTTTATATAAATCTCCTCTATTTGTCTGTTTTTGATACTAATATTTTACTGTCTTTCACTTTTTTTTTTTTTTTTTTTTTTTTTTTTTTTTTTTTTTTTTTTAGGTTACAAAAATTTTACAAAGAAATTGGGATATGTGTTTCAAAATTAATTCATGAAAAGAGGCTTTTCCTTTAAAAATCAAAACAAACAGCCCATAATGGTTTTCTGATTAAATCAGTCATGTATCATTTGAAGATATTCGTTTTCCCTTATAATAATGTAGAAATTTGAAGTGAGTTAAAAAAGAAATATATATGCATTTTAAATTGGTGGGGATACTAATTCCCATAGAAAACTGATCAATCGTGGAAACGGAACTCATCAATCACAGGAACGGAAATCATGGAAAATCGATTTCCATGATTTGAAAATTAACTTGCACTAACCGTGTTTTGTTATAATAATGTTCATATTTCTACTCCTTACAATACAATGTCTTTAAACAAAAATTTTAAATTCTTTTAAAACAGTAAATATTAAGCTAGTTCTACTTCAGCAGAAAGAAGTAATATAATTAATCGGATCAAAATTTATTTAATCGCCACTCTTTGTTTATAATTTATTAGTCATCTAACAACTTGTATTATTCATCATTCTTTTTGTTGTTGTTATAGAGAAGTAACTTTTTTTAATGCATATTTATGTTTCCATTTATAATAAAAATCTACAGAACATTATAAAAAATTATCAACTTAAGTTATTTTAAAAATTTGATAAATAATATTTAAATAATTCTTCTGTCTTTTTAAGAATATTAAATTTATATGTAATATTAATGTAGCTAAATGGATATAGCAAAAGTTTCAAAAGAATTAAATGTTTTCAATGTATTCATCCATCTCTACATATGCAATATTGCATATACAATCGGACAAAAGGAGGAGGTTTATCCAACTGAAACTAGATAGATGTTAATGTGATTTTCTTAAGTTTTTAAATGACTAAAACTTATTTTTATTGGTTCAAATTGACTCTATTATTGAGTTAATTATTATATTTAATTTTTTTCCAACCTTTAAAATCCAAATGTTCCACAGTTGATAAACTCTTGCTTTCATTGATGAAATAATGATTTATTTCTGTATTTTATTACTATGTCTATTTGATTGAATAGGTATACTTTTATAAAGTACATATTGCTTCTTGTTATATGATCTTTCTGCTTCTAATTTAAATGTATTATGATCATTCATTTTGAAAAGCATTTAAGGAAAGAAGACATACCTATGTTTCAAAACTTTGAAGTAAATTTATGCATCACAAAACAACTATAATGTTAATCATTCAAATATGTTTTGATGCTTATGAAACCTTGTAAGTTTGAAACTCAAAGTTGTAAAAATGTGATCTGCACTGAATTACTTTGTTATTAATATCTTTTTTTCAATCACTTGTATATAGAGGTTGTATAATTCTCCATTGGTAAAAACAGCAGGATTCCTCTCTTTTTTTCTGTAAATAAAGTTTTTTTTTTTTTCTCCTTTTAATTCCTTTCAGTAATAGATTTTTCTTTCCCTAACATTCAAAACTTTATCTTTGAATTTTGTAAAAATATATATATTCATATTTAATTAAACATTTTTAAAACTATGCATCATTTGTGCATTAATATTGTATATAACTTGTTAGAACATTTTGTTAATAGCAATACATTTTACCATTCTCTAGCCTCTCTCTCTCTAAAGAAGGAGAACTTTATGAAGGGAAGTTACCTGAATTATCTTTTCCAAGCAAACAAAAACCCCTGAAAACCTCATAGATTTATCCTACCATTTGACCGTTCTTGTATTGCAATTTCAATTATGAGCTCAAGCTCCTTATTATATGGCCAACATATCAAAAGTACAGGATAATTAAAGATTGAAATATAGTTTGATTTTTTACCTGTTAGGAAGATGATGAGCAGTGTAAATTGCAGAAATGTCCTAAATGAATTAGGAATTAAGATTAAATTAAGGAAATAATTCTGTCATTAATATTAAAAAAGATGCACTTTTTAAATTTTTATTCTGTTTCTGACTCTAAGTTATGTTTTTTTTTTAAATTTTTCTTACTCTGACAAATCTATTCTTTTGTGACTAAAACTCATTGAGTTATAGTACTTTAAACTTTGTTTTTAGTGTTGAAAAACCTGAAATTTCATAGACTTGAAAGTATCATATCTTACTGAGTTCTGGTGGTAGAAGAATAATTTTTTTTTATCATTGTACTTCAGCAACATGTAGAAAATATATCAAAGTTTAGCTTACACAGGCATGAAAGAGCTGCCTGAAGAAATTCCATTTTTTTAAGACAATTTCGGGCATTCTCTGGATTGTTGCAAAGAAGTTAGCAGAGAAAATTTTTGATGGACAGTAGGGAGTTGGAGAGTTGTGCCTGGGAAATCTAGTTTTTAGAGTTTTATTCTTGATTTGTTATGCATAAGAGACATAAAATGAAAGGTGAGCTTATATCATATAAGCATCTGGAAGTTGTGTAAATGAAGTTCAAAGTGAAAGAAAATTTCTCTCTAGAATAGAATATTATGTACTTATACAACACTTTTGGGTAATCTGTGCGATACCTTCTTAGCAGGGGGATTGTTAAATCCCTCCCCCTTTTTTTTTTCAATAAAAACAGTTAAATCATTTAGTACAACATATGTTTTGAAAAAATTAATGTCTGTTCTTTACACAAGTTGATCAGTTATATTTTGATTTATACCTTTTAGCATTTTTAATGCATTGCAAGTTAAAGAAAGAAACACCAATCATATGTACAGTTACAATTAATTTGATTGTATAAGTATCTGTTAAAGTTACATTTTTCCTCATTGCTTCTTTTATGCCTGCTTATATGATCTCAGAAATTGTATATAAGTTGAAAAGTGCAATTTTTTGAAAATTCATTACTGGATTGCTCCATTCACTTTTCATTCTTATCTTATTTTAAACACCTTTGCAATTAATCAACATATTTTCAAAAAATTAAAGCATTGTTCCAATTTCTTTAGAACATCCTTGATAAACTTTATCATATGCATGTTCAAACTGATATTAACTTAACTAACAAGTACCAAACTAGTAAAGGCATTGACAAATTTCCCTTTTTTTTTTCAAGGGATGGGGATAAATATGGGCTACCTTATTTTAATGCTATCTCCTTTTCTGTATTGCATTCGAACATTTATTCTTTTTCTTGAATATTGAAACAATACACATAATTTTATAAATTTTCACAATACCACAAGTTTGATCAAAATAGCTAAGATCTTAAACTAAATCTGTTGACATAACATAAAATTAGATGTAATTTTTTATATATAAAAAATATAGTACTACTTAACAATGACCTCAGTAATTATCTAAATGCTTAGAGTTAAGAAAATATACTAGCAAAGAAAATTCAAAGAACGAGAATAAAACTCTTGCAACTTGAATGATTTTATACCTAAAACTGTAGAAATTGTACACAGTCTTTAGACCTGAAATATATTCAAAATGTACTCTGAAAAAATAAATAAATAAATAAGAATATAGAAAATTTGATATGGAGTGGGGCATATAAAATTTTGTTACTTTTTTAGGGATTCTTAGAATATTTTTATGAGGTATCTGGACATCCCTAACCAAAATGCAAATTTACTGTCTTCCTCCCATTCTCCCAATTAAATGCCATTTCTCACAGTCCTTCAAATGCCTCATTCTCAATAAGATATTCTGCCTTAACACAACAGTTTTATCGAATTTGCATACTTTTATGTAGTGAAGGTGAATACTTTTAGACTCAGTGTCAACATTGACCTTGAGATACCAACACACTAATTTTTCATTCTGCTCAATAGAATTAACTTAAAAGTTTTTTTAATTGTTCCTTAATTATTCTTGCCAGTAGTATACTTTAGATTATTTCTTAAGCTAAAATATCTGTATGAAACATTTTATTTTTTGTTTAGAATGTTATTTAGACTATTCATTCAATTTAAAAGAGAAAAAAATTGCTAGAAGAAACTCTCTTACTGTTTTTCGCTCCAAAATTATCCCTTCTCTTGCAATACTACAATATATCCCTTCCTAGATTTTCAATTTAGTAAAATTGGGAAATTTTATTAATAAAAATACTGTTAATTTTTACTGCCAAGGGGAAAGGTTTCCATGTTTGAGAAACTCCCCTGACTTGAAAAAAAAAAAGGGGGGGGGTTGTTTTAATTGTTCATTTTGAAGAAAGTCAATAGAATTTTGTTTTGGGAATTTTTTTTTTTTTTTTTTTTTTTTTTTTTTTCTCTTTTAGTTCTTATTTTAGCTTCTTTTTTGTTTACATTTGTTTTTAAAATGCTGTTGAATTTTACTGCCAAAGAAAAAGGTTTCTATTTTTTTTTTTTTTTTGGGGGGGGGGGGATAGATATTAATCACACTGATTTTTATGATCACATTTTAAAGCGATTCAAATGTGCCATATCTGTTTATTGTAAAAAGTATTGAAAGGTATTTTTGAGTTGTCATACACAAGTGTTTTTTATAGAATAAAATCTTTGAGCTGTTACTTTTCTTTATTTATATTTTATTTTATGACTTCAGATATCATTCTTTTATTTATAAAAAAAAAAATTGTCAATTGGTGCATATGAGTCTAGTAAATAAATGAGAAAAAAAAAAATATTCACTTTATTCTTTAATATTTATTCAAGCTTGGATGTTCCTAATTTGACCCACTACGAACTAATGATACTTTAAATGGAGATCTGGCTGTCTAGCCTTTGTACACAAAAGATAACTATAGCCACTCAAAAGTGAACCAAGACATTTTAGTACTTTACATTATGTCTCATATATTTTAAAGCTTCTGACTATTAATCAACATCATTAGATTTAGAAAAGAAAGTAATATTATTGATTTTGTCTAAAAATCATTGTATAATTTGAGGTTTATAAATAAACATATTTCATTAATACAGCATTATAGTTGATGAATTGTTACAATAATATTCGTTTTCAAATGTACTTATTGTTTGTTCCTGTAACATCATATCTGTGAGAACATTAAAAGAAATTCTATTCTGCTTAATTTTGTCAACTTTTGGCTAAAATATCAAAAGAGTGGGTGAAGATGCATGTATTAATTAATATTTCAGAGAGAGAGGCTAAGAATGGTACATTCATGTAGAAAGTTTAAAATATAAATACAATAAAAAAAAAAGTCATCTTTCCTATGTTTATAACTTTGTTATGTATATTTCATTTGTTTATTTTTTCTTTTGTCAAATTGAATCCACCTTCAAAAATAATCCTAGTGGATTGGTGCTGAACTTAGCAAAATGTCAGTGATAAGCATGAAAATTGTAAACATATAACAATATATGTATACAATATTAAGTAACATTTCATGTTTTATATGTTAGCATGTTGCATAGTCATTGTATTATTTTTCCCTTTATAAGATACATGGGCACTGGCAAGGGGGAAGGGGAACTGAATTTAGAAATTTGATAAATTAAGTTTAATGAATTTTGGGGAAAAAATAGTGATATTTTCTCTTCCAAGTAATTAAGTATTAACTAGAAAATAGGAACTTTAAAGAAATGTGCCTTCTGAATCTTCTTTGGAAGACACTGTTGAATGTTGCTTTTTCTTAAATTAATGTGTTATAAAGTTACTATAAACAAAACGCTTCTAGACAAACTCCCCTGGTTTGGAAAAAAAAAGGAGGGAGGTCTATTTTAATTGTTCATTTCGAAGAAAGTCAGTAACATTTTATTTTTGGATTTTTTTTAGTTATTTTAACTTGTTTCTTGTTTATATTCATCTTTAAAATGCAACCACAAGCACATCTATTTGAAAACCTTGTCTCTCCTTCAGTTTTGTCCTGCTGGTGCCCATGATAAAACAGATATTCATGTAAATTAAATTTGCTCATTATTCCATTGAAATTGCTTATTTCTTCAAAGGGAATTTTTACTTATTTTATGACGTTATTTGTGTATACTTATTTTATATGATTTTTTAATATTGTATAAAAATAATTTTTGCATTTTTTCTAAAGAATACCAATAATTATGTAATAATAAATATTATAAGATATGCTTTATTAAGTTCATTAAATTTTTATAACAAAATTTCTAAAAAAATGGTCTATACATTTGTACAAAGGTAGTTCTTTATCCAGTTTTACTTGTAAAAATCCTTGTAAATAGCTCAGAGTAATTTTTTCACTTAAAATTCTAAGAAAAGATGATGTGAGCTTATATGTGTGAGTGTATGTGACAGCTTATGTGTAAATTAGTTCATAATCTTAATTCTACATCTTACAAGCATCTGTGTGGTTTTTATGCATTGGATATAATAAATGTTATAAAGTTGCTTTGTGTGCAAAATTTGTTTCTTTTCTTGTATACTTATGAAAAAATATAGATATAGTACAAAAATTTTAAAAGGTAAACAAAGTATGCAATGACCATATATTCAAGTTTGTCTACAAACAGCTAAAATATTTTAAGAATGATTCCATATTGGAGTTTTTATAAACATCAGAATTTTCATTCCATTACTACCATGAATTTTCTACTTTAGTGCCAGCTAGTTTGTCCAAGTACACTGTTTTGTCACAAAAACAGGACAAGGAGAAAACTAAAGATGGGACAGCAACTTCTAAATCGTGACATACAAAAACAGTAAACCCTGTGAAAATGAAATATCAGAATCATGTTTTAAGGATGTATTCCAATCCAAACTGCTTAAATTTTGATTTATTTTTGCTCTTAAATGCATTCAACAAATTCTCTAATTTAGAAATTAGATAATGTGCTATACTTGTCAAATTTTTGATAAATGCAAAAAATGCTGTCAAAGTAGGCATTTTGAATAGAATTTTCCAAAGCGGGAGATTTGGGAACGAAAAGAATGGTCATACTGAGAAAATAACTGTTTATAAATCAAATTCTAAATAATTGAACAAAAAATAAAAACAGCACGGCTTCTTATATATCTCTTCAAAAATCGCCTTAACAAGTTACATGTTTTTACTTTTAAAAATGATTCTGAAAGATCCTCAGAAAATTACGAGCTGCTGAGGATGGAAGTACACCCTTAAATGTAAAAATTTTACTATCTCTATTGTAGCAATGCTGTACAATTGTACATAATTGCATTTATGAAGATGAAAGCCTGTTTAAAATGGAATTTTTCTCCTGTCCCTTATGATTTTGTCTTAGCAGATTTTTATCATGCTAAACCTATGAAAGTAGAATTAGTAGTGCTAAAAACAAAATTACAATATAGTGGGTATAATCTTAAAATATTCTTATCATATGGACAATAAAAGTTTTAAAGCAAAATTCTGTTTACATGAAATTTACTGAAAAAAGTGTAAAAACAAAATAGCTAGAAGCTGCAAAAAGTATTTTCGGCAAATTTTTGTGTAGGTAGGTACATTTGTAAGATATTGCTTTACAAGGGACTATAAAATTTTTCTGTTATAGATAGGTTTTATTTTAACAGGTTTTAATGTATTGAGTTTCACTCAAAGCAATTAGTAAATATCATGAAACTGAAAGCTATGCAAAAGAATTTGTTCATCATAACAAGTAAAATTTTTGGCATGCCATACAATGGTTTTTCGGAACATACCTTGATGCACCTGAAAATTTAGACAGCAAGATCGATGTAGTTAGCGTTTTTTATATTTCTATCTGCATTTTTTTTTTAGAAATCAATCCAGCTTTTTCATAGGTTCATTTGGTGAAGAAAAAAAAAGGTGAGAAATGAAATTTTATAATAAAACATCAAATGCAGTTACTTAAATTCCAACTAATATTTACTAACTTTTTTAAGTAATCATAATAATAAAGAATGTTTCTAGTGAACTTGTTTTGTTTGCAAATTACGCATTTCAAATCTTAACAGAATAAAAAATATATATGCATACAATATAAATTTTTAAAATCTCTTTGTTATACTTAAAAAACAACTAAAATAAAAAAAGTAGATGTTACAAGTTTAAAATATATATTTTATTTCAAACTTTTTTGTACTTTCTGCCAGCATTTATCGAGACAGTCATCATGGAATATTTTAATAACTAGTTGCTGTTCATTTATACAAACGAGGTGGAACCCGTCGAATTTCGACGAAAGTAAATGTTTACGAAGAAACTGTTTTATTAATTTATAATAAACTCACAAAATTAGCTACAGTAAAAATTGGAACTTAGATTGGTCAGTCTAACTCTCAAACAAATATTGTTTTAAACTTTTAATTTTTATAAAACTCAGTTGTCCAAATTATTAAAATTAATCTGTAAAGTATAACAAAGATCAGTTATTATAATGAAATTATTGAGGCTCTTATGTTTGGTATAAAGCGAATAAAAATAAAAAAAAATTCCAAATTGACATGATGAATTTCCATGTGAAATCTAAAACGTCATAATTTTCATTGTCTCAAAATTTCCATACGCACTTCTGATAGTATTTTAATTGGATCATTTTAAAATCACTTGGTTTTATATGTATATATATATACATAAAGACGCTATTTGCATCCGCTAAAAGCATTCCATTTTTATGGATCCAGTCTCAAGCATCTATAGAAAAGTATGCATATGATGACATTATGACAGAATATTACACAATTAAATGTTAAAATGCAGCAAAAACAATATTCAAGACACTCGGCAAAACAAATCGGATATCTGGTGATTCAGAAATCTTCACTTCTTTATTTATAATAGCTCCATGTTTTATCAGAAATCATTCATTTGTATTTTTCTTTTAATTTGGAAAATATCATTACATACCACATAGATAAATAAAATTGCATTAGTTTAGCTTTCTGATAGCAACTGAGTAAATGCGGTGAAGTCATTCGAATATTATTTAAAATACATTTTTGTAAAGGTAAATTGTTGTATTCTTTGTAAATTAAGTTTGCAATAAACTAAAAAAAACCCCCATTTAATTGATGAATAAAAACGCAATAAAACCAAAATTCATCGGATTTTAAATCAGACGATTTCTTTTGACATGATATTTTTATTTCAGTTTTTATCAATCTTAAGAGAAAATGGAGTATAAATATATATATATTTATACTCCAAAATCTATATATATAAAAGGAATTCTGAGGATAATTGAGGCACAGGCGAAAGCAAATCTTGGCAATGCGCCAACTCGGTCCAGAGGAAGCAAATCTTGGCAATGCGCCAACTCGGTCCAGAGGTATAAAAGCAAGATAGAAAAAAACGCGCAGGTCTGTGCATTCAAGTACAACCACCCATATGTATATGCTGAAAGTTTGTTCTGACGCTCACCCGACGCACGTGGAGTGCCGATGGTCCGGGGAGAGTCACCGGGGGATCCGTCGCGAGCTGAGAGAGAAGCGTACCATACACATAAATTATTAAATAAACTTTCAAATTAAGCCCGGCGAAGCGGGCTGGGTATGCTAGTAGTGTATAAAACAAATTCTTTCTGTTTTCAGTTAGTTGATCTCCAATTTTCTTTTAAGTGAAAACAAAAAAGAAAAGGTAAAGAAAAATTCATTTTTAGAATAATATTTAAATTCAGTGCTAAAAGTTAAAATTATAAAACTGTTGATTCCATCAATTTTATTGCTTAAAATGTAATTTTAGGTCAGTACTTTTTAAGACACAAAAAATATAGAAATTGTATCTCAAACAAAATTTAAAATCTTTTACAAATGAAATAATAACATACAACCAAAATTTATTGTAATTTTTAACTGGTATAATTTGTTTGTAGCCTATTTTATTCACAGTTCTTTTTCTGGCATAAAAGTAGTTTTAACACTATATATAATAATTTTGCAGATGAATTTTTTGCATTATATAGCCTAATATTATGTTTTATCTCTTAAAATCCTATTGACAATTATTTTTTTTAATCTTGCATATAGAATACATCATTGCCATAGAATTTTAGAATGTGAGCCAACTAAATGCACTAAAAAAAAAAAGACAATTTAAATACTAAATTATCAAAATTATTTTATTAAAACATTTTACCAAATCACATCATTTATAAAGAGAAATTGTGAACAATAAATAACATACACAAAATATCACAATTTTTTTACTATAAACTGTATATAATGTGACAAACATCCAATTATAAAACTTGTATCAAATATTATATGCATAGGCCATCACAAGCAATAGTAGAAAATTAATATTGCTACTAATTGATTGATAAAGTCTACTTTTAAATGGTATTTTAAAATTTTTCTTAAGTAGTTCTCTACCCACATGATAAAATAAATGAGCATAAGTTCTAAATATTTCAATAGTAACATAACACTGTCGATTTTTGAAACCCTTTAATTGGCTTTAAAAAATTCCCTTTATGTTAGTTTTAAAAGAGCAAATTTTAACTAATGCAGTACTAATTGTAAAAAAATTCTTGTGTACTCTAATAAATTGTTTATACAGCCATGGAAAAAATTATAAAGACATGTTGAAAAATGAGTAATATGTGTTAAAATAATCATCAATTGAAAACAATCAAACATTATTTACTACTTGTAATTAGCAAACATTAGAGACCTATTAATATGGAATTAAATTACAAAATTTATAAAACACAGATGAAAAGAAAAAAATGACGTGAAACATGGAAAAAATTATAAGGACATAATGAAATATTTCTGGAAATAAACTAATATTCTACAAAATAACTTTTTTTCTCAATGATCTTTATTAATCGAGCAACCATCGAATCAGAAAGTCTAATAAAAATTTTAGATTTTTTTTTTTTTTTTTTTTTTTTTCAATGCTGATTAGGTAAATGATGTCAAATTGTTTATATTTGCCTATTGTGTGCCGTACTTACACACTTCTTTAGTTAAAATACCTCGCAGATTCTCTATGGGGTTTTAATCAGGGCTTTTTGGTGGTCAATCCAAAACTTGGGCAGAATTGGCTGTGAATGATGCACGAGACACATTTAAAGTTTCATTGTCTTTTCGAAACAAATAATCACACCTGTGATAAGGGGTAATAATTTTTTAGCTATATGATTTTGAATTTATGTGACCTCGAATGAACAAGATTGGTGTTGTTCCACTGGCTGTAAAACATGCCAACACAATCACAGAACCTCCTCCAAATTAGCAATTAAAAAAAAAGCAGTTTATCTTTTTGCAAGTCCAACTAATAATGGAAAATACCCTCTGATGCAATCAAAGTAAACTTTTTTGTTCAAAAATATTGCATCTTTCCAGCAAAATCCAAAAGAAGTGTTTTTCTAAGCAAATTCTAATCTAAAACTTCTTAAGTAGTTTAATGAGTGGTGATCATTACCAAAGTTTAACATATTTAACATTGGTATTCTTTTGTAGAACATTGCTTAGTGTTCAGCTAGTGCATGATAGATTAATACCAACAATTCCATATTTTTAGTGCATAGTCTGAGAAACTATCTTATCTGTATACTTCTTTTTGCCATAATCTTTTGGATTCCTCAAGAAATTTTAAATTATTGTTTTAGATTTGTTTATATTCCTTGCAATTTCAAATCCATTAATTCTAAATTTTCCACAAGCAAAATATTTTTCCTTTTTTACATTCAGATTGTTGTGTGTCTGATGAAGAAGAAAAGTTGAACACTCTTACTGCACAACAGTTTTAGACTACTTAAAACAATCTTATAATAATACCAAATAGGCAAAATTTTATTTGCTATTATAAAAAAAAAAAAAAAAAAAAATGTATGTCTTTATAATGTTTTTCAAGTACCAAATTATTAAAACTTTTTTAAATTCATGCCTTCTGATGATTTTTTCAAATTTTCAACTTAAATTTTGTTTGAAACTTTACTTGAAGCATCTTTATCATACAAATATTTGCATAATTTTTTCTACCCAAGTGGCTCCCTAATTTGACGATTTTTTGCTTGTCCTTATAATTTTTTCTATGGCTATACACTTTTAAAAAAAGGGGATATTTTTCAGTTAGCCAGGTGCCAGTGTTACATACATGCATGAGCACTAATATATCTACGTATGCATATATAGTAGAACTTCGATTATCCGAAGTAATTGAGGCCAACCTTACTTTGGATAATCGAAATTTTCGGTTAATCGAGAATTCATCAATAATCATTTAGTTTAATATGTAGTATCATCATTGAACTGTTATTATGACTTATTTTAAATGTTAAATACTAAATTAAAATTATAAATGAAAATAAATTTATTTCTGAAACAAAAACTTACAATGGTTTAAATTTTTTCCAAGTTCCTTTTCATCTCACTGACATTCGACACGCCAATGTGAAACTCCTTTGCAAGTTTTGGCACAGCCATTTCCAATTGATTCTAGTCACGTAACAGTACCATATTTTTGCTATATGGTTAATATGATTCTTTTTCTCTTAATGGAAGCCATAATAAAAAAGAAAACTTGAATATAAAAAAATAAGAAAGACAATTCGTAAGCTTTATATAATAGCACTCAAGAAAATTCTGACTGAAAATGTAACAGCAGAAAAAGAGAACAAACAGGAATTCTGGCCAGCTACCAAAAGTGACCATACCTAAAAGACCGTCCTAATAGGAGTAGAAAAAGAATAGCAAACAGGTTTTTCCTTCCCTCTTCCGTCTCTTGAATAGAATTGTCCACAAAGGATAAGTGATACAAAGTGGTTCCTCCCCTTTTTCAAAGTCTTCTGCAATAAAAAATTTTTTGTTCTTCAGATGACAAAAAAGGTTAGGTTCTTTGCACTTGCTTACAATCAGAGGGTGCAATAACATTCGATTGTTCTGGGACTTGGCAGTATGACCTTCCAAATTTCGAAATGGAATGTGTTTTTGTTTAGAATAGGGACGTTTGAAAGTGGGGAAGAACACATTCATACCAAGAATTGAGCTTGCAAGAAGAAATTCTAAAAAAAAGGTAATTCCAAAATGTTTATCTGCACTCCTAGTTTGGAAAGGATGGCTTGCATACAAAAGGAATGTGGGGAAAAAAACCCCTTAAAAATGCATGTTTGTTAAAAGAAAATTTTGGAGGATAGTAGAAAGTGAAAAAAAAAGTGCAGAAGAAACCGACTTTGGTTAAGGGAGAGTTTCAGTTAATCGAGGTTCTACTGTAAGTGTATATGTATACATATATGAGTGATGTTTACATTTAACACCGATACCCGGCTGACCAAAAAGTATGAAAATGGCATGTCAGAAACTTGCTGCATTAAAATTTGTTGTACAAATGCAGCAGAATTTTTTTAGGAAAAATTTTATACACACAAGTAAAAAAAAAAAAAAAAAAAGAAAAATGCTAATTATATTTAAATATATATCATCAAAATTGTTACCTTTTTAAACTATGTTGGCATTAAAATGACAGTAAAATTAGAGGGTTAAAGCTTTGAATAATTCCAAAATTTTTCGCCAAATCTCTTGCAATTTGGTATCTGGACACAAATTGAAACATAAAATATTATGTTAAATCTTCAATATGTCAAAAAATATGGTGTTTGAATAAAACTATTTTGTTAAATTTGTGTTTTTATTGATAATGTAAAAGTTGAGACAAATTTTAGTACGTAGGTAACTTTAAAAAATTTATATCAATTATGAACAATTTATCTTTTAATAGTAAAACATCATTTCCAAATTGATGCCTCACGCCTCTTTTTTAAACATTGATTTAGCAGCAGAACCGGTAGGAAATGTTTATTCTTTTTTCCCCCAAGCTCTATAGTAATCTTTAATAACAATTAAAAAGTAGTTCAAATGATTTTCTTATAGAACAAACTTTATAAATGCATTGTTCAGCATTGAAATTACAAAAACAAGTAAGGAAGTTCAGAAAATTTTTAACTAACGTAACTATACAGAAATTACTTAAAAATGGAAGCACAATGGCAGAATTAGACTTTTTGCGATTTTAGAATATTGTATATTACAACAACAAAGCCATCTTTAAATGAACTAACAATTTTTTACCATATTCTAACACAATTTCAACAGTTTTGCATTACTTATCTTTATAAGATTTTGTTTTTATTATGCATTTTAATAAGAATTTTGTTTAAGTACTTAGCTAGCCAACCCAAAATTCAAGAATTCCATATCTTATTACTTGTTTGAATATTTATCCAAACATCCTAAATGGGATGTACAAACTAATTCCACAGAAACTTTATAAATTATAATTCAAAATAGGACATAAGCTACTTTAATTTTATCTAAAGATTTTTTTTTAATCCATTAATTGAACTTAGAACTGTTTGATGCTTGATATTTTAGTGGTTTTTAATTGATGTATCTTAACATAAATAGTTGAAATAAGGTTTTGATAACAGTGTATAAATTTTTAATATATAATAATTCAGAAAACACAATATTCATATAATTTAATCTTTGACCATGTTCTGATTGGAACAAAGCCCTTAAAAAATTGAAATTTTATCATTTAGTCACACATATAATTTCCATTGGAACATAATAAATTCTACACATTTCTATGCGTGTATTTAGCAATTTTTATACTGAGCAATGCATTAAGCAACATGATAATGAATAACACAATTATAGTGATATTGAAGATATTAATTTACTTTGAAAACAAATAAATCACATTAGATTGTGTGGTAAAAAACCACTCATTATCTTCAATTACAAGATTAATGCTTTTTTTTTCTTTCCTTTTTTTTTTTTTTTTTTTTTTTTTTGTCACATCAATTGAGTTTTTCAATTAGCTTTATTGGGTACATTCGAATATCAACTCTTTAAATGTAAGTGAAACAGTGATTTTTCATCTTTATTATTTGTTGTAAAACGTACATCAAGGCTATTTATTCATTAAACAAAAGTGGTTTTAAGAATTTATTCTTAAAACTGGAGGGGGAGGTAAGGATTTTCCATATTGTACATTAATCTGGATAGTTAGAGTTTCACTATATCTTCGAAAATTTTGTCATTTAACATGTCTTTATTAATCAAAATTATGTTTGTAATTTATCATAACAAATAGTTTTACAAATATTGCAGAAGAATTATTTAAGATGTCATTAAAAATTACATGTAAAAAAATGACCATTCAAAAAAAAAAAAAAAAATTCTTTAGAATTTTTTTTAAACAAAAAGCTTGCAAACTGTCCATTTTTTTTTCTTCTTTTTTTAAAATCAGGCATCAAAACACATTTTGAGCTGCCTCTTTATGCAATTAGATGGAAATTGATGGGGAAGCAATGGAGGAAATCAACCATTGAAGTTATACCTTTTTTTTATTTTAAAAAAAATGACAAAAAATTATTTTCTAACAGAATTTTAATTGTATAAGCTGTAAAAAATCTATTTAAATGAAATTTTACAAATTCACTGAATTTTATTAAAATTGATTGAATTGATGCTTTGGGTAATTTGACATAGAATGACTGTCAGACCATTTGAAGCATTTTATTTTATTTAGTTATAACAAATATATTTTTATTCAATTTTTTGTTCCTCCTTTGTGATCAAACCTTTGATTTGTGAACTAACTTTATGATCAAACCTTCACAGAAAAATATGAGGTCAAACATGTTCTGTCTTTTCAAAAAGTTCTAGAAAAATTAGTCCAGTATTTCTCTAGCTAAATGTCTAAAATCAAAAGTATCATATGCATTTTGGGCCATATTGTATATCGTAAACAAACACAATGATCCTGATATTTAAATAAATGTACATAAAATATTTTTCTTTCTTTTGAAGTTACAAGCTCTAATATTAAATATAAACCAATATGTTTATTATTAACCTAATATTTAAAATAAAAGAAAAAAAATCAAATATCAGACTTTTAGAATTTTGATTTATACTTTTGCAACAAACAATGATGTAAACAATTTATTTAGAAAATTTCAATACATTGTAATTAAATTTCAGAAACATTTAACCTTTTATTACAATGCCTGAGATTTATTTTTTAATATTAATATAATTATGCTTACATAAAAATATAAACATGAGAAAATAACAATATAAAGTTTTTATTTTAAACAAATCAGCATTACAATAACAAGTTTTTACATTAAAAACCTTTAAAAACATAATAATATTGCTACAGACATGTATAAAAATCCACAATTAAAACATAATTTTTTAAACATTAATATGTTTTAAAATGACCAATGTTCAAATGCATTATGTATAAAAATTAACAGGCTCAAAAAGCATTATGTCTAAAAATTAACAATTAAAATGATTTTTTAAAGGCTAATATGTTTTAAAATGACTAATGCTCAAATGCACTTTATCAAATTTACAGTAAATCAGATTAAATATAATAAATCAGTTTGATTAAAATTTTATCATTCTGCTTTTCTGTGTAAATTCTAATTAAATATTTCCTTATATTATTTAGCAAAATGATGTAAGTGCATATATTTGTGCTATCAATGAGAATATAGGTATTTATTATTCTGTATTTGTTCAGCTGTTTTCTGTCTTTAAGTAAAACTGTCAGTCAACATCATAATTTGATCATATTAAAGGAGAACTCAATTAATCCTCCATGAATGTGCTTAATTTGCTTTCCTTCTTGTTTTTCTTAATTCTATATCTCAAAATCATTTTTGATAGCTTCTTCTTAATTAACAATAGTTTTTTATGAGTGTATGTTTTGTTTGTTTCCTATTTTTTTCCCCTTCCATTTACATATTAAATTACTGCTTACTTTATTTGTAAATAGTTTTAATAGTATAGTTAAAATATTTTGTTTTTTTGGTTACCTACAGTTTAAAATAATATAAGATCCTTTTAAAATGAATGATTATAATTTTTTTATAATATTCTCATAAATATATATCCGGAATACATTCCAAGCATTTTCACCTTTGATTTTTATAATCTAAATTACAATATTTTAATGAATTAAAACGTTATAGAATAGCCCGTCTCGTATAAGATAACAAATACTATAAAGTTCCATTATTAATCTGAACTCAATTCGAAGTTATTAACACATTGAGTTGAGTCAATTGCGTTAAAATTCAAGTATGATCCAATGGAGGATTAATGTAAAATATGATTTCTCACTGATATTAATGACAATGATGACAATCATTTCTAACAGCAATTTTTTGCTTCAATCGAGACAATACATTGAATAAACCACTAAGACTATTAACTAAAGAATAAAGTGCACCAGTTGAAACTGTCTGTGCACAATTATTTAAATCTTTTTTATCTGTCTGAATAAATTTATGTTGGCATGACTTTGAAACACACTTAAGTGGCCTTTTTGAAATTTCATAAACAAATGTTTCAGAATCATCATCAGTATCCCAGCTATCATCATCCTCCAAAAGTAAATCAGCAGATGTATTAACAGAATTATTAAGAATGTTAGTAGGTATTTTATCTGTTTTTATAAAACCAAGCACAGTGACTGCAGTGCTAGATAAAGGCACACAATTAAACATTTTCTTTTCCTTTGAAGTTACAGATCCTTTACAATATCCATTTTTCGTGTTAAATAACTCATGTATAGGTCCCAATATCAATCGCAGGCAAATTTGTTGAGAAACACCCAAAAAGGGTTTAAAAACATTACCATTCAGATTGTCAATAAATAAAACAACAGCTCCCGGCTTCAGTTTGTCACCAATAACCTTAAAAATATAATAAGGAAAAAAAATTAACTTTATGCATAACACAGAAATTTTAAACATTGTAATAAAGTAAAAGATTTACAAAATTAGATTAAAATTATATCATCAATTTTAAATTTAACTTTACAATATACATCTAAATTTTTAATTTTTTTTGAAAAAATAAAAATTATATATATGTATATATAAGGTTATTCAAAAGTCTTATAAAATTTAAAATTTGATAGAGAGCATATTAAGTAGAAGCCCTCAAATCTGCAACCCTAAAATTTGTAAATGTTGAAATCCGTACATCATCCCAGATGTAAACGATGAAATTTTCAGTTCAGGTGTAGGGACAAAATTGCAGATTTTTTTAGTTTTATATCATTTTGTATATATTTTAATGTGTGATTCTCAATAATATGACTGAAATAACATTTCTTCATGAAGGAAGTATAAATTTATTTTGTGAAAAAAAACAAAAATAATAATAATAATAAGATATTGCTGATATCATTGATAATCACGATCTTTTTGACAAGTATATTGATGCATTAATGAAGCATTTTTGGTTATTAAGACTGACTAAACCTGAAATAAAACCAGGGATATAGTAGAGGGTGTGCGGGGGTATACATCGTATACCTTCAGGATTTTTTAAAGGAACACCATATACCCTCTGTTTCTCAAGAAAACTATAGTATACACACTCTAGAGTATACCCTCATCATTGAGCGTGTGCCCTCTGCTTAGAGCATATATCCTCTGTTATTTTTATGACAACATCTTTGAATAAAACTTCCTTACTTTATGATTTTGATGTGAATTAGATGACCTTTATGAGACAAATTTCATTGAATGATTCAAGAAAAATGTATCTCATCTTTATTATGCATAGTTAGTTATACATTATTAATTATTTACTTGAGCTTAATTTTTTAATACTGAGTGTCTCATTCCAATCTGAACACAACTACGACTCATAGCTTTAAACAGACATGCTACTTATCTGCAGAAATGTGGAATTCCACTTTTCTAGTGATGAATTTTATTATTTCTGGGATAGATGCAAATATGCATTAATTTTTTTACATTTTTATATGGGGGGGGGGGGGGTGACAGATGAAGTACAACAAAAACACCATTACAATATTAAACCTCACTATATTGGGCAAATTTCTTCAAAGGATTATTGGAAAAATGCAAATTTCTCCTAAGGATCAGGAAAAAAAAAAAAAAAACTACATTTATCAAACGATCATGGAAAAAAATGCTATTTCCTTCTAAGGATTGCATGAGTTAACGTAGTTTCCAACAAAGGATTTCTGAAAAGATGCAATTTATGTAAAATGATTGTGGGAAAAGATGTGATTTTTGTCAAAAGATGGTAGGAAAAACGCTATTTTCATGAACATGTCAAAGAGTTATAAAAATTACTCTATTTTTGTAGAAAGATCATGCAAAAAAATGTGAATTTTTTGAAAGATCAATGAAGCAGGCAGTTCAAATAATATGAAACCTGATTTCGAAAAAGTTCTTTTAAGATGATGCTGATGGAGACAACACTGATAAATACGTTTTACTAATCCTCCAAGCTCTGGGAAACTATCATATGATCAATGGCAAATCCAACGGTGAGGTCACAGAGGTCATGACTATCTCTACCCCTTGAACCAGGGACGTGCAAAGAAAAAACTGCACCCGGGGCAAAGTTTCAATTTGGCACCCGCTCCACCAACTTTTTCTTCTGACAGTCTAAAAAAGACTTCCATAGTATAAATTTGATGCCCTCTAAATTTCCGCATCTGGGGTGACCACCCTCTTTTTCACATCATGCTGACCTGAACTGCAGAAATATTCTATCTCAGAATTAATTGATTAATGTTTAAAAAACTATTTTGCCCCCCCCCCCCCACTCCACTGCAAGGCCATAACTACCAATGGGGCACTGCCCCGGGGCTACATAGCCTGAGGGGCCCCAACTGGTGGTTAAAAAAATTACTGATTTTAGTTTCTAGTCTAACTTCCTCTAAAATGCCCAATACCTAGCTAAAAGTTAGTAATGGAAAAATTCAAAGTGCTAGAGCAAATGTTTTTGCATGCCTGCCGATATACTCCATACGATTCACATGCAAAAGAAGCTCTAGAGCAGACAGCAGAATGTTGAGTCGAATATGTCATGTCGCGCCAGCATGTTTGAATTACCACCGAAGCTAGTATAAGGAAGAAAATATGGACTTCTGATCAGTTGAATAATATAAAAAGCATCTGAAAAATTCTAGAAAATCATTCTTCTTATGAGCAATTCCATCTCAGCTCAGGCAGGGCATGTCAAATCACCATCACAGATTTTTTTCAAAAAAATTCAGTAGTTAGAACTAAGTGATTTATAAAATTTCCTAAAACGATTTTTCCCTAAAAAATTTATTTCTCTGATTACAGCACTTTAAAGTTCATGGTAAAATTGGCAGTTTTCAGAAAAACTGAAAAACGCTATATTTTGAAATGAACACAATACCAAACATATTCAGTCAATTTATTTTTTATAAACAGTTATTAAACTGAATTTTACTTTGGCATAGTTTTAAAAAATATAGTGACATTTTTACTTAATTAAAAAAATTAGATTTTAAGTACAAAAAATATAATTATTAGTGAATTTAAGATTTTTTTCCAGAATGAAAAAAAATATTTTAAAGCTAAACATTGATAGCAATCCAAAGACCTTTAATGGGAGTTTTACAGCGAATTTTATTTTAACTCTAAGGTGCTTACAACTTTTGTAATTCAATTTTAAATTATGCAAAATTTTGTAAAATCACTACTTTTGAAATGCAATTTCTCAAAAACACCATTTTTTAAAAATTTGATAATATGCTCAATTCATACCTTATTAGTCTCTAATAAATACCTTACAAGCAAATCGTGTGTTTTTGTTTAGAAAATTTTATATGATTTTTTGAAAGTAACATGTTGCATGTATTTTTCAACAGACCAGAAAGGCAAGCTCTTCCTTATTTAACCGAACTTGTAATGTAATTAATATTTCAAACTAAAAAATACATCACTAGTACATAATTATTACTGTTAAATTATAGCTAATCATTTCCTTAAATTTAAAATTGCGTAAAATACAGCCAATAATAAAATTAGTATTGATCATATGTCATTTCATTCCATACTCATAAATGTGCTAAATTCATCTACAGTGTGTTAAATATTTTGTTATATAGTATGTATATTATATATTAAAATGCAAATACATACATTACAACTGAATTAGATTTTTTTTCAAGTTTAGTTTTTTCCAATTAGTTTTTTTTTTTTCCTCAGAAAACCAGAAGATCAAGCTTTTTCTTATTTCTCTGTATTTATAATAATATTTTTTAATGAAAAAATAATAATATGCACATTATTATGGCAGATAAATATAAGCTAATCTTCAAAAATTCCTATTCATAAAATTAAATAAGCCAAACCCCTTAAAAAAAATCTGCGCTTGTGATGCATTTTGACTTTGCTGAAAATTACTCACTAATACTGCCAAATGAAGTACAAAGCCATCACTGGCAGAATACTCAGATATCGTTAGTTACCTGCACAGCATACTTTAGAGAAGAAATAAAGAGTTTTATCATAGTTTCTGATGATTAACTCATGATACAGCTCATGCTGTTTGTGACATAGAAAAAGTAAAAAAAGAATTATTTAAGTTGTACCAATTACAAACACTGGAATCACCTGTGTATATATTAGATGGAGCTGGAGTACATTTTAAAAACAAGTATCAGTTTTATGAATTGCACAAAAATAAAATGTACTGAAGTAGAGGATATTTTCAGGTACTGGCCATGTTAAAAGTGCATGTGATGCTATTGGGGACTGAGACAAGCACTATGCAACAAAATTTAATCTCCAAAATTATCCAATAAAAGCTATCCAAAATTCTGTCTCATTTGTTGCTGAACTATCTTCTCTGCTAAAAAATAACATTCTAGTCCATCCAGACAGAAATATTATTCAATCCTATAGAACTAATAATGAGAAAGAATATGCTAATGCAAAATCTATTGTTGGTATTAGATATAAACATTATAGGGTGATTGTAAATAATGAAAATTATATGGAACGAGCAAGTAAAAATGAATTGACAAAATTTGAAACCTTCAGCCAAATAAAAAGACAATATTCAATACATAGTTTCCAAATCGGTGATTTCATTGGATGCATTTATGAAAATAATTGGTGGATAGGACAAATCAATGGTATATCAATCACAAGAACTAAATGACATTAAAGTATCATTCATGTACCCAACATGGTCCATAGATAAAGCATTCTAGTGGCCAAAATAATCTGGAAAGAAAAAATATGAATGTGCATTACCATTGGAAAATGTGCTTCTAGAAACAGAAAAACCAGTTACAATAGGACAATCTGAGCGACTTCATACCTTCAACGATAAGGAGTTGAAGTTAATTTAAGAAACCTTCACTACCTAATTCTTCTGTTATGTATGTATTTGCACATTAATATATTATATCCATACTATATAACAAAATTTTTGCACACTGTAGATGGATTTAACACATTCATGAGTATGGAATGAAATGACATATGATCAATACTAATTTTATTATTGGCTGTATTTTACGCAATTTTAAATTTAAGCAAATGATTAGCTATAACTTAACAATAATAATTATGGATTAGTGATGTATTTTTTAGTTTGAAATATTAATTACATTACAAGTTCGGTTAAATAAGGAAGAGCTTGACTTTGTGGTCTGTTGAAAAATACACGCAACATGTTATTTTCAAAAAATCATACAAAATTTTCTAAGCAAAAACACACGATTTGCTTGTAAGGTATTTATTAGAGACTAATAAGGTATGAATTGAGCATATTATCAGATTTTTAAAAAATGGTGTTTTTGAGAAATTGCATTTCAAAAGTAGTGATTTTACAAAATTTTGCATAATTTAAAATTGAATTACAAAAGTTGTAAGCGCCTTAGAGTTAAAATAAAATTTACTGTAAAACTCCCATTAAAGGTCTTTAGATTGCCATCAATGTTTAGCTTTAAAATATTTTTTTTTCATTCTGAAAAAAAATCTTAAATTCACTAATAATTATATTTTTTATACTTAATATCTAATTTTTTTTATTAAGTAAAAATGTCACTATATTTTTTAAAACTATGCCAAAGTAAAATTCAGTTTAATAACTGTTTATAAAAAATAAATTGACTGAATATGTTGAATATGTTTGGTATTGTGTTCATTTCAAAATGAAGCGTTTTTCAGTTTTTCTGAAAATTGCCAATTTTATCATGAATTTTAAAGTGCTGTAATCAGAGAAAAAAATTTTTTAGGGAAAAATCCTTTTAGGAAATTTTATAAATCACTTAGTTCTAACTACTGTATTTTTTTGAAAAAAATCTGTGATGGTGACTTGACGCATATCAGTACTGTCTGCCTGAATTGAGATGGAATAGCTCTTATGTAATGCATAAAATCAAAAAAAAATATATCAAAATCCATCTTTCAAAAGGTTTTTAAACAGAAATGTATGATTAAGTTACATAAATTCAAAAATGAACCTAAACTAAACACTCTTTAAAGTATTTAACCAATCAGTAATCTGCATTTTTTCCCTTATGCTAGCTTTAGTTAGATCGGCAAAAATTGCGTTGCTGCCAGGTGCCTGTCGAGTAAGGTTGCCCAATTCTACGTTTGTAAGTCATTTTTGGGCTTATCATACCGTGAACCTTTAAACAATGAAAACTGCAAAAACAAAAACTGTCCCCCTCCCTCACCTCTGTAAAGTACATTTACAAAGAGAATTTTACTAATTTTCTAATGATCGACTTATTTTTTAAATTTAAAATATGCAATGATAAAATATATAATACTGAAATATGTAATTTCCCTTGTCCTATATTGATTCATTAAAACCTTGAATATGGAATTAAAAAAAAATCCGCTTTATACAGGCTTCTTTATGCTATATCATTCTTAGATTCTTCTATGCATTGGCATACCCCAGACAGGATGATTTTAACTATACCACGCTAAATATAGATGTGAGAAAAATCAACAAAAAAATGGTCGTTTTGCACCCTGCCGTTCTGGTGTGCAGGGCTCATCCCCCCCCCCCCCTTACCTTTGTTTCAGTCCTGGGAGGGGAGGGGGGTCTTTCAGATAATAAATAACTTGATTTTGAAAAAAAAAAAAAAAATTCAGATAGTACTAATATACACCACTGATAAATACTTTATGATAAAGATGCAAGCTCTAAAAGGCTTTACTAATAAATGTTTTTTTTTTTTTTTTTTTTCCCCACAATTTGTTGTTGAATTTTCTTTAACTGAATACTTCACTTGGCATAAATATGAATCACATTTTGCTTTATCCTTTGATACTTCAGAAAAGTATATTCACTTTTTATTTCTTTTCTTTTCATAATAAAATACATATAAATGTATCAACAAACCCGTACGAAATCCAAATCACTTGAGATTTCAAAATATTGATACAAACAGAATGATAAGCAAACACTCGATGCAGAAATAACTGAAACTGGCACCTATTGTCAGAGTCAGAACACAATTTCACATCTTTACCGCATTCATAAATTACATGAATGTAAACAGCATCTAAAGTTAGTTTCACTTTGTTCAGTTGCGTATTGACATGGTAACGACCAGCGTCGTGTGAAAGAAAGAATCGAAGGGGGAGATTGCCTCGGGTGCAGAAATTTATACAACCAACATCATTTCGAGAGGAAGGAGTGCCAAATTGAAACTTTGTCCCGGGCACAATTTTCTTTTTGTATGTCCCTGGTAATCACTAACAAGTCATATTTCTAAGTAACAATTCAGTACTTCGTATCTTAGAAAACATCAGTTTCTTAGTAACAAATATGTGTGGTTTGCAACAGCTCTACTAACAAGATGCAACAATTGAAAATAGTTGACAAAACTGTATTCAACTGCACAAATAATTAATAACTTCAATGAATAATTCTTTTTTCTATAAATTAAGAAATATAAACAGAGCAAATCTTAATATAGAATAGAACTTAGTACTATGTTTACATTGCAATAATTTAGAAAGTTACAATATTCAAGTTGGAAAAAAAATATTTTGATATATCTCTATAGGTTTTTCAAAAACTATCTCAAAATTCACTTAATCAGAAAATCTATTCCCTACTAGCGAGTAAAATAATGTATTCCCCCCTCTCTGAATGAATATGATTAGAGCTCAAAATATAAACTGCATTGACACCAAAATTAGACTTCAAGTCAGTAGTATTAAAATCTTGCTAGGGATTTAAAATAAAAAATATTTATCAAGTCTAACACTTTGAAGCATCATCCCAAAAAATTTTTAATTTTTCCATAGAGCTAACATGGTGATTTAGCTCTTTATTGTTGTAACTTATTTTAAACTAAGAAAAAGGTGTCCATTTACTATAAGCAGCATGTTCCATAAAGGTTAAAATTCGCGGTCGCCACCGGCCACAGGGCAACTAAATGTAAAAAATTGGCGACTTTATGTTATGCATCTGATTGCCAAAATGGCGATCAATCATTTCTGAAAATTAAAAAGAAAAATCGGTCAAAAATCTGAAAATTAGGACATAAAATTCATCGCGAATTTCGACAAATGGTCACCGAAAATAACCAATTTCGCCAATCATTTGAAGAACAATCGCTAATTTCATCAAAGGATCGCGGGAAATTGCAAATTTAACCAAAGGATTTCAAAAAATTTCGGTGAAAACTCTTGGAAAAAAAGTAAATTTCGTCAAGAAATGATGAAGATACGTTAAAATTCATCAAAATATCGCGAAAAAATGGCAAACTTTTTCAGGAGATCGCGAAAAACCGGCAAACTCTCTGAAATATCAGGAAAATAAACGCAAACTTCTAAAAAAAAATTCAAGAATAAACGTTAAACTTCTTCAAAAAATCTCGAAAAAATTACAAACTTTTCCAAAAAATGGCAAAATTTCTCCATAACATTGCAAAGAAACCGCAAAATTTCTCCAAAAGATCGTGAAAAAATGGCAAAGCTTCTCCAAAAGATTGCGAAACTACGGGAATTTTGTCAAAAGATCGCAAAAAAAAGGAGATCTCATCAAAAAATCGCAAAACTGACAGATTTCGACAAAAAATCACGAAAAATGGCAGATTTCGTCAAAAGATCGCAAAAAAAAAAACAGCAAATTTCTTCAAAAGATCGAGCAATCCTTAACCAATCGTGGAAAATATTACTAAATTCATCACGTAGTCAGAAAAAAAAAAAAAAATCGCCATTTTCATAATTGGTGATGGAGAAAAAATCATAAGCTTGAACGAAGTTATGGTTTTCTGTACATATAAAATAGTTGTTAACTATTTAATATTCTGATTAGAAAACGAAGAAACCAAGGAATTCCAAGAAACCAAATTCTATATTTAGGCAAAATAATGTTAGTGTAGTATGAAATTGTACATATTGACAGGTAGTGAGGTAGCTATTCGTTTACACATATCCAACTATAAAAATACGGTGTATTTATTATAGAAAATGCTATAAAACATTTTAAGGGGACACCAAGTATCTTTGAAACCATCTTTTCAATTTTAAATAATCTGTAATATATGTGTATATGTATGTAATATACTGTAATGTAATTTTATTCTTGTGTATGTAAAAAAAAAAAAAAAAAAAGAAAGAAAGAAATTCAGAAAACTCTCAATTTAAATATTTCTTAAAAAATAACTATAAACTTGAATGTTAAATCCTTATACAAAAATATTAAATGCATATGAAAAAAAGTTTTAAAAAAAAAATCTCAATTAACAAAAAAGCCTTAGTATTTTTCAAACAAGCAAAATATAAAAACATAAACTGTGAGAAAAATCAGTTTAAAGCTTTTATTTATAGAGATCATTGTGCTGGATTTATGAACATAATTTACAATGTCTCACAATGACAATATGATTGTCGTGTAGGTAAAAATGAGGTGTCAAAACATTCACAATTATAGAAGCTTTCATTTAATATTGCAAAAAAAAAAAAAGGAAAATATATATTTTGACCATTTTTCAAGGCACTGTGATCCCTTAACATAAGAAATATGTCAATGCAATATCCAATACAATGTAATTCACAAACTCTAAGCATAAATGTTGTGAAAAATGACATAAAAATTTCTTTACATGATATTTTTTTCCCTCAGTGGCAACCTTGATAGTAATTTAGTGGGGCCACTAACTTGACAATAGTGGCTACTAAACATTCAACCTCTACTGGCCACTGGCTACTAATACAAATATTGCATTTTAACCTTTAATGTTCCATGTTAAACCTGAAAAAATGCTGTGCATATAATTTATACAAAACCTTATAATGAGATAAATATAGTAAATAACAAAATATATACCTGAAGAGCCGACACTGAAGTTGATGATCCTAAAATTGCTGAAACAAACTTAACCATACACACAATATCAGCTTCAGATAAAATTGTCACAATATTAGAAGGTAGATTATGAAGAAGGTCAACCTCAATTAACTTAAATTTGAAGTTTGGGGCATTTATAAATTTTTCTGGCACATCTTTCACTTTACCACTAATCAAATTTCCAATTATCCGCT
Organism: Maratus speculifer; assembly: GCA_964019185.1. Lineage (NCBI taxonomy): Eukaryota > Metazoa > Arthropoda > Arachnida > Araneae > Salticidae > Maratus > Maratus speculifer. The sequence continues at coordinate 83,551,738 of OZ025289.1, read as the reverse complement.
TGAAGGAATTACGCCAACCACCACAAATATCAAGAACAGTAACCTCCACAACTTTTTGATAATAATTTGGAAACAGAGCAAGAACTTTAAACAATCCAACAATATCAGAGCCTGGACCACCTCCTAAACAGCAGATCTTCAATGTTTCTTTCTTCTTCAAAGTTGATTTTACTTCTTTTTTACAAATCAATCTAGAAAAGTATTTAGTGACAAGTGCAGTATGTAGGGATGCATATTTGTAAATATATGCACAACGATTAGGAGGTACATTATAATCTAAAAAAGTTTGCCCATGAGTCAATGATTTTCTACTGTAAGCCCCTGATACTGATTTTGCAGCAGTCTTCAGAGATTCCTCTTTAATATTAAAGGCTTCTATTTCATCTTCAATTATAGATTTATAAAAATGTGTAGTCATATTTTCATCAAATTCTGTTATTCAAATTAGACTGCACCTGAAAAAAAGAAATGGGGCAAATAAATGAGAGGAAATTTAACTTCAAAACAAATTATAAAAATAATCTAAAATATCTGTCAACAACACATATTAATTTTTAATCGCGATAATATTTTAGAATTTGACTTTCATTTAAAATATTTTATAACTTTAAAAACGAGAGCAAATACATAAGATGGAGAGAAATTAAAAACTTGAATCTTATTACCATAGGCAACTATCAGTGATACTTGCAGGTTACACTATTCACGAAATATTAGAGAATTTAATGCATTTTGAAATTTTTTGATTTTTCTAAAAGTCAAAACTTATCAAAAGCTGATGTTTTGTTTTTGTAATTTATTTTTAAGTATTTGTTTACAAATAATCTTCTATTGAAAATAATATGCAACACTTCCATAAAAGGCAATCGCGAGCTGTCTTAGCATAAAACAGCCTCCTCTAAAAGATATCAGTTATCAATACTGAATCATAGTTATTTTTAAAAAACACAATTTATTCCTTGTAACAAAAAAAAAAAAAAAAAAAAACATAATATACGCAATAACAAATTCATTAAAAAAAAAAAAAAGAAAAGAAAATTACATACTTAGAAGTTAGAATGCTCTAGGGGAATCCCCTAATGCATTTGCTACTGTGCTTAAAAACAAATTTTAAAAATAGCTACAGCAAAAAACCGTAGGCATAGATAGTAAAAAATGCCTAAAAGTATAAAATCAATCAAATTAAATCTGCAATTAAAGCCATTACGGAAAATTGTCACACAGGCTAAAGAAACTACAAACGAATCTAATTTCAGATATGATCATGAAAAAAACAAACGGTCGCGGGAATATCGGATGGACACAGCCCGTGAATCACGTGACAAACCGGAAGAGGCGAAGTCTGAATCAAGGGCCGTGTTCAGCTGTTACGCGCGCTGCACGCGCACGCTAGGAGCCACGGACATGGAGTGGATACTTATACTTGGTGGGATGTGCGTTCAGTCCTCGCTACTGTGCCACCAGTTACTGTAACTGTTCGCTCAGTAACAGATGGAGAACAGATCAAGGATGTAATTACTTGTAGTGCCAATTATAAAGATAATCTGTTACAAATGGAAGTGAGCTGGCTGGTCGAATGGTCAGAGTGCTGAGCTTGAACCCAGACGATACAGGTTCGAAACCTGCGCGGGCCAAAAGTTGGTTTGTGTTTTTTTTTTTTTTTTTTTTTTTTTTGTTGCTTTTTATTAATAAATAAGACATTTTTATTAAAGGTAAAATTTATATTAATAATACAGAAGCACATGTATTTCTATTATAATAATAAAATACTTATTTAAATATGAGAAAATGAGATTTTTGCGGAGAAAGTTTTAACATTCCAAATTTAGAATATTAAAAGGATAATTAGAACGATATTAATATCGTTCCAAAGTGATTTATATATATATTAAGAAAATGAAACAAAAAGTTTTCTGCGAAAATATCCGTATACGCATAAAATAATTAATGTTCTTTTTTTTTTTTTTTTGAAAATTTTAGAAGTAATTTTTTATTGAGATTAGGATGCAAATATAATGCATGCGTGGATATTTTACGGTGTTAAAATCAAAATGGAAAATATTATAAAAGCAAAATGTAAAAGATATACATTTTTTTAAATTAAGAATATCTGCATACATATATTTTAAAGAAGTGAAATATTTGGAGTTTGCCTTCTAGTTTTATAATGAATAAAGTATGATTAGAATGTTTATAATTTTTCTATTAAAAGTATAAATAAGTGTTTTGCTTATACTAACATAATTTCGGATGTCGTTTGTTTTTCATATTTTATGACATATTTTGGCCTGTTATCCACACGGTATTAAAATATACAATCATTAAATAAGAAATATATACATACTAAAACTTCTTCTGAAAAATTATCTAACTAACAATGCAAATTCCATTGAAATCAATCCAGTATTGTAGATTACAAATCAATCTTGTAATATGTGGATACAGGGCGATCGCTAAGACTTTTTATTGGTGGGGGAGAAAACCTTAATATTGTCAAGTCAAATTTTTATATTCGCCAACTCGTTTTATAATTTTGCCAAGTTAACGCACTTTGAAAATGTAATACAGTTCTTATTTGTAAAAAAATTAATAATATTCCCAATTAGAGCTGTAACTTTTGCAAATTCTATCAAAAATAGAAAATGTATTGCAGTTTTTATTCAAATTTTAATTAAATTTGACATAAAAGTTTTAAATTTGCAAAGTGTAACAACATTTGTCAATGTTTTGGGAGGGTACTCCCCCCCCCCCCCTTAGCTAGTCCCCCGTGTGGATATCTCAACCTTGGTTTATCAACAGCATTCTATTAATTACAACAATAGAATCAACAGTATTCTATTATTTAATACGAAAAGTATAAAGCAACTGATAAATGATTTTTAAATAAATAAAAATAAAATTATTAAAAAAATTAAATCACCAATTGTTAAATTGTATCAGTCAACCTACCAACTTTGACAACAAACAACGTGCAACCAATAAGAGATAAGCACAAAACGCACAATCACGTGATCAAATCGCCCATCATTTTTTTTGCGTCGCGCGCGTCAAGGTTTGAGCAGGGTTGATTGTCATTTTTTAAATGCTAATCGGGCTTAATTACATGAAATAGGTCACGTGATACTTTTCCGGAATACTTTGAATTTTATTTGAGTGGTCACAGGTATGTATTTCTGTTACGAAAATCATATTTTGAAAGGATAAAGAGATATGGTATTTGTATTTACCAATTCTGAACCATAAAAATAATACAATAATTGAATAAGTTTAAAATTCTCTTCTTCGATAGTACATACTCCAAGCAGAATCTTCTGAGCGCGCGCGCACAAAAAAAGCCGCTTTTGAACACGGCCAAGGTTTACCAGAACACGTTGTAATCGGTCGATCTACACATTGTTGCCTTTGTTGTGAATTATTTGCTTGCGGGGGGGGAAAAAATGTGGTTTTAAAGTCCGAAAACTTTAAGGATTCGGAAAAATCATTCCAAGAATTTAAAGAAAAAAAGGTAGCCGAATATTCGGCTACCTGAATAGTAACTGCTAGGCCGAATATTCGGCCCAATACCAAATATTCGGCTTGCCGAATAATTTTATATTTTAAAGTTTAAAGGCAATAAAATGTTAAATTTTAAAACAGTTTTACATGATATTTAAAATAGATATTTTAATTTTGATAATCAAGAGCTTTTTTCAAGTAAACTTTATGCTGAAGAAAATCTGCTTTGAGTTATTTAAGAAGAGGATAGTTATAAAACATTTTTAATTAGTAAAATATTAAATTTCATGAATTCTTCTATGAATTAAAACAAATGAATAAAATTTTCTATAATTCTAAAACAAACATTTTAAAATCAAAGAGAAATTGTGAAAAAATTGTACAGGATCATATATTATTTGTTTGTAAGGAAGAGACCAAAGTAAAAGTAAATAAATAATACAATCTATTCAAATTTTATTTGGTGGCAACTCTGCAAGAATAACTATTTTACTCCCATTTATTAAGTGAGGAAATTTTTAAATACATCCTAGATAGGTGTCAGGAATGGCAGACCGAATATTTTGATATTCGGTCAAGCTGAATAGTTTGATATTCAGCCAAGCTGAATATTTGGTACACTGAATAGTTTGAAATTCAGCCAAACCGAGTATTCAGCAACATGGTCGAATAGGTCAAATACCGAATATTCGGTGCATCCATACATCTGATGTGCATAATATAAATAAGTCGCCATAGACCTATCTACTGATATGTCACATGAGATGTGTCCTTAAAATTTTGAAAAGAACTCGGGGGGGGGGGGAATTAATTAAGGGGCATCAGATGTGTATAATATGAATAAGATTTTATTGAATTTAAAACAATATGTCACATGAAAGGGGTACTCAAAATTTAGAAATAGCCTCTTCCATTGACCTTAATTTCCCATTTTTTCCAATATTTCAATGTTGAAAAATAACATTTATTTGAATGCTCAGTGAAAACTCATTCAAAACATAATAAATAGCTGATCTGAAGAAAAATGAGAAAATTGCCCCTTATCCCACCAAAGATAAACTTCACCTACAGGGTTAGCAAGGTTTTGGACACAACAGTAAAAACCCTGGTATAAACTGTACTGTCCAAAGCCGTTCTGTCTAAAATTGTAAAATTCTGTCTATATTTTGTAGTAAAATTATATTTATCAGAACAATGCTAAAAGTTTTAAAAAATGGCAAAAAGATTACAATATAAAATTACTAATTTAGTATCAACAACCTAACTATCCTACGTTATATTACGCAACAATTTAGTAGTAACAACCTTATTGCCTTATCTAACAAAGTGATTACATTAAAATGAAAAGGATTTTAATTTAATTATGTATAAAAATTTTAATGTTTTTTATTTAAATAATAGTTGTTAATAGAAGTACCAATAATTTTATGAAGAATAGATTCTGATTCTATTACTGAAAGTCCCAAGAGTTGTCACAATTGATAAATGAAGTTCAGGTTCAGCATACTGATTAAACAAGCTTATGGCTGGCAACTATGTATATGTGTATATTAAGAAATAATATAAATAAAAATAATTAATTTTGTTTGATTATTGTACAGGGTTGTTTGATTTAAATCAGTTGATTTTTTAAAAAAATTCTTTGATTTAAATCAGTTTTTTGAACATTGATATTTACAGGCTGAAAAAGGATCAAATCAATCCTTCATGTTAGAGTAAAAGTTAAAATCATTCCTTTCAGATTAAAAATTACATTTTAGTAACATTAAATGAAGCTTTTATAAACTGAATATTGTATTTTGTTATGAAAGTAAATGCAACTGCATTAAAAATATTATGTATTGGTAGTACACTTCCCAAAACTATTGATAAATTAACACAATTTTTTAAAAGTTTTTTTCTTTCCTATATGATTTTTTCCATTTTTTGCAAATAATATACTGAAGCTAAATCTATTTAATATAACAGTATTTTCAGTGGAGAATTACTTCGTCTGATGGAAATTATAAATAATTTAGAAGTTTATTTAATGCTTACTTGCAAATTACAATATCATCCCTGATGTTTACGTATTGATCATATAATGTGACAGATACATGAACTATTTATGATATAATAAATATTTGGGCTGTTTGTCTAACATAAAATGAATTTGTGTTTCATGTTCCTTCTATCATTGAAAATACTCTAATTTCTGTTATCGATTCTATATTCATTCCTTGTCAATTAAGCGAGATTGTTTACTGAAATTGTGAATGGCAGGGGGAGATGGAGATAACAGTGACAACTAATAGCTTCACACTTTTGATTATGTGACTGCTTTGTGAATCATTAGAATATTTGGGACAAGAATACCATTTACTCCTCTAAAGCAAATTACACTAAGTATAGTAGTAAAAAATGCATATGGACAAGTTATTCAGAAACACTTTTTAAAATATTTCTTCCCATGCTTCAAGGAAAGTGCAATCCTTTTTGGATTTTTTTTTAAAAAAAACATTGTAACAAAGTTTCTTTATTAGAATGGTGGAAAACATTTTTACTCAGGAGTTCGAACCCAATTCAGGCCCGTCAACCTAATCATTCAGAGTTTTCCATGGTTTTCTTCGAACCTTGGGTTTCATTGCTTAAATTCGGATTGGGTTCCCTTAGAAGACCTTCTCCCCCCCCCCCCCCCCCATGGGGGGAACCTCCCAATTAGGTCTTACATCCCTTGTGTTGATAATTAGCTATTATAAGCACAATCAACTGTTTTTGCTCAGATATTTGTGTTATCAGATGACAAGGGGAATGTAAAGAAAGCGATAGAACAGCTCTTTACAGCAGCAGATACTTTTCCTGTATGTAAAGAATTTTTTCATTATATGGTTTTACCTAATCTAAACTTAGAAATAAGTCAAGAAATAATAAAGCTGCAAAATTAGTGTTCCTATATAAAATCTTAAATGTAGGAATAACTAAATATGTAAATAAATAATAATTACAAAATAAAAAATAAGATTTTGTAAAATATTGAATTGTTTGTAATCTATTAGGGGGACCGGAAAGTAATGTCGTTTTTTCACTTGCCAATAATTGTTGATCTTTAATCAGATGATTATGTACTTCAATGCCGTGTTTAAGATATGTTAAGGTTAAAGTGACTCGTTTACTCATAAATAATTAATTCATAACTTTTTTTGCAGGTTTAGCTAACATGACGAGCCAAAAACCAGAAGAAGTAAATATCCGACATTGTATGCTGTTTGAATTTCGCAAGGGTAGTAAAGCAACTGTTGCTACGAAAAACATTTGCGATGTTTATCCAGGTGCATTAGACATTCGCAAATGCCAAAGATGGTTTGCCAAATTCAGATCCGGCAATTTTGATCTTTCTGATTCGCATCGATCAGGAAGACCAACAACTTTAGATAATGACGTATTAAGGGCAGAAGTGGAAGAAAATCCATGTCAAACAATCGAAGAACTGTCACACACTCTTAACCAACCTTGGTCGACCATTCAAGAGCATTTGCAACAGATTGGTAAAGTAAACAGAGCAGGTGTTTGGGTGCCGCATAAGCTGTCAGAAGAAAACAAATCTAATCGATCCAGAACATGCAACTTATTGCTTCAGCAGCACAATGCAGAACCGTTTTTTGATTGTTTGATCACTGCAGATGAAAAATGGGTCCTTTATGATAATCCAACACGCAAAAGGCAGTGGCTCTCTCCAAATGAATCACCACGGAGCACTGCTAAGCCAGGTTTGCATCCGAAAAAGGCACTTTTGTGTGTTTGGTGGAGTATTCGTGGAGTTATTCATTTTGAAGTGTTGAAACCTGGACAAACTGTAAATACAGACTTTTATTGTGAACAACTGGATCGAGTAAATCAATCTTTAATTGAAAAGTGGCCAGCAATTGTCAACAGAAAAGACGTTATTCTGCAACATGATAATGCCAGACCGCACTGCGCAAGACAAACTCTGGAAAAAATTAATGAATTAAGTTGGGAGATACTGCCTCACCCACCATACTCACCGGACATTGCGCCATCAGATTATCATTTATTCAGATCTCTACAACACTATTTACGTGGTAAAAACTTTTCAAAATTGGATGATATCCAAAGTGCCATCTCGAGATATTTTGCTCAACAGCCAAATGATTTTTATCATTCCGGTATTGAAAATTTGCGAATAAGATGGCAAAAGGTTGTTGATAATGAGGGTGATTATATAATTGATTAAAAATAAAAACTTGTTTAAATTTTATTTGTTTGAATTTAATGTAAAAAAACGACATTACTTTCCGGTCCCCCTAATAATATTAAACTAATCTTATATTAATAATTTATATTATCTATTTATAAATATTCACCAATGTTGAACTGTTTACATTAAATATTTTGTCATAACTTTAAAAAATATACAATTTTTCTTGCATGATGCACATAAGTATTATATGCATATAGTACATTTAGCATTCTTTGTTGTATTTATAATGTTATTACACATTTATATGTGCTATTTGGAGTAATACATGAAGTAAAATTTTAATAACTTAAACAGAAATTTTTACGCAAGACACATAGGTATATGTCTAGAAATTTAATATTAGAATATGTTTTAAATTTTAAATCATTCATTTACTTTTTTCAACAAATTTAAAGTTTAATTATTTTGAGCTTTTATCTAGAAATTGTAATGAAATTAATAGAAATATATAAATCTATGGAGAAAAAATAAATAAATACATGCACAATACAGAAATAATATTATATTATAATAATATTTTTAAAAATCCAATTTAAATTTAAAAAATCTGATTTAAAAAAAAAAAATCATGATTTTTAACAACCTTGTTATAGTAAAATATACTGTGATCATTTTTATTTATTCATACGTTTAATAAGTGCGCCGTGGTTATATGTTGAATGTTGCTTTTTTTAAAGCTTTAGACACTAAAACCCACATGCGTCCAAAACTAGTTTTGGGCATCAAAACCCCAACCCTGTTGCCCTAAATTTATAAAATTCTTATGTGATATAAACTATGTCACAGTTTAAAAATTGATTCTGTAGTTTTCCTAATTTTAACAAATTTTCATCAATTGTCTGTGTAAAAAAGCATCTCTTTTATAAGTTTTAAAATATATATTTTCATAAAGTAAAAAGTTTTGGTCCAAATTTTAAAATTTAACTTTTATGAATGAATATACAAAATAATATCCAGATGCGAAATAACCCAAATTTGTAAAATCAATAGTTAAAATATTTTGTACTGCAATTATTAAACCCTAGTATAAAAATTTCTTTTTCTTTCCATGTTATGTGGTCTGCTGTGGAAAAAAAGTATTTCTTGAATGAATTATTAAAAATTATCTTCTCTTCCAATTGTCTTTTTTTTTTTTTTTTTTTTTTTTTTTTTTTTTAAGACCTATTCTGAAAGAGAATGAAATTTACATTGGAAATATCATAAAAATCATAGCTCAAAAATCAATATTTTAAAAAATATATATTTTTAACTAAATTTGTGTTTTTACAGTACAATCAAGATAATTTTTAGACTTTCTGAAAACCTCATCGTATTGATCAAGCTCATAAAGCTTTACAGTTATTAGAAAGTCATCTTGTGGTATTAATTTCAAATTTCTGGGATGTGTAAAAAAAAAAAAAAAGTAATCATATCTGAAAGAAATTATCAGTCTTTATCTGCTGTTGAAATGACACCTGTTTATAAATCGGTGGAAGATAATTTAAAAAACCCCTGCCTAACAAATTATAATTATAATATTTTTGGTAATGTGTCTTCAAATACTAATAGACACATTAAATGTGATTGTATTCACAACATACATTCACATTTTCTCCCTATAAAATTCAAATACCATAACAAATTAAAGGCACATTATCATTTTATTTATTTATTTATTTTGGAAGGGAGGGAGCACCTTTTTTTAATGAAATTTCTGAAATCGAAATATTTAAGCATCATCACTATACAGGTTCTACCTATGTTCAAAATTTATAGTGTCTGAATACTTGAAAGCTGAGACAAATATGTTATTTTTGGAGGGGGGGGGGGGGAGTAGACTATCTTTTCATGGTAAATTTTGAAAATTGTTTGCTTGTTGTTACCCATTGTTTTGAAAATTGTTACCCTATCAATAAATAAGTGATAGAACAAACATTGTTAAATCACGATAAAAATTCAGTAAATTGTTTTAGGTAAGCTAATATTTTTATACTTCGCAAAATTAGCAATACTTTGCCAAATCAGCGATATTTTGCCAAATCAGCAGTATTTCGCGCCAAATCTATCTTCGGCGGCGCGGCTACGATCACATGACAAGCCACTTCCTGTTTGTCAACTGATTCACGGGCTGTGTCCATCCGAATCCGATATTCCCGCGACCAAAACAAACATTGCAGAATACGATTGGTTGGTTGTTTTCTTCGATGTAAGCCAAGGAGAATTCACGGATGATCATCAAGCCGTGGCCATGTGCCATCACTGAGCTCGACATATGTCGAGCTCAGTGTGTGCCATGAACGCCGGTGTGTTCAAATGACACCATGAGCGTGTTCAGCAGTTACACGCGTCAAGCGCGCGCGCTCAGGAGTCAGGGATATGGAGTGGTTTCTTATTGCGTCTGTTCAGTGTACCGAACCAAGCGCACAGTGCTCGATTCTGTGCGCTCAGGGACAGGCTAAGAACAGGTCATGGATTTGATTTGACGGTGCTAATGTAAAGATCATCTGTTACCATCAAAGGTGAACATAATAAGCTGTGTTTATGGGTTTTTTTAATTATTATTATTGGTTGCTTTATATTAATAAATAAGACATTTTTATTAAAGATAAATCTTTTTATTAATAATACAGGAGCACATGTATTTCTATTATAATAATGAAATAGTTATTTAAATACCAGAAAATAGGATATTTTAAGAAGAAAGTTTTACATTTGAACCCATTTTAATATTCTAAGCATCGTTCCAAAGTGATTTATATATACATATTAAGCAAATGAACCAAAAAAAAAATTATAAATAAATAAATAAATAAAGGTACTGTGCGAAAATATCCGTATACGCGTAAAATAATTTCTTGATGTTTTTCATTCATTCATTCATTCTTTTCTTTTTTTAAGTACTTTAGAAGTAAGTTTAAGATGCAAATCATATTTTATAGTGTTGAAATACACAATAAAAATATTATAAAATGAAAAATGTAATAGTTACATTTTTTAAACTAAAAATATCTGCACCTATATTTTTAAAAGAGATATCTCTTTTAAAAATATTAGTCTTGCAAGGAATAAAGTATGATATGTTTTTCATTCTTTCTTTTCTTTTCTTCTAACTTTAGAAGAAAGTTTAAGATGCAAATCATATTTTATAGTGTTAAAATACACAATCAAAATATTATAAAAAGCAAAATGTAATAGATGTATATTTTTTAAACTAAAAATATTAGTTTTGTAAGGAATAAAGTATGATTAGAATGTTTATACATTTTCTCCTGATAATATTATTTAAGTACATAATATTATATAAGTACATTGTTTATATTACGAGTTATATTAACATGACTTTGAGTGCCATTTGTTTCTCCTATCTTATGATGCATTTTAGTCTGTTATCCACACGGTATTAAAATATGCAATTATTAAGTAAAAAATATATATACTAAAACCTTCTCTGAAAATTTTTCTAACAGTGCAAATTCCATTGAAATACATTCAATATACTAGATTAAAAATAAATCTTATAATAAGTTGATAACACAATCTTGGTTGAAAATAGAATTTTATTTATCGCGAAAAATATAAAGCAACTAATAAATCATTTTTAAATAAATAATAGAAAAAATTGTTAAAAAGTTAAAATCTTTAGATCCCTAATAGGGCAGTTCATCAAATGGCAGCGGTCACGTGATTTTCATGTTTCTCTACAAAACTGACGTCATCACCCCCAATGAAGCGGGAGATTTGGCGTTTTTTTTTTGGCGATTTTCTGGCAACCTCGTATATTTTTGTTGACATATTATAGATGTAAACAACAAATTATTATCACAAGTTACATGAAACATCACATACTATAATGTATTTCAGAATAATAATTAAATGAACGTGAAAAATTATGATTATCAATATTTAAAAAATGTATAGTAGATAAAAAAGTTTCATAAGCAGCTGTAATAAAAAAAAATGTTTTATTACTCAACTTATTTACTTTGGAGTAAAGAAAATTTATAATTACAAAAAATATAACGATTGATTGACATATTGCGAGCGGAAAATTGCATATTTATTTAATGCTTCACTTTTAACGCTTATTGTATATTCATCTATTTATATATAAATATTATTTATATAAAATCGTATTTTAACATACTAGGCTGTAATTCGAACTAAAACGCTCCTTTTTTAAAAGATAAAATTGTATTGTAATATATTAAGCTGTAATGCCGAACCAGAACGCTTTATTATTATTATTATTTTTTAACAAAAGCATGAAGGATTCATTGTAGATGTTATCACAACTTATTTGTGACTTTTACTTCCTTTTTAATTTCTGCTTTTCTAATGAATTTTTTTTTTTTCCTCAATATTATATTTAAAATTTCTGTTACTTCTTTATATTTCTGAATTAGAATTTATTAAATTAGAAAGTAAACAAAATGCTAGAGTAAGACCAATGATATTGAGAAATTCGACATATTCGTACTTTAATATTCATAAGTTAATAAAATGCCAGCATTTTAGAATTCCCTCTATAGCATTTATCACTATTCTGAAGAATTCAGCATTCTTTTAATATTAGCCTGAACAAATTGAATCTGTGCTGTAGATATGTTTCTTAAAATAAATTTGATGGTACAGTTTAAACACTAAAAAATGTTGACAGATTTCACTCAGCAAATATAATTATATAGTATTTCTTTGACCAAAGCTATGAAATTTCTGATGTAATGATATTGCTGTCTCAAAAAATCCTGCATTGATGATCAAGAAGGAATATTACAGTCCCAATAAAAAGAATATCATAACCATAACATTATACATACTAAAATTAATAAAGCACACCTTTTAAAAAATCCTTAGGAGTTCCTTCTTACCATACTTTACTGTATTTTATTAATATTAGAATAGTTCCTTGTGAAAAACTATATTTTTTATTAGTTAGCCACAGTTTATATATTGACAAACAATGTTCTTGCCATAATCTAGCAATTTTTTATATTGCATTCATTTCATTTAAAATATAAATCTTTTATTATTTCATTAAAATAAAGAGGAAGAAAAACAGAAAATAATAAGGCAAACCAAGGCATTTTATTTAGGGATTGACCGAATACCGAATAGTTGATTTGGTATTCGGTGATTCAGCATGTAAACCGAATATTCGGTTTCGGCCGAATACTTATAAATATTCGGCTGAATTTTTAGAATAATTTATGAAAAATAATAGGTTAAGTATTACTCTAAAAGTATTATACGTACATGATGGCTAATGCCCATTTAATGTTATTTATTTCAATAGTATGCCTCAGTTATATAAGTGATAATTTATAAAATGATACATTATAATTATTTGTAATTGAAATTTAATATGGACAAAATATGAGGCAAAAAAAAGCTGTACGGCATTATCTGGTTGTAATGTTTCTTTTTTGTTCATAAATCCATTTTACTTTGGGAAATAAATGTTCACTGTAAACACTACTGGTAGGCGCAGATAAGTATTTCTTAACTAACTTGGATAACGTTGGATACTTATTATGTTTTTTTTTTTTTTCAACCAAATTAACGGGTTGTCTTCCCTTGATATAAGTGGTATTACTATGTATGCAGCCAATTCATCTGAAGCTTTAATGTCTAATGTGATGATATCATTTTCAGTAGAAGGATTTTCACTTTCTGTTTTTTCACTTGTAGCAATTTCAACAAAGCACTCCCAAAATGATGAATGCACAGTTTATGACAGGGCATCATTTTTATTGAAATTTTGTGATTAATTTGGCTCAGTAATTTCAGTTTGAGAGGATATATTTATTATTTATTGCACTTTATTTTTAAATACATTTTTTAATTTATTAGCAGTTGCTCCATCTTTAAAAAAAGCTGTTTTGAATCTGGGATCCAAAATAGAGGCTAGAAAATAAAACTCATCATCATAAATTTCTGAAAAACGTTCTGCGTCTTTTTGGTTCTTTCATGGTTCCCACTCCAAAAAATTCTACGTTATCACTTTTCCAAGTAACGTTTCAATGTAGAAATAATAGGTATTACTTCTGAAATTAAAGATTTTTTTGTTACTTATAATTTTTGTTATTTCTTCGAAAGGTCGGAGAAGCCTAAGAATACTTTCTATCATTATTAAAAAAGTTAATACATGCAAAAATATTTATTAAAAAATTTTAAGTATTCGGTTGCCGAATACTGAATATTCGGTGCACACTTTGACCTAATTTTCGGTAATCGGCGAAATTCCTGATTCAGTCAATCACTAATTTTATTTCAATATTAAAGCATTATTTTTATCTAAATCACAAAAAATAAAAACTGCATTAGCGAGGTAAAAAATACTATTGAAACAATTTGCTCTCAGTTAACATAAAAGTATTTAAACAAAAAGTTATTATTAAGCTAAATTTAGTTTTATGAAATGTGAAATGAAGTTTAAAGTATGCAGTACCTTTTATCCTCAGTACCGAGTTAAATTCCTTATACATAGATAAGGATTTAAAAAAAAAAAAAAAGAAAGAGTTATACAGAATAGCAATATTTGATATTATTTTAGCTTCATATCACTTTGAATTTTTATGATACATCCATTCTTACTTTTCTAGTACATACAGCTATAATGAACCCTACTTTCCATAGTTTTTTACCAAGTCTTATTATTCTTGCAGCAATGATTTTCTTTTAATTATACAGTTAGCTCCTTCACAATGTTTAATTTTAAATCTTTAATCACTGATATTTCAATACAGAAATTTTCTGTACTTAAATAGTGATAATACTCCAATTAAATAAGGTAAACTTAAAAAATAACTGGTGGGAATAATGAAGGATTCTGAGAATTTTAAATGCCACATATATCAGTCGCTCATCCCCAAGGTGTTAATAATATACAGTAGACTCCCTCAAATCCGCACAGCTTGGGACCAGAGGTTGTGCGGATTTTAGAATTTTGCAGATTTCTGATCATCGCTTTGTTTACATTTTTTAAACAGTAATTTGAGTGCAATTAATAGTGCAATTGGAACTATAACGAATGCTTACAATGTAATAAAATATTAAAATAAGTAATAAACTAAAATAGTAAAAATTTAGATAATTTATAAATTGATTAAAGTTTTAATAGGAAAGGTCAAGGTAATAATCAATAGAGTATGATTAAATATTCATTATTAAAGATTAAATGTATTTTCCAAAATTATTCAACAAAACTTGCCTCATAAAGTTACATTACTCATTCACATCAAAATCATAAAATAAGTTTTTTTTCCCCCCAAGTTTAGCCAGGCTTAATAACAAAAAAAAAAATCTTCATTAATGCATAAATATATTTGGTAAGAAGATTGTGATTACCAGTAATATCAGCACTATTTTGAACTTTTTCTGTAATAAATTTATTCTTCCTTCATGAAAAAACATGAACTCAGTCATATTAACAAAAATTACAAAATAAAAAACCTATGGAATTGATACATAACTAAAAAAAAAAAATCAAATTCCCAATATCCAAATTGAAAGTTTCATTGTTTTCATCCATAAAATATGTGCGGATTTTAGAGAGTTGTGGATATGAGGAAGTCTACTGTATATACATATGATACATATGTTTGTTGTTTTTTTGTTTATAGCAGGATTCCGTTATGAACAGGCTTTATTACAGATAATAAATTTGCTGGACATTACCATTTAAAAAAAACTATAAAGTATTATTTGTATACAATTATGTATACATTTATAATGTAAGATGCATTTGTAACCTTCTTTTATTTCTAATTCAAAAGATTTTAACCTCTATTTAAAAAGATTTTAAATAAAATTTAAAATATTGAAAATATAATTCAATTTTAATTGAAATCATTGATTAACTCTAAATGAAAACGTTTAAGAGGCTACTTCACTCAAATGAAAAGACCCGTTCGCTAATTCTAATCCTATGGGAGAAATTCATAAAAATATCTCGGTTGCATTTCAGTATTTTTAGATGATTCTTTTTGCATTGGATAACTCAGATTGATCTGAATGGAGGTCGTTTTTTAGTTTTTCGATTTTGGTTGCAGATATTTTTTATGGGGTTGCTTTGGCTTTCCAAACCGGTTCCAAAAATGAAAGCGTCCGTGTAAAAAATAACTGTGAACAAAATGAAAAAAGTAACTAACGTCATGCATACAGATCGATCTCAGATATCCAAAGCCAAAAAATTATTTAAAAATATTGAAATGCAACCGAGATATCTGTATAAATTTCTTCCATAGGATTAGCATTAGTGAATGGGTCTTTTCATTTGACTGAAGTAGCCCCGTAAGATATGAAAGAAAAAAAAAAAAATGCTAAACCTTCTTGTGACTTTATTCAACCTTCTATTTGATTAATTCCTGTTTGCATGTCTGAAATTAGTCATGTCATAAAAACAGAGGCACAATACCAAAACTTTCTTGATAAAAATGAATTTTCAAATATTTGTGCTTGTTTTTATAACTGAAGCCAAGACTGTTAGACGAGCAAGGCCCTGGTAATGTTTAACCACTCTACTACTCTCTGTTTGGGTCTGAATTTAATTAAATATTATTATCATCACCAAGATTATTATTATTATCATTACCATAACTGCAAAAACAAAAACTTTATTAGCTATAATTAAAAAATGTATTTATTTATTTGGCATAAAATTTTGTATTAGAAAATAAACAAACTTTTCTAAATACTATAAAAAAAAAGAAAAGATAGTTAATAGAAAAATGTTCATGGTAATTGTTAAATGAGAAAAGTAAAATGATTGTGAATGTACAAAAAAAGGATACAGTAGACTCTTTTAAATCCGCACAGCTTGGGACCAGAGCTTTTGCAGATTTTAGAATTTTGCAGATTTCTGGTCATTGCTTTGTTTAAATTTTTTAAAAGGAAATTTGAATGTTAATTAATAATGAAATCAAAAGTATAATGGATGCTTACAATATGTAAAATATTAAAATAAGTTATAAACTAAAATAATAAAAAATTAGATAGTTTTTAAAATGATAAAAATACTAAAAGCAAAGGTCAAATTAGTAATAATGTACAATTAAATATTCATTATAGAGATGAAATGTGTTTTTCCTAAATTATTCAATGAAACTTGCTTCATAAAGATACATTGCTAATTCACATCAAGATCATAAAATAATGAAGCTTTAGCCAGACTTAATAACTAAAAAAGCTTGATTAATACATAAATATATTTGGTAAGATTGTGATTACCATTGATATCAGCAATATCTTGATTTTTTCAGAAATAAATTATTCTTTCTTCATGAAAAAACATGAATTCAATAACCTTAACAAAAATTACAAATTAAAAAATATATGGAATTGATATAAAACTAAAAAAGTCAAATTTTGCACCTACATCTGAACTGAATGTTTCATTGTTTACATCCGTAAAATATGTGCGGATTTGAGGGAGTCTACTGTATAATGTAAGTGTAACGGCAGATCCTAAAGGGAGGTCACGGGCAGGCTCAGACTGGTCCGCTGGCCGGTGCACTATTGTCTCAAGAAAACTTTGCACGCCTAAATTCTTAAGCTGCTCAAATATTCTTTCTCTTATTGAACACATGTATTCTGACTAGTGCACTAATTTTTGAGAATTCATTAAAGGAATAATTCTCACTCAACAGACAAGCAGCACAAGAAGTTTTTTTTTTTTTTTTTTTTTTTCCACAACAAAAAAATTAAAGATAGATCGAAACAATTTTAGAATAGGAAACTAAAGTAATCATCTCTGCATATGATTGAGAGAGAAAACATGCACTCAAGAAAAATTTTAATAGCCATGGCGCCCTGGGTTAGATTTTCACCGAATAATTTGCAAATTATCAATACTTTAGGTCTTAATACCTTGTTTCTTCCTCCCCCTTTAAAGTCAGACCTGAATGCACCTATAATTAAAACCATGCTTTATGAAAATAATTTGAGAAAAAAAAAAAATATATCAGATGGTAAAAAACATTTTGTTGTTGATTTGAAAACATGATCTTTGTTTATGAGGAATCTAAACCTGTTGACACTTTTGGACTCTGCAAGCTTTGGAATGAAACAGCGAGTGATTTTTTTTTTTAAATTCACAAAATCTACAACATAATTTTTGATTAGTAATATTCACTCTATTTAATGACAAACTTTCCGTGGTTAAATAACTATAAGGAAATTCTAGTATGTATTTCAAATTTAAAAATGTTAAATTTAATCATGGAAAGATCTATTATTTAAAAAAAATGATGATTATATTGAGAAATTGTAATAGGTTTTTTTATATAATAATAATTAAGCATGCTGGACACAAAATCCTGCAACTTCGAGGAATAAAATCCGTGAGACATTTCTCTTGATTATCGAAATTTAAATATTTTCCTTTGAACTCTAATTATCAGGGGGATCGTGGGCTCATGAAAAAATACCTGAAATTTTAGCGAGAAAATGTTTCTGTATGGGAACAAGGGGGAAAGACAACATATTTATAACAGGAAGGCCAAATTACATAATATATAAACTTTAATTATGTTTAGCAATCTTGTGAAATTGATATTTTATTTTAAGAATTGAACTATCATAAAAACTGGATTTTGGTACAGTAAATTTACAAAATACCTGAATTGAGGTATATAACCTGAACACAATTGCCCCTGAATTATCAAAAGAATTTTGCAAATCATGGGAAGAGTGTTCTGTAAATTATTTTAGTGTAATAAAGTTAATCTTTATTAGACCATTTCTTTTTTGTATAAATTTTGGATACTTATGTATTAACGCCACTGCAGCTACAGATTTGATGGTTTTTAAGTATCCACAATCTATGCCTAAAATTTTTGCGACAAATCATAAAATAAAACACTTTCAAAATTCAAAACACATTATTTAAAAACAAAGCAGTTAGTCGGATTTCAGTGGAAAATGGCCCGATATAGAGTTTAACTCCTGTATCATCGCTCCTGAAAAAAATAAAATTGCATCTTGATCTGTTTTTATGCAAAACAGGCATCAAAAATCAGCAAACAACAAGGCAACAAGAAATCCAAACGATAACTGTATGCGCGTGCAAATAATGAGATTGCTCTTTATTGCAGGGTTTTAAAAAGCCCAACCCACTGGGCCCAGTAGTCTAAAACCCGGGTTTTTTCGGGCTTTTTTGAAAAAACCCGGGTTTTTACGGGTTTTATTAAAAATTTTTAGAGAACTCTTCAAATTTCTAATTTTTACATGATGCACAGTACCTAAATTTTTCATTTATCAGTGAAACAAAGGTATAATTTTGCATTAAGTATAGATTAACAATAAAAATAAATATATAAAAAGAAAATATAAATATATTTAAAAAGATTATTTTGTATCTCATAGAACTAGATTACTGGAAGAATGATATATTAAACCAAGTGCAACTGAATTTCTTTATATAAATCTTAAGTTAAACAGACTAATTTATGCAATTTCTTTCATTTATTTCAATAGTTTAAAGCAGCAACATTTATGTAAATATTTTTATGAAGAAAAAAATAGAAGTCACACAATTGAAGCAACATTTATATTGCAATAGTATTAAATTGGATTATTTTAAAGTCAATGTCAGTCATATCTATAAAGTTAGATCGTAAATGGCAATACACTTTAACTAGTTTAGTTTTGTATGCCATCTGTAAGCAATCATTTAAAGTATCTGGATACATTTTAGATTATATTTTATTAGGGTTTTTTTAAGTTAAAGAAATGTGGTTCAGAATGTTTGAAAACAAGGTACTTATACTACTAAATACAAATTAAAATAACTAATTGATTACAAAAAGTTTATAAATCAATGATAATAATAAACATTATAATTTGCTTTTCCAAAAATTAATTATTAGTAATAATTTTAATAATGAAATTATCATTTAAGTACTATACTCAAACTTTTTCACTCTTTTTTTTTTTCTTTTTTTTTTTTTTTTTTTGTTATAACAAGATTCCCAGAAAAACATGACTAGCAAATTCCTTGATTTTCCATGACCAAATCTCAAAAAATTCCCTGACTTTCCCAGATCAAATCTCGAAAAATTCTCTGACCAAATAAACATACAGCGAAATTTGATACTTATTTTCACAATCTTTTGCCAAAATTAGCAATTTTCTTTCTGCAATCATACTTCAATCTTTTTTTTTTTTTTTTTGGCCCCAACTGTTTGATGAATTTTGTGTCATTTTTCATTTTTTCACTCAAATGTTTTCCATGATTTTTTTAGAAAATATTTGTAAATTCCCTGACTTTTCCTGTATATTTTGAGATTTTCCTGACTTTCCATGACTACTTTGAAATTCCCTGACTTTCCATGATACTAGGAACCCTGGAAATCTGTCAAGATTTTTGTGTTGAAATTTATTGTATAAACTTTCATTGAACATTGAAGAAGAATAATAAATGTTGCGATTAATCTTAAAAGCTATAACAATACAAGCAATCAGGATGGGGATCACATTTCAACTGCCATCTTTAGGTATACATTAAGATTTAAAGCACTTGGATGCATTTTAAAATATATAGCCAAAAAAATCTTCGTTATTTACAAACAAATTTTTTTTATGGTCATTTTATCAATACTTAGAAATTCTTTTAAATACGGTTAGTTTGAAACATATTTAAATTGGCATTTATCTTTTTATTCTCATATCTTAGATTAAATAATGATACAGTTGTGAAAACACGAGAAAATTTGAAAAACCCCACAAATGGGTTTTTTGATAGGTTTTTTCAAGTGGGCCCGCCCGGGTTTTTTCGGGCTGGGCCCACTTCGGCGAACCCTGCTTTATTGGCACATCAGTAAAATTTATGCTGCAGTGGCGTTAATACACTACCACAGCATAAATTGCACTGTACCAAATTTTGTAATAGTGAAACATAAATTTAGCATTTTGTATATAGATAAAGTCATGATTTAAGGCTAGAATAAAATGCCTCTTGCTACAAAATATCCGACTCTCAAAAGTAATAACTGTCAGATTGTAACAGAAATTAAATTTATCTCATATTTAACTGATTGATAAACAAATCTTATTACGTTAAAAAAATATTTAATTTTTAACGAAGGTTGAACTTTTTGCAGCATTGCAGAAACTCTATTTCGCGCGTAGCAAAAAAAAAAAAAAATTCTTAGTTTTCAGTTACCAATTTCTAGAGCATCAATGGTGATAAGTGGAATGAAAGGGGTTATTTTGAACCAATTATGCCAAAAATAATCATAAACTCTAGGAATCAGACTGAGCATAATGTTTATTAATTATTATTGTGTATAAATTATGCTTTCGAAGTCATGTACATTAAAAAAATTATATCAACTTTGAATTTTCAATTAGTAACACCCATTTTTGACATTTTATTTGAGTTTCTTGGATCCAAATGGACCAGGAAATGATTGTATATCCATATTATCTTAAATCTTGATACAGCTGGAAGAGCATGATTTTGAGGATGATATAATTGAACCCATTTCAAAAACATTAATTTATATCTTCATGAAAGTCATCTGATTTTTATACTAAATTGACCCAAACATATTTCTTTCTCTATTCAAAAAAGTTTTTTTAATTATTTAAACTATTAATAAATTTATATTCAAATCAATGTGAAATATAAAAGCAGTAATTCTTGATTACGCCCATTAATAACTACTTTGCGTATAAAAACAGCAAAAAATGTTGATTTTCTTAAAAATTTCAAAACAAATAAATCTTTTTTCCTTATAAAAGGTATCATGTTGAAAAGCTAATAAAAAAATCAACAAAACTAAGTATTTCATTACGAAAACAAAGTAATTGTAAAAAAAAAAAAAAAAAAAAAAAAAAAAAAAAAAAAAAAAAAAAACCACCATTTTTGCCTGTGTAAAAACAATAAGGACAGCAAATAAATTCAACATAGTAACCAAAGGAACTAATATTTCATATATTAATGCAACCACCTCTGAAGTTTAATGATTGCAAATATTCCACCATTCCTCGACATCATTCATTTTTGCACTGTTCGGGATTGTGTTTGTGCTATTCATCCTTAATCATAGACTTGGGTTCTGATGATGAGAAAAAATGCCTTCCTTTTTGATAAACTCAATCTTCTAGATCTCACCATAAGTTATTGATAGGATTTAAAACTGGATTTCTGAGCGCCCATTGCAAGACTTCAATATTTTTCTTGTGGAACTAATGTTTTGTGGAAAGGCACATTATCTCATTGTTATAGCCATCTTTTTTTTTTTTTTCCCCTGTCAGAATTGTATCAACAAATGAGAGATGGCCAGAAAGAGTTTGTACATGTGTCTTTCAATTAAATTTTGCTAAAAACATATACAAATGGCTCCACATCTTTGAACAAAAAGCAGCCCCATGTTGCAATTGATCCACCACCTAACTGATGTTTTAATAAAATCTTTTTTTTTTTCTTAAATCATCTCAATAATATTTTCAACCACACAAGTGATGACTTGGGACAACAAACTGCTGCAGGTTACTTTCTCTGATGAAAATAAGTGAAACTTGAATGGTCCTGATATTATAAAAATTTAATTAAATCCAATTGATTTTTTAAATCACCAGATTATAAAACATTCACCTTTTATATAAACATTTTAATAAAATTTTTTAATTTTATTTAAGAAAGGTGTTATAATAAAAATAAATGACATTGACATGTTTCAGAACCGTCAAACAAGTTCCATTATCATAATATAAATAAAAATAAAATTTCAAAATATTTCACAGTCAATACAAATGACACGCGACAATGAGATAACAAAAAACCTGCGCTCTTTTGTAAAAAATTAAAATATAGACCATGATCTAAAATGAAAATAAAAATAAAATTTCAAAACTATTGTGACAATTTGAAAAAAAAAGAAAAAGAGATCTTCTCAAAACAGTTAATTGACGTAATCATTGCAGCATTAGACTGCTTTTCGTTCAGTGACGTTGAGTCACTTGTGTATATTTCCGAAAATTTTAATTCAAACATATATATACAAACTCTTTTTGACCATCTTTCATTTGTTACAACACTTCTAGCATGAAAAAAAAAAAAAAAAAAAAAAAAAAAGAAAGAAAGGATTAACAGCAAGATAATGCACCTATCCACACAAGCTGTAAAGGCATTCAGAATTCTCTAAGGTGGGACTTTCCTCAATAATATACTTTATACAATAATTTTTTTTAACATGCCAGTTTTGAGGCAATATAATGTAAAGTTAACATCCAAAACAATGCAACTTGGATCAAATTCCCAACAAAAATTCTATGTATTGCTGACAATTTGCACAGTGTTGAATTAAAACTGAACATCCTAAAGAATCTAAGCGTAGGAAAAATCAGTCCTCTAGATTAGAGGATAAAGACGTGCCATCAGCAATGCCCTTCGAAATTTTTTAAGATAAACTAAAAAGCTTTTATATGCGAACATTTAAAAAAAAAAGTTTTTTTTAATTTACCTAATTTTTCTTTTATATATTAAACTTATATCTCAAATAAATATAACTGAAGTAAAGTTACTTGTTTTTGTTTATATGTGTTTTCTTTTTCTTGATTTTTATAATTTTTTTTATATGTAACAAAAGCATTGACCGGGAGGAGTTTCCTGTGTGAGCGGCCGAACACTGTGTGCCAGGCGCTACCCACGCTAGAAACTCTCCAAGTGTTATGCCTTTATTCACATATAATTACAAACATATTCTTCTGTTGCCATTGTCACATCTCACTTTTTTTTAATGGGAGATCTTCTTGAAGAGAAATCTTTATCATGCAGGGTCACAGTTGATGCCGGGATTTGTCTATGCCTGTGATGATTCTCATAGGGGAGTGCCGATTCTGCCAAAAGGGTGCAATCTGGACGAATTTCTTTTGCAGTAGCTTTTTATCCCAATACATTGTTGGCACAGCCGACACAATTCCCGTGTAGCGGTTTAAATTCTAAAAAAAAAAAAAAAATTAAGTAAACAGATAAATAGATTTTGAAAAATTAAAGAAAATGTATTACTTACTTCTAAATTTTACTGCAACACTTACATGAAAGAGATCTTTAAGGCTTTCATGCTTTGCCCTAATATCGAATTCTAGACCCAACATTTCACAAACTTCTAGAAAATTTTTCAATATTTAATTTATACATACTTTTTCTCTTAAATGAAACTTTTTCGAAAATTTACTAAAAAAAATCATACTTATTAATATTGATAACAATAGCTTTTTTTTTAAATCAAATTTAACTTCTTGAAATTCATCTTTGTGAGCCTGGTAGAACTGTTCATTCAGAAAAAAAATTTAACAAACTGGATCCCGATTGACAGTTCACCTTATACAATTCGGCAGGAAAGTGTTGTTCATTTGTTGTTATTATTCCCATCCATCATTTCTCTCATAACTCTGTCAATCTCAATATTATGGAAACCAACAGATGTTACATCATAATATGTAAGAAAAGCATGTGGATAGCTTGCCCTAGCTGAAATGTTAGCTACTGTCCTCATTTGTATTAATATTCATAGGAACCCCATTAAATAAATCAACTAACTACACCTGAAGGGAATGTAGTTTTCCCAGAATTAACCGTCCCCTGTAGTGCAACCCATCTATGTTTAGGCTTTCCAATCTGATAAGCATAAAGCAATTTACTTAACAATGGTAGTAGTTTAAAGAGTATTTTTATATGAATTAAATTTTAACAAAATACTTTCATATAATAAGGGTGCTAGATAAACTACAGGGCTGAACAAAAGTATTCAAGTATGTTTTGATCTATTAATATTAATTGTTGAAAGAAAATTTTCAACTAGTTAGGTGTTTTCTTGCAAGACTAAATTTACTCATTATGTAGTATATATATATCAATCGGCAAATCAAATATGCGGCTGTTCAAAAGTATTAGAATACATATTTGGCTGTGAACAGTAACACACCTTATTTCTATAGATAATGATGTTTTGTTAATGATTTCAGGAAGAGGAAGTGTAAGAAAGTGTTCCATAATCTATGCTTAAGGCATAATTTTTCTTACTTGTTTAACTTAAATGAGTTCAGAAAATTCATAAACTGTGCTATATTTATTTGGTACTTATTCAATTTCATTTAATTTAAATAAAACTTTTAGCAAATAAAATACTTATTTGAGTAGAAAAAAAATGGGGGGAAATTTGGCAGATACAGTAGACTCCCTCAAATCCGCACAGCTTGGGACCAGAGGTTGTGCGGATTTCTGGTCATTGCTTTGTTTACATTTTTTAAACAGTAATTTGAGTGCAATTAATAGTGCATTCAAAACTATAATGAATGCTTACAATATAATAAAATATTAAAAAAGGTAAGAAAACTAAAATAATAAATTTTAGATAACTTTTAAAATAATTAAAGTACTTACAGCAAAGGTCAAGTTAATAATCAATAATGTATGATTAAATATTCATTATAAAGATTAAATGTATTTTTCCAAAATTATTCATCAAAACTTGCCTCATAAAGTACATTACTAATTCACATCAAAATCATAAAATAGGATTTTTTTTCAAGTTTAACCAGGTTTTATTACCAAAAAATCATGATTAATGCATAAATATACTTGGTAAGAAGATTGTGATTAACAGCAATATCTTGAGTTTTTATCAAAAAAAAAAAAAATATTCCTAATTCATGAAAAAAAGATGGAGTATAATTAAGAAAATTACAAATTAAAAAATATATGGAATTGATACAAATCTAAAAAAAAAATAAAATTTTGTAGCAATATCCGAACTGAAGGTTTCATTGTTTACATCCATAAAATATGTGCGGATTTTAGAGAGTTGCGGATTTCTGGTTTGCGGATTTGAGGGAGTCTACTGTATATGTTTTCATATTAATAGGTCTGCAAAATTGACTGTTTTAAAAGTAAAAAAACTTTAATAAAGTATTTTTAAATATATTTTTTCCGTGAAGGATTGTGAATATATCTTGCAGGAACTAGAAGGAAATATTGTAGTGTTGCGTATTGATTGAAAAGAAAAAAAAAAAATCGACAAGCATGTACAGTGAAACTCCAAATAAGGGACACTCCGAATAACGGACACCTCTATTTAAGGGACAAAAGTTCCGGTCCCAGTCCCTTGATATAGGCCGAGTAATGTATTTACCTCTGAATAAGGGACACCTGAAAATGCGATGAAAGGAGCTGGTTTTTGCATTTCAGATAATGAAGTAGCCAGTGATGAAAACAAAAATAGATTTTTGAGAGCTTATCAAACAGACAGGCAGTCATGTTGATATGACTCAATTGATGTGCATTTATTTACCCACAATTAGTGTTTTTATCCCCATCAAAAGTAGTGCTGAAAATTGTAAGGATGACTATGAAACTGAAGAAGAAATGGAAATTGTGAAATAAAGAACTTTACAGATGTTTTAAAATATGTAAAGTTCAATACTTTTTTAGTAAATTTGCTGATAAATGATAATGAAGGATTGAAATTTATATGCATGGTAAATGAACACTTGAAAGATTTGTAATGAAAAATTGAAATCTGCAAAAGAATCACTTTTGATTGATTAAGTAAGATTCTTTTAAATGTTAATGCACATTTTACATGTATGAAATATTTGTGTAAAAAATGTAAATCAATAATTCTACAAATCTTTTAATGAAGTAATCGATTAAAAATTTCAATGAATTAAATATCTATTTGTTGTGTCTGATTAACGTAATTCATATCCTTCTGGTACATTTAAACTTCACCTTTAATTTAATGTTATATTTTATGTCTATCTGAAAGATTAATTTAAAAAAAAGAAAAAACTCCGAATAAGGGACACCTCTGTTTAAGGGACAAAAGTTCCGGTCCCATGGGTGTCCCTTATTTGGAGGTTTCACTGTATATCACAAATATTTTTCAAAATTTACAATGTCTTTTTTATAAAATATTCTAGTATACTTATCATAATGATAAATAAGCTTTAATATAAAAATATACAAACAGTTTACAAGTATTTGAAAAGCAGGCATGATTCTAGCACTAGAAATATTACTATTCACGTAACAGACAAAAAATTATACGAAATATTGAACAAGAAGTAATCGGACAGATTATTAAATAGAAAACAATTACAAAACACTTACGTAATATATTTCTTTCATTTACATTCAAGTCTGGATAGCGCAAAGATTTCTGAATTTTCTATTAAAAACAAATGATTAAGGCTAATTTAAATAAAGCATTTGGCATTTAAATCAAATGCGATAAAGCAGCCAAAATGGTAACCATACATTCACTTGAAAGATGCCAATAATATGTGCGTGAAGTTGCGCAGATAGAAGATTTTGGGCGGTAATGTCCCTGACGTCATGTTGGAATGCCCTATTGAATTATTAAATTATATCAATCAACCTACCAACAAAAGTACAACCAATAAAATCGAAGCACGAAATGCACAATCACGTGATCAAATCACTCGCATATTTTTTTTTTGAGTTACGCGCGTCAAGGTTGGTGGTCATATTTTAAATGCTGATCGGGAATTTTAAAGTTATTCAATTACTGCATAATATCTGCAGATATGTATTTCTGTGTGACCACATGTGGTCACTCAAATAAAATCTAAACTATTCCAGAAAAGAATCACATGACCTATTTTATCCTCGATTTTTATTAAGCCCGACGAGAGCAGTTTTACGCGCGCTCATTAGTCAGGGATATGGGGTGGTTTCTTATACCCTGTTCACACCACAAACATAAGATATCTTAAGATCGCCGTGTTTGAAGTGGACCCTCCCGGAATTGGATTTCTGTTCACATTGAAAAATTTACCTAAGATATCTCAGCGAATGTCACTGTATCTCTGAACTGAACAAATGTAGCGTATGCGCATGTGCTTGAAATACAGACGGCCACAACAGCCAATCAGTAAAAGCGAAACTTTGTAGCCAATGAGAGTAGGTGGTTGTTCCTGTATCTAACCCGAGAGAGTTGAAACTCTCTGATACCCTGTTCACACTACGGATATTTAAGATATCTCAGGCCTGGAACTCTCTCAGAGAGTTCTACAAACTCTCTCAGAGAGTTTCAATTCTCTCGGGTTAGATATAGGAACAACCACCTACTCTCATTGGCTGCAAAGCTTTGCTTTTACTAATTGGCTGTTGTGGCCGTCTTTATTTCAAGCGCATGCGCATAGGCTACATTTGTTCAGTTCAGAGATACAGTGACATTCGCTGAGATATCTTAGGTAATTTTTTCAATGTGAACAGGCATCCAGTTCCGGGAGGGTCCACTTCAAACACGGCGATCTTAAGATATCTTAAGTTTGTGGTGTGAACGGGGTATTAGAGAGTTCCAGGCCTGAGATATCTTAATTATCCGTAGTGTGAACAGGGTATTGCGCCTGTTCAGTGTACCGAACCAAGCGCACAGTACTCGGTTCTGTGCAAAACTGCATATATTTCAAGCGTTCCAACTCCTATGGAAGAGGTGTCCGCAAGATTAAAGGCGGGGCCAAGGTATACGCTCCCTAGCGGCAGGGGTGCATAACCAGAGGATTATTAAGTAGATTGCAGTTTCTTTTGTGTGAATGGCAACAAAACTTTTTTGTTTCAATTAAATGTTACTTTAAAATATTACGTAGAATAAGTTTTAGGTTTGAAATATTGTAAATAAATATAGAATAAATAAGTGTAGTACGACTAAATCAGTGTGACCGTTTTTGGATTGTTGTAAGAAATCTGGACTGTTGTAGGACTTACAACAAGCTAAATCAAGCTAAAAACTCAGGCTACTGATATACTGACCATCGATAGATGGCAGGACCATCGAATTTATTTT
This sequence comes from Maratus speculifer, assembly GCA_964019185.1. Classification (NCBI taxonomy): domain Eukaryota; kingdom Metazoa; phylum Arthropoda; class Arachnida; order Araneae; family Salticidae; genus Maratus; species Maratus speculifer. The sequence goes on along the minus strand of OZ025289.1, from coordinate 83,523,190 downwards.
TTGCTTGTTGTCAGTCCAAATCTAGCCTGCTTTTAGCTTGAAAAAACAGTCATACTGGACTAAATATTAACATAAAAAATACTAAGATGAAATATCCTTTAACTATGCGATACAAATAACGCTGATTAAAATATGTTCGATTTTAATAATGTTTTTAATGTAATGAAAGATGACTCATATAATTTAGTAAGTAGATTATATAAATGCAGAATTTTGAAGTAGTGTCACATTTTATTAATTCTTGATGAGCTAACTTATACAAAATTGTATACACTTTAGTATTTCCTATGATAATATAATGTTTAGCAATGTTTAGAAATGCATAGAATTTAATACTAAATAAAATATTTTAACTTTAGCTCCATTTTTAATTATCAATGGCAGACGATGAAAATCTAATGTTTTCTTGGTCGTATCGACTTTTATTATTTAACTTGCAAACATTTCATTCTTTTAATTTAAAAACCTATTCCATTATACGTATATTCGGAATAACTTTAATTTTAAATGCATGTATTAAATGTTGTTTTGTTAAACAAAGAAATATTGTTAATTTATTTCTTTAAATATTTAACGTTCTAGACAATAATTTTCTTAAAATCGTAGATTACACACTCTCTCTTTCTCTCTCTTTTTTTTTTTTTTTTTTTTTTCATAAACAAAGCTATTTTGAGACTTCATATTAAAAATTCAATCACAAATTTCAAGCTATTCTCTCAATCATGACAGATTAACCAAGTCTACGAGATATATTGCAAAATATTTTTGTTACAGTTTATGTTTATATCGATAAAATCATGTACATTTAGAAAAATAGTCACAAAATCATTTTAATTTCGGGAGAAAAGTACTAATTAGTACTCATAAGTACCATATAATGTTACGAAAAATATTGACTTTTACCCTAAAATTAAAATAACAATGCGATTTTTTTTAAATACATATATTTTTAATAAAAAAAAATCTGGGTATTTAAAAAAAAGTCGCATTGTCATTTTAATTTCAGGGTAAAAGTCAATATTTTTCGTAGCATTATATGGTATTTATGAGTGCTAATTAGTGCTTTTTCTCCCGAAATTAAAATGATATTGTGACTATTTTTTTAAATGTACATGATTTTATCGATACAAACTGTAGCAAAAATATTTTGCAATATATCTCGTAGACTTGATTAATCTGTCATGACTGAGAGAAAATTCAGAAAATATGCGCAAGAGAAGCGGAGATAATAAACATCTGCGCATATATGACGTCAAACCCGCGCATTCATTTGCACCCCTGCCACCAGCTGGCGCAGCTTGTTAACTTACGACAGATTCCAGCATTAAGTTAGTACGCTCTAGCAGCTCTGGTTCTGTGCGCTCAGGGACAGGCTAAGAACAGGTCATGGATTTGATTGGACGGTGCTAATGTAAAGATTATCTGTTACCATCAAAGGTGAACATAATGGCCAAATGGAATAAGCTGTGTTTATGGGGGTTTTTTAATTATTATTATTGGTTGCTTTATATTAATAAATAAGACATTTTCATTAAAGATAAATTTTTTTATTAATAATACAGGAGTACATGTATTTCTATTATAATAATGAAATAGTTATTTAAATACCAGAAAATAGGATATTTTAAGAAGAAAGTTTTACATTTGAACCCATTTTAATATTCTAAGTATCGTTCCAAAGTGATTTATATATACATCTTAAGCAAATGAACCAAAAATAAATAAATAAAGGTACTGTGCGAAAATATCCGTATACGCGTAAAATAATTTCTTGATGTATTTCATTCATTCATTCTTTCTTTTCTTTTTTTTAAAGTACTTTAGAAGTAAGTTTAAGATGCAAATCATATTTTATAGTGTTAAAATGCACAATAAAAATATTATAAAAAGCAAAATGTAATAGATATACATTTTTTAAACTAAAAAAACTAAAAGTATCTGCACCTATATTTTTTAAAGAGATATCTCTTTTAAAAATATTAGTCTTGCAAGGAATAAAGTATGATATGTTTTTCATTCTTTCTTTTCTTTTCTTCTAACTTTAGAAGAAAGTTTAAGATGCAAATCATATTTTATAGTGTTAAAATACACAATAAAAATATTATAAAAAGCAAAATGTAATAGATGTACATTTTTTAAACTAAAAATATTAGTTTTTTAAGGAATAAAGTATGATTAGAATGTTTATAAATTTTCTCCTGATAATATTATGCAGTGTCTCACAAAAGTGATGGGACACTTGTGCTTTATAAAAAGAAACTGCAATAAAATAAATAAACAAACATGTGCAAAAATTTAATGGGTGTGTTTCATACTTAAAGTTAGTAACAATTATTACATAACATACATTTTTTCAAAATATTAAAATATTAATTTAGTAAAAATACAATTGTTCAGAACGGAGCAAAAAATGGCTCACATAAGTGATGGGACACTTACTTTTCCATCAAACATTTATCCAAAATTTTTACTTTTTAAGAGGTTTTAATATTTTGTTGGATTTCCTTTTATTTTTAAAACATGATTTAATCTTTTTGGGATGGATTCGACTAATTTTTTTGTGATTTCTGGAGTGATTTTATCCCATTCTTCTTGAAGCATCGATTTTAGTTGTTGTTTTGAAGAAATGGTGTGTTTGCGAATTCTTGATTCCAATTCTTGCCAAATATTCTCTATGGGATTTAAGACTGGAGATTGTGGTGATGTTTTTATTATTTCAGGACAGTTATATAGCAGCCAGAATCTAACGTTCACAGCAGTGTGCTTGGGGTCATTGTCCTGGTAGGATTTAAAATCGTTATGAAGGTTCAATTTTTGTGCTGAAGATTTCAAATTTTGCTTTAAAATATCAATATACTTGTACTGATCCATTATACTGTCAATAAAAACAAGATTACCAACTCCAGCGGACGACATACACCCCCATACCATAACTCCTCCTCCACCATTTTTTACTGTTGGTACCAAGTTCTGTTTGCGAAATTCTTCCCTGGGTTTTCTCCACACCACGATTTTACCGTCAGAACCAAATATATTAAATTTACTCTCATCGGCAAATATAACTTTATTCCAGTAATCAGAATTCTTATTTATGTTGGATTTTGCGAAAGCTAGTCTGAGTTTTCTATTCTTTTCACTTACGAAGAATTTTTTCCTGGCTACTCTACCGTGATATCCAGCAGATCGAATTACCCTTCTAATAGTCTCAGGATTAACAATTATTCCATATAATGCTTGTAAATCAGCAGCAACTTTTGAAGCACTATTTCTTGGATTTTTTTTTAATATTTCGAACGATAATTCGCTTTATTCCATTGGATAGCTTTGATGGTCGGCCAGGTCTTCTTTTATCCTGAATAACATGATTCTTTTTATATCGTTTAATGATATTGAAAACTGTTGGACGACTCAAGTTAACTGTTTCAGCAGTTTTTCTAATAGATTTTCCACGTTCAATACGCAAATTAATAACTAATTTTCGAATTTCAGGCGAAGTTTCTTTTCGTTTAGCATTCATGGCTACACAGAGCTAAAAAACACAAAAATTCCAAAACTGGAGAGAAATACTGCAGACGATTTTATAAATTATTGCCAATTGCTTTTAAGTAAAAATAAAACCCCCAAAAATATTTTTATTGCTTATTTCAGACGATTTTTGTTGCATATATAATGGTGTCCCATCACTTATGTGAGCTATTTTTTGCTCCGTTCTAAACATTTGTATTTTTATTAAATTAATATTTTAATATTTTGACAAAATATATGTTATGTAATAATCTTTACTAAATTTAACTATGAAACACACCCACAAAAAATGTGTACATGCTTTTTTAATTTATTTGATTAGTTTCCTTTTGTAAAGCACAAGTGTCCCATCACTTATGTGAGACACTGTATAAGTACATTGCTTATATTACGAGTTATATTAACATGACTTTGAGTGCCATTTGTTTCTCCTATCTTATGATGCATTTTAGTCCGTTATCCACACGGTATTAAAATATGCAATTATTAAATAAGAAATACATATATACTAAAACCTTCTCTGAAAAAATTTCGCGGTAAGCGACCAATTTTCGTCGACGACCCCTACCTACGACCCAAACAGACCTAGTCTCTTGTGCGACAGCACTTTCGCCGGCAGGCGACCACGGATAGCTCCAAAATACTTTGCTTACGACCCGAATAGCCTTGGACTCTTAACAGAAAAGGGAAAAAATACCACATATTGACACCGGACAAATTTAAAAGAAAAAGTAGACAAATTATTTCATTGACTTCCATTGAAATACATTCAATATACTAGATTAAAAATAAATCTTATAATACGTTGATATCAGAATTTTATTTATCGCGAAAAATATAAAGCAACTAATAAATCATTTTTAAATAAATAAATAAAAAAATTGTTAAAAAGTTAAAATTTTTAGATCCCCAATTGAAATGTTAAATTGTATCAATCAACCTACCAACTAAAGCACAACCAATAAAACAGAAGCACGAAATGCACAATCACGTGATCAAATCACCCACCTAAATTTTTTGAGTAGCGCGCGCGATTTTTGACTAAGGTTGGTGGTCATATTTTAAATGTTGATCGGGCTTCACGGAGTAAGAAACAGGAGGGAAACTGCGCTGCGGGAGTTGCGATAGGATGTAGGTAGAGATGGGAAATATAGTTATTTTTGGTTAACAGGTTACATTGTTCCACTCTTTTACAGGTAACAGGTTCCAACAACCTGTTATTTTTATAACAGGTAACTTATGGTATTTTAATTAGAAGTCCTTTCAAACAAAATGTTTTAAAAAACTTTTTGACGTAATTATAAACACTATTTTCTATGACAATGTATCAAAATCAGCTTGGTATTAAAAATTTGATTAATTCATTCTTTCTAACCCAGAAAGTTTTGAGCATGCAAGAATAAATTTTTATTGTTTTAGTTGTTAGAACGTGGAGAAACTTTTTCAAAATAAAGCTTATAGAACCCAGGTATTGGCGAGGGATTTTTCAACATATACCGTAATGTAATGGAATTCTTCTGAGTGGTCCTGCAAATGAACCAAAAAAGAAAAAAACGCACTCCCTTTTCAATACCGAACATGCCATACTAAATCCCACAAATATATACATCTATTTCATGACAATCGGACTATATTTACGCAAGTTAGAGCAAGGACAGACAAACGGAATTCATAAACATTTTTCACCTGTGCTGGTAAGTATTAAAAAGGAAAAATTTGACCCGCCACTTAATATCAGCGATGTCTATCAAAGCATATTCAAAGAGGCTGTCCATAAATTATTACACGTTTTTTCAATATTTTTTGTCCCCCTTCCTACCCTTTGTCGCAAATTGCCACACACTCGCCCCCACCTCTTGTTCTTGTCACATGTCACGATATATTACATAAACATGTACTTCAGATTCAGAAACAAAGCACTACGTTATAGATCATATTTCAAACTTTATTTTTAAACTGAGTGTTTTAATGACATTCATAACCATAACAATAAAAATTATTCATGCACTTTTTTTGTTTCAAATAATGTTAAGATTCACTACAAAAACATAAATAATATAGAATAGTAATAAAATATTAATATGAAAGAGCAACTGAAAATAATAGCATTTTGAAATTTTAAATAGAATTTAATATATTAGGTTTTTTAAATCATATGCTTACTTTATGAACACAAAGTACTTTATTTTTTAAATAACTTCTAATTTAATCTGCTTATTTTTAATGCTTTTTTTTAACCAAAATGTGTGACGTCACACTTCTTCTTACCCCCTCCCACCCCCTAGTCACAAATTGTCATAGTTTCATGAATCCCCATAGCCCCCCCCCCCGCCCCCTCCAAGCGTGACATCATTTGTGGACAACTCCAAAGCTATTTTCGCAAGAACACAAAAATATTTATATACTTTTAATCGAATGTAATTCACAGAAACAAATTTCGTTCGTACAAATATGCTTTTCAAATTAATTGCAACTGAACCAAAATTAAGTTATTTCGCAAGTTGTAGGAGACTATTTTCTTTTTTTTTCTTTTTTCTACCCAGCGACATAAAATAACAGAAATAAAATCTTTTAAACACAAATATAAAACAAAAATAATAAAAATATTTGGCCAAAAAACAAAATTTATAGTGCCAAATCCCCCCCCCTCCTCTCCTTAAAACAAAATTCCATGAGTAACACCCCTTTTAAAAATTCATATACGACTAAACTTCCCATATCTTTCATTCAACACTCGCAATATCAACACATAATCTTTCCCTACTTGAAATCATTTCCTATTACTTTCTTCATTTCCATACCATAATGCGATAATTTCATCCCACCAAACCGTAAAGAATAAACAAACACTTTTAATCAAATGTCATTTACTCAGACAAAATTGCTAATTCTGTTATATTTATTATCAGTTTCTTTTTTTTTAAACGCTGTTGTATCAAATGTTATAATGACCGCAGAAAATATTTACAGATAAATAATTGCCAATATGTTAAATTATCTGTTTTTGTTGGAAGTTAGCCAAACGATAAAATGATCATTATCTATTTTAAGAGTCAGATTTACTGGTGCAACATGAAAATATATCAGAATGAATGGAGGAATATTAAAGAATTTTCTGTTGTTGATTTTCAGTTGCGGAAATGCAAAGGAAACGATTCAGGACATTTTTAGTGAATATTGCGCTATTTTAATGGTACGAAATTGATTTCTTTACTGAGGCAAATGAATGAAGAAGCCGTCATTTAAAGCCATATGTTATTTAATTAACAGGGACTTTTCAGTAACATGTTAATGCAATATTAGGTTCCAGCACAGTAACAGTGTTTTTTATCCTAATACGTTAAATAATGCCCATCTCTAGATTTAGGCTGGTTTTTTGACGCCAGTCAAAGTTACTGCGCATGCGCAGTCAAGACTGCCGTAACCATGGAACAAAGAATATAAACCGGGAAGGAAAACCGGTCAAAGCAGGCGAGCCGAGGCAAGCCGAGAATTCTGGGACAAGTGTGACCCTGAACTGCCGGCAACCTTGGCGATTTTTTTCGATTGGCGATAACTTGGCATGTGTTTTACCTCTCGCCGCCGTAGAAATCAGCACCCACCGTCTCTGGCCAAATAAGCGATAAATGCGCCAAACAGTTGCCATTCTTCAGGGAATGCTGGGATATGGGTGAAACTCACAGAAATCCGGTGGCATCGACGATCACCCTGCTCCTAAGGGGAAAGAGGCTTCGTTTTCCTTCCCGGTTTATATTCTTTGTTCCATGGCCGTAACGAGTACCGGAGATTCTGGAGAACGAATCTCTTTTTGAATGAATCTTCTGTCCGGCAATTGACTGCCGTAACTTGTAAACAAAAAAAAAAAAAAAAAAAAAAATCAAAACAATAAATATAGTAATTCTTTAAGAATGTTTTTAGTGCTTTAATTTTTTTTTTTTTTTTTCATGGTTGTATGTTGTTTGACGAAGTTTGCTCTAGAAATTTATTTCGAGAAATAGGAAATGATTTCAAAGGACTTTGATGTTATCAAAGGACTCAGATTATTTTTAAATCTAATTTTAATGCAGATGCCAGCTGATACCACTTTTAGAAGCATATAACTATATTTATTGTGTGCTTTTGGGTGTGTATCTGCTAGTATTTAAGTGTGTGGATATTCCAAGCACAAGCAAGTGAATCATGATGTTTTTATGCGATATGTTTGAAAGTTTTCCTTAAAGTAAACTTTATGCAGGTAAGGAATGAAAAATATTATTTGCTTATTTATTTTAATCCCACAATTTTCAATACTAACTTTTATACTGCATTTAAAGGGAAATTTAATATTAGCTGTAAATCTATTTCTTTCTTTCTTTTTTTTTTTTCCAAATCTAAACAGAGTTTAAAATTTCATAAATTTATAAACATAGCAGTCATTGATAAGCCTAAAAATTGGCATTTTATACAATTGTTATTCATTACAACTACAACAATAATCTTCATATTCTGTACAAGTTTAATTATATTTTGTTTTAATGTTGTGACGAACTCTGTCGTTTATTCGGGATTTTTTTCACGAAATTTACGTTTGTCGAGAATTGTTTAACGAAATTTGCCGATTTTTCAGAAATATTTTGACGAAATTTGCCGTTTTTTCGCGATTTTTAGACGAAATTTGTCGGTTTTTCGCGATTTTTTGAGGAAATTAGCCATTTTTTGCGAATCTTTTGAATAAATCTGTCGTTTTTTGCGATTTTTTGACGAAATCTATCGTTTTATCGCGAATTTTTGACAAAATTTGTTGTTTTTTCGCACTTTTTTGACGAAATTTGCCGTTTTTTTTTCGAGATTTGTGACACACATAACCATTTTTTCGCGCATCTTTTGAAGAAATTTGCCTTTTTTCGCAATTTGTGACAAAATTGCCATTTTTCACGTATCTTGACGAAATCTGTCGTTTTATCGAAAAATTTTGCAAAATTTGCTGCTTTTCCCAAATTTTTTGACAAAACTTGCCGGTTTATCACGATTTTTTGACGAAATCCGTCGTTTTTCGCGTATTCTTTGACAAAATTTGCCTTTTATCACAATTTTTAGACGAAATGTGCCGTTTTTTCGCGATTTTGTGAGGAAATCTCTGCATTTTTTCGTGAATCTGACGAAATTTGCCGAAAAATAGTTCTTATTTTGCAATTTTTTAACGAAAGTCGCCATTTTTATGCATTTTTTTAACGAAATTACGCGTCCCACGGGACGCGTAAGAGCTATTTTACTGGGCCCCATCGCCTATTTTTTGTGTATTTTACGTGCTATAGCGCGTCCGCGGCATCCCTGCAGTGCTTCTGATGAATGACGTGCATAAAGGGTTTACCGTGCGTTTTATAATCGCGATTTTTTTTTTCTTTTTCGGGAGCAATATCGCTTGCGTGCAAAACCGCAATACAATTTAAGGAGTTTCTAAGGAGTATTTTGTTTATCTAAGTAGTTCTAAGTACTACTTGGGAACGCTTTCATTTCTAAGTAGTTTCTAAGGAGTCCAAGGAGTCTGTGCGAACCCTGTTTATATTTATGAATGCTTAATAATTTGTAAATATGTGGATCAATAGTCTTTATTATTTATCCCAATTTGAACTTTCCATGTCCCATAGTTGACAAATAAAATGGCTGTGAGTGCAGATAGACAGATACAGGAGTGATCTTATAACGGTTCCATTTTTACTTTTTAAATATGTTCACAGTAAGAGTTTTCTTTGAAATGTTTTTTGGTACAAAATTCTGATCATTTGCCAAGTTTTATTGTGTAAATTGCATTTTGGTATGAAAATTTTTAAAATTTTAATGAATCTTTGAAATGTGAGCAGATTTAATATTTACTCTCTGAACTTGTCTTTTTCTTTTTCAATGAAATATTCCAGTATATAACAAACTTTATGGTGTAAATTGCAGAAACCATTTTCTGAGTCTTACAGTGCACTTTGATGACAATTTTTATAATTTTAGTGGGTTTCTGAAATTTGAACAGACTTAATATTTACTTTTTGAACTTTCATTTTCTTTTTCAATAAAATATTCTAGTATATAACAAACTTTATAATGTAAAATGCAGAAAAATTCAGACCATTTGCCAAGTCTTTTATTGTACTTTGATATGACAATTTGATGAATTTTTGAGAGTTCTTGAAAGGTGAGCAAACTTAATATTGGGACTTATAGCGGTGTCATAGCAGACTTAATATTTTGCTTTTTGAACTTTTTTCCCCCCCTTCCAATGAAACATTCCAATACATAACAAGCTTTATGGTGTAAAGTACACTCCTATGAATAAATCTGTTAACTCTTTTATGGATATTTTAAGTCTAAACTTACAAGTTTCATTTTTTTTTTTTTTTTTTTTTTTTTTTTTTTTTTTTTATTATTATTATTATTATTACCAGGAAAAATTTAACACTTTGATCAATCTCATGGTGCAAATTGCTCAGCCAGAGTAATTTGTTGATTTGTTTATACATTTCTGAAAATCAAACATTCTTTAGATGTTCAAGTTTTACTTTTTGTAAGAAAGAATTCCAGAAAGACTTCTAAAATATTATGTAACTTGAATTTATAAAAAAAAATAAACATAGTCAAAGAAAGACAAAATAAATGTAAAACATTCTGATTTATTGAAGATATTTACAAAGAGCAACATCTTGAAAAAAATATCTACTTCTTTTTTCTTCTTTTATTATGCCTAAAAAATATAAAATGTACACTTATATTTTAGATTATATATGTAGGTATTCAGTATTTTATATAATCATTTAATCCTTTATACTCAAATTAGTTCTTATGTGTCAAGAAGAATTATGGCATTCAATAAAATACACATTGCTTGTCAAACCAGAAAGTCATTTCCTAATGATGATTCTCACACTATACATACTTTTGGGAAATTAAAAAAATCTACAGTATGAATTATTATGCTAAAAAAAATCATATAAACTATGTAAATCATAAATAATTATTAACTAGTTCAATTTCTAAAAAAAAAAAAAAAAAAAAAAAAAGCCAAAACATTTAGAATATTAATGAGAAATATATATCTGTTTATAATAAAATCTGACTGAAGAAAAGTTTAGGAATGGTTCCAGTATGGACCATTCTGGTCGGCGAATCGACCGTAGCTAAACACCACATTAGACTTAATGGGAAACATATGTTAACATATGACAGCTAAATGATAATTTCTTCTGTTTGAAGTAATGTTTGTTGAGCATATTTCCCTATACAACATGCATATTATATCCAATTACAATATATTAAGTTCCAATTTAAAAGTAAGTTATTATAAACAAAATAAACAATGGTTTCACTAAAAAGAAATGAATGACTCTGAGTAATTCATTAAAATAATAATAATAGAAATATCCAATTATGATTTTAAAATATTTGTAAAATCATATTAAAGCCTTTAAATATATTTTTAAACTACATTTTTCACTTTCGTTTACATTTAATATATGCAGTAAGTTTACAACATTAAAAAGATAATAATAAATGATTTTCTCCAGTCAACGTTTTTTTCATCGATTATGCTCTGTGGAGACTGACTTAAACTTTTGTTGTGCTGCAATCTATCAGCATCAATAATTGAAGAATTTTTCCATTGAAATTATAGTAAGATAATAATAATAAATAAAAATTGCAAGATGTAATAATGTGACTAAAGATTTCTCTTGAACGTTTCCATTATATAATTTTAAAATACCATTCAATAGGTATAAAAAAATGGAATATTTTTTATTATGAGTTCTTTTATATAATTTAAATTTAGTTTTTTTGTTATTTTTTTAAGATGTCATCATTTATCCGCTTATTTTTAAAAATTTTGTTTTCTATTATAAAGAAAATACTTTTTTTTTCTCAAGGTGTAATGGATATATGATATATTATCATGACTGCATTAATAAGACTGAAAATTATTTTTCCACATTCTGTTACTAAAGTATAATTTTTCTTAATTTTCAAAGTTATTATATTCAAAAATTACCCCATAGACATAACAAAAGATGAACTCTCTGTATTCTGAACATCCTCTAATCTGAACACACCATTATTATGAACGCTATTTTTGGTCCCCAGTTCTACTCCATCTCTCTGTAAACTGAACGCTTGTTTGCAATCTAAATTCGAATTCTGATCATGGAAATACGGAAAAACTGTTACAGATTAATAAAAAGTTCAACAAACTAGGTTAAAAAATAAACAGACAAAGTCTTTGCTAGATTGTAAGCACATACTTGAAATTGCAATTTGTTTGAATACTTCAATTTGTTAGATAGAAACTTCAGTTAAATGTTTGAGCATTCTGTTGTTCACATTAAGGTCAGTCGCCTGCTGTAACAGAAGCCATTTTATAAGTTTTTTTTTATTAGAAAGTGTAAAAATTTAGTTTTTGATTAGTTGGAGACAATTGCGGTAAATTAAAATAATTCATTTCCATTGTTTTTATTTCAAATAATAGTTCTATACAAAATATTTTTAATAACAGTTTATGTACAATATTTCAAAGATTAACTTTTCAATTTTAGACTGAATTTGGAATTTTGGACTGATTTCTCTGACTGATTAACTACTGAGAAAAAGACAATTAAAAAAACTATTTGTTTATAACTTTGTTGTTATCAGTGGCGTAGCTAAGGGGGGGCAAGGGGGGCTTCTGCCCCGGGCGCCGAGGCCTAGGGGCGCCAAATTGAGAGAAATTGTTATATATCTATATTGGGGTGGGGGCGCAAAATTTCTTGCTGGCCCCGGGCGCCAAAAAACATAGCTACGCTACTGGTTGTTATTTAATTTCAACAGATTTCATTTTTGCACATGATAAAACATTCATTAACCATTTAAGCGGCCTAATAGGTTGCAAGAGCTTTTCTGTTGCGTAGTTTTTGGATTCAAAGGTTTATTTAACTGAAAGTCGATATTAATGTTAATTTTTTGAACTGCAAATGATAAATAAATATCTAAGATTTTATTTTATGAATTGTTAAACTTGCATGTAAAATTCTGCAGAACTCTTAAAGGGTTAAGAATTATAGAAATCACGTTAGTTTACTTTTAAAACATAAAATAAAGCAAATATAATAAAAATCAACCTTATTTGATCAACTATTGGCTCGGTCACCTTACGTGGTAGTCATAGTAATATATTTCCAATCTCCCTCTATACTGAAGACCCTCATAATCTGAACATTTTTGGTCGGTCCCATGAGTGTTCAGAATAGTGGGAGTGCACTGTATATAGTAGAGATGTATATAATAACATAGAATAAAAATTGAAAACATAATTATTAAAAATATTTGCAATACTGACCTCAAATGATTTTCTGGACAATTGTGTTTCCTGTGTCCAACAGCATTGCATTTGAAACATTTTTCAAGCTGTTCTTTATTACTTTCAGGATTGGAGGACTGACAACTCTGACATAAATGTGCACTATTTGATGAAGGTAAATTACATTTATTGCACTTTTGGCAATGAATGTAGGATGATTTTACACACTGTTTACAAATATCACAATGTCTGTAGGTTTTACCATGCTGAAAAAGCATGTATGCATTAATATATATATAAAATAATTAATCATATTACAATATATGAACCATTGAATTTAATAGAAAATTACCACCTTGAAAAATGAGAAAAAATAAATAAAAGGAATACAAATGGAATTTGCAGAACAAAGAAGAATTGTCAAGTCCCAAATACTTTGGAACTACAAATGAAGTGTGTGGTTTCATCTTTGTATTAGCCATGAAAAAGCAAAATAATACGAATTTGGGGCTACCAACATCCATAAAACCAAAATTAAATGAGGAAAAAAAAACATCAAAAACAAATACAACTAAATTACTAAATTGGATTAAAAAATAAAAAAGAGAAAAATAATAAAAAATTAAAAACATTAAAATCGCATTTGCAATGTGTTAACAGAAAAAATATATCATGCATTAATATGTAAACAAAATCTTTTAATTATACTATGCTAAGCTAAACTCAATATCTTAATATAGGATGAAATAAGAAATGAAAATAGATAATTAATATATGCATTTAACACACTTAAAAATAGTATTTTAGGAATCCAATTTGTTAAAAGTTAAGTACAAGTTAATCATGGAAATTAAATTATATAAATACTATTAGTAGAAATTAATTGATGTAAGTATACAATTACCCATACATTAATTCCAAATGGACAACCTGTACAAAATGTTTTGCAATTTAGCAAATGCCTCTCCTCTTTTCAGTTTTTTTTAAAAATAAATAACCATTGCATATTATCCAGACAACACTGCCCTCCTCCTTACTCTAACACCTACCCACTCAGCCATTCTATTATATATATATATTTTTTAAAAAAAATTTCTTTTACATTTTAATTTTTTATTATTATTTTTGTTTTAATAATTTCATACACATTTTTTTACGCAATGTGCTAATTATTTTTAAGATCTTGCAATAACTAATTGTATATTAAAGAATATATGAATATTTTATGATAAGCATTATTTAATGCATCATAAATTAGCTTTTTAATATTTGCATTAATAAGGTAAGAAGAACATAAACATTTTATTTTATATAAATGATTAAGAATTATATTACAATATACAGAAATATGAAGACAGGATTTAAAATTAGTAAATGTATTAACTTTAAAATTAAATTAATTATGTTTGTCATATATATCAATTATTAATTTGTTTTCTTTTAATATAATTTTAAGATCTAAAAAACAGGCATGAAAGTGGACCAAAGAAAAAAAGGAGGAAAATTTTTTTCAACTTCAGATGCCAAATATAAAGAGAAAAATTAGAAAAATTCTAATGACGACATTTTATAGACAAGTGCAGTTTTAAATTTTACAAAAACATAAAAATTACAAAAAATTTGATTAAAAAAAATTCAAAATTCACAGTGTAAATGTGTATATCTTGATAAAACAGGGGACCACAGCCATCAACCTTCTGTAGACCTAACAGAAAAACGACAGATTTCCTCAAAAGATCTTGAAAGAACGAGAACTTTTGTCTAAAAATCACGATAAAACGGCAAATTTTGTCAAAAAATTCGCGAAAACGACAGATTTCGTCAAAAAATTCGCGATAAAACGGCAAATTTCGTCAAAAAACTCGGGAAACGCGGCAAACCTCGTTTAAAAATTTCGATAAAATGACAAATTTTGTCAAAATTCGCGAAAAAATGGCAAATTACGTCAAAAGATTCACGAAAAAATGGCTAGTTCTGTCGTAAATCGTGAAAAAATGGCAAATTTCATCGAAAAATACGCAAAAAATACGCAAATTTCGTCGAAAAATTCAGGAAAAAATGCCTAACTTGTCATAAAATTCGAAAAAAAAACCCGGCAACGTTCCTAAAGAAATTGAGTAAAAGCAACAAATTGTCAAAAATTCGCGATAAAACGACAGATTTATTCAAAAAATATTTGTGGATATTTTTATTTTCAAAACAGATTCCAAAGGTAAAAATATCCCTAAAGATTTTAAAAAAAAATCTGCAAACAAAATTGAAAAATTAAAAAAAGGGTCTTTGTATATAATAACCTAAGTATTCAATACAAAATAAATAAAATTTAAATTATCAAAACGCAAACTGTATACTTAAAAAGATTTCTCCCATAGGATTAACATTAGCGCGCGTTCTTGAGTGGTGAAGCAGTCTCTGAATAGAGGTCTGCACGGCCCGAACGCAAAAAATATTGGCCTGACCCGGTCCGGGCGGATTTAAAATTCGGCCCGAACCCGGCCCGGCTCGAGTGAATTTCTACAGAACATTGATCTTTAGTCTACCAGAAGAGTTCAGACAAAAAAAAAAAAAACTTAGTCTCTTTTTTTCTTCTTTCATGTTTAAAATCTTTATTTATGCAACAGTGCCATAGGCTGCGATATTTACGCTTTTAATGAATCTTTGTTTGTTGTATGTAAATGTTTCAGTTATCATTAATATTATTAATGCATTAAAAAAAAAAATCTAAAAAATGGTATACGGTAAAAGTAAAATCTTCTAAGACATTGGAAAGAAAAAAACTTTTCCTTCTTAGCAGATGTAAATGTTTGATTTTTTTTTTTTTCCCCTCGCGTATTGTTGCATTCATTTTGCATGAATGAACAGTTTAAAAAAAATTTGCAGTTTTCGGTTTAAACAAAAATTTCGTCATAAAAAAAAAAAAAAAAAAAAAAATTATGTTAATTTTATTTTGAGACGCCTAGTGATCTACGATTCTTTAAAAAGAATAAATTCTAATGTTTAATTGTAGAATAATGACGACTTAAAAGTATATTCCTATTTTGCAAAAATTTTTGGACCAAGCCAAACTGTACTGATTTTTAAACAGACTTATTTCCACGTCGAGAAAAGGATTTTCATATGGGGAGATTCAACAGGAACTGATTATTTTGGTCCATGAAGACTAAAAAGAATGAAATCAGTCTCGGTTTCTACGGAAGAAGTAAGTTAGGCTCGGCCCGGCCCGGCCCGGCCCGATACTCCAGGAAAAAAATTACGGCCCGAGCCCGGCCCGAAAAGATTAGTGACTAGGCCCGTCCGGCCCGGCCTGAGTCTTTAGAAGCAAGGCCCCGGCCCGGCCCGAATGACATTAATGCAAATCGACCTGTGCAGACCTGTACCTCTGAACGCAAATATCGTAAAAGCCGTACTTGTAAATGGAGTGTAAATGCACCATAAAATAATTATACTAGTGTTCTTTGTGGCAGAATGTATATAATTTATCAATGCTATATTCTCATTTATTTCAGAAATTATATAATTCATCGATCAACAGTATTTATAATAATAATGATGAAGATATCAGTCTTAAAACTCTTAATTATGATTAGTAGTCAAGTCTTGCACATACTCGCGTTCGGGTATTTTAGTTATAACTGAAAATTCCACTCGAAATAAATTCAAACGCAACTAAAAAAATGTTTAAAAAGATTGACCTGAAATTGACATATTTTAACCGGAACTGAAGTGCAATAATAATAAAACAGAATTTATATTAGCTCGTATCCGTCGCGCTGCAAAAATAATAGTTATTCTGGAAAACAAAACAACTGAAAAATTATTATCACTGTTTTAAAGCTCATTAATCCAGATGAAATTATTCCCTCTCACGATTTTCTTTTCAGCGTCACAGTGACCTATGGACCCAGGTGTCAGAAAACAGCTGCCAGCCTAAGTCTGCGGGCACACACAAAGTTTTTTTGTGGTTTGCAGGCGGCGCGTTTGATGTAAATGAGTTTTTCAGTTCAATTTCAATCCAAGAGTAGCATGGGAATCTTTCCCTTCAGTAGGGTGATCTTCCGTGACCATTGTATCTCCCTCGTTTCCCACTGTCAGTAAACCGTAAGTGAGAGAAAAGAAAAGGCAGTTCCGAGAATAAAGTTTAACTTCAGAATAGTTATGTTTGCCCGGTCCTTAAAAATAGATTTTCGCCCCGCGAAATGCACCGCTCCTGAACGTAAATTGACCGCTTATCTTGACAGATTTTTTTTTTTTCTTAGTAGCTCTTCGGCGATTTGTGGGTGAAGTCTAACGGGTGAAAGATAGTCCGAGTATTACTCCCGGAGCTTCTTGGACCCCCCCCCCCCCAAATTACCAGCAATATTTTCTTTGCATTTTTGCATCGATCCAGAGAATGGCCAAAATCATCTTGAAAAAGGCGGATTTCCGCCTTTAGGCGGAACTCTTTCATCCCTGAAAAAAATTAATGGAATTGTTAGAAAGCAGGTTTTTTGTAATTTCTAAATTAGCTGGATAATCTACTGGAAACTGAGAGATACTGGTATTTTCAGTGTCAATTAAAATTATATCATCAATATATGTATATAAATGTATTTTATTATTAGTATATTTATGTTCATAATGATATAAATTTAAGTCTGATAATATACTTACTAGATGTACAACCACCAATCTTCTCGCTGTCGCTCGCCATTGCACAAATTGGCTACAAAAAACTTCATTTGGCGAGTAAACAAGCGATTAGATTCGCCAAATTGCTAGCACTCATTTTTTTTTTCTTTTTCGTTTTTCATGCATATGCATTTGTGTACATATTTTTAATATATGTATATTTTAATATATTTGTAACGAATAGTTGAAATTAGATTAATAACAATCGTTGATGCAGTTATAAAAATTTAGGTTATTTTAGAACATATTGAAAAAAGGGGGTAAATTAAAGGATTAAAGATAATTTTTTTGTGCTCACGGCGAATATACTTTTTTCATTTGGCGAATGTTTTTTATTTTCAATTAGCCAAATTACTAACATTGGTCAAATGTCAGCGAGAACACTGACAACCACCTTGTAGTATACTTACTTTTTGTATATATATTATGTTATCTTGCATTATAAAATTATTATAGGTAATGAAATTTGTTAAAGTATAAAAATAATCAGCATCTATGTTTGTTGATATATTCAAATCTTGTTGATTGTTTTTAAACAGTGCATTTATTATATTATGTAGATCTAATAAATCTATATTATTAAAAAGATCTTTGAAATCATATGTAATTATTTTGTTTTTACATTTAAGATTATTCATAATATTGACCAGTTCATAGCTATTCTTTATACGGTGTGTATTATCACTGGTTTTTGTTATTGTATATACTTGATTATGAATTTTTAATAGAAGTTTATTAGCTGTATTATTATATGTATTGTAACAATTGTGACTGTTCTAAATTCAATTGGATTCTTATGAAATTTGGGTGTAAGAACTAGATATGGATATTTAAAGTTTGTAGAGTTAATGTCTAATAATTTATAATAACCTCTAATTTTATGATTGTTTGCAATTATGTCAACACTAGTTTTTTGGAAAGAGTTATTAGTAGTTATACTGAATTTTAGCAGTTGATGATAATAGGATTTACATATAATTGCATAATTATTTGGAGATTTGTCCACATAAGTGATTACAAAGTTTTGTTGCAATTTAGTGATTAGCTGGAATTTTTTTTTTTTTTCCATTAATATAGACCAGATGTGGAATATTATATTTTAAGTCCTTAGTTAATTTAACAATTACCAAAATTTTCCATTGACTGAAATATTCAATAGGTTTTTTTTTTTAATAACATATTGCAATTTTATAAATAAATATATCGATATTATATGTAAATTGTTTTAATATAGAATTAATGTTTAATTTGGATGGAATTCTATACTTAGTACCATAACCCATTAATTTTTTCAGTATTAAATCACCTACAATATTTAGATTTCCAGTGATAATATGTCCATGATCATTATTAATATATTTTTGTAGAGAGGTGTCATTGCATTTACAGGGGAAAGTACTATCAGCAGAAGTATTTTTTGAGAACGAATTATAGTTAAATATTTTCTTCCTATAGTTATTGGATACTTAAAAGTTTTTGATATTTGAATATTATTAATAGGAAAATTGTAGTTTTTATCATTTATTATAGAAATTGATTTCAATTAGAAAAAGTTATTACCATTTGAGTATTAGTAATTTAAGTTTTATGTTTTTTAAGTAAGTTCATATTGAAGAGATTAATGCTAGTCATAGTAAGATCATAAAAAATATCTGAAAAATGTTCAGAGTAAGTTTTATTGAGAAATATATTTAAATATTGTACAATATGTTTCTTTTTAATTGCAAAGATATATTTTCGTATTAATAACCAATTATAATTTTTTATATAATTACTATGCAGATTATTTATTTGTTTAGTTATAGTTTTTTTGGAAACAATGTTAGTTGATGAACATTTTCCTTTCTTGTTCCGTGTAGTTTTACAACTTATTTGATGATTTAAACTAGAATAAATAGGAGAATGATCAGTAGTGTTAGTTATAGAGGAAAATATGTTAACAATTCTTTTGAATATTTCGCAATTAAGTCCATATGGATAAATTGTATTATAATGTTTCACATATGAAGACTCTAAATAAAGACGTTCAGATTTATTTTTTGAATTTGTATTATTCCAATTGTAGTATTTTTAAATTTATGTTTATGAAAATGCTAAATTTCAGTGGTAGACTATATTTTTTGCTTTACTTTTATTAGAATCTGATCGATGTTGATTTATGTGTTTATGTAGTGGACCAGACATATCACCTATACATTTCAATTTGCATATGTTACATTTTTAAAAATAAATTACATTAAATGCTGCACAAAAAGTAGAAATATGAGGATCTGAAACAATTTGTGACTGAGAAGCAAATGGACAAGTCTTACATCTAACATCTAAACATTTCTGAAAATATAATGGAGGAGGAGGAGAATATATATGGTAACTGGATGATAATCCATGAAGAACCCTATTATTGTTCCTGTACTGGGCAATACATTGCAAAGATGCATTGCATTATGTATCTTCCAGGATCGAGATTTTTGCTAAGTACTGCCATAATATAATGTTGAAACAACAAAAATGCATTACAGTAAAGCATCGTTTATACGACGATCACTTATATGACATTTACATTTATACGACGTTTTAATGTGGTCCCGATTCATTCCTATTCATTTTAATGTAAAAATATATCTTTTATACGACGCCCAAAATCGTTTATACGTCGATTTTTCAATTTTGTATAGGTTTATTTTTGCTTATTTTTCTTGTATATTTTATGAACGAACGGAATTTGTCAGCTATGAATGACACCAAAGAGCATGTTTAAATAGACTCTAAATTATAAAAATGTGGGCTGGGGTTCGAAGTTTGATTCATCTGAAAAATCAGCTTACACGTAACAGATTACACTGTGGGAGGGATAATTCTTTTTTCGGGGATGGTCAGCTTTCCCGACATGTTTTAAGTTGCAAATAGACTATCCTTCTAACTGTTATCAGTATTGGCAACTTTTAGTTGGCCACACAGGGTTTTTGATCGTTGACTTTAAATGGAAAGGAAATGATGTACTGCAAATGAGGAAACTTTCGGTGAAACATAAATAAAAGTATGCATATTTAAATTGCTTACTAATTCCCTCCTCCCCCGTTTTTTGGTTATTTGTTTATTTTAGTTTGTTTAATTTACAAATTCATGTATATCATCACGTTAAACATTAAAATTAAGTGAAAACAAAATTAATTCTAGTTTTGGAAGTGAAAATCGATTATACGTCATTATCGTTTATACGACGTTTTTCGGTAGCCCCTTCGGCGTCGTATAAACAATGCTCTACTGTAATATATTTGAAGAATTTGTAAAATAAATTAATAAAAATTCTAATTAAGTAAACTAGTATCTTGACTAATATAATTTACTAAAGAATTAGATCTTGAATATTACTAAAAATGTAAGTATATACAATATGTACATAGTTAAAAAGCAGTGCTCAAACCTCCAAAAAGTAATAAATCCTGACTATAATAATACCAACCCTCATAACAAATACTAGTTTGTAGGAATTCATAGAACTAATTAGTACACATAATTCAATATCACCTATATCTCTTGTCAAGAACAAGTAAAATAATACCCATACATAATCTACTATACTATTATTCCAAATGACTCCTCAGTACAATGTTCATAAATATTCTAACTTTTCTTATAGGCTTAATAATCATAATTACAATTCATTATTAAAATATTTAAAATTTAATACATGTAAAAAAATAGAAGTATATCAAGATATTGGATTTAACATATAAAATAATGAATATTGAATTTAACATTTAAAATATTTATTACAATATTAAACATTAATATTATTCATAAAGAATAAATTGAATCCCAATATATATGTATGATTAGATGATATATTGCTACTGTTAATGGAAAATCCTATTAAGTGGTATTAGAAACTACATAGTAGAAATCAAGATGACAATACACTAAAGTTATGCACAACGCAGCAATTACCTTAGCGCACAATATTATTATATATTATATATATTATATTATTATATTTTATATATATTATATTATATATTTTATATATATTATATTATATATTTTATATATACAATAAAACCTCCATAACGGACACTCCCGAATAGTGGACACCTCTATTTAACAGACAGTTTTCTTATCCCTACTCCCAAAACTTAAATTTTTGTATGTTTAACCTCTGAATAATGGACATTCCAAATAGCAGACACTTTATTCGGTGATAAAGGATGAAAAAGAATTTTTTAAACAGGAAAAAAAAAAAAAAAATGAGAAAAAGTAAAAAGCTTCTTAATTTATCAGGACAACGTACCACAAATTTCGTGATCACAGTTAAATGTAGATAAAGAGCTAGGAAAATCCCCCCCCCCCCCCCAACATTCAGTGCTAAATTCAGGGGGTTGCCCGGGAGAAATAATCTCCCAGACTATTGAAATGTCATTTAAAACTATTTCGAGATTTTATGCTTTTAAAGATCAAAAAATGCAATCCCTCCCCTCCCTCCTCACCCGGAACTCTACTATGTCCAATAACATCACACAGAAAAACAAATTACATGTAATCACAAGCAAAAATATACTTTTGTAACAGATTTTTTTTCACAATAATATAACAAACAGTGGATAAGAGTATGCCCAATTTTATTTCAATTTTATTGCTTAAAAAATGATTTTAATTTCTGATTAATTATATAATAGAGGCTTTAGGACATATAAAAGTAAATTAATGAAACATTAAGCATTTCTTAGCGATTTTTGAATCTCTGAGGTTTTCCCAATAGTGGACACCTCCGAATAGCGGACAATTTCTGCGTTCCCGAGGTGTCCGTTATTTAGAGGTTTTACTGTATTATATTATTATATTTTTTAGCATATATTGCTAAAAAAAATTTTCTTTTAGCTACTCATGCTATACAGGGTGATTAAAAAAAATGGACAAAATGATTTGACAAATCAAGCATACAACAAGGATAAAAAATCACATAGAAACACAGGGTCGCAAACTAAAAATTGAGTCACAAATACAGGGCATTTCATTCTAGCTACACCCAGTTTGAAAGCAATAATTTTGAGGAAAATAAAAATATTGTAATGAAAATGCAACAATATATACCTTATTTTGCATGAAATGTGATAACGTTATGAAGAGATCTGGAAAAACATATTGCTCAAGCAATCAATGATACCATATAAACTAATTATCACAGTCCAAAATGTGAGATGCCAAGTGCATATTGTTGGTGTACATAATGCAAACTTCTAACACTTTTGTTTGGTGTTATCACATTTAAAACAAAGGCAAGAATGTCTGTTAAGTGGTTTGCAGTCCTATGTTCCTATGTGATTTTTCATCCTTGTCGTATGCCTGATTTTTCATACCAATTTGTCCATGTTTTTTTGAATCCCCCTGTATAATAAAAATATATGTAAGATACCATAAACAGGAACAAAATCATAATGAATAATCAAAATGAAAAGATACTATGTTGTCAAATATCAAAATGCACATACATTCATAATTACTTGTGCTAACGCAGCATAATAATTTGAATGCTAATATAAAACCATTAATTGTATACAATATATGAACCATTGAATTTAATAGAAAATTACCACCTTGAAACATGGGGGAAAATAAATAAATAAATAAAATGAATATAAATGGAATTTGCAGAACCAAAGCAGAATTGTCAAGCCCCAAATACTTTGGAACTACAAATGAAGTGTGTGATTTCATTTTCGTATTTGCCATGAAAAAGTAAAATAATATGAATTTGAGGCTACCAACACACATAAAACAAAATTAAATGAAGAAAAAACATCAAAAACAAAACACGACAAAATTACTAAATTGATAAAAAAATAAAAAAAGAGAAAAATAATAATAAAATTAAAATCACATTTATATATATATATATATATAATATTGAAAAATAGTTATTAAGTTACTTACAATTCATATAAATACTAAAAGAAAAATGTGATTTGAAACTTTATTTCTAAGCAATAATTATCATAATAATCAAAACATTTATTTTATCTGATTAGAAATAAAGTTATAACAAAATTAATACAATATAAATCATGAAAAAAAATTCATAAAATCATGCATACATTTAAACTATTGTTAGAATTATTACATATGTTTCCATATTACTCAACATTATGTATGTGTCAATATCATTATTAAGAAAAAACATTTTAACCAACATTTATGGATTATTAATTAGTCTTTTTTTCCTTTTTAAACTGTCTAAACAATATATAAAAAGTACATGGTTAATAGAAATTATTACTATTTATTATAGATTTATCTACAATTAATGTTTTCCAATTAGTAATATTTAAAAACTGTTTATTTTGTTTATAATGGAGGATGGTGGTTAATTGATTAATTCACATACATGTATGATTTGAATTTTTAGACAACATTTATTTCATTTATGGTGAGTGGTAACTCTCTGATATTTGTTATTGTCTATAATTTAAAAACATGAGATTTCAAATCAAAATTCATGGATCATAAGCACAAAGACTTTAGCCTTAGAAAATCAGAAAAGGCAGTCTCTTATTTTTTATCACTCATTGGTGTGAAAGCAGTAAAATATAAAAAAATAAATAAATAAAATTAAAAAATAATAATAATAAAAAAAAAAAAAAAAACAAAAAAAAAAAAAAATTGAATCTAACAGGTCTAATTAGAATGATCTACAGATATTGTATAAACTAATGTTTTTGTGTTAATCCTGGTGAATTTGAAGAAGCTAGTAATAACACAATGTAAAATTAAATGTTTTCAAGTGATAAATTTAAGTTTGTATTGCATCAAAATTTTGTAATTATTTAAATGTTTATAAAAATAATAATAATGATAAAATTTTTCACATCATTCTACAACATATATATTACTTTTTGATAAATTTGTGCTAAAAATTAAATTTTATAAGTCCCTTGTATATATAGTTTGAAAAATAACTAAATTATCAAGTAAATAATTCATAATTTATTAATAAATTGTCATATGAATTTTAATTTCTGTCTATTTTTATGACAAATTCAAAGTATGCTGTTTAAGTAAAATTTCCTAATTCAATTACTCACAGTTAAAATGTTTTAATAATCAAAAATATCAAATAACACAGAAAATTATTAAAAATAAGCAATATGAATAAATATGCTGTAGCATTATTCCCCCTTTTTTTCCTTACAAACTCAAAATTCTGGCAATAATTATATCTAAGAATGTATCATGTAAAAACACAAACAATCTCCCGACTTTATAATGCTAATATTGAAGTAATAATGCCATGAACTAGTTAATATTATATTAGTAAAATTAAAAAAGAAAATATAGTTGGTTAAAAAAAAAAAATCCACAGTTAAAAAAAATACCTTTGTTGTACAAGCATTACACTCTGAACAATGTTGATTTTCTTCTGAAACATATCTTTCACATTTAGCACAAAACCTATAAAAGTAATAAAAACAGATTTCATTTTAAAAACTCATGAACACAAACAAGACATTTTTTTTTAGGGGCAGGGGGTACCCTTAAATATATTCTCAATTTCAGAAATGGGAAAAAAAAAAAAAAAAAAAAAAAAAAAAAAAAAAAAAAAAAAAGAATTTTAATTAAATGTTTTTTGAGGTTTTATGCAATTGATTAAGTTTTTACATTTTGTTGACAAAAACTATGCTTATAATTAAATTCAAATTGATTAAAAATGGAATATGCAGACTGATCACAAAAATGATTATTTTTTTATCCAAACTCAGAATACTTCTAAACTTTTTAAAACATACTGCTCGTAATAAAATTGGATAAACAGAAAAAATATTGATAAAAAATAGTTTATCTTTTTTTGCTGCTAATAAAATGTGAAATTAAAAAATAAGTATTAAATTAGTTTCAAATAAAACAGAAATTATGTCATAATTTTAAAATGTTGATATAAAACTGTATAAAAAATACCTGTAACCATTTTCAGCAGGCAGTGCAAAAACAGATGCTTCAATATTTGTGAAAATGCGCACAGGTGATTTGGTTGATTTGGTGTTCTTGAATTTCTTATGATTATCATATTCAACCTGAAATTAATATTGAAAAAAAAAAATTACCATGCAGAAAAAGAAACTCAAAGTTACACACACTAAAGTTATGCAGCAAAAGATACCCAGAAATTATTTCTTAAAACAGAGAGATATGACATTTTATTAAAACCAGTGCTTTTTTATATAAGCGGCATATTATGAAAAATAAAATAAAACTAGTTGGATGTGTCAATCCCAAAACTTTCTTCTATCTCATAAGTACATTTTAATATTTAAAAAAAAACGTGGTGACCCCAAAGTTACCCACTATCGAATTTCCTCGAACATTTGACCTAGCCTAATGAGATTCTGGTATCCGAAAAGCCTAAAACGCAAAATTTAATTAATATTTTGAGAAAATGAGCTTAGTAGTGCCTCATGTTGGTTAATTTATACTAAAACCGAATAAGCATCTATTTATGTCAAGACCTAACAGAATCTGAAATTTGATGGAATTTGGTCCATTAGTTCTTGAGATATAGTTATCACAAAAAAATTGCAAAACGTAGCACAGCAACACCATATCTTGGACAATTTATACCAAAACGTAAAAAAGCGTCTAATTATGTTATGGTGTAAAAGAATCTGAAGTTTGATGAAATTCTGTGCATTAGTTCTTGAGATATAGCTAGTTAAAAAAAACGTGTAAAATATAGCACACCAGCACCATCAGTTGAAGGATATATAACAAAACGTAATCATCGTGTAATTATATGTCATTTTGTAACAAAATCTGAAGTTTGATGAAATTCTGTGCGTTGGTTGTTGAGATATAGCTATCGGAAAAATCGTGCAAAATGCAGCATAGCTGCACCTCCTATTGCAAGGTTAATACCAAAATGTAATCAGCGTCTAATTATGTTATATGTTCTAGTGTAACAGAATTTAAAATTTGATCAAGTTCTCTGCATTAGTTCTTGAGATATAGCTATCACAAAAATCGTGCAAAATGTAGCATAGCAGCGCCACCTATAGGGCAGTTCACACCAAAACTTTATCAGCGGCTATGTATCTCAAGGTATCGCGGAATCTGAAGTTTGGTGAAATTCTGTGCATTAGTTCTTGAGATATAGCTATCATGAAAATCATGAAAAACGTGACATAGCAGCGCCACCTGCTGGCCAATTCACACCAAAACTTAATCAGCGTCTATGTATATCAAGGGATTACAGAATCTGAAGTTTGGTGAAATTCTGTGCATTAGTTCTTGAGATATAGCAATCTTGAAAATCATAAAAAACGTAGTATAGCAGCGCCACCTGCAGGCCAATTTTCACCAAAAACCAATAGGCACTAATTTATATTAAGGTCTAACTGAATATAAGATTTTATTAAATTTCGAGCATTAGTTCTTGAGATAGAGCGCCCACAAATTTTTTGTCACATACAGACAGACAGACTCACAGACAGACACACAGACTCACAGACAGACGGACAGACTCACAGACAGACATTTTCTAAAAATAGTCAAAACGTGTTCAGGACCTTCTAAAACGTATAAATCCGTCGAAAACCGGAAGTCGAAAATTTTCATGAATCCAATACTTTCTTCTTGTAAAGATAGAAGAAAGTAATAAAAAAGGATAAATACATAATATGTAAAAATTAATGTAAAGAAAAATACAAGAAGAAAAATTAAATATATATCTGTTCCTAGTAGGTACAGATTTAGATTTTTTGCTACACAAAAACTTTTGTCGGGGGATGGAAGGTGAGAAAGCAATGTAATTATTGAATATATACAGAAGAGGACAAAAAAGTTAAAGAAATGAGCAAACAGGCTTTTTTTTTTTAAAGAAGTGTTGTAAGATTGCAATTGACAACAATCATAGAAAACTCATCAAAATTTCTAATCAACACAATAGTAAAACCTACCAACACTTACTGAAATGCAATTTTAAAAACATTATAATGTTCTCTTAAACAAAGATTTTTCAACTTAAATGATCATAAATTAAGCTCTGTCTACTTTTTTCCCCCCTAAATTTTGCCAAATCTACACAGCAACCAAGAACCAGCAAATACAGAATATTAAAGAAGTCACTAAAGAGAGCTGCAACAATATTGACAAGGTGTCAGTGTCAAGATCAAGCTACCATGTGATGATCAAGTGAATTCCACACTGTGGCCAGGTATACAATTTGTTATGATAGGTGCTCTGTCAGCAGACCTAGTCAGTACCAGTATGTATATATACATATAAAGGAACAAGGTCAAATTATTTTTTATAAATTTAACATTAATTATATTTTTGTTTGTAATCCCCCTCCCTAAGCTAATTATTTTTTCTGAGAAAAATATAACATTTAAAATTGAAACTTTCTGAATGATGGTTATTGATAAAACTTCTTGTCAGTCTGAATTACTGTACATATTGTTCAAATCCCTTAAAAATTGTATGAAATAATATGAAAATTACAGGAAAGTTTAAATTTTAACCAGTTTCACTTAACCTCTTAAAATTTACAATTAACAAGGTATTTGAAGTTTTTGTGGGGAAAAAAAATGGGGGTAATTTATGGTTATTGATAAAATTTCGTGTCAGTCTGAACTACTGTATATTGTTCAAATCCCTTAAAAATTGTATGAAATAATATGAAAATTATGGGAAAGTTTAAATTTTAACTGGTTTCACTTAACCTCTTAAAATTTACAATTAACGAGGTATTTGAAGTTTCTGTGAAAAAAAAAGTGGGGGTAATTTATGGTTATTGATAAAATTTCTTGTCAGTCTGAATTATTGTATATTGTTCAAATCCCTTAAAAGTTGTATGAAATAAGACAAAAATTATGGAAAAGTTTAAATTTTAACTGGTTTCATTAAATTTCTTATAATTTACAATTAAAAAGGTGTTTGAAGTTTTTGATGAAAAAAAAAGGGGGGGGGGGTAATTTTTATCCAATAATTTTTCTAGAGCATACTCATGAAAAGATCTTTTAAACATTCATTTCAGATATCACATAAATAGCATAGGATAAGATAAAAACAAAAGAAAAGACTATAATAGAGGTCTTCAATCTTTTATGCTCAAGGGCCACATCAACGAAATCTTAAATTTCTGCAGGCCACCAATAACTTGTTTAAATGTTCTAGGCAATATGCCTAGATTTTAAAAATAGGAAGGCTGTTGTACATAGGTGCTGACAGAATTACAAAACTGCCATTTTCTCCTAGAGCCATTTAAAAAAAAAATAATAAAATAAAATAAAATAAATAAATAAATAAAATAAATAAATAAATAAATTATCATACACAATAAAACTTCCCTAAAGCGACCATGTTCTGTTACAATAAAAATCAGCTGCTTTGAGAGGTGGTCTCTTAATGGATGTCATGTTTAAAAGTAGATTTCAATTGATGGAAAAAAATAATGTAACTAAAATTTATTTTTCACATTAGGAAAAATATAAAAAGTTAAGTATCAAAATAAAAGTTAATTACAAAGGTTAATTACTGCAGTATTTAAAAAATGAATACACAGATGTTTGCTTTGATTTTATGGTTTTATTTTTTACAACTTTTATTTCTAAACCTTTTCAAAATTCAATAAATAATTTTTTTTTTTTTTTTTTTTTTTTTTTTTTTTTTTTTTATGGGAACAAATAATGATGACTTCATTACTTTATCTAGTTTGTCGAGAGTTTCCTGACAGAATAAGGCAGGAAAGTTATTGACTGCCATTCTTAATTCATCATGAGAGTTAAATTCATTGCCTAAAATGGCATAAATGGGTTTAAACACTTAAAAATTACTAAAATTAAAAAAAAGTAAACTTAATTTAAAAGTTTGGTAAATAATGCTCTCCCTGTATTTTTTGAATAAAACCTTCTTCAAGTGACAAGGAAAAAACAATTTATTTAATTTTTGTCAAAGAAATTGGTCGCTCATGGAGGCAGTTCAACTAGGATGGTCTCTGAATGAAGGTAAAATTAGTATTGAGCCTATAAGAATTAATTTCGTTCCATGAAAAAATGGTCGTTCACAGAGACGTTCACACAAGGAGGTTTCACTGCACATTATTTTGGCTGTCATTATCCTTTTTTCTATGCATTTATAAAATGCAGGACGAATGAGGTATTTGAAAGATTTTTGAACCTGCTTCTGACATAACATACTCATATTTCATTAAAAAATGATTAAAAAATACAGTTAATTAAAAATTAAATCAGCATTGTTTTCATAAATGAAACAAAAAGTTTTTTTGAAATCAATATTATCACAAAAATAAAATACCATATTCTATTAGTTTCAAAACATTTATCTAACTGAATAAAACTATGAGAAGTTGAAAATAACATGGTTAATTTTTCAAAAATGCTATGCTGCATTACATCATAGTTACCTTGTAATCCATCATCTTCATGTCAGGGAAATTTTTCAAAATTCTTGCTTCATGAAAATATGGGAAAAACCAGATAATAAATACATTTCTTTCAATTCTGTTATTAATTTTTTGCCACCACTTATTAATTTTCTTCAGTGTATAAGAAATGGCATCAATCATACCTCCAAAAGGAGGATCTAATAAAATTACCAATTTTTCATTTTGTTTTTCAAAAAGAAAATTTTTAAGTATTTGTTTACTATTTTTTCCATCAAAGAAGTGATTATTAAACATATTGTAATGACAAAACTCTTCAGGTCCAAAAAACTGCATCTAGAATAAAATAATAAACATGATAAGCAAAATATTTTTATCAAAACTAACAACATTTTCAACTTCTGCATTTATATCAATGGTGCAATAACCATAATTTTTTATTTATTGCTTAAGAAAATGAGAACTATGATCTTTCATTTATAAAACATAAAATAATAGAAAACAGTAAAAGACCTTGACATTTACACCATGAAATGTTAAAAATAATTATGAAAATAAAAATAACAAGTTTACTAAATGGTGTAAAAATAGTTGCAAAATTTATAAACTATAAAAATTTCAATCTTCAATGTAAAGTTATGATAATCAACGTTTCGATCTTCATCTGATATCTTCATGAAAAATTTCATGAATTTCATGAATTCACTTCATGAATAATTTCTTATAATTTCCATCCAATGAATTTTGTTAAGTGTGAAATATGAAGACATCATTGGAAAACATGGAAGTGGCTGTAATATGGCCAGTGATACAACATGTAATGTTAGCTACAGTAAAAATTTATAGCATCTAGCTCTATATTGTAGTATCAATAGTTTAAGTGCAGTGTGCTATCAAATTTACAGAAAACACTGTTATCTCTTCCAAAGAGAGTAAGACCATCTTGAAATTAAAAAGTTCATTATATTACCAGTCAATTATTAGTTAAAGCAATAATTGATTGGTTATATAATGCAATTTTAAAATTCAAGACAGTTTTACTCAATTTGGAAGCAGTATAATATTGTTTTCCTGATGAAAATCGAAACATTGATTATCTTAACTTTAATGTTTGTATAGTTTTTAAACTTTGCAACAGTTTTTACACCATTTAGCAAAATTGTTATTTTTATTACATATGAGTAATTAAAGCAAAAATTAACTGATAATACAATGAACTTATAAATTTCAAGATGGTTTTATTTTGTTTGGAAGCAGTATAACAGTATTTTCCTGATGAAGATCTCAAATGAAGATTAAAATGTTGATTATCTTAACTTTAATGTTTGTATAGTTTTTAAACTTTGCAACAATTTGTATCCCATTTGGTAAACTTGTTATTTTTATTTTTACATTTATTTGTAATAGAAAACTTAAATATTGAATTTTTGCATAAAAGATTTGGTTGATTGAAACAGAAAAAACTTGTGTGAAAGATCTTTAATTAAATTTGAATACAACAATAAAAATATGGCCAATGATTCTTATTTAAGCATTGTATAAGAAAAATTAAATTCACTTCAGCTTTTATTACAAACTTATAGTGTGCATATGAATTTTGTGGTCAGAATTTTCAAATATGATAAGATGGGTAAAAATTAACCATTTTTGGGAGACAATCGCAATCCCCTCGTTTAGTTAAAGACTAATTTGAACCTAGCAATAATGAGGATGTTTTAGCAAAATTTCCATCCGATGAATTTTGTTAAGTGCAAAATATGAAGACATCATTGGAAAACATGGAAGTGGCTGTAATATGGCCAGTGATACAACATGTAATGTCAGCTACAGTAAAAATTTATAGCATCTAGGTCTATATTGTAGTATCAATATTTTAAGTGCACGATGCTATCAAATTTACAGAACAGGGTGACCAGAAATAAATGGCTCAGTTTGAAAATTCATTACTTCATTAACTATAGTAAATATGAATATGTAATAAGTGACATTAACATCTGTTGGGTTTTAAATTTCATGCCCTATAAATGTACAAATATTTCAAATTTAGTCAACAGATGGCATGGCATCATCTCAAAGTAAAATAATGCTCAAGTAAATTTTTAAAATGTAATTCGCATATCATGTCTCAATTGCAAAATAGAATAAATAATACAACTTGAGATTTTTTTTATACAGATTTACATGCTAGTTTGAGCATCATTGTAGTTTGAGATGGTGAAACACCATTTTTTGATGGAAATTTGAACTATTTTTTACATTTACAGTGCATGAAATTTAAGACTGATCATATGTAAATGTCACTCATTTCACATTCATATTTATTATAGTTAATGAATTATTGAATTTTCAAACTGGGGCATTTTTTTCTGGTTAACCTGTAAGATAATACATTAATAATAACGTATAACAAAGAGGAAGGACATTATAGAGTACTCGAGTGTATAGTGTGAGTGTGTGTGTGTGTGTGGGGGGGAAGTGCACTTTTTGACTATTGTAAACAAAAAATCTCAAATTTTCAGGGGGGGGGAGACATTTTATTGCTCCAGGGGGATGTCTCCCACCCCCGGGTTAACCCCTGAAATCAACACTGTGTCCCAGCCAGGTGGACAGCTCAACACTGAACCTTTAGTATTTAGTTCCCAAGCAAGCTTGGCATTCATGTAATCAAACCTGGAGGAATGAAAAGCTCTCTCATTTTATTTCTAGTGATTGTAAAATTATTTCTTAGTTAACCCCAGTTAATTATAAAAAAATAGTTTCAAATTTTAAAATCTATTTTTATAAGATGGGAGCTTTCCTCATGCCGGAATAAGTTAGAATCATATAAATATAATGAATCATATAATATAGAATCATATAATATAAGAATCAAATAAATAAGATCAGAGAAATCAACAAAATATTCAGCTTTTTTTACAAAAAAAAAAAAAAAAAAAAAAAAAATGTAATTTTGAAATAATTATTAAAATTTTAAATTATACTGCAATGAGATCAAACATCATAAATCTGGCATTAAAAAAATAAAAAAAAATCTTTCTTTCTTAAGGACAGAAAGTTAGGTAATAAAAACTTGATGATAAGGGATAATAGAATAAAACAAATTCATACTCAAAAGTAATGCACTAAAAGTTAAGGAAAAAAAAAAAAAATAGAAATATGCATACATATACATCAAGAGGGGAAAAACAGCAACAAAAACTACTTTGAAATTAACTTTAAAATGGTTAGAGGATATTTCAGGCTAGGATATGCATGATATTTAAAGAGTGTGGTAAAAGAGCATGTTAAGTTACTGTTTTCAAATACTGTTTTATTTTATGGATAAGTGTACATCTATTATCATGAGATATTCTATCACATGATAAAACAAAAATATTAAGATTTGAATTAATCTTGAAGATATGAGACAATGTTTTTTAAAATTTAATAATTTAAAACTATCAATATTTTTGAATAGTTGGAAATTAAATGTTAAAATTTTCTAAAAAAGTTTAGCATCAGCGCTTAATATTCAAACACATGCTGTCAAAAAGAAAATGATTCAATAAATTTCACTACAAAAAGGTTTTATTTCAATTTCTTGAAATTTCATTTTTGTTATATAACACCTCAAACAAATCCCTTCATTTTAGAAAGATTTTGTTTATTTAATAAGATATCAAATTGAGATTTTTTTTAACACTTAAGGTTTTTACAAAACTGAAGTTCACTAAAAAAATTAAAAGAATAAAGGCAATTAAAATTGTCAAGTGCACTTTTTAAAAAAATACTTTTTGTCATGTGAGAAATCACTGGAAAGAAAATGACAGTTCTCTGATGGTAATACAAGAGAATGTTGCAATCTGTTTTGGAGAGAATGAAGTGAAGAAAACATCTAGCTCAGTTCTGAATATCAACTTATGAACTAATAATGTAAAACATCTACAATATCAGTAAAATATCTATTGTAATAAAAGAAGCCATCTTTATGACATTGCATAATGTTTTAAGACACTTTCATAAGCTTTTATTAAAAAAAAAAAAAAAAAAAAGTACGTATATTTTTTAATTATAGTTACACCAGAAATTTACGTAAATTTATAATTTTTTTAATAAAATATGTATAAATAAATATAAAATATGTAAAAATTTAAATATAAAACATAAATATAAAAACTGAATTTGAATTATAGCTTTTTTCAAACAAATTAGGAAAATAAATAAATAAAATTCTTTATAATGTTAATAAGTGTGTTTTACACTCAACAGGACATACATTATTTCAAAGGAAACCAAAGTTACATAAGAACAAAAATTTAGAGACTTTAAAATTCACAATATGAAATTATTCAGTTTCATATAATAAAATCATTGTTTTATTAATTAGACTTTTAATATTTAATAATTTAAAAATTTGAAAGTTTTCTACTACTATGAGTGAGAAAATGCAATTTATTTAAATATAGATTAGAATAACTTTACATTTCTTCTTCTTTTTAAAAATTTTTTTAGTTTATTATTATTTTTTTTATAGTATGTCAATAACGATTACTTAAAACAGAAGACAGTATTAAGAAATATACCTTTTTTTATGAAAAATTAAAATCTTATAAAAACAAATTACTTACATATCTGTAGTCAATGTCCATCAAAAGAGAAGTTAATCCACAGCTTTCATTTCCAGTTACATACTCATGCAATCTATAACAAATGATCAAAATAATATTTAAATATTTTATGCTTTTAAAAATTACAGATGGTAAAAAGTTTACATTTTTTGAGAAAAAAAAAAATGATTATCACTTTTTTTTTTTTTTTTTTAAGTAAAAGAAACTATGTAACATAAGTAAAAACAGAAAGAAAGTTGTATAATAAGATTAAAAGTTTGTGTTTTCATATCTAAACAACTCCTTTCAGTCCAGCCTGAAGAGTAGATTAGCATCCTTTTTTATTTTAAGGTGTATACATTAGATTTAATATAAATTAAAAAAATTTGTCTTACACCTTCTGAGTTCATTATTTTGGCAATAAATGTAAAAGATTCATTATATTCTAGCCTTAAACAATCCTTGAAAAAAAGAAAAAGAAAATTTTGATATTTTCTGAAGCAGAGCTATTCTTAGTGAAAGCGTGGCTGAGTGCAAAAGTTTTTGCGAGGCCTGCTCTTTCTAAACTAGTTAAACATCTACAATTCCCATCAGTATTTCTAATTTAGCTGATTTAATTCATTTAACTGAAATTTAGAACAGTTCTTTTTGTTTACTTAATGATGCATTTCATAATCAAATAAAGTGAAGGTAACTATTCCAAAATTCTGGTAAATATTTTAAATAAAAAGATCTGTTAAATTGATAACACTACTTCTTACATATACTCGTCTTTTGATGACATTACACTGACGTACACAGGAATTTAATTTTTTTTGGGGGGGGGGGGGAGAGGAATTTAGTATAGTAGAAGTTTGTACAGATTTAGATTTGTTTCCTTTTTAAAGTACTCAGACTGGGTTTGAGTTATTCTTTTATCAGCAGACTTGGATCAGGCTAAGAATTAATTCTTGCCATGTGATTGGACTGACATATCTTTTTGGTAAAGTAATGATGTTGTGCAATCATCTTATATTAATAAAATAACAAATCGCTCTGTCTGTGTGTGTGTGTCTGCGATAGTTAGCGAAAACTACGGTACGTACGAAGCTCAAAATTTTTCTGAGAGTAGCCCAATATCTCTCCTGATGCACCTGAGTTTCAGAATTTCGAAATTCTATTTATTAACTGAGTAATTAATTAAATTCCAAAGATTACTCTCATAAAAAATCGCCCTTTTTCTTCTTTTTTTCCCGTCATTTAGTTATGGTTGGTTGGTTGCATAAAATTTTCGCATAAATAATTAAAAAAGCTGGAAAAGACCTTTAAAATCCATAGACTGGCAAACTGTCAGTTTAAATGATGATTTTTTATCACAGCGGTTGTAAACCATGGAGGAAAAAGATAGGTGGTGGTGAAGTAAACAGAAAAAAGGGTTGCAATATTAAACCATTTATCGCTCAAATTTTAATGTCCCAAACAAAAGTATGTGGAAGGGATTTTGTATTAATAAGACGAATTGAAAGAAATGAATTACAGCTGAAGCATATTTTACGAAGAAATAGTAATTTTTTAAAATGGACTTTTTTCTATTATATTATTTATTTTTAAAAAATGTTTGCTTTTAAAATAATTGAAATTGATAAATTTGAAATAATTAAATGTCAAAATAAAATTAAATAAAATATTGAAAACATTTGATTTGAACTAAAAATTGTATTACTAAAAGTTTTCTTTTTTTTTCAGAACTTTTTAATACTTTAAAACGTAGATGAAAATTTTTTTATAATTTAACAACATAATAATAACTCTATGTCAATATATAAAATATATTTATGAAAACATTCTTTTAAAACCATGCGCGAAAACTTAAAAACAAATGTTAGTCTAAAATCTAGATTTCAGAGTGCAAACGATTTTTCAAGCAAAATCTTAAATGATGCTTCTATATTGATATTTCAAAGTGACGGTTAGGTTACATTTATGTTATATTTTATTATATTACGGTAGGGTACTGTTTAGTCGCAGTTAGGTTACAGACAGATTATGGCAGTTAGGTTACAGACAGATTATGGTTATGGTACAAAAGTTTACGGTTAGGAATTTGTCCACAGAGTCAACATTACGCATGCTTTGATTAAAAATATACACTTTTGTTAAATGGCTCTGAAATTATAATATTATATACTAATCTTTTATCATCGCGTATAGATTTCATTCACGGTATAGTCGGATTTAAGAGTGATATAATTAGTTTGAAATCCAAAATATTTCACTAGGGATTTCTATGCGAAAAAAATAATTAGTTACATGATTTAACAGTGATTTTTACGGGTAAATATCAACACTTAACACGAAACTAAATCAATCGTTGGATACATGTTCCCTCCCGTGTTTCTCATTGCTCATTTTAAGTATTTTTAGAGCTTAATATTAGTTGTTTTTAAAACCGATTTTTCGCAGTCAGCTGCGACGTATTTCAGACAATGCATTTCTGCATGCTTCAAGTTAATGATAAAATCATACAAATTTCAAGTTCGTTTAACATTGTTAATACGGACCCGGGCAACGCCGGGCGGATCAGCTAGTTAAAAATAGAGAAAGAGGCCATCCTCATGTGCCAAACTGCCAGGTGTATTCGCCAAATTGACACAGAGAAATGAGAATGGTAAAATTCAATTGGCAACTGCATCTACTTTTCAAATTTAATTACTAATTTTGAAGTGGAAGTCCTTTACGTAAGAAAAATTGTATTTGCTATGAATTTTCGAGTGAGAACACCCAATTTTGACACCATTTGTAAAAAAAAGCATCAACTCTATACTTTTTCTTAAATTTTTGTAGAGTTAGATCACTTTAAAGTTTAAGGATGCTAAAGTTAATTTTTGTGACAAACTTTTATTTTATATGTTTCCCAAAACTCACCCAATATATTTTTTTCTTCCAATTTTAATGACTGATTTACCAATCAGTCATTCACTTCATCAGTTTATCACTTTTGAGCTTTCACAGTTTATCACTTTTTTTCACTTCATCAGTTTCAGTCATCAGTTTATCACTGTATTTTCCTGCACCAACAGGTGCAAAAACAATGGATGATCACCCCTGTAACTCAGGGGTATGAAAAGATGGAGATTTGGATGCAATGGAAAGAAGAGTAAACAAACTAGTCTAAAATCAAGTTTGCAGATGTTTTCCACCAAGATACAACTTTGTAGAAAAGTTGCATTTTAATATGCAAATCAAATATTAACTAGTCCTATAATTGCAACTTCCAACTTGATAAGGTGATTGTTTGTGCAGCTACCTCCCAATCTATATGTTACATTATAAATAATCATTAAAATAATAGTGAGCAATTTGTCACATTCATCATCAAGACTGACCTCGTAACAATTCGTATTAAATTCGGGTGACTGTCTGGGTTTACTGTGCACTTGAAGCTGCTAGACTAGAATGCAACAATGCTTATAGATTTTATGTAAGCCACCAGGGCTGGTGCTAATATCAGATAAATGGGACAGCTGCTGAGGGCTCTGTGCTAGTTGAAGCCTTATTAGGAGCCCCAAGCATCTCTATCAAATTCGAAATAGCATTATTTTGTGGGAAAAAAAAAGGACACTATTGCACAAAATTGGTCTTTACGCAAAAGAAGAATCATATTAACTTTATTTCTTATAGCCAAAATTTTATATAATTATTGGGAATTTTATAGTTGTTTGAAATGTTATTCTGAAAGTAATCATAAACTCAAAAAATAAACTTTAAAATATTCTAAAGAATAGAATACTTTTAAAAATTAAAAGTAACTATACACACTGCATGTGATATAATTTGCATGTTATTTTTCATACATTTTATACTCAATATTTTAAATTATTCTATGATGTACACAATTTTTGAAAATGAGTTTTATTAATTCGATATTGCAGTTGAATCAAATATTCTATGTTAGGCCTCACTAAATGATTTCTCAGGGCCTCATGAGCTACTGCACTAATTATGTAAAGTCACAAACAATTATTCCTTCTCGATCATGCATACTTTCCAACAAACATTTTACAGTTAAATATAAGTACGTTTAGGTTTAGATATCTAAATTTTATTATGAAATAAATAATTCAGAATAAAATGAATAATAAATATTTAGTTATTTTGTAAATATTTTTTCAAACTCGAAACTTTCCTAGGTGTGAGGCCCTGTGTGAACGCATTGGTCGCACATCCCTAAAATGTCTCTGTTCTGAAAAAAAATAATAATAATAATGACAAAAATAATAATAAAATCCAACAGGCAAGTGATTAAAGAAAAAATAACATTCTCATCCCCCCCCCCCCCAAAAAAAAATAATTAATACTCAAAAAACCTTTGAAATTTAACACACACAGAAATAAAGAAAAGTAATTAGAAAAATAGATCGGTGAAAAGATTAAACATTGCATTTGGCCTGTTGGCACAGAAGAGATGCTTTTACAAAAAATATTCAAAAGTTTTTTTGCAAAAAAAAAAAAAAAAGTCTGAAAACACTAAAGAGATGTTTTATTTTACAAGAAATATATTGCACTTTTTAAACTTTACCGTACTTAAAAAAAAACAGCTTTGCCTTTTTTTTTTTTTTTTTTTCTTTTTAAATAACAGGTATTTTAATCTAATAAAAAGAACAGAAATTCTTGTTAATAAAAAATGATAATGAAAAAAATCGTGACCTTACTTTGGAACTCCAATTGACACAAGTTTTGTGAATCCCAAATCTTTAAGCAGTGTTATAAGGAATCTAGCGGTTGCTTCAGTAAAAAAATATTGCTAAAAAAAGAATATAATCTTAAATAATCAATCTAGAATATATATATAATTATAAAGCACTATATTTTAAAATAAAAAGCTGCAAAATATACTTAACTGCTTCAACTTTCTTATTTTCATGTGTTTTGAAGAGTAAACTAGGGCGTATTAGATGTTCTGAAGAAATTTTCTTAACTATATCATGATTGGAGTGCTTTCCAGGCTCATCCAAAATGAGAAGTGAGCATGTTCTGCAATAATCCTGCTTATCAGCAGGTAATGACTTGAAACATTCTAACCTTCTAAAATAAAAAAGTGATTTATCAATATCAAGATTTACATGATACATTTATGATATAATTTCAGCATGATCGAATTGTAATTTCTCGCAATTCTAATTGTGAACCAAACAAAAAAACAAAAAAAAAAAAAAAAACTCAGTAAAACAATAAATGTGAACTAATGAGGAATAGTTGCTTAATTATTATGTTTTGATATGCATAATATATACATAGAAAATATAAATTACAAAACTTTTACATTAATTTTCACAATAAGGAATTCAGGGGGTGTCCTATGAAAGAAGAGGAAGCCATGTCTTTAATTCTTGAAACTATGAAATGAAAACAAGGTTTATTATTGTTTTTACTCTGTTTGACTCCATAATCAATTAAAGAATTGCCTAGTGGCACAGTTCAGTAGTTAACTTGTCATGGTTAAAGCATATTTTGTTTAATAGCAGCCTTGGTGAGATTCGGGATTAAAAAAGTGTAGTTGTTCCTAAATATTATATGCAGCTATTTATAACTGTAAAACTCATGAAATATTTTTTAATGAAATAAATTAACTTCTGAAATGCAAAAAATTTACTGATATTCAAAAATTCCTTGGTTTTCGTTGACTTTGGTTACTGCAAATTTTTTCAGTAAAAAATGTGTCTCGATTTTTGTCAGTTGTCAAAGATTTTGTCAGTGTACTCCAGTGATTTTGCAAGATTTTCTGTAAATAAAGGGGACAACCATGCATTTTCCTGCTCAGTGTGGTGTTATTTCTTATCGAATGTGCATCATCCTGTGTGTCTAGGCCAGCAATTTCAATGCATTTCCATGGTATTTTTTATTAATTGTGAGTGATACCATGAAACCAAAGAAAGTTTCTTGATCCATCTGGTCCTAAAAATGTGGTGCAGACAATTAATGGTTTTGAGAAGTTCATGGATTAGGGGGTGAGAGGTGAGGATGTGGAAAAGTTATTGAATGAATACTGTGAACTCACAATGAAAAATTTTGGTACTAATCTGTTATCCCATCGACCAATTTTGCCAAATTATACAAATCGCCAAACTAATAGCCAAATTATATATGTTGACATAATTTTTATTTTAAATAATGAAAAAACAAATAATTATTGGAATTTTAATAAAAATATTAATAAAAAGTCAAAATAAAAATCACGTAATGACATTTTAAACAAGTGAATCGTATTTAATGTCATTAAATGTGACATTCACGATCATCCATTATTGGCGATAATTTTTTGGTCAATGGGATAACCTAGTAGTACCAAAATTTCATTAATATCAGCTAGAAGTAGTTGCAAACCCTGTTGTGTTTGTAACTAGTATAATCATAATGTCTAACCTAATTTTAGGCAAATCATAAAGAGGCAACAGAAATAGACTAATTTTTTGAGTGACACATGTACTCTAAATGTCAAACTAGTCCTATCGCCAAAAGACCAAAAATGAAAGTGACCCCAGATACAGGGGTTTTTTACCATACACTGAGAACACGGTTTAAATTTCCTATTATTTTTAGCATTAAATGTTATACTTATTCTCTATAAAATGTGTTTCCAATATGTATTCTGGTGTGTTTAGAATGAATTAATTGGATTTACATAGATTCATATGGAAATGTCTCGGGTTTTGCCGGTTTCTGATTTCATCGATTGTTTATGAATGGATTATCGACGAAAATCAGGGTACTGCTGTAGTTTTATTAACTTCACAAGCTGAAGTGCTGCTCGTGTTCATGACAATTACCTTAAATATACCTAAATACAGTGTTGAATGATGTTAGATTTTTAAATAAAAATCTTTCTGAATTAATCTGATGTTAATGGCTCCAATGCCTTTAGAAAGCTACACACTCAAATTTGTAAAATTTTATGTTTTTAAATGAAAATCCCTTTAGATGAAATTAGAGATGAGAGGCCATCTACAATCACAGGTATACCTGAACATGCTATGCTCATTCTGGTCTGTTTTAGCAAGTAAATTTTGAATTTGTAGGATTTTATATATTAAAGCGACAATTTATTCAAAGGACTCTAGAGTTCGAGGCTACACTGCCTTCAGCAGCATACACTGTGGGTGGTACACTACACATGCTCTAATCTTTTTGTGCAAATGAGCCACAAATTTGTAGGATCTTATATTCATTAAATGGAAAATTTTCCAAACAAACAAAATGGGAGCCCTATTATAGTGGTTTGATTTGATAGCCTAAGAGGGACTGTTTAGAGAAGGAAACCAAGTTTGTACAGCATAATGTCCCTCCCGGATTCCTTTATTAAAAACAACCTAAAAAAAAAAAAAAGATCAGTTAGAAAATCAATAAATTGAAAGTTAACAACCTACCAATTAATTCTACTAAATTCTTGATTACATAATCTTTAAATACAATAGAATATGTTAATTCGATTTTTGAAAGTTTTAAATACTTAGTATTTCTTTTTTCTGCAAATTATCCTATTACAGTGATTGTCAATTTAATTTCTGATCCTTAGATACAGTGGTACTTTGAACTTAGGTTTTCTTGACTTACGTCGTCTCACATTTACATCGTCCAGCCTGAAAAAAAATTTCCTTAATTCAGATGCATTTAAAACTTTTTTGAAAACATTTGGTTCTATGAAGAGAATCTTTCCTGGGCAGACAAATAATATTTATTTCAAATTAAAAAAAAAAGAAAAAAAAAAAAAAAAAACTTTAGAAAAAGCTAGTTCACTGTTACTAAGTGCTAAAACTGGCTCTGCTGTTACAAAACCTTCTAAAAGTAAATAAATAAATAAAATATCAATTCAAACATTGCAAGATTTTTTTGCATCTTTAAAGACTCAAACAGGGCAGCTAGGAGAACAATAAATTGTAACTTAACAACCTATTGATGTATTCTACTTAATTCTTGATTACATAATCCTTAAATACAAAGTAATATATTCATCAGATTTTAGAGAGCTTTAAATACTTATCCTTTTTGGCTTATCTAAATGTACCTCAACTTATGTCACTAGTCCTGGTATGAATTGCTGATGTAAGTTGGGGTGTTATTGTATATTAAATTTTTAATTCAGACTATAAGTTCTTGAGGAAAATCTAAGTAATATAATCTTTTTACAACCTGGCTAAGAAAAAAAAATCCCAGAACACTATATTTTTCTTAAGAAATTGAAAAATTCTGAGGTATAAAATGTTGGCTGCAGGAAAAGGTATACAGGTTTTGTTTAAATTAACTTGATGGGTGATGCCTGACTGGATTAAGAAACTTAAAGAGCTGATGTAAAAATTATAAATCTGAGAAATATAAATGTAAACTGAGATTTCATTGTATTCCCTGCTTCCTTGATCTTCAAAATAAATAAATGAAATAAAATAAAATAAATAAAAAATAATAATAAAATAAATACACTATTCATAGAGAATTTTGAATTTTCATAAGGGGATGCTTTAAGTACATACTTGAGATATTCTTCATGAGAAAATAATGGTTTAGTTTCTTCTCTAATTTTTTCCCATAAAGCTTTTTTCTCTTCTGACATTTCATCATCAGCCCATTGAAAGAAATTGCATTCTGATCTATATCTACAGGCAGAGCAAGCAAAAAACCTTTTTTTACTTAAATGACCATCAGATGAATATCTTTCAAACAACAAGCAAGGTCCTAAAATAGAAAAACAAAATGTATTAGAAATGTGATGAACCAAAGCTGTCATTTATAATTTTTACACATAGATTCAATGTTCTGAAAAAGAAGAAAATTTCCTTTTCAAAGTGTATGCAATCATTTAACTCAGTGGTGTGACTACTCTTGATATATCTTATTTAATTATCAAAAAATTACATTAAGCATGCTTAAGATTTTTTATAAGTCAAAATAAAGATATTCTCACTCAATTTTTGGCTGAGCTAAGATGAAGTTTCTTTTACATACATTGTTTATTTGGCACAGTTAAACCTCCTATAATGGTCACTCCAAACCAGGACAGAACCATAGCTAAGAAAGTGCTAGGAGGGGGGGGGGGGGGGGGACTCAGCGTTTCCTAAAAC
Source organism: Maratus speculifer (assembly GCA_964019185.1). NCBI lineage: Eukaryota > Metazoa > Arthropoda > Arachnida > Araneae > Salticidae > Maratus > Maratus speculifer. The sequence continues at coordinate 83,479,642 of OZ025289.1, read as the reverse complement.
ATTTTGAGCCTCCACTGGAAAAGATTCTAAAATCACCAACTGAATTTATGTTCCGAAATTCCAAATGAAATTCTGTTAAAAAGTTTAATTTAGTTTTGAGGCCCTTTCACAGTTTTGCAGAAATATATAAATTGTAACTTAAATAAGTGTTTCAACACTTGCTCGTCCTATTTGCACATATGATGTATGAAGCTAACATGATGTTTAATATTGCACTAGTTATACGCTTTAATTTTTCATCATCATATTCTTTTCTCAGCATAAAATGAAGAGTTATTACATCAGTTTCATAAGAAACATAGTATCAACAGTCTGAATAAGCACCAATTTATCTGTGTCAGAGAGAGAGAGAAAATATAAGCCCCCCCCCTCTCTACATTCTCTGGTGAGTCCCCTCTATTATTCATTTCTAGCAATGGCTCTGCTCCAAACAATGGTAATCTCTGAACACCAGTCATGTTTTGGTGTTACCAAATCTCTTCCATCAAAATAACATTAAACTAAACCTCAAAACAATGGCCACCCTACAATATATATATATATTTAAATGTTATGTTTCGTTTACTACTGAGATTGCAAAAGAATGTGGAGGTAGATTTTCTTATTTGATGTCCTAACAATTTCCCTACTAATCAATAGCAATTGCTAAGCAAAATCTTGTTTGTAAATAGATGTGGTGACAGGGCTGGAGAGTGATGAAATTTAAGTTAAGTGTGAGCAAGCAATAGTCATTTGCACTCTTTGTAAATCATGTGATGATATTTCTTGTCCAGCGTTATTGTCATAAAAAAAAGGATGATATACACTCTAAGCAGAGGGTAAATGCTCAAATTACAGCATATACCCCAGAGTGCATATGTGCATACTATAGTGTTCGGCAGGTGCATACTATAGGGGGAGACAGTTACCTTGGGCACCAAGGCCAAGGGGTGCCAAATTGAGAGAGATTTAAACTGATAATATTTTACACATTTTGAAAATAAAAAAGATTTTGTGATTTTTTTTATGTGTGTGTGTGAATGTTTTCTTTTGTAAGGTATTTTTTTTTAATCCAAATAACAAAGAAACAAAAAGCTTCTGTAAATGTTTCTAGGGATGGCTCAACACACATGGTTACAAAAATAATTATGTACCTCAACGGAAACAATTAAATAGGGGCACCAAATTAAGAGGAGGTTTAATTCTAAATTATTCCACATGTTTTGACAACATATAAAAATTACACATAATTATAACCAGGGATGGGGAATATATCAGGGTACGTTGATTTAAATCAGCTTGATTTTAATCATGATTTAAATCAATTGATTTAAAAAAAATCATTGATTTAAATCAGTTTTTCTTTTAAGTTATTATTTAATAAATTTAAGATGTAAACAAACATAATAATGTGCTTTAATATAATTTAGTTTTATATAATATATATAATCAAACAACTTTTAGAAAGATAAAGCTTAAGCTTGGTCAAAAAGTAAAACAAATGTAAAGTTAAAAAAAAAAAATGCTTTCAAATTTCATTTGAATCAAATTATAAAATAATCTTGCAACAGTAAAGAAATCTAAGCAGAAATATATTAAATATCTAAATATTTACTCATTAGTATAAAAACTTTAAAGTTATCCAAAAAGCTGATGTTAAAAAACTTAGAGAATTACCTTTTTACTGCTACAGATTTATCTGTTTCAGTAGAACAAATGTTTTCTGCCTTTGGTTTGGTACTCTCAGAAATTAGAAATATCAACTGATAAAACTGCTAAACCGCTGCCATGGAAATGCTCAAGACCAGAGGGCACAAATTATGACATATTCACTAATTGACCGACTTCTCACTAGTGTTGGAATTCACACCGGAAAATTTTGAATAGCAATTTTACTTTATTTGTGGAATATCAATCATCTTATAAAACAATGAACTTTCTGATTAATTACTTCTTAAACTTACTGATGAGAATTGGGAATCCCCCGCAAAAAATATCAGCCAGATGAGGCAAGATTGTAAGCATTCTTTCTCTAAGACTGTAAGCATTCTTTCTCTAGCTGAATTTTTATTAATAATACCAAAAGCGAGTGAAAGCGTGACAAAACACTCGGGTTTTTACTGATTTTATCGAAATATCCCATATTTCATTTTGTAAAGCATATTTCTACCGTCCGAACGTTTCAAAGTTTTTGTAAGTTATGCAAATCTGATACAATGAGATGTTCAAAAAGCCTTTTTCCAAATTTAAATTTTTTTGACTCCATAACTGTAAATTTTTTGCCAACAGTTTCCAAGATTTTCCCAGTTAAATTGCCAATTTTTTTGTGCCAAATATGCCGACCAGGTGTAATGTATGAGGGCTGTGGTGTACCCAGGATTTTATTTCAAGGTGCGGGTTTCATAAATTTTCATAATACTCTATATCTTACAAAACACATTGAACTGTCTTTTAAATAATTTATTTCTCACAATAAGACTGTAGTCATGGGAGGAAAAGAGAGGTGGGGAGGTAAGCAGGGGTGATTCTGTTCTGACTTTTCTGAAATTTAAGGTATGAGATTCCGAAATCTTTAAAAAATCAGCCAAGAGTCTGAAAATTTGGACTTAAAAACAATCGCAATTTTCGGCAAATTGTTGACGGAAAAAAAATAATTTCATCAGTCGTTCGCAGAAAGAAATCTCCAATTTTGTTGAAGGATCACGGAAATAAAACACGAATTTTGTCAAAGAGTCGCGGTTAAAATGCAAATTTTGTCAAAAAGACACTTATACAACTTATACAAGGGGTGCGGAAAAAACATGCATTTTATGAAAATGCAAAATTCAACAACTCAGTGTGGAAAAAAGCATAAGTTTCATTACAGAGCTGCTTAAAAAGCACAAATTTTGTAAAAAACCAGAAAAAATGCAAATTTTGGCAAAACATTAGGCAAAATGTGGATTTTGCCAAAGAACCGATATGAAACGCGAATTTTGTCTAATCAAGGCTGAAAAAAAGCGAATTGCATCAATGGTCTGCAGTATACACCCTAATTTCATCAGGAAGCTTCGGGGGAAAAAAAACGTTAATTTCACCTAATTGTCGTGAATGAAACTCATATTCCATCAAAGAGCTGTGAAAGAAATGCCAATCATTCCAAAAGTAATGGTGTCAATCATTTTGGCACCATTACTTTTGGAATCGATTCGGTAGTTACGGTACTTTATCACTCTATAATATAGGTATGGTATGATTAAGTATTATTATGGTGCTTGTTATAATTTGTTATAAATTTCAGATTTTTTTTTTTTTTTTTTTTTTTTTTTTTTTTTACCGAGGGCAAGGATTTTAAGACTTTTGGGCAAAAACTATCATTTTGGCACCATTACTTTTGGAATTGATTCGGTAGTTACGGAGATTAATCCCTAAAAATAAATAAAATTTACCACTCTATAATATAGGTATGGTATGATTAAGTATTATTATAGTGCTAAACCTTATAAATTCAGATGAACTGAAATTTGTCATGGGAAATTAAGGTAAACTAAAATTATTATTTTAAATACTGATGGGCAAGGGAAATTTGATTTTTTTTTTTTTTTTTTTAGTCATAATTTTTATGACCTCTTTCTTACAACCTTTTGTGTTAAAAATTCATACAAATTTCAGTTTTGTGATACATTTTGTACAGTTTATAACGTTTTATACCTGTTTAAATAATTTCAGAAAAAAAGGCCTGCCAAAATATAGTTCATCCAGGGCCGCCAAAGTCCTAAGCACGGTCCTGCATGTTACTAAGCTTAATTCTATATTAAACTGTCCTCTGTATATATTTCCTAATATTACAGAAAAACAATCATGAAAATGCAGTGCACTAATAGTAATTAAATATTTTTTCATTTACATAAATTTTGTCACAACAATTTTCAACTTTTTTCTGACTGGTAAGATTTTCTAGGAATTCTCTACCCCTGATTATAACATAATAAAAATTGTTGATTTGTGTATGTGTATTTGCATGTGAATGTTTTCTACAGTGAGATATTTTATTACATCCAAATAATGAAAGAAGAATACTGCCCAGTTAAACTGATGGCATTGAGCTCACAGGCTACAAATACTAATTGTACATTAAAGCCTTATATTTTCAAGGGTTAATTCCGTTCGAAAAAAAATTAAGTAGGAGAAACAGCTCTCCCCTTTCCTCTTTTTTTTATACTTAATCATTGAACCTCCTATACTATCAAAGACATGCTTTATCATATAAAAAAATCTATATTCGAAATTCAGAGCAAATGAGATAATTCTTAATAAAAACCCATTTAGCATTTATATAATTTAAAAGGAGTTATCCCCTTCTTTTATACTTAATCATTAAACTTCCAAAACTATTCAGAGATTTGAATGAAATCTGAAAATTCTGCTTGAAAAACCCATTTATATAAATTAAGGGGGGGGGGGTGGCATTAGAACCCCTGTTCCCCCTATTTATACTTATTCAATGAACACCTAATAACAGTCACAGAATCGCCTCATCAGAATGATCCTAATCTAAATTTTGAACGAAAACTTAATTCTGCATGAAAATCCCATTTATATCAACTAACAGGAGGGGCATGAGCACCCTGTTCCCCCTCTTATACATATCGAATGAACTCCAAAAACTAATCAGGGAAGCGCCTTGTCAGGATATACCTACATACAAAATTTCAAGTGGATCGGATATTTTTATCATGAGTTATCACGTTACGCACGAACATACGAACGTACATACAGAACGGACGGGCACATAAGCTCTCAGGCTATGATAGCCTGTGAGCTAAAAAGAAAAAGGCGTCTGCAAATGTTTCAAGGAGTAGCTTAACACACTTGGTTATATTGATAATTATGATCTGAACTGAGGTGGAGAAAAGTTAAATAGGTCGGTGCCAAATTGAGAGAAGAGTGAAAACACTTGGTTACGTAGATAATTATGATCTGAACTGAGGTGGAGAAAAATTAAATGGGTCATTGCCAAATTGAAAGAAGGTTGAAATTGAAATTATTTTAGATATTTGGGCAATAAATAAGAATTTTTATTTATTAATTTTGTGTATAAGTGTTAATGTTTTATTTAGTAAGATATGTTGCCATATCCAAATGATGAAGAAAGAATAAAATTTTTGTAAATGTTTCTAGAGGTCATACTAGATACCTAGAATAATTAAATATACCTGTATTGAGGAGCAAAAAAGATTATATAGGGGACACCAAATTGAGAGTATGTTTAAACCAGTATTACTTTGCATTTGACAATAAATAAGAATTGCTGACCTTTGTATATGTATAAATGCATTGAAGAGATCCAGTAAAGGTTGTCAGAAGGTCAAGAGATTAAAAAGTGTCATTTGCTGATGGAAGTTTCTAACTTTTTAGCCTCCAGTTTATTTGGCCATTTGAAAAGTTATGTCTGTTTGAAAAAATCAATTCATACCAGAAAATTCTGCTTATTAATTATTAAACATTAAAAATTGGAAGCGATATCTAATAATTAAATGATAGAATTTTTTGGTACAAATTAATTTTCCCAAATGGACATGACTTTCTGAACAAATCGAAAACCCTGTTTGGGTCATTCTTCAAAAAAGGGCATATTTCAGAATTTTTTTTTTTAATTTAAAAACTTTCTTTTTTCACTTAATTTTTTTTTTCTGGGTTTTATAAGCAAGTGAGGAACACTAATAAAGCTATGGTCCTGTTCAATTAATTTTATTTATTTAATAAAAAAATATTTAAAAAATTTAGTGGTAATGGAGGTGAGACTTTGGTAACGGAGTGGAGATGCATATTCTTATTAATGTATATACTTATTAAAAGTAACTAAAAATCTTAAAATAGAAAGGAATATAACACATTGAAATAAAAACAAATGCATATACTGCTTCAAAATTTTATAATTTGAAAATTACCAAAAATAAAGTTTATTTATTGCACACATAATGGCCTCTGTTAAAAGTGGGTTCACTTAGAATTTCTAGTATCTGTTTCTGATCAATAAAGTCTGTGTCATTCTCTGGAAAAATAAAAACCACCCCAATCTTTGATTTCTTCAGAAAGTTCACCTTATACATCTCATTCATTTCTACGGACATGATTTTACAAATGAATTGATACTTTTTTGTTTTCACAAATACTCAACCCTTACCCATGCACCAACATTGGGAATTTTGCTTGTATCTCTCCTTTCCTTCTCAAGCCTAAGTGTGTCATTTTTTGTCGCATCACATAGTCTCTGTATGTTCTCTTTCTTTTTTTGATTGCCAATGAATTTTTTCCGACCTTTTATACTATTATGCTCATTTCTTTTCTTTATCATAGTACTAAAAAAATTATACACAGTAGACTCCCTAAAATCCACAACTCTCTAAAATTCACACATAATTTACAGATGTAAACAATGAAACATTCAATTTTGATTTAGGGATAAAATTTGACTTTTTTATTTTTATATCAATTCCATTTTTATTTTAATTTGTAATTTTCATTAATATTACTGAATTCATGTGTTTTCATGAAGGAAGAATAAATTAATTTTGGAATAAATTAAGATTTTGTTGTATCACTGGTATTCAAATCTTTTTACCAAATATATTTATGTAGTAACCAAACCTTTTTGGTTATTAAGTCTAACTAAACTTGAAATAAAACTTCCTCATTTTAAGATTTTGATGTGAATTATTAATGAATTTTTATAAAGCAAATTATATATGAAAAATGCATCTTATCTTTATAATAAATATTTAATCTTACATTATTAGCTTGACCTTTGCTTTTAATATTTTAACCATGTTAAAAATTATCTAAATTTTTATTATTTTAGTTTATTACTTATTTTAATGTTTTATTATATTATAAGCCTTAAAAGTTTCAATTTCATTGTTAATTACATTCAAATTGCTGTTTAAAAACTGTAAACAAAGCAATGACCAGAAATCTGCAAAACCTCTGGTCCTAAGCTGTGCGGATTTGAGGGAGTCTACTGTATAGGATTTATTGAATTAAAGTAACAGTTTAATATATGCTAGCTACCCTATATGTTTAATTTCATGCCACTAATAGAATATTAAGGTATAAAAGTATTTAAATCACTTGAATTATGCTAGTCACTTAATATCCATTATTAGAATCTCATAACAGAAAATTATTTAAAAACATTTGAAATATAATAATCATTTTGCTCTCTAATAAATCTTAAAACTATAATCAATTATCTAAAAAATTCTAATTATAATAGTTATTATTTTTTCGTGCACTTTTTTGCTTAGTTCGAGCAAAGAATCTATTAAATCAACAGAGATAAATTATTAAAACATAGCTAGTGAAAGCCATGAAATAGTTGATAGCAACAGGCTACAATTGATCAGTCCAATAATAGAAATAAACTATATCAATATTTATTATATTATGTTAGTATAATAATTGTTAAGTAAACCATTAACTTTTATTTTGATTAATTTTAAGTACTTATATTTAATTTAATCTCACCTCCATTTCACTTTCTCACCTCCGTGATTAGCAAAGGTAACGGAGGTGAGAGTAATGGAGGTGAGGATATTTCATATAATGATGCACTGTTTGTAAATATTTGAATCAAAACTAATGTTATTCACACAGGATTGTATGTGTTGTGATAACTTTTAAATTCAAATGTAAAATAAATAAATATAATGCATTGTTTACCTTCCATTGGCAGTAATGGAGTGGAGAATCCCAAAAAACAAAATGAAGAAATTCTATTTATTTGAATAAAATAAGCTTTAACTGAGAGCAAATGAAATTTTTTTTTTCACAGAGCTAACAAAGAGAGTTCTTTTCCTTTGTTTTAATACAAATTATTTACCAGTACTGCCTTCTATGAATGAATGTTTGAAGCTAAAACTGTTAGTAACGGAGTTGAGAATTTCAATTGGGACAAACAAATATATAACTTAAAAATGCATTTGCAAAAATTATTTAATTTATTGAAACCCATTTTTAAATTAGCTAAGGTTCATTTAAAAAGGAATTAACAATAAAAATTATTTAACATTTAATTTATTTCACTTTTTAATCAAAGAATTTTTTAAAATGTGAAAGGGGGACACCCACGGAGGTTAGGTTTCCCATGTATTACTTAATATTAAGACACAAAATAAAATAGCTATAGAATAGTAAATTGTACGAAAAGATTCTCTATTCTTTAAATATTCAAAACAATAAAAAAAATCACAAATAATTAAAGCAAAATTTTGTAAAATGATGCCAGGACTGAAATAGACCCTTTTTTCAAGAATGACCCGTTTGTGACTTTGAATGTCATTTATGATATCAAAAGAACATTTTTCATTTGTATACTAGCACGAATGATTAAATCTTTAGTCATATTAACATTAAATATATGTATAAATCTCTCAAAATGAGCCTCTGGAAAGAGTTCTCCCTGTCTTTGGCACCAGGAATTCTATGCATGTATCTCTAACCTTTGAAGGTATCCACTCAAATTTATCTCTTTTAAAAGGAATTGCTGGCATGAGTCCCTATGTTCCTGTATGGTCTGAGTGCTGCCTATGCGCTGAAAAAAATTTGAAGAGAATTGTAAAATGAATTGAAAGAAAAATACCTGCAGAAACCAGTCATGGAAAAGCATAGATTAAAATGTCTCATAGTGGTAGAAAGAGGCATTAAACACTGTAAGACAATCAAAACCAAAGAAGTCTAAGTTTTGGAAAACATACTTTAAAATGTGATTAAAGAGGAGAAACTCCTATGGGTGATCTTTCAACTCATACCACAGCACTCTTGCCATTGAACACACGAATAATCTTTGTTAAATTGATAAAATACTCTTAAATTATGTTTTTAGCATTTAGCAAAAATTAATAATTTAGTCAATTGTTGTCCACATCACATAATCTCTGATCCATTGATTTTCAAAAATTAAATGTAGCATTGGCTGAAAAGAGTTTTCATGAATGCTCACCCAGTATTTCTCTTTCTCCAAATTTTTGTACAACAGCTATCAGTTTTATTTAAACATTACGAAAAATTAACAACCTAAATTTAAAATTTTAATACACATGGGTAAATTTTTTTTCTACATGTCTTTTGAAATTTTCAAATTGATATCTTAATAACTAATTTTCGCTAATTTGTGAAAATTCTTAATTTCTTCAATTTCAGGGGTGCTACTTTGATATACCCCCCCCAAAAATTACGCGCCAAATCTGGCACTCCCTACGCACTTTTCCTACGGACCTTTTAGGTTTGCTGTTACTCAGCTTCATTCCTTCATTTGTATTTTTTATGTATTCATTGTATTTTTTAGGTATTCCTTTTTTGTATTTAACTTAATTTTAATTAATGTATTTTTAATTAATTTATTATTTTTAATTAATGTATTTTTAATTAATGTATTTAACTTAATTTTAATTAATTTTATTTTTTGTATTTAACTAAATTTAACTTAATGGGTATTTTGCTTGGCGAGAAAAAAAAGTCGCCAAATTTACGATTTGGGGAGGTATATCAAAGTAGTTCCATTTCAGGTGTGGAATCAAGTTCAGATATGCGTGCAATTTCACATTTTTGTGAAATAACCTCCACATTGATTGAAAATTCCATTTTTCCATCAAATTAGCACTGAGAAAAGCCAAATAATAAAAGTGGGTGACCTACCTCCAAGTTTTTCCTTTTTAATTCGTATAAAAAACAAAGTAGAATTCTTCAATCTTCCTAGTACGATTAATCCAAATTAAACTGTAGGATAAAGTGTTTAGAAAGATATTTTAACAAGAAAGCCTACTGTTCCATTCCACCCCACTCTTTCCTTTTATGTGTGTAATAAATATTTACATTTGAACTCATACATTTAGCACCATACTTATGTAACTTGTTGTTAGTCTAATTAATAGAAGATTTAATAAGCAATACATACAATACTTAATTTCCACTTTAATATAAACATTTGCTTCAATATATATGATTGCCATCATGCACTTGAAAATATATTGTTACAAACATCGTTCGTGTGTTACTCTGATCTTGGATGCAAACTGATAATAAAGCTTTACCCATAAAATTATTAGAAGCATCAGATAAAGTTTAAAATATCATTACAACATTCTGCTACACAAATTACAGCATTTTATTTTTAAAAGTGCAATTGTCATTATATTTATAATTATTTTAATTAATAAGCATATTTAAAGTATGTATTTAACAATCATATGTTCATATGATATTTCTTTTTTTACGGTAAAATTTCTGCTTACCATGAGGACATGACGGGCGATTTTTGATATTGCTTAATATAACTTCCATAAAAGATATATATAAAATAATTAAAAAAATTTCTGTTCCTTTAAGCAACCTATGCACTAATATAAATGAGAACAAATAACAAAAACAATTTTTTTTTTTTGGGGGGGGGGGGGCTGACACAACCTATAGGTGCAGACGATATAAACAATACTCGTTCATTTTGGAATGAGTTGAAAACAATTCAAGAAAAAATATCCATTGCAAATAAGATATCAAAGAAAATATATTTTAAAAGATCGTTCTTAAAATAGTTCAAATGCTATTATTTAAAATTTAAATAATTTTAAATACTGACTTAATAAAGAAATATGCAGTTGTATAACAAATTCATGTTTTAAACTTCATTCCGGATGATTCATACGTTTTTCAAACATCAACAAGTTATGGAGGGAAAGCTGTAGTTTTATTTTTAAATATTTAATAGAAGTGATAATTTATTTTAAAAATTGTAATTCTGAATCTAACTGTTCTTTTTTACATTTTTATGTTGAATAGGCAGTAATATAAGTAGTATAAGTTTGTACATGTATTTTTATTGAAGGATTTGAGTTTAATAAGAAATCTGTTTATGCAAAGCTTATTTAATAAGAAATATGCTTATGCTAAGCTTATTTATGTATTTGATTTTCCATTGAAGAAATCCGCGTAAAATTTTACTTTGTTATTAGATGGTATGAGTAGCTTACATTAACAAGAAATATTATCTGTAAAGGTTTGTCTTTTGGTTATTAATTGCAGATTTTTTGTAATTGTATAATGTAACAACATAATAATAGCAATTCCGTGTTTATGAAATAAATTGTTAGTTTTTTATTATTCATTTTGAATCTTAAAGCCAGAGTCTGCAATATATACAAAATTGAAACTTATTGTTTGCATCTGTAACTTTGTCGAAAAGTATATTTTATTGTGATATTTACTGCACAATAAATCAAAATAAATTTGAAAAGACCCTTACATAAAATTGTATTCAGGTTAAGTTTACAGACATTGCCAAAAAATGAAAAAGTCCGGGTCTTAGGGCATCAAGATTTGTTTTCGGTTATATATGCTTTTATCTAAATTTGCAGATCTCCAGTGCAGTAGACTTTCCCTGTCAATGCCAACAGATATAACACACACCCAAAAAATTTCTTTTATTAAGTGTGTATTTCAATTAAAACTACTTATTTTCTGATTTATTTTTAAATTCATTTTTGCTCTCAAATGCATCAAACTAGGAAATTCTCTTATTTAGAAAGTACGTAAGGCACAGTGCCTGTCAATTTTTTGATAAACGCAGAAAATATTTAAAAAAAAATGCTGTTAAAGTCATTATTTTGAATTGAATTAGATGTGGGAGATCTGAGAACGAAAAAAAGTGTCATACTGAGAAAATTATCATTTATAAATCAAATTCTAATGAATTGAGCAAAAAATGAAATCACACGTATATATACATCTCTTCAAAAATCACCTCAGCATGTTTCATGTTTCTACTTTTAAAAAATAAGTCTGAAGTTGTATCAGAAAATTTTAAACTGTTGAGGGTGAAAAAATATTTTTTCAAATACACCCATAACATAGATGACTATGAGGTGCAAGAAGTTATGCTACTGCTACTGTTTAAATTTTATTGATCCTACAATTACTAACATTTTTAAAAATATTTGAATGTAACCTTTACATTGTCAAATACTAATAATCAATTTATTTGAAAGCAAAGTATAATTTTGATTACTGTCATTGATTTATATATATTTGAAAATCAATTAGCTACTTTAAATTTAGTAAGTACATTTTTTTTCAAGCATTCTGAACTACCTCTCACAACCCCCAAAAACCTGATAAAACCCCAGAAACCCTGAAAAAACACAGTGGGTTGGGGGTTTTCTGAAAAAACCTGGGTATTTATTAAACAACCCTGGTGGCTCTAGCTGATATCAAAATTTCTAGGCAAACTCAAGCCTTCAAAGCCTAAAGACTCATTACAAATTAATATAATTTTCGTTTATGCTGTAAAATGTTGAAAAAAACCTAAAAAATTTAAAGCAACACATTCTTTCTAGAGATGTACCGGATGTAGATTTTTGCCGGATACCGAATATCCCATACAAAATTTTACCGAATATCTTGTATCCGGCCAAATAATTTCTTATTTTTAATTTTAATAATATATCATTTTTATGCTTGTTTAAAGAAAAAAAAAATATTGTAATTTTATACTATGCAAGTATTAATAGATTTTTAATTCATTTACTAAGTCAAAGTTACTTAAAAAGAAATTCATATTAATTAAATATTGAATCTTAATGTTATTCTGCCTTTTCATTTTTATTAATAAAACTTCCAATTTTACATGCATATTTTTTTCTATCTTTTCTTTAGTTTCTAGCACAAAATTTAGGTAGTGTCTTGATGTTTTTTTAGATGCATTGTATCGATTAACTAACAGGGGAAAAAAATTACCCTGTTGGCACATAATTAACAAAAATGGAACATTTTAATCATTTGCCTGTTACTTTTTGAATTCAGGGCTTCAATTTCAGGGCGGGACGGCGGGATTCGCGCCCAAAGTTTTGAAATCCTGCCTAAAAGAATTACGTGGACGGGAGACTCCCGCCCAAAAAATTTTGCATTTTAAAATTTGATCAACTCCCACGACCGTCTTGCGACTGATCGACACATTTTGCGAGTTTTTTACCGCGAAAGATCACTGAAAATCGCGATTTTTTTCTGTGACCGATTGGCAAATTTCACAATTTTTTTCTGGAATCGATTGACGAGTTTCGCTCTACTTTCCACGGCGAAAAAAAGGTGATTCTGTTCCGAATTTTCAAAAAATAAAAAATAAATAAATAAAATAAAATAATAAAAAAAATTAAATTAAAAAAGTAACGCATTCAATTTCAAAAATTATGAAACAGTGATGCCACGGATGCACTACAGTGCATAAATTACGCAAAAAATCGGAAATGACATACAAAAAAAGAGCTATTATGCATCCCACAGGACGCGTAATTTCGTAAAGGTTTGCGAAAAAACGGCAAATATTGTTAAAAAATCGCAAAAAAGACTAATTTTCCGCAAATTTCATCAAGAGGTACCCCAAAGAATGGCTAATTTTGTCACAGAATCGTGTAAAATGGCAGTTTTCATCAAAAAAGTCGCAAAAAACATCAAATTTCGTCCAAAAATCGCGGAAAACGACAAATTTCGACAAAAGAATCACTATAAACAACAGATTTCCCGAAAAGATCGCGAAAAATGGCAATTTTCATCAAAAAAATCATTATAAAACGGCAGATTTCATCAAAAGATCGCAAAAAAACGGCCAATTTCCTCAGAAGATTCACAAAAAAACGGCTAATTTCGTCAAAAAACCCCGGCAGATTTCCTGAAAAGATCGTAAAAAAAGACAGATTTCATTAAAAGATAGCGAAAAAATGCAAATTTCATCAAAGGGAACCGCTCACCCCGGCCTCCCCCCAAAAATAATATTGCCAGGAGTGCATTTTTCTGTTCAACAAGCTACTTTTCTTGCTTCAATTTTTTTTTTTTTTTTTTTTAAGTTATGTCTTTGCTGCTCTAAAACCGTTTCTGACAGTTCTCTGAAAGTAGCCATTCATTAAACAAAAAATTACCCCTTAACGAAAGTATTTATTTTTTAAGAAAAAGTCTTTTTCAATAAATTTTACTTGCCCCTTTTTAAAAGAAATACGAACAATAGTGATACTTCTTATCTTTCATACTCAAATAAGTATTATTTTGTAATTAAATTTGTATATTGCACATTTAATATGCAGAACAATAATATTGGTTTTAATTATAACAATTAATTATAAATTATAAATTTATTAAATTAATTAGAAGTTTTATTAATTATTATTAAAATAATAATTAGACCTGTAACAAAAATAATTAGCACCGGGAAAAAATTTACCACAAAAGGAAAGACTAGACAGTATAAAAGATTTTTTTTTTATACACATTTTGCATAATTATTCTGGATTGTTGATAAAAATTGCATCGGTAATATTTTGTCATGTCTGTATTCTGGTAATTCTTTAAATAGCAATAAAATAATAGTGTGTTTTAATTATTTTTTTCTCCCTCCCAATTAGCTAAACTCCGCTCCATTTATAAATGTTGGTAGGGAGATTCCCCTCCTTCGAAAAATTGAATTTCAAGCCCTGGAATTTAAAGAAAATACAAGTTGAAGAACTCCATAAATCCCCCAAGAAACATATCCAAAATATCAGTACACGCAGGAACAGTTTTTTCTACATGTTGGAACGCTTGCTAGATTTAAAAAAAAAAAAAAGCTATTTCATTATTTTCAACGGAACATGGGCTTGTTAACTGTAATTTCAAAGTAGAGCAATGGGGAACAATAGAGAATATTCTTCAAGTACTGCAACCATTTGAAGAAATCACAAGAATTATGAGAAAAAAAAGAATCATTTTTATCTGAAGTCATTCCAACGGTAGCAACTTTAAAACGTTACTCAAAAAATGGACCAGAATTCTTTGGGATTGGTACCATGAAAGAAGCTTTAAAAACTGAATTAGATAAGTGCTTCTCTAACATTAACAAAACTGATTATTATTTTTTATCAACTCTGCTTGATCCCCATTTCAAAATTGCCTTTTTTTTAACAATGTTTACGAGATTCAAATAGCCAAATTTGCTCTTACAGGAAAAATGCACGAAATTGATTGTGATAATGATAACATGAATATGAATGTCAAAAAAGAAACGAATGATCCTTTATCTAAGAAAGTGCATAATTTATTTTGGCAGTGCTTCAATGAAATTGGTTGAGAAACAAAAACAAGTACATCTAATTGAAAGTTTATCATCAAAACATCCAAATGAATTGAATCTTTACTTATTACAGCCACTGACACCAAGGGTGGACAATCCAC
Source organism: Maratus speculifer (assembly GCA_964019185.1). NCBI lineage: Eukaryota > Metazoa > Arthropoda > Arachnida > Araneae > Salticidae > Maratus > Maratus speculifer. The sequence goes on along the minus strand of OZ025289.1, from coordinate 83,464,435 downwards.
TGACATGGTGGCAAGAAAATAAACGTTCTTATCTACTGTGTCAAAATTAGCATAGAAGTACTTGTCTGCTTCTGCTACTATTGTTGAAAGTGAATGTTTATATTCAGAAGGAGGAAATACTTGTGATCAAAAACGTAACAGATTACAGCCTGAAAGTGCTGAGCCCATGTTTCTATATCATAATTTACCTTCAATAAAATTTAATTATAAATAATTAGATGTCATATGTCAAATATATTTTCATTCACATATAAACATAATTTCATAATTGAGAAAATATATGAGTATTTCTTTTTTCTAACATTACTTTTTAATAAAATAAGGCTGGCAAGGAGCAAATTAATTTTACATTTTATTTTTAAATGTAAAAAACAGAATTGAAAAAATATTTCACTATCCGGCAACCTAATATTAAAATATTCGGCCGGAACGAATATCCGGTTAGTGCTGAATAAGTAGGATATCCGGCAGTAACCAGATATCTGGTGCATCCCTAATTCTTTCATAACAACATCTTTTATAATTAATATTTTGTTTACTTAGTGAGTTACAAACATATCTCTGTGAATAAAATCCACCAATGTTCAATTCATAGCTGCCGCCATCTTTGCTTCGACTGTGCATGCTCGATTGGACAACCTCTCTCCCTTGGAAGGTTGAGTAACCGAACTTCAGTTTTGTTTTTTTCTCCAAATTCGGCAGGTTGAGTTAACGGTGAATTAGATTTTAGATTCAACGGAGAGTTAAGTGCTGAACTCGTGGTTCATGTTGATGGAGAATTACCGGGTAAATGTCGCTGATAGAAATATTATTTTTAGGATTGTTATTCTCATTTTAAATGGAAAGTGTTAAACCTTATCCTGTGTCATTTCCAGTGGCACAGCCAGAATTTGTTTTTAGGGGGGTTTTGAGTTTCTGATAAAGGTGTTTGCCGGTTAATAGAATCAGTACTTATTAGAATATTCGGGTTATTCCATGCCAAATCAACCAAAAAAATTCAATATTCAACTTGACCATTTCAGATTTCAATGAAACTGCCAGGGATCATTCTCTATGATGATATAAATTAGAACATACTTTTATTTTTTATTTATCACTTTAAATTTTCGTACAATTATTTATTTAAATTTTGAAAAATCATCATTTTTTAACTTGCATAAACATTTTCAATTTTGAATTTCTCAAGTTCTACCGAACGTAGAAAATTTTATGGCCACTCATCTTAAAGTGGAGTTTATAAGGAATTTGATATGCAAGTTACTATGCATAGTTAAAAAAAAAAAAAAATTTTTTTAAAGCTTAAAATTTTTAGATAGTCATTTTTAAAAATTTTGAAAAAATTATATTTTTGTTGTATTATTATAAGCTTAAAATTTTGAAATTTTTAGAATGTGATCTCAATGGGATCTGGAGTTATGAAATAAAAGCTGAAAGTTACCTTAAAAATTATAAATAAATAACAAAATAGATAGAATTAAATTGTTATTTTAATGGTAATTTTTAGCTTTAATTTCATAACTCCTGATCACATTGAGATCCCACTTTAAAAATTCCGAATTTTAAGCTTATAATATTAACAATAAACATACAATTTTTTCAAAAAAAAAAAAAAATATATATATAATTTTTTTTTAATTTAAAATTTAAAAAAAAGTATAAATTTCACTTTATTAACTATGCATAGTCAACTTGCATATCAAATTAAACTTTATAAACTCCTCTTTAAAATGAATGGTCATAAAATTTTCTACATTAAATGTAACTTGAGAACCCTGTGGCAGAATTTTTTAACTGTGTCTGCGACAAGTCTCAATAACATCAAATTCTGTCTGCAACCGTAATGCAGTATTTTCTTCTAACTGTATACACATTTACACATCATATGTTTAGGAAAAAGAAAAGGAACTGAAAAATGAATATATCACAAATCAGGTATTCTACATATTTTGTATATAATATCAGAGTTTCCCCCAGAGGGTTTCAGGGGGGGCGGAAAAATCGGCGGCTGAATGCAAAAAATAGCTCTTGGGATGGGTAATTTCATCAAAAAATCGCTAATAAATGGCAAATTTTGTTTAAAATGTTGAAATAACTACTAATTTCCAGCAAGACTCGCGAAAAAAAAGACTAATTTCGTCACAAAATTCCAAAAAACGGCAGATTTCCTCAAAAGATTGTGGGAAAACGACAAATTTCTTCCAAAAATTGCGATAAAACAGAAAATTTTGGTCAAAGGATTTGCGAAAGACGGCAACTTTCATCAAAAAATCATAAAATGGCAAATTTCGTCCAAAAATCGCAATAAAACGTAAAATTCTGTGAAAAGTTCCTATTTTCACGAGATTTGTAGATTTTTCGCCAGTTTAAAGCAATATATGCCGTTTTTTGCGATCAAAAATATAATTTGCCATTTTTTTCGCGATCTTTTCACGGTATTTGTCGTTTTTTAGCAATATATGCTGTTATTTATTATCTTTTAACAAAATCTGCTGTTTTTTGCGATCTTTTAACAAATTTGGCCCTTTCTTAGCGATCTTTTAACAATATTTGCCGTTTTTTTTTCTTGATCTTTTAACAAAATTTACCTTTTTTCTTTTTTTTGTTTCAATTTTTTGATGAAATTTCTATTTTTTAAGACTTTTTGAACCACTAGATTCTAGATTCAACTCTATAAAAGTGCCCTTAAAAATAAAAAAAGTGCCCTGAAGAATGTAATAAGTGCCATTTTCAGAACAGTAGCGCCCTGCCCCTTTTTAAACCTGGGGGAAACTCTGTAATATTCTTAACAACTTTTTAAATGCATATAAAAAAAAATCCAAAAACCTAAATTTAATTAATCAGCATTAGAAAAATTGTTTAGCATATTTACGTACGACGAAATTCGTCGTTTTTTTTGCGATTCTACGACGCAATTCGCAGATTTTTCGGATTCTTTGACAAAATTTCCCATTTTTTCTCGATCCTTTGATGAAATTGAATTTATCACAAATCAGGTATTCTACATATTTTATATATAATATTCTTAACAACTTTTTAAATGCATATAAAAAAAGTCCAAGACCTAAATTTAATAAATCAGCATTAGAAAAATAGTCTAGCACAGCGGTTCCCAAACTTTCTCGGTACACGACCCACCTTTCAGTGAAAAAAAAATGTTGCGACCCACACCCAAGATAAATCTGTATATCAGTATAGTTATTTTTTTACAATCTCTATACACTTGGATATCCTACCCCATGAAAAATGCAAATTTTCGTACATTATCAACAAAAACAAGAATTGATAATCTCTCTGTGTGTAAATGAATGTAATTAAAATTAAAACAATGCACAAACTAAAAAGAAAGCTAAAAATACGTCTAATTATTATGAAAACATAACTTTATAATCAATGAGATTTCTGGTACAGGTGTTTACCAATATGGGGAACAATATTAACTCACAGTTTGTCTCATCACTTGTCTTTCAAAAGCAATAAAGTAGAAAGAGCATGTTCTCATAAGCACGAAGTGTTGAATTTCATCAAGGACCTTAAAGCTGATTTAAATATTTCTAGATATTCTGTTCGTATCTATATTTCTCTAGAAGGAAATAAAGGATTTTTTCTTGAAATAATATTTCCTGTTGAAATTGTCGTATCTTTTTAAACAGATAAAATAAAAGATATATTTTGGTGACAAACCTTGATTGTTCCGCGACCCACCAAAACAACTACTGCGACCCACCAGTGGATCGCGACGCATAGATTGGGAACCGCTGGTCTAGCATATTTACATGTACGATGAAATTCGCCATTTTTTCATGATTCTACGACGAAATTCGCCGATTTTTTGGATTCTTTGACAAAATTTGCCATTTTTTCTCGATTTTTCTGCAGCCCATTGACGAAATTTGTCTTCTTTCTGCGATTCTTCTACAAAATTTTAATTTTTTCTTTTTTTTGAGTCTTTGACGAAATTAGTCTTTTTTCAGCGATTCTTTGATGAAAATGGCCATTTTTTGGTCCTTGGACAGAATTCCCATTTATTTCACGATTCTTCGAAGAATTTACGTCTGTAAAAATTATGCATGCCATGGGCCAACGCAAGAACTTTTTTTGCTTCCCAACACCAATTTTTCACGTAATTTAAGCACTATAGTGCATCCGCGGCATCACTAATTGCCTTCGTGGCACGCGATCAGACAGGGGGAAGTGATGACAGGGAAAAGAGTAGGTCGGAGGAAAGCGAAAACAATTTCAATTTGGAAGCCACTATTTGTTCTCCCTTTTTTGTTTTTGGCGTATTTCATCTGCCCCCCCCCCCCCCCAAAAAAAAAAGGTAAAACATTTTAATGCATACTTGCATTGATCTCAGGAATGATAAAATACAGCGCCGAAAAAGCGCGATTCTGCAGAAAAGCGGTATGTCTGCATATCAGAATTTCCTTGGGGGAGGGGGGAGCTTAAGAATCGGTGAAAACCTTGTTTTAAACAGGTTTCCGTCTTAACAGGTAAAATTTCAACATATTAAATATATATAGCGTTTTAGAAATTTTTTTATGATAATTATTAATTTCTATGCATAAAGCGTTTATTTAACAAATATATTTTTATTGCAGTCAAATCCAATAAATTATTTTAGCGTTTGAGCAGTTTTTTAATTTTTGTTTCAGTCTGGCATTTAATGGTTGATAAATTTTCTAAAATAAATTCCTTGGAAGAGGGGGGAGGGAGGGAAGCACTCCTGATCTCGGAAAAAAAAAGCAATTTTGTGGGAGAATTGTGGAAAAAAAAAAAAAAAAAAAAATCCGATTTTGATTTTTTAGCCTAACATTTTTTTCTACATTTTTAGATAATGTTTAGTACGAAAAAAGATAATTTCAACAGAAATATTTCATGACTATATTTACATTATTTCTATTTGAATATACTCTACTTGACTTGCAACTTAAATGCTTGAATAAACAAAGCATTCAAATAAACAAAACAAATGGCAGATAGATATCTCTTTTTTCTTTGCTATTATTCTGTGATGAGTTTTTATGGATACCCTAGTTTTCAAGTAAATTATGTCCCGTACTGTATACTAACAATAAGTAAATATAAATTATGTAACATTTATTCTTTACTGCTTGTAGAACATCAATTAGAGTTGCAGACTTTTTATCATCATATCTTGCTCCTTTCACAACTCGATCATAAGACATTCTTTTGGCGATATATCTTCATTGTTGCTTTCAGCAATATTTTAGTTTCCATTGTTCTTATTATTTTCCAAGATATTTTCTTGATTGTGATACTCATCAAATTCAGAGCTGATTTGTTCTTTTTTGGAATTGAAATCTTCCACTTTTAAATAATTTCCAGTCATACTTTTACCAGGATGGCCTCTTTGAAAATGCGTGCTCATTTCTTTTTTTTTTTCTTTTTCACCATTTCAGAATTACGCACAGCACATAAAATTTTATCCCGGGACACCATTCTAAGCACGTGTTCTTCGCAAAGACAGCTGCTCATCTTAGCGGCCCCAGAGCTCCTATTGTCTCGTGCGTTCTCTGAATATGTAGAAGAAAGCAGGGATGAATTTAGAGGTGGGAATTTGGCGTCCAGAGCAGGAGAACAGCTGCGTACTGCCGAAAGAAAAAAAAGATGTCTGAAAGTTTTGGCCAATTTTTAAAAAATTTTCTTTAGTGCAGACAAAAAGTGTCCGACAATTGTGGACAAAAAGTGTCCTACAGTTGTGGACAAAAGTGTCCGAAAGTTGCAGACAAAAGTGTCTGACAGTTGCGTACAGATTTTTTTAATTGTGCCAAAGTGTATACTTTATGGTTAATCAGTATTTTTAAAAATTATTCTTTTTTATTTCTATAGAGTTTTAATATGGTATATTTATTGATAATTTACTGTAATCATTATATTTTTTATTTACAGATGGCAGCTTTTTTTCAACTTTTGAGAGATCGCATATTTGGTCGTGCTTTTATTATTTTGCCTGGACAACCTGAAGAAAACACTGAAGAGCAAAAATTTTCATCAGATGTATCTGAAACAGACAGAAATAGCAGTGACATTTCTGAAACAGATGATGATGCTAAATCAAATGAATCAATTTTTAACAAAAATAATCAGAATTCTATGAGATCACCCCATGAGATAAAAAAGAAGCTAGAAGTAAGAAATGTATTTTTACTGTCAATTTAAAATATTTTCAGGCTATCATGTTGTATTCGCCCGGAGATGGCAGCCATTTTGTTTCCTGATTTTCAATCTCTGTGTTTGGATTTATTAATTTATTTCTGTTGTTGTTTTTTTAAATGTATAACCTCTGAAACAGTTTTGATGTAATTTCGATTTATATATGTATATTTAAATAAATATATTGCTTCATTTCACTTTTTTAAAATTTATATATGCTAATTATGACTAATGCGTTTGCTAATTATGAATTCCTCCTCTCTCTTCCCCTATTTCTTTCTTTTTTTCCTTCTTTTTTTTTTCTTTTTTACAAATGATATTTGGAGTGCTGCTTTTCAGTTAAAATTTTTTTTGTTGTTTATGTTTAATTTCTGAATTGTTTAAAAATTAAATGGTCAAAAGTAACCAACAAAGAAACAAGATGGCAGACTCAGGGCTCCCAAATGGTCCCCTTTTTCCCGCCAAAGTCCGCTTTTTAGAAAAAGGTCCGCTTTGGTCCGCTTTTATGTGTTTTGGTCCGCTTAGTCCGCTTTCAATGACTAAAAAACGAAGAAATTGTTCATTTAGAAGACAATTTTTTTTTTTTTTTTTTTTTTTTTTTTTTTTTTTTTTTAAGAAAACGGCAAAATTGCGGTGCATGCTGATGTTTCATGCTCCTTCAATGTCTAAATTCACGCATTCTTTAAGGCATGAAAATAAAGTAAAGAACACTTCCATCCCCTCCCTATTAAGCAATCAATTAGCGTTTTGAAGTCAAATGGAACCAGCCACTCATCATATTGTGATTTCATTAATCCCCCTTTTCTTGTGATTGAAATCGTTACCGTTTCATCCCAATGTGTTCACGTGACTCGTTCGCAGGTGCTTTTACTTTTTAAAAGTAAATTTATTTCAGTAACAATAGCTGCTATTGAATTATTAGTCTCATGGATTCTTATTGCTGATGAAAAAGAAAAAAAATGTGAAAGAGAGAGAGAAAAAAAAAAGAAGAAGAAAAAGTAAGTATATACTAAATATTGTAATTTGACAAGCATGTTTCTTACATTAACAAAATAAACTATGCCGATCGCACTTTCTTTTTCCATATTTGAATAGTAAGATGTAGATACCCCTCTGGAGAGAGACAAAGGGATACTTTATTAATTTTTGCGAAATAACTTTTTTTACTTTCGCGAAATTCCGTTTCCATTCTTTTAAAATTGTAATCAAGATTTATTAATTTCATGATTTAAAAAAATATATTATTTTCTAACTATAATAATTCCATAAGAGTAGGAAATTAAACTTTTAAAGATACATTGCTTTCAGATTTATTTTTTCACCTATCTGGGAAAAAAAAAAAAAAAAAAAAAAAAAAAAAAGGAGTTGCGTTCATCTGTTTTTCTTAGGGGGTGTGGAAAAACATTCACATTTTCTCCCAAAAAATGGTATGTTCTCTAAGTTATAGCTATCTGCTATTAGGTTTTAAACTCAACAACCAATCAAAAAAATAACTCTTAAAAACAATAATACAAAAGTAAGTATTTTAGGGTTTATATGTAAAGTAAATAAAAACTAAACAATGCCTCAAAATTTAGATAACAAACTTAAGGACCAGACACATAGCACTAACTTCTTGCGGTCAGGCGTCGCTATTTTTGATATTTCGTGTCGGCGCTTTGATGTATAAATTGCTTTTTCAGTGAACTTTTTTGAACTTCAAGAGAGAAATCGAACTCGAAATCAGTTGACAGCTTTACGACTGAAGATGGGGTAGATAAAACTTTCCCTTCCTTTCTCAATTTGGTAGGGTCAGTCCCTCAAAAATCATTTAAAGAGGTTTCACCTTTGTTCCGTTCGGAAACAAAGATAGATTTATTGCTCTGTTAGAGTAATAAAAAGTAGTGCTGTTCGCTCGCAGCCTTAATTTTTCTTTATGCATTTTACACTGAACGTGTCAGTTATTTTGCGCTGCTTCATCAATTTCGATTTTACGGTGATAACCTTTCTCTTTTATTCTATAAACGAACTTAGTTCTTGTCCTGTAGTTTTTTCCCTCCCTAAATCGTTAGCTAAAAAGAAATAATAAATCTATCCATGATTACTTTGCATGGCAAAACATATTATCCACCTAAAGAAAATTATCTGATTGCGTTAACATTCGACTTCAGATGTCACTTAATGAAATGGGGGAAAAAAAAAGAAAACAAACCACAGATGGTTATTTTTTTCTTGGCAGCTTCTGTTAATTGGGCATTTTCAGCAGGCGTCGTAACTTTTTATTAACTTGTTATATTTTAATAAAAATTTGTTAAACTGCCTAATTTACTATTATTACAACTTGTTGAAAATTTGAAAGAAATCTGTCAATTTACTTAGAAAATATGGATTTTTTTTTTTCCAAGCTGTAAGGGGGGGGGGGGAGAGTTGGTTTTTCATTCCATTTCTTGTTTTGTTTGCTTTCAACTATCTTAAGATTTTTTTTTCTGCACTTTTAAGCAATGTAAATTTGTTAACACATTAACGGAGTCTTTTATATATTTAAAAGAATAAAATTTGAATAGTTAAATAAGAAAAAAAAAAATAATAGTTATGAATCATCACAGCCGCATTGATGCGCGTGTCGCGCAGTGTTGAATTCAGACCTTTTTTGTAGGAATTTCTGCGACTCTGGGGGGGGGGGGGGGTTGTACTTTTTCACTATTCAAAACATAAACTCAAATCTGTCAGTAGGGGAAATCTCATTGCTCTGAGCAGGAATGCCCCCTTCTTCCCCCCATGAATTCAACACTGGATCGCGGGCATTGCGGAAGAACAGATCGTAAGATCATTTTACCGAAACCAGACATGTGGTATGAAAAATGTATGAATATCTTTATTGTTTAAAAATAATTTTAAGAGTAGAGAGGTTTTAGATCCGGTTTTAAAAATTCCTAATTTAAAATGTTTTTTTTAAATGTATATTTTAAAAAATAATAATAAAAATAGTTAGCAAAACGTCCGGACTTTGTTTGATTTCCGAATTTTGGATATCGGATTTTTAAGACTTTGTTCTGTGCATTTGAACCTCAAAACTCCAGGCATTCAAATTCCGGGCATTTTGTCAATTTCAATTTTATTAACTTTAAATTTTATCAAATGCAGTTAAATTCTAGACATTATGTATATCGATATATTATGGTGTAATTTTACATAATGATTGTCGGTTAATTAAAGATTTTAATTGTTACAAAAACTGAAAAGTTAAAAAACGGCATTAAAAAAAAAAAAAAGTTGACGTGATATGTTTATTTGAAGCTTCATATATTCTAATTCTAATAAAATCACTCAAGTACATATTTATAATAACAAAAGAAGCAAACATGAAACCTGGTTTTCTTTTGATTGAAGTAAAAGATAAACACATTTGATAATGACTCTATTAACACCTGCTCTTTATCCAACAGAATGATCAATCCAGTGGCACATGGCCTTTTAACCTTAATGCGCACATTTGACGAGGTTGATATGTTTGTTTTGTTTCTTTAAGAAGAACTTTGAATGCAATAGAAAAACAAGTTTTTTTTTTTCAAAATTTGTCCCCCCCCCCCCCCAAGGATCTTTTAACAGAATTAGTAATTTTTTCTGCGATTATTATTGTTTTTTTGGTGGGGGGAGGGCGATTATTTATCGAAATTTTTGATGTTTTTTTCCATGACAGACTGACAAAACACACTATTTTTTTCTCCCTCTCTCTCTGTATATATATTTATTGTCAGAAGAATCAGTTTTTCAGTAATCTTTTGGAATTGCTTGTTGTTTTGTATATAGTTATTTTATAAACGCTTCTTCTTTTTTTTTTTTTTTTTGTAAGTATTTGATATTTACATAATTGTGACATTTTTGAACAGATTGTTTTTTATTTCAAGAAATTTTTGCCTTAAATACTTAATGGCTAAATATATTCTGATAATAAATTTGTTAGATACATTTTAGCTAAGATTACTTTTTATTTTAATGAAAATCAGTTTGCTATTGTAAATATATAAAAAATCAAGACTTTGAATTACAAGTACAGACTCTTTTAAAAGAAAATTTTCAAGGTAAATGTTATACTACTTTTTCACTTCTTGCAGTAGAATATTTAATTGTATTCAAATATAATTGTACAATTTCTGCAACAATATTTGAAATTGTTTAATGATATCCTTATAAAGTTAACTAACATGTTTACTGTAATGTAAAAAAAAAAAAAAAAAAAAATTGCTAACATATTTAGTAAAAATAAATAGTCCCCCAAAATCCCACCCCCTTTTTTTTTTAATGGTCGTCCAAAGTTCTTTTTAAAAAAAAATGGTCCCCCAAAGTCCCCTTTTTTAAAAAAAAATGGTCCCCCAAAGTCCCCTTTTTAAAGAAAAATGGTCCCCAAAAGTCCCCTTTTTAAAGAAAAATGGTCCCCTTTCCCCCTTTTTGCTACATAAAATGTGTTGGGAGCCCTGCAGACTCCGTGCGAATACTACAACTGTTCCTATTTTCATGTAAAAATTTTAGTTTTACAATTCATTTTTAAAGTTTGATTTAATTTTTTATCCAGTTTAACAATTAAATCTTTCCATTCTTATGATTTGAATAAATATGAATAATATTATATAGAAACTAGGTACTCTCAACTGAGCAAAGAAACAGTTCTCGATGGAAGGAAAAATCCAATTATTCATTAAGAATTGAACTACTGTTTGGTGAAAATGATTCTATAATGCAATTGATACCTCAACAATTTCAAGGTCTTCAAAGGTTCAATCGATTTGTAGTACCTAAACGTACAAATTTGCCATTTGTCTTTGAAACTTCTTAGTGGCAAGGAGAAATACACAAAAATAAAATCTGGGAAAAAAAGAATTTGCACATTTTAAAGAAATTTCCTTTATAATTTGTAGTTTGAGACCAAAATAAATATCTCTTGCAGCTTCTTTCATACCGCACAAACAGACAATAGCTTTCTGAGAGCATGCCTGTTGAGAAATGGCCAAAAACATGATCTTTTCAAAAAGCTGGAAAGATTGTTAAACATATGCTTGTGCTGAGCAAGGCATAACATTAATTGCAAGTTTTAATGATGCAACAAAAGATGAACAAAAACAGCATTTGGTGCAGGTAGTTGACATGCATAGAAAAAAACTTTGATTAGTACAACAGTAAAATTTTTAATATATCTAAAAATGATTAATTAATGTTATTTATATAATGTTATCTAATATTTTCCTTCTTATTATCTTCTTAAACTTCACAGGCGAATTTTGCTATAAAGCAATTTTTTTTCGCAATGCATCTTGCAATTTTGAAAAAAGTTCCTTTTTAATAATTTTCTTTGTAGTTTTTCGCATATTTTCTATACCATCAATCAGGGTAGTTTTGTGCCAAATCTGGATAACTTTGTTCCACCTTTATGAAACTTTGATCCATTCTGCTATAGTGGAACCTTGATGAATTTCCAATTAAATGCCAAATTCACACTATTGCTGCTATCTATATTTTGAGACCAAAACTCTGTTAACTCGAGTGATGTAGCTGATTTAATCCTTTTTCTCTTTTAGTTCGAAGTTACCATGATTGACTGTACTAAATATTTTACTGATCTGGGTCACTAGAAACAACATATTAAATGTGTGTAACTTAATATATATGTATTTAAAAAATAATAAGTATCTATAAAATATTATGGAACTAAAGCTTTATAAGTTTTTTGGCAACCTTGAGGCACCTCTAAATATATCTATATATATAAAAGAAAACCTGGATTTCATATTAATCAACTCACAGAAAAAACTACTGAATCTAAAATTTTGAAAATTGTGGTAAAAATACTTCTTATAGTATTGAGTGCTGCTTGAGAAAGATTTTTCGAAATTCCACTCCGAAGGGGGGGGGGGGGGGGATAAAAAAAAGAGAACAAACTTTTAAAAAATTCCTTAAAAATCAGATTTTATAGCTCTTTTTCATCTGATAACATATTTTAGTGTATTTTTGTATGCTGAATCCAATGGTATTAAATTAACTAAATTCTTTTTAGTCCAATAGTTCGTGAGATATTTTATATGATCATAATTTGGCGGTGTATCTGGCTCCAAATTCTCAAATTTTCAAGTAATATGTCTAAAAATTCTTTCATTAGCTTAGTAACGAAAATATGTAAATAGGTGTTATTGTTAATCTTTTCTTTTGGTTAAGAATTAAAGGGCCTATATTAGCTAAAAAATAAAATGGTAGGGATGCAGTGAAAAATAAAATTATGAGAAATTGTTACTAATCTATATATATAAAAGAAAGTCTAGATTTCGTATTAATCAACACACAGAAAAAACTACTGAACCTAAAATTTTGAAAATTGTGGTAAAAATACTTCTTATATCATTGAGTGCCGCTAAGAAAGGATTTTGCGAAATTCCAACGAACTTAAAAAAAATTCCTTAAAAATCAGATTTTATAGCTATTTTTCAACTGATAACATATTTTAGTGTATTTTTGTATGCTGAATCCAATGGTATTAACTAAATTCTTTTAAGTCCAATAGTTCGTGATATATATATTTTTACTAATCTGAAGATGTCTTTGACATTGAAACTGCAAAATTTATTACAATGAGTGTAATAATTTCTTAAAATACATCCATCAGAATAGCAACAGGTTTTTGCTTAAGAATTAAAACTGCTATAATTATTTAGAAAAAAAAAAAAAAAAATCTTACCGAATTTTACCTTTAGTGAAAAAAAGTTTATTCAGAAATTAGAACCACTATAAAATGGAAATATTCAATTTAATGTCACAGTTTAGTTTATGACTAATAGTTCATGACAGGGTTCATACCATGCTTTTGAAAGTCCTTGAATTTTAAAGAGAGAAAAATAGTCCTTAAAAGTGCTTGAATTTGTTTATATTTTAATGAAGGTGCTTAATTTTCATTATTATTTTAAATAGGTGCTTAATTTTTCTTATTCAGATGTTCAAATTAAGAGTTGTAAATTAAAATAAATAAATTTTCAGCAAAAATTTGTTTTGAAATATCTTTTTTTTTTTCCCAAGGAAGTCAGTGTAAACATTTGTACTTTGCTTTGTTCTTCTCTACCTTTCTTCTGTAAGTTATCAAAATAAAATGAAATGACTGGTAACAATTGCCGATTGCAAGATCAGGAATTTCTTCAGTTGAATCACATCTCAATGGACAATGGAAAGAGAACTTTTGTTCTTCTCTTTCTTCTTTTTTCCATTTCATCTAATTCTTATATTGTGAAATGTAGGGTGTTTGGAGGCGATAACAATGTTATTTTTATATCAAAACTCATAGCTGCCTGCAAAGTGGAGCAGTTAACGGTTTTGATCCCTCATTGTAATTAATTTTTTTTTTAATAAGATAGTTTAAGTTTGTATTTACTTTGAAAAATAGTGACATTTATATTTCTCTCATGACTATATTTTGATTAATCAAATATTTATTAATAATGCTTCCTCCCACGAAAAAGAAAGATTAAATTTAGATCTGACGGTTGATGAATGTTCATGTAGTTAATTGGTTTATTAATTTTTATTTTTGTTGCACACTAGCTTACTCATCTGGTGTTGCCCAGTTCCCAATTAAATTTATGTTTTTATATTTTTAAACAAAAATCTTTCAAAATGAATTTGAGATCAAGAGGCCACACTGACTTTAGCAGCATATTTCCATACATTCTTCCCGATATTGCCCACTTCCCAATCTAATTTATGTAATTTTATATGAAAATCTTTCGAAACAAACCTGTGACTGGTGGTCCCACTATCTTTGATAGCATATCTCGAGCACCCAGGCTCTGATCGAGTTTGCAGGATTTGAAATTTTTAAAAGAAAATCCTTCAAAATGAGCCCGCGATCTCTTTATAATTACTGTTTTTAATTATAAATAAAAATAGGTATTGTATTTTTAATAATTCTGGTTTCATGTGATCATTTTCATCATATTTTGTTCAATATGCTATCCCCTCACTTCTTTTTATTTTATTTATTATTATTATTAATTATTTTGCCCTTTTTTTTAAACACATGAAATAAAAAGAAAATGCATATAATAATCTATTACTTTATCGTTTCATTTTATGTTAAATTGTGCTTTACTTTAAATAAATGATTTTGATAGTGAAAAAGAATCAAAGGGTAAAAAGAAAAAAATATATTGTTAGGCCTGAAATTCTTTCACATGTTTAGTCTTATTAATTTTTGTTATTAAAGGTTTTTGATATTTTGAAAATCTCAATAAATTAATGGACAAAGGATATTTCAATGTATTATTTGGTAGAACTTTAAATAAATCAACACAGTCCAAGCAAATCTATTCATTAGTCCAATTTGGCATCCAGGCTTAAATCAGATATGTACTAGGTACAAAAAGTTTCTTGGGTCATTCATTATTGTGTAATCCATGGATAGACCAGCTGTAAACTAGAAGGTACATGAAAATCTCCTGAGATCTTAAGTGTATGATCGTCATATACTAAATATAGGGACCTGCAGATTGCATAAAGCTGTGTAGTTTCTTCAAACTAGCAAACTGGTGCATTTTTGGCTGATTTGCACAGGCTGTTCAAGGACTATTTAGCAAGTCTTCAAGATTATTGTGAAACATTAATTGGCAGGATTGTCTTAAGATTTCACAGACACAGATGGTTTGACTGCCTACCAGCTGTAAAAAAGCCATTGAGGTTTAGGAAGACTTCAATCATTTATCTCTTGTGTTGAAAAAAAAAAAAAAAAAAAAAAAGTTACATTTTCTCTTTTTAATTGCAGCCTTTCATGACGAAATATCAAACTGAAAAACCAGTGCTGCCATTTTTTGCAGCTGATTTAGCAATGATGATTTGTTCATGTTTAATTAAATTGCAAAACTCTTAAGGATGGTGAAATAAAACATGTAACACTTTGCAAAATTAATACAATGATAATATACAATGATAATAATAATACAATGCAAAATTATCAAGTTTCTACGTTTGTCTGATGTTAGCACAAATTAATTTCAAAATAGAATGCAAAAATATTTTCTATATTTTTTGGAAACTTTCTCATATTGTTCCACATTAAAGATTTTGCAATTGTAAGATGTTATGTATGGCATTCATCTAAAAACATGTGAAAATGATATTTTTTTTCTCTAATATTTTTGCTCATTATAACAAACAAGCAATATAGTATTTTGCAACGGTAAAATTTTCATTTTGCAAATTTCTGGAAAGTTGCTTGAAATTTGGGTAAGGTGCCTGAATTTTACTACGGAAAGAGATTATGAACCCTGTCATGAGATATTTCATATACATATATTTAATTTTCTTATGTCTTTATCGTCAAAACCACAATTTTTCAAATGTTAATTTCTTTTTCTAAAAATACATCTGTTATTATAGCAAGAGGAAAAAATATCAAATTGAATAAATTTATAATCCGTTCTTTTTGTTAAATAATTTTTAAAAATACGATCACTTCAGAAAAAAAAGGGGGGGGGGGGGTAATTTTTTTTGTTTTTTGAAAACCAGGATGTGGTATTGAACCATTTATTTCAACCCTAACCATAAAAATGATTTTTATTTTTTATCATTTTCTATTTATTGAAAGTTGATGTATTTTGAAGTATTATTCAAATCTAATCACCCAAAATGTTTTAATTTGTTATTTTTTGAATAAGCAATTTTTAATTAATAATTATAACTTAAATTAATTATTGGTGCAGTTATCTGATGATGAGGAAGCTACAGTAAAATTATTACAAAACTACGAAATTATGCATATAAAAATGTTTTGTCCAACAAACAAAGTTGTCATTCAGAAAGTCAAATGTTTAGTGCCATATTAGACATACATATTACATATGTCACACAGTAGTATTAAGAGATATTAACAATTTCAAGCCTACAGTTTAAATTGACTATAATTTATTTTGTAAAATATTTAGCATAAACTTTTTGTAATGCTGATTTTGTGTAAGATTATCCTGTTGGCCAAACAATTATGGCCATTTTATAAGATTAAATACTAATAATGGATGATTGTAAATGTCTCATTCACTTGACATTAAACACGATGCTTTCATAGAGGAAATAATTCTGCACTCTTTCATAAATTTTCCAAGCAAATTGAAAAAAAGAAGAAAAAAAAAACTTTAAGATTTCAAAAGTCAAGAAAGAAATCATGTCTCTTTATCCCTTGTATAAAACAGCCAATGGGCCCATGTGACAGCAGCAAAATGAAAAAAAGCTGAAATTTCATTCAATGTGTCCTCAAAGAGGTGGGGTAAGATGCAAAAAATTACTTTTCTAAGTATTAAAAGAGCTATTTCTGACTATTACAAAATTTAATTATCATAATTACACTTTATAAACAATAATTACGAATCGCAAAAAATTTTCGGTTGCAGATACTATTAATAATTTTAAAGAAAGCATTTTTTATAATGAAATTTTACTTCTAAAATGTCTTGTAACAAGAAGCCTTCAAACAGGTACCAATAAAATTATCAAAAGGTGCCATGGCACTCATGGACAGCCCTGATCTGGAGAAAGTAATTTTCTAATATTTTCCAAAAATAATTATATTAATTATAAGAGAAACACAAGAATTTTTTTTTATTATCTCATTATTCCTTTGAAAAATCAAAACTTTAAACAGATAAACTTTCTTTTACTTTGTGAAGATAAAAAATAAATTTGGCATACATTTAGACTTATTAAATATTTTATCTTGATGCTGTGAACCTTATGCTTGTTTTCATGTACTCTTTCTCTGTTCCAGAAAATAAAAGGCAGTTCTTCTTTGGAAACATCTCATATTGACATAATGAGCTTATATGCTGATGTAAAGCATACTAATGACTTGGAAAAACGATGTGAAAGGTTTGTGACCATTTTCTTTCTTTCTTTCTTTCTTTCACATATTCATTTATTTATATATGTACTTTCTCTGCATAATTGATATTGATTTAAAGTTATTAATATTTTACTGTCAAATTCTATTCTGTAATCTGAGAGAATTCTCTTATAATAAAATTTTATTATTGTAAATAGATTTTCTTAATGTAGTAGAGTTTTTCAATGGAATTTAACTATAATAAACAAGTTGGAAATTTCACGTGAAGTGTAGCAAATGAGGTGCATTCGTACGATAATACAGTTTTTAAAATATCACTCTCATATATCAATCTCATAAAATTGTAAATAGTTAATTACAATTAAAATGCGCACCAAACAATGTTCTCCCTATACTCATTATGTAATGGAATACTTTTGTGTGGCCTTGTAAATCAATAACAAATGTTCTTTGCACCACAGATTATGCAAATTATATATCATAATATGTACTTTATAATGCAGATCAATATTATTATGTTCGAATGAGTGTAATACACTTAAAATGCATTTGAAACATTTTTCCATTCACTGTAATGTAACGGAGTACTTTTGATTGTCCCTGTATTTGATCTATGCATCCTATTTTCAAAAAAATTGAAATGACTTACAAAATTATGTGATAAGTATGCATTTTAAATTTCAAACGATTAAAAAGCATTTGAAACATTTTCCCCATTGACCGCAATGTAACGGAATACTTTTGATCATCCCTGTAATTTATCTATCCATTCGAATTTCATAAAATTTGAAATGACTCGACAAAATTATGTAATAATTATATATTTTAAATTTCAAAAGATTCGGTTGGGTAGTTTTTGCGTTGTTATATGCGGACAGACAGACTGAACGACAACTATAGGTGCTACGTATTTACATAATTACGAACACACCTAAAAATTGTCAATAATTGCAGTATGTGATGTAATTTCCATGTCACATGTAGGAACGTAATAGAAAAAGAAATTGTAAGACGAAATATTTAGATTTTTTGAACAAAACTCCTACAAATGAAATTCTCTTATAATAAAAATTTATTATTGTGAATAGATTTTCATAATGTGGTAGAGTTTTTCAATGGAATTTAATTATAATAAAAAATTGTCAATAATTACAGTATGTGATGTAATTTCCATGTCACATGTAGGGCAGCTCATATATATATTACTGCTGTTTTCACATAAGTTTTGTAGACTTCTTTGCTACATAAATCACATGTCACACTAGTGTTAGAAATAAGCGGTCGTTAGTCATCAAATCCAACTAAAAAATTAAATTTGACGACTACAAAATTATTCTTGGTTGTCAAATTTGAAGCCTAGCTTTTAAAAATATATATATTTATTAGACATTCAGTTTTGAGAATTAAAAAAAAAGGGGATCTAGTGTGAAAATTCTGAACTAAAAAACATTGCGAATTTCCAGATATAGTCGCGAAAAAAATCAATTTCGTCAATTGTTTGCATAAAAAATCGGCGATTTCAGAAAAAAATCGAGAAAAACGGCTATTTTTTTTTTTTTTTTTTTTTTTTTTTTTTTTTTTTTTTTCAAAAAATAGCAAAAAAGCAAAACAAAAATTTTATATAACGGGGAAAAAACGCAAATTTCTACAAAGGATTGCGAACAGAAATCCAAATTTTGTCAAAGAATCGGTGAGAAAACACAAATTCTGTTAAAGAATTGGGAAAAGAAATTCTAATTCTGTCAAAAAAACCTGGAAAAATACAAGCTTCGTTATAGTATCGCTAAAAAAAAAAAATCTACTATGGATCGCAAAACAAATCTTAACTTCGTCACAGAATCTTAAAAATGCGAATTTTGTCAAAGAATTACAGAAAAAATTAGAATCTTGTCATAGGATCGTGATAAAATCCGTTAACTCCATTAAAGGTTCGCGAAAAAATGCAAATTTCTTCAAGAAATCGCAATTTTCACCAAAGAATTGTGAAAAAAAAAAAAAAAAATGCATAATTAACAAGGAAGGGGGTTATTCCCAGCCCTTCCTCTTATGTAACCTTTCAAAAAATCTATAAATTTCAGTATTTTTTTTTTTTTCATAATTACCACTTGATTTAAATGTAGATTCATTATGTTATTATTATTATTTTACTAAATTCAACTGTAATCACCAATACTAAAGAAGTTGCCATGTTTTAGTTTTTTTGACAGATTAAGTGCATTTTTTTTATTACTTTCTAAATATAGCAATAATTAGAAAAGCTTTACATCAGTTTTACAGTTGCTTCAATTATTAAAATCTTAGAAATTAATTTCTATAATTGTAAATAAAAATAAGTATTTGTGCTCTTCTAAAAAGTAGTGTCAAAAAGATTATGGTCTGAATTTTCAGATAAACTAATAATTTCCGAAAATTAAAAAAAAAAAAAAAATAAATAAAAAAAGGTCAAACGCAAATTTCTTCAAAAGACCATGAAAAACCGTCAAGTATCGCCAAAAGATTGCGAAAAATTGGCAAATTTCGTCAACAGATCATGAAAAAAACATGGCAAAGCTTGTCAAAAGATCGCGAAGGAAAAAAATTGCTGGGAATGGATTTCTTTCCCATCTCTATTGTAACCATTCAAAAAATATGATATGAATTTCAAAAAAATTCTTTTAGTCAGAATTATTCCTAAATTATATACAGTATTACAGTAATAGTAATATGAATTTTAGAAATTGCAACTAAAAATCTTCCCTGACGCCTGCCTTTTATCTCCTAATTTCTATTACTGTGTCACACATTATCAAATTTGCCTTGTAAATATTTCTGAAACATCAAAATACAGTAGAGTATTTTTATGTAACCATATTGCATTTCTTGTTATCAGGAGTTATGCAGATTATAATTTTTTTAAGTAATACATATTGTTTGACACATAGGAGCCGACTTTGGTCCCAAACCTGGGTCTGCCACAAGGGCAGTTTGAGTGAGGGGTGTAGCGGAACATGTTTTTTGTCGAGTTGAGTTTTGTCGATACAAGGCGAGCTAATCGAGCCGAATGAACTAGGGGGTCTGGAGGAGCGTTTCAGGCTCTCCCAGTGGGATCTGGGGCAAAGTCCTGGGAACTGATGCAATTTGGGCATTTTAATGCAAATTCAGAATACTTTAGACCTCTTATCTTTTGATGACACATACAAAATGTATGTGCCTGTGGATATCTGCCTAGAAGCAGAATTTTGTGTGCTGATTCAATTCTCCGATTATCAATATAGCCATGAATAATAATTTAAAAAAAAGGTCGTCAGCTTGGATTTTAAGTGATATTTTAAACACATTTTCAGGCATGGGACCACAAAAAGATTTAAAAAAAAATTTAAAAAAAAAAAAGAGGAAAAGCATGTGAGAGGGGCAAATGAGAAATTACTTAAAATAGTTTGTGTTTAAACATCTGCTACATTGAATAAGATTATATTATTCACAATTTTTTATATACTTTTGTTATAATGCTACTTTATTTCAAGGAGAAGGGGGGGGGGGGGGTCAACAATTTATACAAATACTATCAGCAATTTTAAACTGGAAGTTTCTATTTTAAGTCCATGATTCTGATTTAATGTTTTATTACGCAGGACCACTAACGTCTTTACTATTTGTGCAATGCACATTTTCCCATGATTTACTCAAAATATCAATTAATAAATATGGCAATCTAATCGTGTTTTTTTTTTTTTTTGCGATCTTTTGCCAAAATTTGCATTTTTCTCGCTATTTTTCTCAGAAATTCACATTTTTTTGCGATTTTTTGTCGAAAATTTACATTTTCTCGCGATTTTTTGCCAAAATTTGCATTTTTCTTTCGTCTTTTGCTGAAATTTGCATTCTCTCCCAATCTTTTGCTGAAATTTGCATTTTTCTTCCTGATCATTTGCCGAAATTAGCGTTTTTTCCGCGATGCTTGACCGAAACTTGCGATTTTCTCACGATTCTTTGATAAAATTTCTTTTTTCCTGCTGTCTTTAAACGAAATTTGAGTTTTCCCCATGATTCTTTGCGTTTTTCGTGCTATTTTTTGACAAAATACGCGTCTTTTACAATGTTTTTTTTGCCGAAATTCAAATTTTTCTGCGATCTTTTACCGTTATTTACGTTTTCCTCGTGATCTTTTTCCGAAATTTGCATTTTCCCCAAGATTTTTTGACAGAAAAATTGTTTTTTCTGTGCTATCTTTGAATGAAATTAGATTTTTTTTTCTGCTATTCTCTACGTTTTTCCAGTTATTTTTTGACGAAATTTGCATTTTTTCCGCAATTTTTCTGGTGTTTTTTGCTAAAAATCAAGATTTTCCTCTGATCTTTCGCCAAAATTTGCGTTTTTCTCATGATCTTTTGTCGAAATTTGCGTTTTTCTCGCAACCTTTTGCCGAAATTCGCGTTTTTCCCATGATCCTTTGATAAAATTTGTTTTGGTCCTGTTATCTTTGAACAAAATCTGGGTTTTTTCGGCGATTTTTTACCAAAATTTGCAATTTTTCTGTTTTTTTTTGCAAAAATTCACGATTTTTCTGTGATCTTTTGCCAAAATTTGCGCTTTTCTCTTGATCTTTAGTCGAAATTTGCAGTTTTCCTCTCAACCTTTTGCCGAAATTCGTGTTTTTCTCGCAATTATTTGACAGAATTCGCTTTTTTCCTACTATCTTTGAACAAAATTTGCGTCTTTTGCGCGATCTTTAGCCAAAATTCACTATTTTCTCTAGACTTTCTGAAAAATTCGACAGATTTTGCATTTTTTTTTCTGCGCCTTTTTGAAAGAAATAATTTTTCTCACTATTATTTAAAAAATTCATATTTTTCTGGGATCTTTTACGAAAATCTACGTTTTTCTCTCAATTCTTTGACAGAATTTGCATTTTGAACCACTATCTTAGAACATAATTAGCATTTTTGTCTGTGATTTTCACGCTACTTTTTGACGGAAATTTCAAACATCTTTTGACGATTTTCATGTTTTTTTTTTCACGATCCTTTCACAAAATTGACGATAATTACGCATCCCAATGACGAAATAGGCGTTTTCTCATGATCTTTTGATGAAATTAGCATTTTTTCCCGCTATTTTTTGACACAGTTCACATTTATTGTCCAAAGTTTTGATGAAATTTGAGTTTTTTCGCGATCTCCGAAATTTAGGATTGATGACCTTTTTTTTTTTTAATTTCGGAACAAATTACTCCCACAAAAAGGAGAAAAAAAATCGAAAAAAAGCAGAAAATCGCTCGCGAAAAAATCTCATGCCTGCATTTTTTCAGGGTCTGCCAAGATATTGCAAGGTCTGCAGATATTTTTGAGGGTCTGCGCTGCAGACCTGCAGACCTGGAAGTCGACGCCACTGGTTTGACATAATGCTAATTTTTACTTTATAAACATGGTCTAAATACGCCTGGATCAAATCATTCATTGTATTATTTATTTTCTTATTATTTTTTGGTAATAATAGTAATTTCTTCTTCAAAAAGCACTGAGTAAAGTTGAACTAATATATCAGATTTAGTCCTCTAGTACAGGTTATCTAATTTTTCAGGAAACATTTCAGTTATGACAAACAGTGAAGGGTGCCATTATTCATAAGATTAGAAAAATGTAAAGTACTTTTCAGTTGACTGGATGCTAATGTTATATATACTATATATTATATATGGGTACTTCTAGTTTATCCCGTCGACCAAAAAATTATCGCCAAACTATAAGATTAAATGCCAATAATGGATGATCGTGAATGTCACATTCAATGACATTAAATGCGATTCACGTGTTTAAAATGTCATTAAGTGATTTTTATTTAGACTTTTTATTAATATTTTTATTTATATTCTACTAATTATTTGTTTTTTCGTTATTTAAAATAAAAATTATGCCAACATGCAGCGTTAGAATTCCTAAAAAAAATTCACTGGTCCCAAGGACCAGTAAGCATGAGAATTTACTGGTCCACAGACATCATCACTGGTCCGCTACATAAAATTCTATTAAATAATTTTAACATTTAGAGTAAATTTTCTGTACTTTGTTAAAGAATAAATGTGCAAGATACAAATTTAATTATAAAATAATGCTTATTTAAGTGTAGAAGATAATAAGTATCACTATTGTTTGCATTTCTTTTAAAATGGGGCAAGACAGGTTTATTGAAAAAGACATTTTTGCTGAAAAAAGGAATATTTTTGTTGAGTAAATGGGTACTTTGCTTAATGAAATGGTGCTTTCAGGAGTCACATTCACTCAGAAAGATTTGGAGCAATAAAAAACCGATTGGGAAGCAGGAAAAACAGTTTTTGGAGCAGCAACAACAATTTGGGAGCAAGAAAATTAGTTTTTTAAAACAGAAAAATTCTCTCCCGGCATTCACTTATTATTTTTTTTTTTTTCGTGCTTTTTTGTCGAAATTTCCGTTTTTTCGCGTTATTTTGACGAAATCTTTTATTTTTATTGACGAAATATACCGTTTTTCGCGATATTTTTTGACAAAATTTGCCGTTTTTTCACGATCTTTTGAAGAAATTTGCCGTTTTTTCGCGTTTTAGGATAAAACTAGCCATTTTTTTCGCGCATTTTTTGACGATATTTGCCGGAAATTAGTCGTTATTTAGTGCTTTTTTAACAAAATTTGTGCGTTTTTTTGCAATCTTTTGAGGAAATTTATAATTTTTCGCGATTTTTTTTGACAAATTTCGCGTTTTATCGGGATTTTCGGATAAAATTTGCCTTTTTTCGCGATTTTTTGAAGAAATCTGCCGTTTTTTTGCAATTTCTTGAAGAAATCTAAAATTTTTCCGCAATTTTTGGAAAATCTGCCGTTTTTCGCGATTTTTTTGGGCGAAATTTGCCGTTTTTTCGCGATCTTTCGAAGAAATCTTCCTTTTGTTTCGGGTTTTGGAATGAAATTAGCCATTTTTTCGAGAATTGTTTCACAAATTTGCCGTAAATTAGCCGTTATTTCGCGATTTTTTAACGAAATTTGCCGTTTTTTCGCGATTTCTTAACGAAATTAAGCGTCCTGTGGGACGCGTAAGAGCTATTTTTTGCGTCCCATTGCCGATGTTTTGAGTAAATTACGCGCATGTGACGTCACGTTTCAGCTGCTCGCTTGTTTGGGTGGCAAAAACGATTCCTTTTCCACTGTAATTACCACAGACTTCTCGTACAAATATCTTTACTTTGAGATATTAACAAACTTTATTAGAGTTATTAATGCACTTTTTTTGTAGTGTGCTGTAGCAAAACACACAAGGGGGCAGAATTATTATTTTTTGGGTTTGGTGGGGAGAAAGGAGATATTTATAGTTATTAGATATCAACGAATACGCTTTTCATTGAAATTTTGAATATTATACGGAGGATATGAGAAGAAAGGGAAACGGAAATTTCAGTAATGGGGATTATTTATATTACTAATTATTTCTCTATTGTCGTTATAGAACAACACACAAAAAAATATTATTAGTATTAGTATTTTTTTTTACATAGAAATAAAAATAACTTAAAGATTTTAACTTTAAAACCTAAGAAATCACAATTTATGCTTCTCACTCTTTCCTACTAGCATACAAATATATTTGTATCAAAAGGGGGAGAGCGTAAATGATTCTAGGTTAACGATAATTAAGATTATTTTTCATGTATTAATGACACACAGGTCTGGCATTTTTTTAAATAAATATTTTTAAAAATAAATAATTTTTTTAATCAATATTTTTAAATAACTATTTTTAAATATTTGACAATCAGCAAACTGGGCGGGGGGGGGGGGGGCAGCAAAGAGAAGACTGGGTGAGAATTTCAGAAACAGAGTATAAGTTATATGATTAATTATTTTTGCGACTACGGAACAATAAATTGAAAAGATTTTTTTATGTTAAATAAAGATTTAAAAAAAAACTCCTTTGTATTCCGGAAGGGGGGGGGGGGGGCTACATGGAGAAGTAGGAAGTGATTTAATCATTATTTATTTATTCTTATTAGTGAGCAACAAATATATCAGTTTTCTTTTCAAATGAAGAATTTCAAAGTTTTAAAATTCATTCTGCTGGAGGGGGGGGGGGGGGGGCAGAGGGAAGAAATTTTTTCGGAATAAAAGAGATGATAAAAAATCGATATGTTTGCATTGATATATTTGATTATTTTTTGTCTCTGGAGAGAGAAAGAAAATAGTAGAATTTTTTTTTTATAGAAATTAAAAAAAAACTTATTTGCATGATGGGAATGGGGGGGGGGGGGGGGGGCTAAGAATGGAAGCATACATATTTCGGATAAGCTGGAGATAATCTAAATTATTATTTATTTATTGTCATAAGTCAGAAATAAATGCAACAAATTTTATTTAAACAAAATAAAGAGTTTTAAAAATATGAAACTGTATATGATAAGAGGAGGGGGGGGGGGGGGCAAATTGTGGAAAGTGTAATTTTTGACGGAAGAAATTTAATTTGCTTTATTCATTATTGATTTATTATCAGTAGAAAGCCGTAAACGGAGCAGAGTTTTTAAACTATATGGATCAACAATAAATGTTTATTTTTTGTATATATTGGGGGGGGGGGAGGCAGAGGGTGAATGAAAACTTAGAAAAAGGTTAAGCCTAGCCAGACAGGACTATATTTTTCCAAAAAATAATCATGATTGGACGAAAAAGTCATGATATCGGGAAGATTGCTATGGATTTAAACGACGACAAACAAGGAACGGCGAAGTTTCTGCAACCCAAACAGCGAAAATGACAGTTTACTTGTAACTGTGCCTGTGCGGCATCACTGATAATAATAATAAAAAAATCTTATGTGCGATCGGTTTCAGTTTTCTCAGGGCCTGAAAAAGGGCATTGGTCCTGCGGACCACTAAATTTTTCAAATTAGTGGTCCGATTGAATTATCAGTGGTCTCGGACCAGCGGACCACCAAGGATTTCAAACGCTGAACATGTATAATTTGGCTATTAGTTTGGCGATTTGTATAATTTGGCAAAATTGGTCGACGGGATAACCTAGAAGTACCTATATATGTTATGTATCTATGCATATATATATACATGTAATAAATAACAAAATTTTTGTGCCATTTTGTCTGCCCTGAGTTTTAATTCTAACTTTTATGGAACATACTTTTATTCTCAATTTTCATAATGTACTAATATTTTAACAGCTAAAGTTCTCTTATCTTATTTTATTTAACTTAGTAATAATCTATTGATTGTTTTCTTAAAAAGAGCGGGAGTGGTATTGCAAAATCTTTCTTACAGTGTAGAGGTTCATTTTCCTTTTTTGGAATATATATTGTGACTTTAATTTTGTTTTACTGTTTAATTAAATCGTCTGCTGGAAGGTTCATGCGCCTTTTTAAGAGTGAGCAGGTTTTGCTATTATGCACTTAGTTAGTAGTTCTTAGAAGAAGACACGCCCTAACTACCAATAGGAGATGGTAATGTGGGTTGTCTTAGCATTGAAATTAATCCTAATGGGTCTTTAAATTGCTTACACGGACAAGGGGAGGGGCTAGTTTTTGCGTAGATTCTGGGAAGCTCATTTTAGGAGACGAGAGCATCAGAATGCAACTAATCTTTCAATTGTTAAGATGCCCATCTCATTTTCCGATAATTTAGAACATCAAGATGACGCAGCTTTGAGAGCGAATGCTTTAGTGTTAATTGTGTGGAATGGTGACCGGTGGAATAATTTTATTTTGTGCTCTAAATAAATAAGGGTTTGAAACCGATTGATTTGTTTTTTACTGGGAGAAATACCTAAGTGAACAAATCCATTGCTTACCATGATGACTGCTAACCCTGTTATTGGTTCTTAAATGAATAGACTTATTCTACAGCCAAGATGGTATTTTACGAGAACTGATACATTTAAATAGAAAATCGCCATATCGTAACATACATACATTTATATATATATATATACAGTATGGAACCATTTATTCAGAATCCAATTAACCAGAAAACCAGTTATCCGGAATGACATTTCTAATAGACTGATGTTAGAATCTTTGTAAAAAAAAGTGTCACATATTGCCAATTTGACATATACATTGTTTGATAACAGCATCTAGTATTTGAAATGGAAGCATATATAGTTATATTATAGATATTTTCATTTTTATGCAGAGAAAACAGAATATTTGTTCCTAAGGAATTTCCATAAATTACCTTCTTTCAAACTAACATTTGATCTTTCTTGCATCTAATTCTTAGTTCAAGTTATTTAATATTTAATTTAAATTAGAAGTAATATACAACCACTTATATTCCATAAAGCTTATCAAATGGATGCTTTTTTAATGCCCAATTAGTTAACGAGAAAAACCAGTTATCCAGAATACATCTGACCCCAACCATTCCGGATAAATGGTTCTGTACTGTATACAGATACATGTATGTGTGCATGCATGTAAACATATATGTACACACCGGGTGTCCCAAAAACCACTGATGGATTTTAAATTCAATAACTTGCAACGGTGACAGCTATTAAAAAATTTTTGCAGGAGGGTTATGTATTATGTCAGGAGTTTTTTTTTACCGTGATTGTTGATTTTAGTTCGGATTTAAAACAGTAGATGACACTGATGGCGATTGGCACTCAATCAATGCCGAAATTGACTTCACTCAGCATTGATGCAAGGGAAGGAGATTAAGGCTATGGAGTGTGTTTCATTAGCTAGTACAGTCTTGCTTTCAGGGTCCGATTATGAACTCACAGGGCTCCCAAATGGTCCCCTTTTCCCCCCAAAAGTCCCCTTTTTAGAAAAAGGTCCCCTTTAGTCCCCTTTTTTATATTTTGGTTCCCCAAGTCCCCTTTTCTGTGTTTGAAAAAAATCACCGCAAAATAAAAAAAAAAAACTTTGAAAATCACTAAAAGTTTAAAAATCCAAGAAGACAAAATTTATTAAAGTGGGCATAAAAAAGGCATTGTAATGGGCATAAAAAAGTGTTGTAACTGAAATTATTTCATGAATCTAAATGTTAAAAAATCACCACAGAATACAGCAAATTTTAAGAATCTCATTAAAATTCTTAAAAATTAAAAAAATTGCAGAATGTGAAATTTACTATATTAAGCTACTGCTTGACCAGTCTTCTCTAACGGGCCTTGGCATGCAGTATGCCCAATGACTTAGACCCAAGAGACATGATTCCAGATGTGTATTCTTACAATTAAGCATGATGGAAGATACGTTACATTATGAGGAGCATTTTATGGAAAAGATGCCACTCCGTCTGTTAAAATCTGAGGCAAGATGAATGATGCAATATATAAGGATATTTTGCAAGATAATTTGCTATCTTATTGGAGGCAAAATTTTGGTCATAACTATTAGTTTCAGTATGATAAGAAACTGAAGCATATATAAAAGCTTGTCAAGCAATGGCTTTCACACAAAAATATTTCACTTCTTAAATGGCTAGCCCGAGCACCCAATCTAAATACTATAGAAAATCTTTGGAATGAACTTTAGAAACATGTTTGAAATTAATAAAACCCCAATTCAGCATGGCCGGAATTTTCCCCATAAATTTGAAGATGAGTGGGAAACCGTACCACAGATGATTTTCAACTGTTCATTCAATCGATGCCAAGTCGCTGCATCTTGGTACATTTCGCTAAAGGTATGACAACATACTAATTGTAAATCTAATTGATCAGTGATTTTCTATTATAACACAATTTTTTTCCAAACTTTCCAAGATGGCCGATAACTTTTGAAAGCACGCGTTTTTCTTTGCAATTAATTTTGTCAGTTGTATTTATTGATATTCATTTGTTATTCCATAAATAAGTTCCTAACTATTATGTCAATAAAATATATGAGTATCACTTTGAGATTCCTCTTTATATGGGTATACTTTCAAAATAACGAAAAATTTTATACTGACTGGAAACTTTTGACCGCCACTATAAATTGGTGTTGATTAGTTTTTGGTGTAAATCGCTCGACATGTGGCGCTTCTATGCAGCATTTCTCATGAATTCTGCAATAGTCTAATCTCCAGAACCAATGCACAGATTTCTATCAAACTTCAAATTCAGTTAGTCCTTGACATGAATTGACATTTTTTATATTTTGGTATAAATCGCTCAATAAGTGGCATTGTTAATCTGCATTTGTTGCGATTTCCACAATAGTTCTATATCCGGAATTAATGCACGGAATTCCATCAAACTTTAGATTCAGTTAGCCGTTAAGATGAATACATTTTTTACATTTTGGTGTAAATTCATTAAAAAATAGCGCTGCTATGATGCTTTTTTTTTTAAAGGATTTTTGCAGATCTATCTGATTTAATGCACAAATTTTTGTCTAACTTACGATTCAGTTAGCATTGACACAAGTTGTTACTGATTAGGTTTCGATGTTAATCTTTCAATAGATGGTGCTCCTAAACTGCATTTTTTGGGATTTGCATAAGTTTAGAGATAGTCATATTTGAAGAACTAATATACAAAATTTCATATCTTTAGAATTCTCATGATGGGCATAAGTTGCAATATAATTTTGGGACTGTGATAGTGAATTTTGAAGTATTAACATGTATGAGGTAGAAGAAAGTTTCGGGATTGCCACATCCGATTAGTTTGACAAGGACTGTTCCTGGGGGGGGGGGGGGTACATAATATTTACATGTACTTCATTTATAGATTTTAAACTTGTGCATGTATGCCTATTTTTTTACACTAATTCTAAATGTGTAATTTTCGTAAAAATTGATTAAGATTTTATTTTGTTCAAATACCACTTTTTAAAAAGACAAAGAAATGCTTTTATATGACATGTTATTTAAATCTAAGCATTTCTCCACTAATTATCATTATTTTATGTCTGATTTGTTATTATAAGCTATATAAAATGAACTTATTGGCCCCTTTTATTTATGAATGGTAGTAGTTATCACTAATCCAAAAATTAATTTAGCAAAAAAAGAAAAAAAAAAAAATTAAGAAAAGTAATTAAGTTATCAATTTTAAAATCTCGGATATTTTTTTATAACATACAAAAAATTCTAAGTAGTGTGTGTGGAGGCAGTGGGATTAAATTTCCAAGTTTCTTTTTTACTTCTCCAAGCTCTAGTTTAAGTATTTTAAGCAATTTTCTAACTCAACCCCTAATTAAACTGCAGTGAGATTCAATCTCATTTGAAGGTTGGCTGAAGGAGGTATCTCATCGAGCCCAACATCTTGCTAAAGTCTATTTTAACCCTAGACAATTAGGTGCCTTTCTTCATGTGTGTGTGGGGTGGGGAATCAGAAAATTGATTTTTTTTCACACATCCTTTTAAAACTCTTGGCCTAAGCACCTATTTCCCACCGTCATAATTCATTTTTTCACCTCTAGCAGATGTTTTAATGTTTGTTTTCATTACCACTCCAAAAATTTTCTAAAAAATTAAGAAAAAAAAAAAAATTGTTCAACATATCCCAATGGTTAGCATCTTTTCATCCCTTTCTGTTGCCAGGGGACGCTATTGAAATAAATTCTCAAAAAATTTAATCTACAATATGTCTATATATATCTACAATATTGAATTAAATTCCCCAAAAATTTAATCTACAATATCTTAAATGAAAAACCAGGTTATGAATAATGTTATTCTTCACTCTCTATATATATCTACAATATTGAATTAAATTCCCCAAAAATTTAATCTACAATATCTTAAATGAAAAACCAGGTTATGAATAATGTTATTCTTCACTCTCTCTCTACCTCCATTCTCACTGCTTTGTGTCATCCCCATCTATGTAAGGATTTAATCATTATAAACAATTATCAATTTTTAACAAATTTAATTTTTAACAATTTTGGTTATTAATTAAAGGTTAGAATGTTTTGGAAAAAAATAAAATAAAAAATAAAACCCTCTGAGTGATCTGTGATCATACTGAACCGCTTACTTGTTTTTATTAACTGATCATTATTATTTTTTACCTTTAACTAGAATTATCAAGATGAATGCTGAAATATTGAATGCTTTATTTACTTTTTCAGTAAGATATTTAAATATGCTTAGATAAAATAGTGTACATTGTTTAATGAAATCATATAAAGATAACCATCAAACACATTTTCTGGGGTAATTTTAAAAATTTACTTTCTTATTTATGAAAATTTGTGCTATATTTTTACACACATATGATCCTTATTTGGTTTCCATTTTTAATAAAATTGGTCCCCCAAAGTCCCCTTTTCAAGCAAAAATGGTTCCCCAAAGTCCCCTTTTTAAGTAAAAATGGTCCCCTTTCCCTCTTTTTGAGGACTAAAATGTGTTGGGAGCCATGAACTCATTCCATACGATTTCAATGGAATGTGTTGTTGCCATGGAAATAACAGATTCTTTGATAGTGGAATACAGCGTTCAGAAGTGGGCATAAATTTCGCAAGCAGCATTTAAGTTTGCAGAAGATTTTGCATTTATGAATGTTTATTTTCCCGGATTAAATTACTTTTTATAGATTTAAAGAATATTTTATGCATCGTATTTTAAAACTAGGTAATGGAGTTTTTTTTGTGGTTAAAAATTTTATAATTTTTGTTACATTCTAAGAAATTTTAGATCTTTTAGCTAAATTTTTGAAAATTTAGGCCTAACTTTCCCAATAGGAAAGTTAGGAAATTTGTAACTTAGTTTGGAATTTCATTACAAACTAAAATTTTAGAAATTTTAACTAAATTTCTAAATTGGTTTGATAAAATTCCCATAAATACTCATAAATGTAAAATAGCCTTCAAACTCAAATTCAGTTTGTTATAGTCATGCCCAATTCCGAACACTGTATTTTCTATGGAAGATTTGTTATTTCCATGGCAACAACACATGCCACTGAAATCATATGGAATGAGTTCCATATGATTTCAATCGTTCCAGAATCGGGCCCTAAGAATAAAATTGTAGCAAGATATCTTCACCTATACTGCTAAAAATTTTAGCCTTTGCTGCTTTGTCACTCCACTGCTATTATAGAATATCTCTATTTTGACCAATAAGAATGCTCCATAATACAGTGAAGTAATCATTTTCTATAAAAGCGGAGGTGTGACAATGCAGCAAAGGTTTCAAGTTTTTAACAGTGTAATTTTAAATTACGATGCATAAAATATTCTTTAAATCATGCCATAAAAAGTAATTTAATCTGGGGAAATAAAACTTCATAAATGTAAAATCTCCTGCAAACTTGAATACCGCTTGCAAAATTTATGCCCACCTCTGAACACTGTATTTCACTATTGAAGAATCTGTTATTTCCATGGCAACAACGCATTCCATTGAAATCGTATCTAATGAGTTCAGAATCGGGGCCTGGGGATCTACTACGAACGTGTCGAACTTCCCCTTTCATCGGGAATGCTTCCGATGTGTCATTGCACCCCGATGATCTTGAGTTATTGCTACCACGAGGCAATCGAGAAATCTCCCATCTGATAAATGTCATCGTAATCCCCTAAAAAATTTTCGACCCCTCAGAACGGGGTGGATTGAGCAGC
The DNA here is from genome assembly GCA_964019185.1 of Maratus speculifer. Lineage (NCBI taxonomy): Eukaryota > Metazoa > Arthropoda > Arachnida > Araneae > Salticidae > Maratus > Maratus speculifer. The sequence continues at coordinate 83,431,904 of OZ025289.1, read as the reverse complement.
ATATTGTCGAAGATCTGTCTTATAGCCGTTCATGTAGTTTACGCTCTTTATTAAAAATGTTTTCGGTACGCGTCTAATTAAGATATTTTGATAATCTTTTTTTAAAAATAAGAGTGAAATGTTCATATTTTCAGCTGTAAAAAGCTCAAAAGGATACGATGAATAATTGTTTATAAAATGGGAAAATAAAAATGAAATTTGCTCTTTTTTTTTGATTAAGCAAAGACATTTTTAAAAAATCAATAAAAAATTAACACATTAATCTAGAAATATTTAATAACTATAATAAAAAAGGTATTATTTTAAGTTTTTAGCTGGTATGAAAACAAAAGTTTTATAAATTCTTGTTAAATAAATATGGATATAAATGCTCTAAATTTTCAAGAAGTTCTATTTAAATATGACAGAATTGGGAAAATTTTATAAGCTTTGATACTAATTATAAACACTAATAATGGATTTTTTTTCAAATGCCGCAAACATTTGTATATATATATATATATTTATTTAGATTGATTTTTATTGGTGTTACTCAGTCTTTTCAAAAGAAATTTTAACATATCAATAAATAAACAAATAAAAACTATAGTACTAATTAAAAAATAATAATTGAGGTATTTGTTGAAACATGGTCTTACAAAATATCACGTAGAATATTATTAATCTGCTTTAAATAAATAGTGCGCAATACCACGAAAATTAATTATATACTTATTGCATAAATATTTTATAGTGTGACGAAGCACTTCATACACGAAAATTAATTGACCATATATTTATTTTTACTAAAACTTCTCTGTACTAAATATAACATTCATGCTAATATTTAAGGCCATGCAGATCATCGTTGTTTACTCAAATAAAATTATCCAAAATTTCAAAAAAAGAAAAAAAATCTGTTTTTTTTAAATTATTATTAAATGTTGTATCAATTTTAATGAGTTGTTGTATTATTTATGTACATATAAATATGCATAAAATATTTTAATAATAGCCATTGAGAATTTCCGATTAGTAAAAAATTAAGATATTTTATAAAAAAAATTAGAAAAAGAAATGAGAAAAGTACTACTAACTTTTGAAAATTTTAAGTTACTATTTTTTTTATACGGCAAGGATATAGAGCTGTGAAATTTTGAAAAGCTTCGAACAAGATAAATATATATATTATTTTAAGATGATGTAAATTTGTCTTTTTTTTCTGTTCTTGATTTTTATACAAACTAATTTTTTGGAATATAAAACAATTATTGCTCAAATTGATGGAAAGGAGAAGTTTCGATATTAAATTAAGCTTATTATTGCAGACCATTTTTTTTCCTCGGTCTGTATGTTTAGATTGAGTAATTAATTTACATTCTGAAAGATTACTTTCAAAAGAAATCGAGAACAAAAACAAAATAATAAAAGCCAAGAAGACTGATCCATATCATAAAATCTTCAATAATAATAATAATATATATATTTAATTTTATTTCTTTCTTTCTTTTCTCTTTTCTTTCTTTTTGTTAACAAAAATTATTTATTTATTTATTTTTTAGTAAAGAAATTATTGATCAATGTTGTTAAGGAACTTTGTTATTTGTGCAACAAAAAATATATATTAAAACTGATACAATATTTAATAATATATATCTGTAAATAAACATTTGAAAGTTTTGAATAATTAGTTTATTTTTGTATTAGTTTATTTGAATAATTAGTTTATTTTTTTTTTTAATTTTTGCATTTAATTTTCATTTTAAACAAGAAGCGTAAAAAAAAAAAAAATTATATTTACCAAAAGCTGCATGTGATACTTTCAAAGCACGTTTATTATTGTCATTTAAAATAAGTTTAAAAACTTAAAATATTTTCACTTTTTTTTACATATTTAAACAAAATTTCTTAAAATTTTCGAGCATTTATGCTATTATTTAATTAACAAAAAAGTTATAAAAAATTATTTTCATATCATTTTAAGGTTTAAAATAAGGTCTTTCTTATGATAATTATTAAATATCTCTAAAATAACGTGTTAATTTTTTATTAATTTTTAAAGGAAAGTCTTTGTTTAGTAAAAAAAAGCAAATTTCATTTTTACTTTTCATTTTCTAAAAAACTACCGGGCGTATGATTTTGAGCTTTTAACAGTTAAAATTCTGAATACTTCACATTTGTTTAAAAAAAAGATTATTCAAATATTTCAATTAGACGTGTGTTGATGACATTTTTAATAAAGACGGAAAGCAATATCTAACATTTGTTTTCTGTTTTCAAGAGGAGAAAATGAGAGAAGGACAGTGGAAACAAAGTCGAAAAAAAGTGGTCAGTTAGGTTGTTCCCGGTGTTCCTTTGAATGAAAACCGACAGGATTTTTCTACTGCTTCATGGTAGCACTTAAACTGTGCGTCGGACTTATTTTCCGTGAAACATTGAAATTCGACTTGCGGTTCTTCCCACTTCGGAAGGATCTCGACGCGCTCGTGGTAGGCCCCCTGGGAGTAAGATTGTACTAGCGAATGAGACACACTCCATAGCCTTAATCTCCTTCCTTTATATCAATGCTGAGTGAAGTCAGTTTCGGCTTAGACTGAGCACCAATCGCTGTCAGCGCCATCTATTGTTTGAAATCTGACCTAAAATCAAGAATCACGGTAAAAAAACTCCTGACATACATAATCCTCCTGCAAAAAATTTTAAAAATCCATCAGTCATTTTTGGGACACCCAGTTTGTATGTATATATATATATACCGTATGCCTCAAAAATGACTGATGGATTTTAAAATTCAATAACTTGCAAACTGTGACAGCTATTTAAAAAATTTTTGCAAGAGGGTTATGTATAATGTCAGGAGTTTTTTTACCGTAATTTTTTATTGGCGATTGAAGGCCAGGTCGACACTTCACTCAGCACTGATTACCTGGCCTTCAATCGCCATCAGCGCCACCTATTGTTTGAAATTCAAACTAAAATAAAAAATTATGGTAAAAAAACTCGTGACATTATACATAACCTTCCTGCAAAAGATTTTTAAATAGCTGTCACCATTTGCAAGTTACTAAATTTTAAAATCCATCAGTCATTTTTGGGACACCTGGTATATATAATACTTGCACTGGCTAACTGAAAAGTACCAAATGTAATAATATCTCACTGTAGTAGTAAAAGCCGATACAAACAAAACTTATCAATGTTATGAATGATGTATATATTTTTTTAAATTGAAAATACATACCACCATTTTTGAGTTGTAATGTTCACCTTAATTACTTAATATCTGAAATTAAAGAAGACTAAGTTTGCAAAATGAAAATAATGATACATATCTTACATTAAATTGGCAACACTAAGTCTTATAAGATTCAAGTTCATCTTATCTCATTAAACCTCAAACTTCAGGAATTCCATCCTCAATTGACTAAAAAAAATATAATTTAAAATTAAAAGTAAAGATTTCAGTTAAAGTTCTCTTACAAATATGCTGTTGAATTATGCTGGGGATATTTCAAAATGTTAATTTTTGTAAACTTTATCCATTCATACTTATAAATAAAAAAATAGTTATGTACTTATGCATTTTTTAAATTTAATTTTACATATTGTTTTTCTCCTTTTGCAGTGTTTTGAATTTAGCTCTTTGCGTTGTACAAGATTCACCTGACATCGAGTTCTCTGACTTACTGGAGGCACTCAATGATCTTAGTGATAGTCATGATTTTCCAGTAAGTTCAGTGTTCTATGAGAATACATGAATATTACACTAAAGATAAAATAATCTCTTGATATAAAATGTTTTTCTCAAGAAGTCGAAAGTTTTGTTTAACCCACTTAAGAGCATTTTGCATAATAAAAGGTTTGTTAAAGTTATGTTATTTTCAACTCTCTGGTGTTATTTCTCAGATCGCTTATCACTAATTAAACTACTCATCCCTGGCAACTAATTTGCTTTCTTTTTAACATATGCTAAACATTGTATCATGCTATTACTTTCATTCATAATTTATTTGCTTAATCCTTTGCCAAATCAGAAAATTATGATAGAGAAATCAAAATCTTGGTGTATTAAGGTTAGCCGGGCACAGATAAAAAGTCCTTCTGGCTAGTGGCAGATGGAAGAGGTAGCTTTCATATTCCTTACTAATCTTTTTTTTTTTTTTTTTAATCAAGTTATATTATTTAAACATATGAAGCTCAGATTAGTGGAACACTATTATAGAAGATTCAATGCTTGTTTTTGTCTATACTGAAATTGAAAGTACTATAACTCAGCCATTTTTTAAGATATTGACTAAACAAAAAATGCTCTGGAATCTTTGTATCAACGTAAAACACATAAAAGAATTTTTTTTAACTTCTAATTTTTGTGTACCTAATTTTAAATTTTAAAAATTAAAAAAAATTAAATGGCTGCCATTTTTAAACAAAACTGCAGATGAAATGGGTCAACAAACTCTGTTCATATATCAGTATATACTATGTACATACCAAATTGCATCCAAATCTGTTCAGAAATATGTGTATTGTCATGTGACAAAAATCAGACCGCTATGTCAGCCACATTAGAAATTCAAAGTGTTATCTCTCACTCATTTTTTAAGATATAGACAAAACAAAAAATGCTCTGGAATCTTAATATCAAGGTTAAACACATAAAAGAAATATATTTTTCAATTTCTAATTTTTTTTTGTACTTAATTTTAAAACTTAAAATTTTTATGGCCACCATTTTGAAACAATATGATAGATGAATTTAACCAACAAACTTGATCGGGGTATTAGTATTTACTATATGCACACCAAGTTACATTCAAATTGGTTCATAAATATGCAAATTATCATGTAACAAAAAATCAGACCATTTCAAAATGTCAGCCACACTAGAAATTCAAAGTGCTATAATTCAGTCATTTTTTAAAATATAGACAAAACAAAAAATGTTCTTGAATCTTAGTATCAAGGTTAAACACATAAAAAAAAAATATTTTTTTTTTTTTTTTTTTTTTTTTTTTTTTTTTTTTTGGTATTTAATTTTAAAAAAAAGGGGGGGGGGGGATGCCACTTTTTTGCCAAATGGTAGATTTCCGCTTTTTTTAATTTTTATGAATCCGAAATCTCGTTAAGCGATCACAAAGTAAAGTGATTTTTGTCAGACAATCGTGAAATAAAACAGTGATTTTCTTCACATGATCACAAAGTAAAACGGCTTTTTTCGTCAAACGACCGCGGTATAAAATGGCGGTTTTTGTCAAACGATTGTGAAATAAAACAACAATTTTCGTCAAACGACTGCAAAGCGAAACAACAATTTTCTTCAAACAACTGCGAAGCAAAATGTCTATTTTCGTTAAATGATCGTGGTATAAAACGGCTATTTTTGTCAAATGATCACAAAGTAAAACAGCGATTTTTGTCAAATGATCACAAAGTAAAATAGTGATTTTCACCAAACTGTCGCGATATAAAACGGCGATTTTCATCAAAGAATAGCGAAGCAAAATGCCGATTTTTGTCTAACAATTGGGAAGTAAAACGGCGATTTTTGTCAAATGATTGCATATAAATTGGCGATTTTTATCAATAGATCACTAAGTAAAACAACGATTGCAATGTAAAGCGGCGATTTTTTTTTCAAACGATCGTAATGTAAAATGACAATTTTTGTCAAACGATCGCGCTGTAAAAAGGCTATTTTCATCAAATGATCGCATTGTAAAAAGGCGATTTTTGTCAAACGATCACAATGTAATATTTCAATTTTTGTCAAACGATCGCGATGTAAATTGCCGATTCTTGTCAAGCAATCGTGAAAAATAAATAAATAAATATAAATAAAAATCCTGCAAATTTTTGCTATTTACTCATGGAATAATCATCAAATCTATTGCCTGGTTAACTAAATTAATTTAAAATGATGCAATACATAAAATTCCTCACTAAATTTGTTGCTGGGTTTCCTTAGTTGATGTAAAATATTGTGAACTTCAGAAAAAATCATTTTTATTTACTCTTATAAGTTTCAAGCACAATGAAATTAACAGTATATTTAAAAAATTTTGACAAATGCACATTTAGAAAGACTTTTGTTAAAGGTTTACAAGAGAGAGAGAGAAAAAAAAAGATGGTTTCTTTAAAAAAAAAATAGTTTGTTATAAATTAAATTTTTCATTTAGTTTATTACAAACAATAAAGTTCACAAAATTCCTGCATAAATGTGAAAAATGTCGTAAATTTTACTTTATGTGTAATTTCCTCTTTTTTGTTAATTTCTGAGAGGCATCCCTGAAAAAAAAAATTTAAATGGTTGCCATTTTGAAACAATATGGAAGATGAAGCTGGCCAACAAACTCATTCGAGATATTAATATATACATACTTAGTTTCATTCAAATCAGTTCATAAATATGATAGTTACAGCATGATAAAATTCAGATATATGTGTCAGCATTCGAACGGAGGGTGGTTTTGGGGTCTGGGGATCATGATGGGTGAAAATATATGAACATTTTTTGGAAGTGTTTTCCTCTGGATGGTTACAATTAGTAGCTTTTTACTTTTTGTAATGATAGCTACCTAAAATGGTACCTTAAACCAAGACATTTAATTTCAACATCAAAGCATTGTTTTAATTTACCATGGGGAAAAATAAAAATTCTACTGGTGAAATTTCTAAATGTAGTGCTACAACACCAAGAAATTAGCAACTTTTAATTAATTTTATTTGAAAAAGTAATTTTGATTAAAAATGGCCACCTTGCACATGAAATTCAAAGTGGTCAGTCCATAATTATTTATGGCAGCCACATGACTTTGACTAATAATATAGATGTCCGTCCCTGTTTTGTTTCTTTTTCTAAGTTTTCATATTGTCGGCGTCAGTTTTTTTGTAAAAATTAAAAAAAATTATCCATGGATAAAAAATATACATATATATATATAAAAAATTCTACATTTGTTCTGAAATTTTCAAATTGATATCTTTATTAGTTTTCTTAATTTTAGACAGTTGCTAAAGATTGTCATAATTTTTATTGTTACAAACACTTTGTCCATCAGCAAAAGAAAAATAACAGCTTTTCTGCCACCATGTACGTTAGAGATGTATATATAAATATAATTTCTGAAGATTTCATTAAAGTAAAAAAAAAAAAAAAAAAATTATTTTCAGTGTATTAAAGTTCATACGATTATTATGAAAATGAATGAATTTAAAAAATGAATGGTTTGCCAAATCGTTTAAAATTTACACTTTTATTCTAAACACTATTTCTGAAAAAAGTTTGAAAACATCAAACTTGTGTGCAGAAATATTGATATTATATGTTTTATATGAAAATATGCTGAACAGGTATGATTTGAGGTAGAAATTATCCCATGTTATCCTATGTTTTTCATTAAGTGGAACATGGTGTTGAGCTATGATTGATTCGTAACTCTGATTCAATTTGTCCGGAATGGTTACATACACCTTCTTAAAATTAGATTTTATATAAATAGATGCTGATTGTCAGTGGTGCCAACTTTTGAAAATATTGGGTGAGCTCAAAAAAAATTTCTTCTTTTTTTTTTTTTTTTTTTTTTTTTTTTCTGTATACTGGCTGATGAGGAGGATACAGTAAATGTATTGGTACATATTTTATTCATGAAATCTTTTTTTGGTTAATTTAGTATGATAGTCATTAAACATTTGTTGTCAGGAATTTTTAATAAATTACAAATTACACATTTGAAATTTCTCTACTATCCTAACTTTCTCTTTTTGTATATATGAAAATTTTTCTGCATCTCATCAGCAGTAAATCATTAAATATATACAATTAATTCCCTTTTATTTATTTAATGCATATTTTGTATATAAAAGTGTATTTGTTATTTATTGCATTATATTATTTTTCTGTGAAACTTTTTTATTTTTCAGCACTATAAATATGTTATATAGCTTTAAAAAAATAAAAAATAAATAAAAATGAATAAATAAAGTTAAAATAAGGGACATCATCAGGATTTGATTTTATTGTTTTCTTTTTATAGGTTCTTGCTGTTTGCCATGCCTTATTACTTTATGCGTTTACAAGAATGTCAATGTCCCTTGCAGAGCTCGAAATTTTAGAAGATTGCATTCTGAATTTAACAGGTTCACTAAAAAGGAAAGACATTGTGAATAGTCCAAAACTGTACAAAACTGCAGCCCTGGTTAAAGACCATAATGGAATAGCTTTTAAGCTGTGCCAGCAGTTATTCAAAGAAAGTTATTTGGATTTATGGGACATAGATGTAAGTTCATTTTTTGCTTAGTTTTCTTTTTTTATACCATGAATTACTAATAAAAAAATATGTTCATCTTGAGTTTTTCAATAATTATTTTTTATCATTCATAATTATATTATAGATATTGAAGTAATTACTGCTGATATAACTGTCTTACTTTTAATATAAACTTCATAGGTAACAAGTTATGAAACAGTTGTACTTATTAACTTTTGCATGTTTCTACCAGTGACCAAGAATGGATCATATCTTTATAAATCTGTGTTGGGTTGTCTTTTAAAGACCCGCCCAAGAAAGACATCCTTCCTCCATCCTTTTCTTGGCCTTGAACAAAAAATTTGCTGTGACAAACACAAAACAGCCCTGCATGTTTCTTGAATGTTTAATAATAATTTACTGAAACAGAATTGGAAATCATCTTCATTATATTTTTATAACTTATTTTTCAAAAATCTAGTGATGAGAAAAATTTTCATTGACTCATTATACTCTGCTTTGTTATATGTTGGTCGCCGATTAAAATGCAGACTTCCTCAGTGGTTCCCAACCTTTTATTTGCTACACACCATTGAATCATCTTTAAAATCGCAATTGCCTTCCCTCCCCTCTCGTTTTTTTTCCATGTATGCATTCCTAAACAAGTATCTCTTAGCTTTTTAAAATGAAGTCTATTAATCTTCAGGAAGCTTTTAACTTTAACTATCGCTTTTGGCTTTTTTTTTAGGGTATGTACTTATAAATTGAAAATAAAATCATTATAAGATAATTCTTGTCTGTCTGTCCGTCTGTCATAGCCATTTTATTCATAAACTATGAAACATGGAAAGCTCAAATGGAGTGAGGTAATAAAAACTATTGACCCACATATTT